>CM060940.1:445162509-445787509 GCA_030765085.1 Allium cepa | reverse complement strand
ATGCCAAACAATATTCATTTCAAGGTTGAAATATTCCTAAGTTCATTTATAAAAAAAAAAATTTCCAAAACATTTTATTTTTAGAAACAGCAGCACTCATAATATGCTATAGTAGATATAATAGTATTCCTAATCAGTTTATTATGTACTTAACTCTGAATTTTAACAAATAACCTAACACTTTATTAAAAATACTTATCTTATAAATAAGATATTCCTTCAATAAGTTACCCTTGAATTTCCATTTGAAAACCAATTCTCAATTATCAAAATTTAGTGATATTAGAATACGTCTTAACTATTTATTTAGACATCAATTAAACTATGATTTGAAGATATATAATCCTTACTCCAAAAATATCCCTTTCAAATATATTTTCCTTATTCAAAGATACCTTGTTTATTACACAAACATATTCATTTCAGGAAATAACCTTTTATTAAAATCTCTTGGTTAGATTTACGGCTCCATATTAAATTAATTTGATTATTAAGACATTTGAATAAAATTCCTTAAATTCCTTTTCCTTATTTATCCCCATTAATCTTTTATAACTAAAATTTAAGTGTATAATATTTATTATAACCACTCAAATTTTATTCATAAAATCCTTTTATATTGTATATTATCCAATTACATGTTAACTTTTGAAAATCAAGGTAAGTTATATTAAATGAAATTGGGTGTTATACAAATAAAACTTTCAATTTAATTATCTCCAATTGGAACCTTTTTATTCAAATTTTTGTTATTATATTTATTTTCCTTCCTCAAGATAAACTTTAAGAATTAAATTCCTGATTCCCTTCAAACCATTTAGAGATAACTAAATATATATACCTAATATGTCAAATCAAATTTAAATTATATATCTATATATATTAAGTCATACTTTAGAAATTCAAATCAATTAAAATCTCAAGGAAACACTGTAGCCAGACTACAGAATGGTCTTTTCACTTCGAAACTCGAAAATGAATGTCGATGATGCTGCAGTCATCACCGAAATTGTTTTCCAGCGACAAAGAGAAAAGCACTAATTTTAAAATTTCTTTGGAAACAAATTTCTATACAAAAATACTTATTACATCCTTTTAAAATTTAAACACAAGGTTTGAAATCATCAGAAATTTAATTCTCAAGTTTTAGTTTTAAATTCATTTCTGTTTCCAAATTAATTTATAACCATTGTTTTATATTCACTTATTTATTAGACAAACACATGGCTTACAACACCATAAATAAAATCAAAACTATTATCTCTTGACAACTAGTTAAATTAATTATAAAATTTTGAAAATTATACTCATATATATAATATTAGATTTTAATTTCAAATATAGGAATAAACTTCTCAAACCAGGATAGAGACTCAAATTTGATGAACTCAAATCAAATAGAATTCAAGATAAATTGAAATCAGAAGATCAGAATAAGGAAACTGGGTAAGTCTATATAAGTCGCGGACAACCTTGACCTAGTCATCCGTGACTTAAAGAGCCATATCGATGTGGTTGGGGTAAATCTACATTTGATCCGAAGAGATAGAATTTGGAATAACCAAAGATACTAGCATATAAACCGAGGATAAATATAAATCTCCGGTGAATCAATGCTAATGGTAAAGGAGTTTCACCCCTTTATTAGAATAATGGCGAGACCGCCAATTTACAATAAAGATCATCCGAAGTGGAGTTATGAGATACTCCAGAATCTAAAGCAGATGAAAAAGTGAGGGATACGAATGAGCTTTGGAACCGTAGGGAATGTTCCAAAATTCGAAAAGAGAGTGGTTCAATCTCGAATGAACGTGATTCTGTAAATCAAATTTACCATACATTCTAAGTTTTGCCTAGAACCAAAGCTCTGATACCAAATGTAACGACCCAGTATTTTCAACCCTTCGCATCCGCACATGTCGGACTTGAATTGTTCAAAATACTGCGTTGTAAAATAAATTTGGCAAAACTCAGAATATGTAGTAAATAAATCACAGAATCACATACATATATCAGAACTCACAGCGGAAATAAAATATACAGTGGTTCATGAAGCCACTATAAAACTTTAACCAAATAGAATTTACATAGTTTAGAATCTGCAATACAGCTGTAGACATAAATAGAAACAGAGTCTTCCAATTTGATTGATTGCAAATAAGATAAAGACTGAAAGGCTTCCGGCAGTATGAATGATCTACGGGATGACATAACTCCGGAGAGAAACTGAAACTGCAACTCAGGCTGACCCGAGCGTAAAAATAAAACATAACACTCGAGTCAGGACATACATACTTATATAATGTAAGCTAATTCAAGTGTACTGTAATATAGAGCAAGTAACTTAAA
Source organism: Allium cepa (assembly GCA_030765085.1). NCBI lineage: Eukaryota > Viridiplantae > Streptophyta > Magnoliopsida > Asparagales > Amaryllidaceae > Allium > Allium cepa. The sequence goes on along the minus strand of CM060940.1, from coordinate 445,785,160 downwards.
GGATGCTTGGGACCGCCCATCCTCTAAGGATCCGTCAAACTATTTACTATGTAGTATATTGCGCTATTATACTAGTGTCTATTTATAAAATAAACTTACTTTTAAGTAGCGTTAAGGCTTTACATTTTCCACCTTAACACGTAATAGTCCCAGTAGTCCATCCAATATCATAGCTCCTCCTGATCGGGAAGCAACTAGAGGATACCACACGGGCTACGGGAGAAATCTAAACTCGTACAAGGCGCGGTATGGTAGGTGACACGGCACAACTAGGCAATGCCAGGGTAGATATACCAATTACGCATCCGGGCCGATGGTAACGCGAAGCCGCAGCAACCGCCCACCTCGAAACAACTCCCCAAATCAAAATAGAAGTGGCCACTGAATCAATCCAAAGTCATAGTATAATATCGAAGAGGAGTGTCCGATCAGAGGAATGACCTCATTAACCCGTCGATCGCTCCTGTTTTAGCCACCTTATGCCAACTCACGGGAGTCGGGTCCACGTATTTACCTTACAGGAAACGTCGCCACCAACCTACTTCATTCTGGAATCTCCACCGCGTACACGGTTAGTCAAAGTGGTTTTCGGTATCGACAGAGAGTATGTCCATATCCGATCCCGGTCTCTTTGCCAACCCATCGTTATTATAACACCGTGGTCTTTTAAAACAGTTTATACTTTAAAACCAAAATAAACATTTCTATTTCAAACTATAAACACGATATCATTCAAAACCCAAAACAATATGATACCGTTATATTCAAGTATAATTCTTTTCCAAAAACCATACTGCTTAAAATTTATAATATCTGGAAACCAAATATTTAAATTATATCTTCAAAACATAATATTTTGGAAATTTTACTTTAAAACCATAACTCCCAAACACAATGGTTTGGACATTCAACGGTATATAGAATAAATGGTTTAACTTTATGGTTACTTTGTAAAGAAGATAATTTACATAGCTTTACAAATATATTTCTTTATTTTAAACCATAATTTAAATATCACTTCATGTTCCCAAGACCATTTCAATTCCTATATATATATCCAATTGGAGTATTAATATTCAAAACTAAGGTTGGATATTTTTTCTTTCAACAAATTAGTGTTTATTATTTCGTCTTGAATATTCCCATAAATTCCATAGATAAAACTCCAAAATTATGCCATTAAATAATTTCAAAATTTACTTAACACTAGAATGTTCATCTTAAATTTATTAAGAAAAATCCAGTTATAAATCTCACATCTTAAAGGTCTCCAAAACTTAAACATAAATATAATTTATCAAATTCCTTAAATTTCAAAACAATCAAATTCCAGATTCTATAGCACTTAGGAAATGCTACCTAAAGTTACGGGTAAAACTAGTCCAATTTCAAAAGACAGCATTTAAATGCTTTAGTAGATTGTTTAACTTAATAAATATTTCCAAATATAACTTATATATATATTTCTTAACTGAAATCTTATCCTTTCAAAAATCCAGAATTTCCAAAATAAGTTATATTCCAAAATTTTATTCAAATATTTATTTATTTATTTATTAACATTTATAACTCATTCAAAATCAATATAAAATCCTTTAAAGATATTAAATCAAATATTTAACTTCCAAAATAATTTTAAATATTTCAGAAAATATTATAAGGACCACGGACCTGTATATAGTTTTCTAGCCTAGGTCAAGTGATACGGATTTATATCATTTCAATCCGTAATTTACAAACCCCGGGTTCTATCATTTCAAACCCGCAATCCCAAGTTAACAGTTAAACAGTTAACATAATAATAGCACAGTAATCATCATTTAGGCCTATCATTTCAGCCCACAACAATCTAAATTTAACAGGGAACTTGCAGTGGTGATTTAAGCAGTAAATAAACAATAATATAATATAACTGCAGAAATAATACAACAGATAATAACTGATGAGGTGTCAATTTAAATGGGATTCATCATTCTACGTTATACTACAGACAGATAATATTTAAATAAAATTTTTACACATACACTTGCGATAATTCACAAAATATATGTACATATGTCTGGTGAGAAATACTCACCTTAAACGCTGCAGTGGATCTAAATCAAACACGGTATCTACTTCGGAAAAAAAAACGGAAAGCACGATCAAACTTCGGCGGATGCAAAGCCTTGACTTAAATCTATAAGATCCAAATACCAAGTATGCGAATTTAAAAATTACGGTCAAAGCAAAATTTCAGAACAACTGGAACGAATAGAATAAAAGAAATTTAGTTCAACTTGCTCGACTACTACAACCCGCTAACCGTCTCAACATATCCTAGGCCCATACTTCAACCGTACGCATGCATAAAATAAATTGAATAAATTGCAAAATAAATTGCAAATTTAATACAATTGATTGAATAAAAAGATGTTATGCACCCAAACAAAACAAATACATGTTTAGACATTATTAAATTATTTCTCACATTTTTAATCATATTTATCATGATCAATTATTTTCATTCTCATATATATTTATTTAAATAAAATGACAATATTGGCAACAAACACAATACTGTTCAAATTATTCGATTTAATCAAATGTAGCCACTAACTACATTCGAATTCATTAAATAATACTTTATTTCACATACATGTTCATCATGTTTAGGCAAATTATTTCTTCTTTTACTTTTATTATTAAACATTAAAAGGTGATTATTGGTATACATCACCAATATCCTTTTATTAACCATAATAAATAAAATCCATTGATATTTATCCACCCAAATTCTCAAATAAGTAGTTAAATTTATTTTTAACCATCTTAAATTTATTTCAACCATTAAAAATTGAAATAAATGTCATTTTATTATATTCACCCAAGATTTATTCATACAATATTGTTTATTTGAATTAAACAACATTTCATATCATTTTCTCCTTATCAATTTATCTTCTCCATTATTAAATTGTAATTCTTTTTTTTTTTTTTCTATGCCTTCCTCTTCAAACTGCACTTATCCAAATCCCACTAACTACATCATAACTACACTAATTCCATAGTCTAGCTTCCTACAATCAATTTATATCATTTCTTCTAGCCTACTACTAACAAAGTTCTATATGTATTTATAAATGGCACGGCATGATGGGGAAGTAGCCGAGCAAGGAAATCAGAGAACACAAGAAGGAGGAAGGAAAATTGGAAGAAGCAAAGAAATAAACAATGCAAATTATTTACCTGATAGAAGCTTGTACCAGAGAGGGACAAACAAGGAGATATGAAAACTTATGTGAATGAGGCAAAGTATTTATAGATAAACTTGCGAAATAAAAAGGGGAGATAAATAGGCAGGTTTGAAAACGTAAGAAATAAATGCAAGCGTTGATTTTTGAGTGCATGCGTTTAGGCAAGAGATTTATTTCCAGTTCTTCTTGTTTGAACGCTACACGAAAATTGTGATAAATGCGTGCGTTGATTTCTCTTTCCAGTTTTATGTTTGAACGATATCACTCTTTTGGATTATTTTTTTTTTTTTTTTTTTAGATAGCTTGCGTGATTTATACCAGTTATAATCTAAATTTAAAGCATGCGTTACTGCAAATTTGAACAGATTTGATTGAGGAAGCAAAACTTGAGCTCTTGCGTGATTTATGGTAAGCAATGAAAAAGCTTTTAACTGAAAAGGCAAAAGTAATAAATGCTTACATAAATATTTACTTGATCAATGGTTCGAAAAATTTATTTATTGCAAAACAAACGCAGTGGAAACAGAGAGATATAATGGGTATGCGAAAATTTGCAAAGATAGGCAAGATTAAATTTTGAATGCATTTAATTTAGGTGAGAGGAAAAATGGCAATTGGAAGAGTTGATATTTTTGTGGATAAGGCTGCGTGAATAAATGAATACAGTGACATGCTCAAGAAACAAATGGTAAGAGGCAAATGTCAAAATGTTAAAAGAATAAAATTTTGTGTCACGCGCAAAGGAAGGCAAATTTGATTTCCATATTCTTCTAATCAATTAATTCCCCTTTAATTGCCTTTAATTGATTTCAATTGATTACCTTATCCCTTTTAATTACCCTCCTTAATTGATTTCAATTAATTACCATATTACCAATTAATTATCCTCCTTTAATTACATACTCAAATTTGGTTACTAACTTAATTAGTTAATTAACCCTTTTTGTTAATTATCAATCCTGCGACGTCTCACATTAATCCGTCCGCTTTGTAGGCACTGGTAGCCGGACTGGTTACACGGGCAGATTTCTCCTACAAAATGGGGATTAACCTCGTGTCCTCATGCCATTAACCAAAAGAATTAACTTATTTATCTTTCATCAATTTTATTAATTTGCATTAATTATTCAATAAATTAATTCTGGTCAACTACTGAAATTTTACAATTAATTTCTCTATTAATTGTCATAAATTTCTTTTTGAAATATCTATTAATTGTCATTAACTCCATTTTAAAATATCCGTATGTGCCTTTATTCAAGTTTTGAATTGCTAACTAGGAATAAGGTAGATTTATCAAATAAATTGATTGTAAGTTTCATTGTTTTAAATTGCTTAACAATGTTCACTGCTAACATAATTAATATGTCAAAATTGAGAATATTCCACCAACATGATTTGCATGTCATAACCTACCAAATTAACATAATTAATTAACTACTTTAATATGTTACAAATTTTCTCCTTTTCATTATTTTTAGGGAATGGGTATAACAACTGATATTATGATAATATTCAAAACATTTAGTTACCACTCACTTCATTATACATTATAAAAATTTCCTTTTTTTTTTCTTCTTAAATTTAGTTACAAAAATCATATTAAATTAACGAGTTTAATTCTCTAAATTAAATATTTAAACAATATTGGTAAACACAATTTATATAAATTATATTTCTAAAAACAAAAAAATTAAAAGAAATAAATAGCTAAAAACTAGGGCTGTTACATAAGTGGCCCGACTGTAGTATTGCATCATTTATTGAACATGAGAATAAAGTGCGAGAATCAAACCTGGTTTCCTGCCATCACAATCATGAGATGACTATCCGTGACCTTGATCCAAGGCCGTTTCCAATCCCCATAGATGACGGCTGCTCCTATTCTATCACTGTAGCTTGGTTTCTCACCTACTGCTGCAATTGGTTGTTCCTGAACTGTTCCTCGATCACATCACGCAAGTACCTGCAATCATTTGTGTTATAGACATCAATCTTATGGAATAGGCAATACATTCCCGATCTTCTCTCATAATCGATAGGCCCTTTCTTCACTGGGTTTGATAGGGAATCTGCCCCTAGTATCAAGACAAACCCACTCTTGGGTTTTAATTTTTTCTATGTAAGAAGAAAATTTATGTTCCATCTTCTAACACTTTGGTCCTTCAAAGCCATCGCCGGCTTTTCATTTACCTTTGCCTTTTCTTGATTTTTCCTTGGACGGTACTCTACCATCCATAGGGTTGACTTCTATCCTTTCAACCTCGATGTCTTCCTGACACGAGCATCTCTCGACTTCATGATATAATTCTATGAGATCCATTAGAGGAACCTAATCAAAAGCAACACTGAAATCCACCTTACTGGCTACTTCTAAAACGGCCGCCATCAAAACCACTGATAGGTCCGGCTTATCAACTGATCAGTCGCCACATTGAACCTCATAATAAACTATTAAGGTTCTCTCCATCCCTCCGCTTCACACTCGAATGTGTCATTACATTCTTTGGTCGTGAGATGTGGACCCTGAACTATTTCATGAATTTATCTACCAATTCATCTCATGTGCTAATAGAACCATTCTCCAATCCTACAAACCATAACGCTACTAAATCTGTGAGTTACAAAGGGAAACACTCTCCCATCACTTCTACCATGTACTGGATGTACCTCCTTAGATGAACTATTGGATCCGTCTATCCATCATATGTCTCCAACGTTGGCAGCTTGAAATCTGGCGGAATCCTAGCATATCGAGTGTTCGAAACGAACTAACTCCTTTTCACATCCTCCAAGCTCTGGTTAGGTAGTCCACCCCTCATTGCTCATCTAACTATCTTAGCGAGTCTACTATTATCATCTAAAGGAATTCTCAAATTTTCATTTTCAGCTTGCTCCCAATTCCCATAAGGGAATTCGAGCATGTATTCCTTCGTTCGTGCAACTACGTTCTAATTTATGTTCAGATGCTCAGCATTATTCCCTGGATGTACTCTATTTTCAACCAAGTTAATATTCATCATGCCTCCACGTTCTTGGGGATCGGTACCGATCCGTACAACTCCTTTGAGGGTCATTCTAGTTTTCTCCACTCTGCTTCTAGGTGCATTTGCTCTAGCTTCAAGCCTTTGATTCTGGTTTGCGGCTACTCTGGTTGTTCCTATCTATTTCATTCTCCTGAAAAATACTTCTATCATCTCTTGCTGGTAGGCTATAATCCTTTCTAGTATTTCCATTATCATGGTCTCCATCTCATCTCTGGTTACGTAGATGGATGGGGGTATAGACCCTGAGGACGCTCCTTGGCTGCCTCATTGTTGATTTCCTCCAGTAACGGACTTCCTAGTTGATTGTCTCGTCATCTTAAACTTTTTCAGGTCTTAAGTCATCGAATTCAAGTATCTCTCAATAAAAGCACCCAAATATTTACAATAAATGTGTCACAAACACCCAAATGGGTATAGTAGAGAAAAGAGTGAAGAAAGTAAGAAAAAATAATTAATAACAAGACACAAAAGTTTTATAATGGTTCGGCTAATCGTTGCCCACTTAGCTTTTCTGTTGATTTGGTTGTTATTTACAGGTGATGTTCTTATGGATCATGATGGATCCTCAAGAATACAAGAGATTATAGAGAAATTTTTTAAGAGAGCCAAAAAATCCCAAAAATAATGCTCCTCCTCATCTATTTATAACTAAGAGTCACCGAAAATATTTCATCCATGATCTCTCCCACGTTCTCCACTTTCAGGGAGTGCTAACAAAAATATAATCATGGCCATATCATCAAATTTCATGGATCGTTACCGATCCATAGGCATTATGGACCTTTTCCACGGCTTCATCTAGATGAGACTTGTTAGTATCTTTATTTTTTCCATCTTGATTTCTTGGCTATAAGCTTGTCAATAAGTTGAATCAATGGTGGAATGGAGTTCCTGGCTTTAGGTGCTCGAGAATTTTTAAGGAAAACGACATGCGATTAATCCAAAGAAGCTTGGATTGGGCTACAATCACCAATGTTTAGAAGTAGAGGGAGTTTGAGGTGTTTTAGATGGAGTTGTATGGATCATTACCGATCCATCACTTAGTAGGATAAGTGATGTTGGCCTTCATTCTATAGGTAGTGACCATGCACTTATCTTATAGTCTTGGTCCTTGGTATCTAGTTGTTTTGACATGAGTTTGAATCCGGTGGAACTCCTTACTTTAATGATCGTTGATAACTTTTGGTCTGTTCAACGATCGTTTGAGTTGCACCTTATTGGCGAACCATCATCTAATTTCATTTTGAGCTAATGAGGACCTTAGCCCTGCATTTCATGAATATCGAAGGATTTGGGGTGAATTTCATGGATTGGTACTGATCCATAGGCATGGATTGGTACTAATCCATACCTTTGTTCAAAATTTGGACTTCGATCCTAGTACTTGAAGCAATGTGATGTGCGGACCACTTTAGAAGGTTGTTTACATGTTGACAACCTTATCTCTTGACTCAATTTGGCATGCAAGTTTAGTAGTTACCGTTTTGGATTCCCGCTTGATTGATTCAATTCGTTTGAATATATTCTGGTGAAAAGGCTGGATAACACTTAGGACGTAATCTATGTATGCTTAGAAATATTGTAGGCATGTGTGTGAGTGTGTGTGTGTGTATATTAGCATATAAATAACGTATAACAATAGTGCATTGATTGCATAGTAAATATGTTATTAATTAGTATTAAATTCTCCTTAGAAAAGAAATTGATAATTAAGGCGAAATAAGGGTTTTTCCTTATAAGGCCTTAATAGAGAATGCGGTGAGATGTATGATAATATATTAAGAGAGTGTAGATTATGACTAAGTTATAGGGATGCAAGGTCAGTCAAAAGCACATGAAAGTCTGCCCAACTAATCTAGTTATCAATAATGTGACTTTGGGGATGATGTGAGATATCGCCTATAATAAGTACCCACGGAAGATTTGGGGTTAATCTCAAATTATATAAGGTAAACTTGCCCGGCTAATTTAGCTATCGGTACCTGCAGTTAATGGACTAATATGAGATGTCATGGTTTGGGTTACAGATCATAATACGAAGGATATGCTTCGGTTGAAGGTATTAAGTAGCTGAATGAGGGCCTACCTCCTTCCTATGTAGGAAGTATTAAATGATAAGGGTTAGCGGTTAGTTATGATAGAGGATACCTCGAGGAGGGTCTGCTTTACGTTTAAGGTATTAAGTTGCTATTGTATGATCCGCCTCTTCTATAAAGAAATATTAAGTGGGCCGAAGAGATTCCGTGCAATGTTAGCTAGATAGGACTAGAGAGGAGTCCGTCTTTGGAAAGGTATTAAGCGATGGGGACCTGCCTAGAATGAGGAATTAAATGGTTAGAATCTGCCTAATTCTCATTGAAAAAGTTAAATGGCATGAATGCTATCTTTGATATTGTTAGGACATTATTGACGATAGAAGCATAAGACTATGAATGGCCTTTGGCCTACATTTGAAGATGGGTTCTTGGGTTAAAAGGGTAATGGTTATATAATTGGACTGGAAAAGCCTTTAGGTTTGTAGTTGGAAAACTTATAATATAGTTAGGATGCATAAGCATGTTCTCATTTAAATTATACTGTCCAAGTACTATTATAGAAAGGCTCGAGATTTTAATTTTCTAGACATTGTTGTTCCAACTCTCTCTTTATTACAACATGGTTAGAGAAGATAATGCAGATTACAAAGGCGAAGGAGATAAAGGGACTTGTAGCAGTTATCTATTTATATATTTGTATTTCACGTGTATTCGTTTAAAATTATTGACGTATTTCGAAATATTACATTATGGATATTTGGTGTTGTTATGTGGTATTGTGTGTATTGTTCCAACATTGCTGTGAGATTGTAAATATGTAGATAGATAGCTCTGTGTATTGCTCTTTGTATCAATTTTACCAACCAACGGCAAGCTTTGGAATGTGTCTAAGGTTCAGTAGGCCTTTTCTGAGTCGACAATTAGGCTCATTTCTAAGTGGGTTGTTACACGTACAGCTTTGTACCATCTGGGATATGGATTCATGCCCTGGTTATGAATTGTTCGACATTGAAACAAATGAAGTTTTGCACTCGACAAACAACTTTGGGGCAATGAACCATTTCAACTTCTCGATTATCATCCCAAACTCAACATTCATTTACAATGTTATACACTAATGTCAGAATCATCCCCTATCCATTCCCAACCAATAATCATTCCACAATCCAAACGAAGCATAACACAATTCATATAGAGTTAAATTAACACATTCATTCTATAACCAAATTCATTTAAAACATTCATCAAACAAGATTCTTACCTCTAAAACCCCAATTCAAGTTCATTAATTTAAACCCTAATCAATGCTGGATATTTAACATGATTTCTAGCATACATAGTAATCGTGTAAATTAGAAAATAAACCACAATCACCAAATATCAAGAAATCCAAAGTTCAATTGAACCCAACTGTGAATCTCCTCTTGATTTATGAAATCCAGCTCCAAACTTCTCCAAAATGTAATTTTAAAGATATAGAATTGTAGAGAATTATTCAACATGAATTTACATATTTATTTCAGAAATTGAAGTGAAGAAATGAAGAAGTTGTGTTAATTGATGATTATAAACCCTTGTTACTTACTTGAAGAGAATGAAGAAGAAGAAGAAATAATGAAGAAGCTTTCTTCATTTTGTAAATATAAAGGCAATTCTTGCAAAATGATCATTTTATCTATTTTCTTCTCATTTTATCAATCTTCTCTGATTTTAACAAACTTTATATGTTTTTTGTATAAAAATGACATTATAAACGCAATGGAATAGGTTTTGATTCCTAATTCATTCATCTTTAAATTCTTCATTTAGGCCATTAGTTCATTTTTATCTTTCAATTCAATTAAGACGATTAATCACATTTGAATACCAGGTGTTAAAAATATGGATTGTTACAGTATATGTGAAAGTAATGTTCAAAACTTTATGCGTCCACTGGCAATTGTTATATGGTATGATCCCATTATATTAACTACTATAATAGCAACATTAAAAATACTATAACAACCCGTCTTTCTGACCCTCAAAATTTGACACTAATACATCTACCGGATTCACATACCGAGCATCCACGTGACGAAAAGATGGATTATTGGGGTAAAAGAAAATAAAAGATAGAACGAAATCTCACATCGTGATGAGTAATATATAATATACACATGATCTTTATAAAAGAAAACTATAATATACATACATCAATTAGAGTAAGCTAACCTATTATCAGGCTGGACGGATATAACAGCCTGTCCTTATAAATGCTGATAAATGCAAAACAAAAAATGCAATGGAAAATAAAATATGCGAATAGGTCTTGGAGATATCCAGCTCGTTTCATGAAGCTCCAAAGCGTCCATCGCTAAATCTAGGAATGTACTCGGGTCTGATCTGAGCACTGTAAAAAAATAACACGCAGATCAGTCTGGTAAACCAGCGTGAGAAACTCAAATCATATAGGATTTTATGTGTTCTAAAACTTTTTAAAAATAATGGTATCTTGTAAGACCACATGTAGATAAACACGGATGGGTTTTTACCTTACGTGTAACCAAACCATTTTTATATTAGAAAATCTTGTGGCATTACATAATGTCTAGGGTTTAAAATAAATATATAACATAGCTGAAATGTTTGCATCTCGCATTCCGGCATATTTAGTATAGAACTAAGTCTATAAGGCACGTATTAGAAAATGGATTCCATCAATGACAAGGCTACTAGGGTATCGCCTGCTATAGTACACCTTTAGGAAAATGTACCGAGAGCCTTAGCTGACTCCCTATAAATCAGAACCAGCCTACTCCTTCCTGTATAGTATCAAATATGTCATCGCCCCAGTTGTCCCTGACAAACCATTTTCATGGCCATAACACACACAATCCGTAAATATCATCTAGATATAGATGATGACTATAACCTAATGGTAGCAAACCACATAGCCATGAAGCATATCCCGTGTTTTAGTTATTACGGGTGTGAGGCTTAAGGCTACTTTTTACTTTCTTAGCAAATCCCGCTTGAAATGCTAACATTTCCCTTCAGGCAACAATGTAATGCACGCATTCATCCATACAAGTTGTTCAAGATATGGACAAACCGAAGGCACTGCTTCTAATACATCCTTTTTGGAAACATCTACGGGATTAGTATCTCTGTACTTCAAAGAACTCCATCTTCGATTCCAACATCTTCAACACGTCCTCAATTCGAACGCTTATGCCAGTTTGAAGTGGTTTGAAGTCAAGGCACTGATTTGCTCCGGCCTTGCATTATTTAAAACATTTCGATTCTAGATATCACAAATAAAGGATCAATCTACTCATTCACTTTTAGTGCCAATTGTAGGACTACTTAATTTCCATAAGTAACTGTAACGAACTGGATTTTCAACCCTCAAAAATCGACACTAATGCGTCCACTGTATCACATGCCAAACATTCAAGTGCTGGAAATACCAATTTGTTAGGGTGAAAGAAGAAGGTAGAAAATATAAGAAAAATAAACAACAAAGAATCTCACAACACGGCGAATACTATATAATAAAACAATGATCTTTACAAAAAGGAAACATCTTTATTCATATAACATCAGAGTACACTAGACTTATCCTAAATTTTGATAGTTTTGGAAACCTGTCCTTACATTGACAAACATATAGACTCTATAATACAACAGAAGAAAAATATATGTGAATACGTCTTAATTATCGAGCTCCTCTCCAACTCCAAAGTATCCAGCTAAAAATGGAAAAACATGTTCAGTCTGACCCGAGTATTACATGGAATAACACCTGGGTCAGTTTGGTAAACCAGCATGAGTAAAAATCGATAACAAGTAACAACCAAACTGATTTCTACATTTGAAAACTTTTCAAAAAAATGGTATCTCATAAGACCACACCACATATAAAAATGGACGGGTTTTTACCTTACGATAACCAAAAGTTTATATCAAAATCTAGTGATATTATCATAGTGTCCGGATTTAAAGTAAATAGACAAAATAGTTGAATTGTTTGCATCTCACATTACAACATGCTAGGCTCTACAATCGAATACATAAGGCACCTACTGGAGAATGGATCCTAACAAATGAATGGGCTACTGCGGTACCGCCTTCCATAGTACACCTCTGGAAAAATGTACCGAAGTCCTACCTAACGACCCATGCCAACACAAGACCGGCCAACCCTTTGCTAGATAGTACCGAATATATCATCACCCTGGTTGCTTTGCAACCTTTAACAGAGCGCTCCCATATACATGAATTCATTGATGATTGTGTATATATATTTAGAAGGGTGATGATTTACCCTAATGGGTGCAACCCACGTAGCCATACTGCATATCCTATGTTTTAGTCATTCCTGATGGATGAGGCTTAAGGCTATGTTATACCTTTTTCAATAGCAATCCATCTTAGAATGCTAACACTGCCCTTGAGGCATCAATGTAATGACAGCATCATCCATACAAGTTCATTCTAAGTCTGAACAAAACCGAAGGCACTTCTACTACATCCATTTTGGAATCACCTCAGGTTTAGTAGCAGTAGCCTTTTCACTTCAAAGAGCACCATCTTCAATCATCATCAAGATGCCTTCCACTCGAACATACATGTTGGTTCGGAGTGGTTTTCGACGGATATAGATCCTTTCCCGGTCTCTCTGTATTAACAACCGATAATTTTGAGTTAACTCATTCCCAGTTCATTTGGAAGTAAGTTTTTGAGTCCTCGTCGAGGAACTCAAATTTGAATTGATACTTCCTAAGTCAAACTAGGTCAAACTTGATAGTCGATTATTTAACTATCAAACAAACAAACAACAACCAATTCCCTTTGAGATTTATTTATCCATAGCGACCACTAAGCCTCAAAACATATCTTTGTTTAGTAAATCTCTTTCAAAAACATTCATATACTTATCTTTCTGACATAAGTATATTCACAAAACATATGCAAGATTTTCCATTACCAAATCTCTAAAAAGGATTTAACTACATTATTTTAATTGGAGAAAATGATAACTCTAAGCACTATTCCTTTGGTGTAAAGTGTGGAACGGATGTTCCATACCACCATTTTTTAAAAGGTCGGCCTCGAGAAACACAAACCTCAATTTCCTGTTGGAATTATCTTCTAGTAAATCCTTTTATATATTCCTTTATCCATGAAATCCTTTTTGCTTTTATCCAAACCCGTTTAAGAAACATTATCAACCTCCATACTCATTTATGAGACTCTTTATAAATGTTCAAACCTGACTATATTAACTTCTTTATAAACTTTCAAACCTTTATAAAACTTCCCTTCATAGACATCCAAACCCATTTATAAAATCTTTTTATAAACATTCAAAACTATTTCTAAAACTCCTTTTATGAATATCCAAAATCATTTATAAAACTTCTCAAACCAATTGTAAAATCATTCTTCAAATATCTTGTTCAAATAGAATAACTTTGAAGACCATTTCAAAAGAAAATGAAATATTTACTTTACAAAACCAAACGGAGACTCAACGACTATAATGGTTCATTAAATTTGGGTTTATTATCCAAGTTATACCATAGATATCGCCAAACATCAGACATGTAAGGGATTCACACATAACATACAATCAATAAAAGGTAAATTTCCAAGTTACAAATATAGATACATCCATTATCGGGTGTAAAAAATTTACATTTAGAAATTTATTCCATAAGCAGAAGTTATCATGACCCACTTATTGAAATTAACTTCCTTGTGTTTATCACGCTACCGATATTCAACCTTTGTGCTAAATACAAGTTAACAACTTCCCATAAAACGTGACAACATTTTATACTCACTACCTTAATTCGTTTGGCTACTTAATGGTCCAGACGAGAGATCCATTGACCTAAAATCAGTTAACTTGAAAAGAAGGTTGATTTAAAATACAACCGGTTAAGTTTAAGCAATAAACTTTGAAAAGATGAAAGTATATTCAATTAGCTTAAACCCTAATTATATCTTAATTAAATCAATATTAATCATAATTAAACTTTTTAAACTTAGTCAAGTCCTAATTAACTTCTTAATGCATCTTTGTTAAGGTTTAAACAATTCATTATTAGTTAAACCCTAACTAATTAAAAAATTAATTAAATAATCACTTAATTAAATAATAATTAATCAACTAATCAACTTAATTAAATAATAATTAACCATTCGATTACTTCTTACTTCATTACTCACTAATTAAAATATTTAATAATCACTAATTAATCATTTACCATCGTTAAGTGTTACTTAACCCTAATCGCTTACTTAATTACTAATTAACTGCTAATTACCTTTAATTATTTCATTAAATGAATAAACTATTAAATAATCTAAACTTAATCTCTTTCTATGTTACTAATTAAATTTGGGAAACTTTTGCAATACAATTCCAAAATGAAGCGCTTAAAGATGGAAATCGTGATTTTTTGTCGAACTGCATCCATAGCGACTATCGTTATGAGCGTAGTTCGCTCTATCTAATTTTAAGTGAAATACTTAACTTATATTCTTTCTCCTACATGTTTTGAAATAATACTTAGAAAGTTTTTGAAAACTTAAACCAAGATAAAACTTAAAACATTTCTAAACTTTGAAACTAGAAATCATAGTTTTGATTTCAAATCGGATCGCACGTCCATCACAATGCACAAAGTTGTTAACTTTGTTTCAACTCAACATACCTGATTGTTAAATCAAAACCACAAATCCATACTACCATACTTTTAACATCACAATGAAACGTATATACACATATAAGATTATGTGCTTACTAACTCGACAACAACACATTCAAATCTCAAATTCAACACCAAATGCAAACATCCATCAAATCACCATCAACCAACATAATTGAAAGTGACTAAGGATCGTAATATGGAATATTATCTAAGTTATCTACTAGTGCGGAATATAAATATAAAAGTAAATAGTAAAGTAAATGACATCAGGGATTTTTATACTGGTTCGAACTTCCCATTCTACGTGCAGTCCGAGACTCCTTCTAGAATTTAACTACCAACCCTCTTTTAACCCAGAGTAACAGGTATTACACCGCTTGAGCAACCGAATAGGACTTCTATCGCCTCAGCAATAGAATAGGACTTCAACCGCCTAAGCAATAAAATAGGACTTCTAATACAAATAGTAAAATTGCTTCTGATTGAGTATGCTTTTGAATGGCACTGATAAGTCAATGACGCACACCCTTCCTATAACCTTCTCCTTTGTGGTATATAGTGAGATTCGTGAAGATAGGAAGTTTATTTAATCACTGAAGAGATTTGCTTGAATGAACAAGAGATTAGAATTGAAAGTATTTGAATGCAAATGGAAATACTGTTTAGATAATAAGAATGAGAAAATAGAATCAAAATTAGATTATTAAAATAAAATTGATTTCATGGCTATAGATAGTGTTTAAGTGTTGCAACCAATCGTGAAAAGTAGCGATCAAAAGACACGGAAGCAACTTTTGAATCAAGAGTTGTTTCTGTTCGCTGAAGTGAAGTGTCTTTTTAGAAATATAGCCGTTATGAAGATTCAGTCGACTGAATAAAATAATTCAGCAACTGAAATGACTTAAAATCAAATCAGAGAGGAAATGGTGAAAAAGTCAGGTAATTCAATCGGCTGAATCATAGGGTTCAGTCGAATGAATATTCATTTAAAATTGTGCACGTGCACGGGAATTTAGTCGACTGACCTATGCAATTCAGTCGGTCGAATTTCCTGTTTTCTGCCATATTAAAGATTTTTCAGAATGCTTTTGATTGTTTACTAAAAATCTTGGCATATGAACTATGATTTGGAAGACCTTTAAGTACATGTGGGTGCATATACAACTTTGGAGATATTTTAACAAAAATTCACTACTAGACTAACCATAAACAAACCATAGACAATATATTATTGAAGCTTCTATCTAGAATCTGGTCTGTAATAGAGTAGATTATTTGTCGAGTAAAATAGTATCTTCTCCTGCAAATATGGTTAGTTCACATAATATTTACTTATATAGTTTCCATAATCAAAACATCAAAAGTAGGTTCTACCATTCTCCTTCTTTTTTATGATGACAACTATGTAAGTTTGTAAATTTATGAAAGCAATTTACTCCCTAACTGAATACTCCCTCTATCAATCATATTCTCTTCCTTTGTCATCGACAAAAAAGGAAAAAAAAATCGATATGGGAAACAGAGACATATATGCACACAAATAAGTATATAGTTTAGGGAAGCAAATAAACAGGAATATCATAGATAGCAAGCATGTAAGAGCATGTGAATTTGATGGACAAAGGACAATCTTACCTAACAACATCAAAATACAATAACCATAAGAGAATGTCTTAAAGTAAAATAATACGACAAATTGTTCATGAGCTAAATATAAAAATCTAGAAATCCTCAATGTCTTGGACTTCTTCTTCCTTTTCTTCTTTCGAAATTAACCAAGTGAATGGGGCCGGATTTTTAGCAACACTGGTAGAAGTAGAGATGGTACAGGAGACATTTTCCCAAATTTTGTTTAAAAATCCTTTTATTGAGTTTAGCTTTTTATTTGTTTTAGACACATTTTTCTCAACGGTAGCCAAACGTCATCCAAGCTTGCTTTGATTTCAAGACAATATGACAAAAGCTTGTTTCGAAGTTATGTCACCCTAGAGTTCTTGAATCTCATCATCGTCCTCTTCTACTTATCAAGGAGATTGAGAGGATGAAGTGGTGACATTTGTGTATCATGGTTGAGGAATTCCTTTTTCATGATTAGCGGCCCATTGTTGGAAGCTAATAATTTGTTGACGTTCAGGGCATTTAGGAAGACCTATTAGACTTAGAGTCTTCGAGTTTAGCTCTCCGATGGTAGTGAAATCCGAATCGGGTAAAGGAGCTCTGAAATTTTGTAAAATACGCGTGATATAGGCTCTATAGTGAATTATTCTGTAGCTTCTCTTGTGGTTGACTGTGAGAAACATGTCCAAAATAAATTTTTTTCCAATTTACTCATTGAGATGCATAAATAGCATATAGGGCTCGAAATCCCTCGTATATACCATTTCATAGCTATCGGTACGGGGTTGTAGTGATCGAATGAGTGCTCAGTGGATAATTCGTGCCTTTGGACGCAAGGCACTAGATTTCAAAATTGTCAAATCGTCCGATAAAAAGAGATGTGAAACTTCGTCACAATTGTACATATCTACCTCTACATCATCAAAATCTAACCCTTTGGATGGACATCGTAACATGTGGCCAAGTCATTGGAGAGGGAGATAAATTTTTACCCCACACACCAAGATCCAAATGTAATCATCTTTATTACAGGGATCTTAGTGGTCAAGATTCATGTTTGCAAAGAATAACTTTATTAAAAGAAGGTATATTTTGACGTTGTTGGAAATATACCCTATGAGATGATCAAGACTGTTAACTTCAGCTAGTTCTCTTATAGCATAGCCGTTGAAGTCAGTGAATTTGACAAAAGCACCTTCAAAAATCCTTGAGTTTTTCATGGAGTTGAACCTAGTTACTGTCGTTTCATTGTGAAGCCAAGCATGAATTTGGCTCTTGGATGGTCCCATAGTTGATTTGAACCTAGTTACTGTCATTTCATTATGAAGCCAAGCATGAATTTGGATCTTGGATGGGCCCGTAGTTGATTCACGAGCACGTTTGAATCTTGGTGCCATTTGATTTGAAAAAAATGAAATTTTTATGACGAGGCCAGGGTTTGAAATTGGGTTTCTTTTGGAGTAAAAGTGTTTAGATAAGAGGAGTATGGAGGAGTAGATGGAAATTAAGTAGGGTTTGATTAAATAGTTGTATTGTGAAGAGTGCAGATCTATTTTAAAAAACTGAAAATTAACGGGGCTGTCGACTGAATTTAGGTTGGCAGTCGGATGATTTGCAGGAATTTTAAACCCATAACTTTATAGTACAAATAAAAAATATTCAGTCGATTGAAAAATGGGGTTCAGTCGACTATTTGCTGAGTCAAAATTCAAAAACTTTGAATAAACAGACGACTGTTTTGGGGTTTATTCGGCTGTTGTATAGAGAAATTTAACCCGTAGATATATAGTTCATTTTTTATGTATTTCAGTCGGCTGTTGGTCATAGGTCAGTCGACTAACTTCAGGTTAAAAATTTGAATGACTCTGAAATTTCAGGCAACTGAGAGCCTTCTTGTAGTCGGCCGAAACTATTGTTGAGCTGAGGTTGGCCTTTCTTTTAGCTTATCCTTTATTTAGTTATAAACTATATACATATATCTGTATGTTTTTGAGTTTCATTATGATGTTAAACACAATTATATAGTTATTATTCAATATAAACACAATACTTATTCATATTACAATATTAAAATTTATAAACAAAATAATTTAATTTCTCAAATTTTTGGAATCATTTGAGCGTGGTTCATCCTTGGTGTTTTCATGTAATAGATGGATAGAAGACCAAACATTACTTTGAGCACCTCGTTCCTAAGAGCTTGGAGACACTTGATGTAATGGCCCCCTTTGAATCGACAATAAACCACACATGTCTAACTCAAATTGAACGAAAAGACGGATCATTAAGGGTAGAAAGAAAATAAAGGCAGAACAGAATCTCACATGAATGGAATAACATATATTATTTCAATAATAATCTTTATAGCGGAAAATTTTAGATAGAATATCAGATTCTAACCTAGATTCAGCCTAGACAGTTATAACACATGCCTTTACAAATGCTGTCAAACAACAAAAAGAATGAAATAGATGCAGCGGATAATAGAATATGTCAATACGATGATGATATCCAGCTCTCCTCTGGAAACTCCAACCGACTTCAATTAAACCTGAAACTACTCGGATCTGACCCGAGTATTAAAAATACCCAGATCAGGCTTGACAAATCAGCGTGAGATACTCGAAATTTAAAATGCATAGATCATGATGATGTTATCAAAACCTTTGAAAAGAAGGGTATCTCATAAGACCACGCCCACATAAACACGGACGGGTTTTTACCTTATGATAGCCAAAACATTTCATACCAAAATACACTTGATATTATTTTTAATGACATTCTTTTGAAAACACTTTTAAAATAAACTTATTCAAATAAGGTATCAATATCTGGACTAAGTCTAAGGTAATATATCCAGACTAGGTCAATGGAATATACTGAATGGAATACATCATACCAGAAGGGGTAGCTGAAATGTTTGCAAGTCATTACAACTATTTTGGGAATACAATCAAAATCGAAAACCTCGTATTGGGATTGGATTTCCAACATGATAGGGAACTAGTGGCCTTTTCTCCGATCCACGCGTAACAAACATAGTTCCCACGGTGCCTTATTCGCTTTTCTTAAACTAGTCACTTGAAACTATACTTGCTATACTACAATTGATAACCGGTAGTTCTCTACTTTTCTTAGGCTAACCACTTTATCCACATAGGGCAATAAATGCCTTGAGGGACGTACCCTCCAAAGGGTCAAACATATTTGACACCACCATACATACTCACTTATTCTAAATTTTGCTTCTGTTAGACCACATAGTATCCCATCATAACCAGGGTGTGAGGCTCGCGAAGCTACATTCAATTTCTTCAAAGCCAATTTTTTCATATAAAACCACGCTTTGATCATAATAGGTTCCACTTTGAATGCCACACTGTCATTCCTTTGATCACTATTTGAATCCCACAAGCATACAACCTATGAGCTCGTATGTCTCCGAGAAGGGTGTTAAGTTAAGAGAAGTTGCCTTCTCCGCCACCAAGAAGATGTACATTAGTAAAAGTCAAACGTTGTTTCTTAGAAATGCAATGTCGGACATTCATCCATACAAGTTTATTCTGGGACTGAACGAAACCTAAGACACTCTCCTACTACCACTGGTAGCGAGTAGTCCTTGCAATCCGAAAAATCTCCACAAGGGGAGACTACTGATATAAATAACTCTATAATGGAAGCGACCTAGAGCATGTTCAACAAGCAGTCCTCACGTACGAAGATTTATGGTCTTCAATAATCATCATCTTCAACATGTCTTCACTTTCGAACGTATACATTGGTTCGAAGTGGTTTTCGGATAGGAATCGTCCAAACCCGATCCTGGTTCCTTCAAAGCCAATTATCGATTTAAAAGAGTTTAAGTTCATATGTGGATATCAATCATCAATCAATTACTTTATCTTTTATCTAATCAAATATCTTTCTTAGAATATTCGTTTCAATTTATTTCATTTTCTTTTCAAGAGTATATGGAATCATTAGGCTTTATTTATCAAATCATTTGATTTATTAAAACTTCCTTAAATCTTGAAATAATTCCAAATCATTTCTCTTTTACTTAGGAAAACCTTTCCAAATCATTCATTAAATCTTAATCAAAGATTTCTTATATTCAAGCTATAACTTTTAATTTAGGAGAAATATTACCAAATCATTTATTAAACCTTAATCAAAGATTTCTTTCTTAACTTCAAATCATATTCTTGGGAATCGAAGATTTTCATGGTATAGCACTACTGCCACTTTAGATATGGTAAATTTCACCTCTAGAGACTAATGGAAAGTAATCCTACATCATGAAGATCTTTGCCATTAATGATCTTTGTCTTCAAAACGTTTTATTTTGAAAATCAGTTTGAAGGGGTTTTCGGATAGGAACCACCCAAATCTGATCCCGGTTTTTCAGATAGGAATCACCCAAATCCGATCTCGGTTCTTTCGTGCTAATCATCGATAAAAAGATGTTATGTTCATATGGGGTTTCGAAAATTAGTTTGAAGTAATTTTTGGATATGAATCACCAAAATCCGATCCCAGTTCTTCGGATAGGAATCACCCAAATCCGATCCCAGTTCTTCGGATAGGAATCACCCAAATCTGATCCCAGTTCCTTTATACCAATCATTGAATAAAAGATGTTAAATGGTTAATTAACATTCAAAGAATTTGTTTCTTTTCTTTTATCTTGAAAAAACTTAAATATGATCTTTAAGAGCATCCGAGCTTTCCTTTTGATCTATTACACCCCTTGCCTAGAAAGAGAAAATATAGGCCAGGTAAGTTCAGGACACTGGTTGTTCCATCCCTAACCTTAGTTAAACACCTTGTTTTATCTTTCCAAATCTCACAGACGGGACAAATGTACTAGTCGTTTCTGCATATTTGGTTATTAACTTTATTTTAGAATTAATTATAATATTACAAATTATCTTTTAAACTCTTAATTTTCCTTTTAAAAGCATTCATAATTGATTTTAGGAAATATCATTATGTTTGAACCAGTATTCAAAAGGTTATAGAATTCGTAGCATAAAAGTGCTGCGGAAAATGCTATATAATCTTATTTGATTTAAGCAACTTTTTAATATTTGAAAATTCATATTTTTCATTCCAAATCTCTTTCAAACCATTTTAATAGATTTATGAAATTTATTTCATATTTTTAATCATTTAAAAATATCGTTTATAAATAAATCCCTTTTTGGATTTCGAACTACAAAACCGCGATGCTTTTAGAAATTGTTTTGGACATATTTCAAACTCTACTTGATGAAATGATGATTTTCTTTCTTCGTTAGAAAAGTATTATCATTGTGGACCAAATAATTTTTATTTCGAAGAAATCCAACATATAAATTATTGTCTACGTTAATTTGAAGTTACGGGTCGAAATTTTAGAACCGCCGCTATGCGACAAGCTCGATTTTGACCAATTTTGTGAACTGCTTCGGAACTTGTCCGAAACACTTCAAATTTGTTTTAAACCATATTTTAACTATTTTAACTTATTTAAAATCATTAAGAGGGTAAATAACTTCTATACACACATTTATATCGATTTAATTAACTATGGTTAACTACTAATCATTTCTCTTATCGTTTATCAAACTAAGTTATCAACCACATAAGCAATCATATAATCAACCAATTTGCAACCAAGTTATCAAACATTTAATCATTCAACATATTTAAACTTTTCAATCATTAAACTTAAAATAAGTTATGGATTAATTAGTAAATACGAGTACTCACCTTTTAATCAAATTGTTCACTTCCTACCAACATTCTTTTTCAAACAACATTTCACTATTGTTTTCAACTTCAACTAACTTTGAAAAATTCCACAGAGCTTCCACTACACCTTGAATTTACTCCTAGCTCCTTGGGATGAAATCGCCAGCACTTCCTTCTTTTTTTCTTGCTCCGGAGCGTCACGACTTGCTTTCCTCCTTCCCATAGGTTCAACCTTTCCTTGATCATCCCTTTCCTCCATCATTTCTTCACTTATTAGATGCCAAACCATGTTTTAATGGTATCATAAGGTCTTTGGCAAAGTTTGATGGTGTTTGGAGTTGATTTGATATGATTTTGAAAAAGTTAGTAAGGAAATGGAAGAGAAGAAGAAGCCATTAAAGAGAGCTTCAAGGAGGAACAAGAAGAAGGTAGAAATAGTGTGAAAAAAGTGAGAAAGTGGTTGGTATTTATAGAAAAAGAAATGAAGTGGTAAGTTACCAAAATATTATAACGACCCGGAATTTTGGGCAATAACAATTTAATAATCTGTATTAATAATTTAATTGGTTTGATAATTTTTCTTTATAATTTTAATTTAAATTGGTGAATTTAATCTTTTAAAATTTAATAAATTTTTAATCTGGCAATATGGATAAGATTTATTTGTCAAAACTAATAAAATTTTATTCTATTTATAATATATATATTTGATATATATTGTGAATGGAAATATCATTTGTTTTAAATTAAAGATGAATTTTCAAATTGTAATATATATGTATATATATGTTATAATTTGGAATTGTTTTGAAATTCAATTTAATCTATTTATAATTTATTTATGTATGAATACTGTAATTTAAAGCTTTGTTTTAATTTATATTCTCAAAAGTTAATTTAGATTAATTAAATTGTTTGCAAGATAAAAGCAAATTATTTGTTTTTAAATATAATAGTTTAATCAAAGTTTTATTTTTGTTTTCTTTTCAATGCTTGAGTTTAAAATGGTTATAAATGTATAAAAAATAAATGTTTTAGATTGTAAATACATGTACAAGGAATTTATTTTATAATTAGTTTTAACATATTTCTTTTAAAAAGGTAAACTAATATTTATTAAGTAAGTAGCTTAAAAGGTAAGTTATATTATCATTTAAATTAAATAAAAAAATTAACTAAAAATGCTAAAACATGTGTAAACATGTTAATCCTCTCATAAACACATGTAAAGTAATTAAATGAATTAAATGACTTTATTTAAGAAAATTAGACACTTGTAAAACAAAGATAAAGCATTTTAACACTTGTGACTTTTTAAAATATGTTTGAAACACTTGTTTAATTTATCAACATGTGGCTAACATATTCATTCTAATTTTTAATAAATGTTGTAAGATGAAATTTGTTTCCTCTTTCAATTAATGGCAAATTAATGAACTACTTCAAATTTGAAAAATTTAAACACAAATTCAAATCTTCTGCAAAGCAAAATAAAGTGAGTAATTTTCAAATCTGCAAAATGAAGTTCTTCTCAACCTGCAACAACAATTCAATCTGCAACCTACAACTGCAATTCAAATGATGTTCTATAGCAAGATCAAGATCTGTTCAACATTTTTAATCATCAAATTAAAAGCATGCAAAGGGATTTTTAACAGCAAAGTAAAAGCTGCAACCAAATCTGCAAGTTTAAAACAACAATTTGAAGCATGCATCCAATTTCTTCAGCATGCAAGATCAAAGTACTTTTCAGATCTAAGATGCAAGGCCTGGAATTTATTGGAAAAAAACTGCTCTGCATAATATATTTGAGGTGAGAAAATTTTTATTTTAAAAACAGCTTCACATCTGAGATTTAACTTGGAAATATGAATGAAATCTTGAAGTAAAATGATATGAAATGTTTACATGTATGCTTGAATTTGAATGCATGTATGTATGTATGCTATGTTGTGCAAAAGTCTGTATATGTGAATGTTTACATCTCTGTTCTATGTTCAGGTTCATTCCCATTTAAATAAAATTCATTTCGAACATTTAATTTTAGAGTTAGATATCTTGAAGGAAGATGATTGTAAGGATGTAAGTTTACTTTTAAAAAAAAATAGTTTCAAATAAATATACAAGGTATTTATTTAAGATTTGGGATTTTATGAGTCTGTTCATAATATAGGTCTAAAATCGATTGACCAGAATCCTTAAATTGATTCTACTATATGATTTGGAATTGTAAATGATGAATTTAGGTGCAAATATCATAATTTTTAATCTTGTAAATACTGAGAAAATCAAAATGGAAGGGTTTTGGGTTTATGGCGAATTCACGGCGAACTACATGATGGTTGGCGTCGAAATTGTGGTCGAAGCTTGTTGTCGTGATGCTGATGAAGGCAAAAATACAATTGGATTTTTCCAATGGTTGAATCGATGGGAATTGGGTCGTGTAGTGTTTTGGCTTTCTGTTTTGAAGGCGATCCAGCTGTGGGTTTTACGGTGTTGTGGAGTGATCGGAATCGATAGCAAGGCTTGCGAGAGTAGCTGGAGGTTGAGACGAAGGTGTGGTGTGGATGGCGAGGTCAAACGAGAATGGAGGCGACGGTATCGAGGAAGATTACTGGCCATGGTGGTTTGGCAGTGTCGTGTTTTTGGCTCGTTTCTGTTGCGTTGGTTCTTCGTTTGATCTGGGATTGTTTCCATGCTTGTATGGGTTCGTGGAGTTGTAGGCGATCGTTGCACCGATCGTCAGTGGCCGGAGGCACTTGGGTAGGTGCACCATGCACAGGTTTGTCCACTGGGTAATGGGTGTTTGGGGAAGAAGGGTTATGACCCGAAGGAGAACTCGTGTTTCTCGCGTGTCGTCTCGAAGTTGAGGGGTAGCTGGGTTTACTCGGGGGAAGGCTCGTGATTTTGCAGTGTTTTACCCGAGTATTTAGGTTGTTGTGTTTTGTTAGTACTGTGTAAATGAGGTTTGCAAATAAACTTGTTGATTTAAATAAATAAAAAATCCAGTTAAGTTATAAAGCAAGTTCATGAAGGAAACAAGATTTAAAACTTGCTGTTTTGAAATAGAGTTAATTAAACTTTTAAAATGTTAATTGAATTTATTTTACATTTAAAATTGTTAAGATGTTTGTTTCTATGAAGTAATTATCTAAGTAAAATTTTGAATTTCAATTTAAAGGGGTGGCTGAATTTAAAGTATTAAATCAAAGTTTTAAGTTAAATTTTAGAATAATGTTTTAATAACAAAGTTTTCAAATTTATTTTGAAAATAAATAAGTTTATATAAGATAATTTAAAGTGTTTTAAGTTTGGAAATTTGTTTCTAAATACTTTATTTTCAAATAAAGTTTAAGTTATAATTTATAAACCAAATTGAATAATTTGTTTTTGAGTTGTTAAAATTTGATCAGTTTCAAATAACTTATTTATGAAGATAAATAACGATTAATTATTTGATATGAATTTGAGAGTACATAATTAAATATGATTCGTTAATTAAGAATAATGTTTTCTTAATTAATTAAGGATTTTAGATAAAATAAGTTAATTAATTAATTGTTTAATTAATTTTAAATAACTAGTTAATTGTTTATTTAATTTTATATAATCACTTAATTATGGATTAATTAAGTGCAATTACTTAATGAAGTAATTAATGATAAATTATTGAATGTAATTTAATGATAATTACTTGTGGAAGTAATTAGTAGAAATTACTAATGGGAGTAATTAAGTTGAGTGATTAATGGGTAATCACTTGATGATATTAATTAAGGAATTGATTAATATAATTATCTTGAAATTAATTAATTATGGAGTAATTAATTAATTAAAGATTTAAGGATTATTTAATGACGGGATTAAATTACTTGTTAAGAAATTAATTAAGAGGGTAATCAAGATTTACTAATCAAGTAATTAAGAGTTAATTACTCAATTATTTTAGTTAATTAATTAATGTGATTAATTGATTAACAAATGTGATTAATTTAAGATTAATTACTAAGGGTAATTAATTAAAATGTAAATAAGCAATAAAGTAATTAATTAAGGATTAATTGTTAATTTAATTGAATAATAATTACTTAATGAAGTAATTAAAGATTAATTAATTAGGTTAATTAATCAAAGATTAATATAATTAATTAAGAAGTTAATTAATTAAGAAGATAAGTAATTACAAGTTGTTAATTACTATTTAAATGAGATGATTAATTACAAGTTAATTATTTAGTTAATTAAAGGAATTATTAATTAATAAGGATCATTAGTCAATTAATGATATTAATCAAGGTTGATTAATAAAAGTAATTAATTTAAGTGCGGTTAATTAATTGTAATTAATTAAGGTTTAATGTAATTAATTAATTTTTATTGTAATTAATTATAATTGATTAATTAATGGAAGTAAATGAAGGATCATTAAATAATGTAATTAATGATAGTAATTAAAGGTTAATTACTGTATATGGTTAAGGATAATTACTTGAATGTAATTATAAGATAATTAATCAAGGGAGATTAATTAAGGAAGATCATTAAGAAATGATTAATTTATTTATTTGGAATAAATAAATCAAGAAGGATTAAGGTAATCAAATTGATTATGAGTTAACCAATTCTGTTTTGGATAATTGATTAATATTGTTTGATTGATTGATATTGGATGATCAATATTGCGTGATTGATATTGGGTGATTGATATTGGTTGATACTGGATGATTTGGATATCTCTGTTATGTGATATGCTGCTTTGTGAGATGAATGTTGATATGATTTATCTATTGTGATAATGTGATTCATTTATCTGTTTATATCATCCTGAATATAAGTTAATTGTTTTAAACCCTTAAGTACAACTTGGACATTAAAATGGCGTTTGGTTTCGGTGAGACCGAAATCCGGTTTCCATATTTGAAATCCGAAAACCACATCGATTCCAATTAAACGTTAGGTCGTAAATCCAAGTGGAGCTTTGTGAAGACTCGAGGTGTAAGAACTATACGTCAGTATAACTCTGTGGGTGATTCCGTAATGAGTTTGACGAAATAATACTTATAGGTTCGGGATGGTGATTTAGAGTGCAAGGGCTATGGTCGTTGACTCTGAGGGTGATTCCAAAATGAGTGCAACGAGATAGTGCCTTCGATTTCGTTCGAACCCGGAATGAACTTGTATGGATCGAATGCTTTCAGAACATCGTCAGGTGGACGATGAGCATTCTAAGATAGATGTGTTCTATAAAGGTAATCGCAGCCTCAAGCCTCATCAACCGGGAATGGCTAAAACAGGGGAGGTGTAGCAAGGCTTCGTGGGTAGCCCCCACTGGAGAGTGAGATTTACCCCTTTCTAGAGGTCCCTTTCTATTTCGGCTTAGTGTGTGGTTGGTCGCACCAACCACGGGGTGGTCTTGTTCGGAACTGTCCAGTAAGGGATGGTTCCGGCCCTGTGTTGCAGGGGAGTTAGGGTGGCTCCTCGGTACGTTGATCTAGGACACGTACTGTGACGGGCGGTACCCCAGTAGCCCTGCCATTGATGGAATCCAAAATCCAATAAGTGCCTGTACGGTTTTGATTGTGCCCAACCATGTTGGAACGTGAGATGTAAGCATTCCAGCTATTTCTGAATTTTATTTTGAAAACCCTAGACACTATTATAATATCACTGGATTTCCTATCAAATGTTTTGGTTAGCGTAAGGTAAAAACTTATCCATGTTTATGTGTGGGAAGTCTTACGTGATACCTTTTCTTTCAAAGGTTTTTCTAAAGTTAAGCAATTTAAACCCGTTTACTCACACCAGACCCCTATCTGACCCGAGTGTTTATTTTCTGTTTGATTAAACACTTGGGTACTCATATTATGTATGAGTAGTCAAGTAATTCAGGTTTGCTTGACGAATTCTGGAGGAGATATGGAGCAGGAGGCTTCCACGTCTAGATATATTATGGTTCCGCTGTGTTTGTATGGTATCTGTATCTTATGTATCTTGAGTTGTATGATTAGGCAGATGTTTATAACTGTCTAATATCTATTCTATAAGTTGTATACTCTGATGTAATATGATACTATGTGATATTTTATGTCATATATTATATTTCATTCGTTCCGCTGTGAGTTATCTGATGTTGTTGTCTTTCTTCTTTCTCTTTCTTTTCTTCTTTTATCTCTTTCTTTCTTCATTAGCGATGCGTCTTCCTGGAGATAGGAAGTCGGGTCATCTCAGTTGGTATCAGAGCATTAGGTTGAGTGAATACCTAGGCACTGGAGTGGTGTCTTTCTTGAGAGAGTGTACTTGTAATTTTTATATATAACTATATAACTATATATATATATATATATATATATATATATCTACCTGATATGTGGGGATATCTATTCGGATTTTCCAACATAAGTTTTAGAGGTAGATGGAGTAGTGGTGTGTGTGTAACACGACTACCACTAATGGAAGAGGTCCATATGTTTGAGGTTGGAAGTATTTGTCGAGACTGTAGATCTAATAACGTCTCGAGTGAGATTTGTAGTTTGGAGTAAGGATTTCTCTGATATCCGAAGGAAATCTTTTTAAAAGATTCGGAGTTTATCTTTGAAGTGTAAGTTTGGATCTGTCGGAAATGCAAAAGTAAGTGATGGTATCTTGATAACTGCGTGATGAGATGCAGTATCCATGGAGATTTTCAGATGATGTTTTCTCTTGAAGTAGTTTTAGAAGTGGTTGAGGAGCAGTTTTACCTGCTACAGGTGTAACAACCAGGTATTTTCAACCATTCGCATCCATTATAAGTGCATAGGCAGACACTCATGCCGGAATTGAATTGCTCAAAATACCGTGTTGTAAATAAAATTTTGGCAAACCTCAGAATATACAGTAAATAAAAATCACAGATCTCAGACATAGAGTATATAAAAATGCAGCGGAAGAAAAAGAGATAGTAGTTCATGAAGCTGCTATATAAAATATAGGATACATCAGAGTTAAATAAGATACAACAGAAGAGTAACATGATACATCAGGTACAAATCAGATACATCACTGAACCACTGGATACTGAAACAAAATAGATGGCTGGATCTTCAAGGAAAGCTCCAACACCGAAGGTGAATCCTGAATGCTAACTCAATCAATCTGACCCGAGCGTAAAGCAAAATACAAAACCCTCGAGTCAGGACATAAATACTTATAAACTGTAAATCAACTCAAGTGAACAGTAACAAAATGCATCAGTAACTTAAAGGATGCTTGGGACCGCCCATCCTCTAAGGATCCGTTAAACTATTTACTATGTAGTAATATACGCTATATACGGTAGTGTCTAATCAGTAAAGTATAATCATATAGAAAATAGCGTTAAGGGGATGGTGAACCTTAACGCAGTCGGATCTTTAAAACCAAAATCGTAGTGGGCTCGATATAAGGATATGACACGGCACGCAAGGAAATGCCAGGGTGGATACACCGTTTGCACTCCCGGACCGGTGGTGACGGCAAGCCAGCAGCTTCCGCCCACCTCGAACAATACCCCCGAATCAAAATGGCGCCACATATCGAATCACAAAAGTAATAGAATGGTTTCCGATGGAGCATGCTCGATGAAAGGGTGCGACCCTTTGTGTAGCCCGGTATAGCTCCTGTTTAAGTCATATATGCCAACTCACGGGAGTTGGGTCCACGTAATATACCTCGAGAACGTCACCACCATCCTACTTCATTCTGGAATCTCCACCGCGTACACAGTTGTTAAAGTGGTTTTCGGTATTGGCCGGCTATAAGACAATATCCGATCCCGATCTCTTTAACAACCAATCATTCTTATAACCCGTAGTTATAACTTTAAAACAATATTTTATACTTCAAAATAAAATAT
This sequence comes from Allium cepa, assembly GCA_030765085.1. Classification (NCBI taxonomy): domain Eukaryota; kingdom Viridiplantae; phylum Streptophyta; class Magnoliopsida; order Asparagales; family Amaryllidaceae; genus Allium; species Allium cepa. The sequence goes on along the minus strand of CM060940.1, from coordinate 445,754,917 downwards.
CCTTTTCAATCCAAATCTTTATCAAAATAAAGATTAAATCATTTCCAAAACCATTTCAATATATCATCGTAAAATATATTTCAATTCAAATATTTATCAAAATAAATATCAAGCCATTTCTAACCATTTCAATATATTAAATTTTCATACCCTTTCAACACTACCTTTCAAATCATTTTAATATATCAAAATATCATAACCTTTCAAAGCTTCAGTTCCAAAATATCATATCTTTCAGAACTTCTTTTTAAATCATGTTAATATCAAAATGTCCTATCTTTCAAACTCCATTTTTCAATTCATTTAATATCAAAAATATCATATCTTCCAAAACTTCGTTTCAAATCATTTTAATATATCAAAATATCATATCCTTTCAAAACTTCGTTTCAAATCATTTTAATATATCAAAATATCGTATCTTTTCAAACTTCATTCATTTCAAATCATTATTCATTTTATTAAATCTAAAATACCATTTCAATTCATATTTCAAAACAGTTTATATTCCAAAAATTCTTTTTTATCATTTCAATGAAGTTATTATGTTTAATAATTAAATTATTAAATTTCCAAAAATTTCAACTTCCAAAGTTTATTTATTCACTTAAGTTTATCAAAACCGTGAAAATTCACTTTTCGCATCATTTAGAAAACTCTACGGAAAGTTACATTCAAAACAGTTCAATTTAACAAAACGCAACGTTTAAAAATGTTGTAATAGAGTTTTCTTAAATTTCAAATAAACTTAGTTAAATTCAAAAATCATAGTACTTACAACAATTTCTATAATAGTTTTTTTCAATAGCTTTTTTTTAGTTCATTATCATCAACTACAGTATTTACAATTGCTGTAATATCATTTACATTGTAATTAATATCATTTCAAAATGCAGTCAATTAACTTCAAATATTCAATAAAATTTCTCAACCAGTTATATTTTTATTAAAACATTTTTAACTTATAAAGTCATACATTTTCACATTTATAACATCATTTAATTTTCCTCAAGTTCATGATTTTACAGGGTTAAATTTCCATTCAAAAATCAAGATTTAATAATAATCCACTTATTAAAATGCAATGTTCAATTTTAAAATCCATTACATTAAATTTCAACTTAACACTTAAGTTCAAATTCTCAAATATAACTTATTTTTATTTTTATTTACTTAACTAAAAGTTCACCTTTACGTCAATTTCATAAATTTCCAGTTTTAGTTATATTTCAAAATTTCAACTTACAATATTCATTCATTTCACATTTCACCTTTATTAAAATCATTAATATGATATAAAAATCACTTTAAATTCATTTAAATTCAAATTATCATAAATTTATCATGATTTCATATTCAATTAAATTTCCAATTATAATTAAATCAAAATTTCCAAAATAACTCACGTTCAAAATTTCTAACTTTTTCATTAATTCATTGCACTTACAATTATTCAGAAAATCAATAATATTTTACAAAAATTTTATTTTTATTAAATTTCAAATCAAAATATTATAATAATTAAATTTCTAAAATATTTAAAATTTTTAGAAAAGCATATTTTAACTACGGGCCTGTATAAAATTTTCTACGCTAGGTAAAGTGATACGGGTAATATATCATTTCAACCCGTAATTTACAAAAAAAATCCGGGTTTTATCATTTCAAACCCGCAATCCCAAGTTAAAATAAATTAAATAAAATAAATCTGGCCTATCATTTCAGCCCGTAATGATTCTATTCTAACAGGGAACTTGCAGTGTAATCATATACAGGAATAATATAAACAAGGTCAATATCACAATATATAGTCATATATCAGATGTCAGGTGAAAATTAACAGTTTAAACATGGTAATAATATGGTAATAACATGGCATAGCATATCATATGATCAACATTATCTTGCATAAACATTTTATATTACTAAACACTTGTCATCAATTCACTCTCATAAGTATAAATGTCAGAGTGAGAAAGACTCACCTTTTCAAGCTGAAGACCAAAACAACAAACACAAGTGCGATTCCAAAAGCACGACAAGCACGATATAGCATGACTTTTGATTTGAATGAATGGAGAGTCTTGATATTTGTCTTGTAAACAATAACCAAAACAAGACAATATACACATAAATATTCAGCGCAAAACAATGTTGAAACAATGAAAATACGAAGCAACAAAGGAATAGATTACTTGACCTTGCTTTATCCATTCAAATGCTTGGCCTAGGAGGTTCTTGGGTTTAGCCATGATGATGATATAGCTCAGGTTTGGCACCATAACTCACGGCTAGAAGGAGTATGGAGTGGTAGGGTTATAACATGAAGCATACAATTGGTCAAGGCAACATATATGAAGTTTTTAAGCACAACAAGGCTCGGCCTTGGGTCAAGTGGGGCTTGGCCATACTTGTACAGGTTTGGACAGTAGATGGAGGGGTGTGGGGAGGTCTGGAAAAGGTGGTGGTAGCGGCCTATGGTGGTGGCCAAGGTGGTGGATGAAGATATGAAGTGATAAGGTGGCTATCATGAATGTTTCAAGGCTTTATGCATTGTTTTTGTGGAGTTTTGGTTCATGGAGTCTTGGCCATGTCAATTTCAGATATGGACAGAGGCTAAGATGAAGTGTAGTGGTGGTAGCAAGGTGGTGGTCGTGGATAGAGGTGGTGGCCATGGTGAAGTATGAAGGTGGTGAAGTAATAGTGGTGGCTAGGGCATTGTTTTGGACATTATTTGCAATTTTGTGGAGTTTTGTCACCAAGGGAGGTGTGGCCATGGATGGATCTGAAATGATGGCTGGAGATGATGCCAAGGAAGAGTGGTAGGGGATGGTGGAGAGTATGGTGGTGATGGTGGGTGGTAGAGGCCAATCCAGAAAGCATAGAAAACTAGGCAAAATACATAGAAAATGAGAAGAAAAAGGTAGAAAAAGATGTAGCCATTACCAGATTTTTTTTCTCAAGATGGAGGCCATGATTTTTAGGGTTTTGGAGCTTTAAAATTCGTGAATAATATGAGGGAGTCGGCTGTAAAGGATGAGGAAAGGAATGGCTAAGATAAATTGATGTATTAATTGCAAAAAGAAACGGATAAAACGTCTTTACGTTTCAGGCTTTTAAGATCTCTTAACTTTCTAAACCTTTTGCATTTCCTTTTCTTTTTAATTTTATAAAAACAAAATAAACTCAGAAATTTTATTTAAAACGAAACTAAGTAAGAATAAAATAAAATAAATAATTTATTTTAAGTAAAATAGAAAAAGGAAATAAGAAATTGCTTAAAAATAGCAACCCTGACATAAAAATTACAAGAAAATCTCCAATGACTTTGGAAAATTTATTACTTCACAAAAAAAATATTATAACACCAAATTTGAATTAAAAATGGTTTTAAAACATTTTCAAGGTAAAATAATAATTTAATTTTTATTAAATAGAAAGTTAAATAAAGAAAAATGCAGTAAATACCAACTAGGCTTTATAAATTGAAATAAATTCAAATAAACTTTAGAAAAATTATATTATCATTTTAAAAATACTTAAAAGTCAAAATATACATAATATAACATATTATCACATATTAAAATAAAATATAACCAAGAAGAAGTAACTTATACAATTTAAAATAGTCATTGTTAAATAACCCTATATACGCACAATATTGTAAAGGGTATAACTTTCACAATTTACATCCAAACTCAACGAAACGAAAAGTAGTGTTCTTAGAATCTTATTTACTTTCATAATAAAAGAAAAAAAAAATTAAACTTTTAAAATTTTAAGTTAAAAGTCACAGTTTGACTATTTTGACCAAAATCAGCATTTCAGGCAAATATTCAACTTACACAAGTTTGGAATTATAACTCATATAAAAATCAAGATTATATTTAAATAATAAATTTAATCATTTCAAATAAGTAAAATAAGTTTTTAAATCAAAATCTTACATTAAAAATAATTAAAATATACAATAGAATAATTACAAAATACAGGGTTGTTACAACAGGGAAGATTCGTCTGTATGGAAGTTGTCTGGATCTTTAGCATGGAGATTGGTTGTTCTGGAGTATGAGACTAAGATCTATGAGTTGCTTCGCTTCGGCATGGTCTCATTTGTCATTCCTTAAGGAGAGCGAGATGTTGATGCTTGGTTTAGAGCCTGAATTTCTTGAGAGGTTGTCTGCCATCTTGAAAGTCCGTTGTATGGTTTGTTGATGATTTTGGTTTTCGAGGAGCTTTTGGATTAGGAGTCTTTGGTTAGCTGTGGTAGCAGTTCAGCTCGAAGTGTTCGGTGTGCTGACGAGAAGGTCTTTTAGCTTTGCAATATCTCGAAGTAGAGTTTGGAAGTAGAGGTGTGGCTCATTACTCCGATGGTTCGAAAATCTTTGTGGTTCTTCTTTCAGCAGTCCGGGCAGTTGTGGAAGTTTTCTTGAAGAGTTAACCTTGTTTGGAAAAGCTTAAAGTTGTTCTAATTGGTAAAGAGAGGACGGTTTATTTGGAATCCGAATTAGGTAGGATCGCAAAAGTGACTTGCGATTAATTTGGGAATTTTTCTTGGGCAATCTTTTGTTTGAGACTGAGGATTCTCATGTGGATAGGAGCTACTGAAGTGATCAGAAGTTTGACTGCATCTGGAGTTGAGTTCCATATTGTTTTGGTTCCAAAAGTGATTTTGGGTAGTCAGCCTAGTAGAAGAGTTGGTTTAGCAGCTCAGAATTTTTGGAGTTTGGATTAGTCAGATCTAGTTTTTGAGTTGGATTCTGTTATAAGATTGTGTGACCGAGTCAGTTGGGTCACTAAGATTTTATGGATTTGATGAACAAAGTTTCCCGGATATATTGGATAAGTTTGTATTCGTGTTCATCAACGGTATTCTAATCTATTTCAGAATCAGAGTTATGCAGCAGAAGCGAGGTAGCAGCTGTGCAAGGAAGGAAACAAGTTCAGTTTGTTATTGCTTGAGAGTTAGAGCTTGTGTTCTGGATTTTGATGGATTATGGAAGACTTTTCTATTAAATAGGATCTAGAAACTGGTTTGCTTTGGTCTAGTTGTTTCTGGAAGCATCAGCATAGGTTGAACCGATCAGGATGAGGATTGGCAGTCCAGGTTTGTCTGTTGAGTTATACAGATACGAGATAAAGAGTTTGGAATTCGAAGTTGGAGACTTCATTGTTGTTAAGATTTCTCTGGTCAAGAGAACAGTGATTGGATAAGATTGGATGGCTAGTTCCGAGGCATCTGAGATTTCTTGTCTGTGTTTTGATAGGATAAGATTGAATTGCCGGTTTGGATAGCTGGAATTCATTGTATTTCACGTATCTCTGAGTGAGTACGTGTATGATTCATCGTTGGTTGTTGAATCTGCAGTTCAGTTGGATTTGGAAGTTGTTCTGGACTTGAGTATAGTCTGATGTTCTATTCAGATTGTTGGATCTAGAGATGAGAGGAGCTCTGGATTTTTAGTGGTGTAGTTGTTTAGCTTCTGTAGAGCGAGTCTCCTGGTGATTTATACTTGGGAAACTCGAGATAGTATTAGAAGATTTATTCTGATTTGTGTTAGGATAATTAGTTAGGTTTGTTTGTTTGTTTGATTGCTTTGGTTGTTAGTAACTGGTTGATAGGTATGCTTTGCTGATTTAATTAAAATCTTTGCTGGGTTATTAAATTACCTTTGCTTTTAAATTTCGGGGACGAAATTCTTTTAAGGGAGGAGGATTGTAACGACCCGGAATTTTGGGCAATAACAATTTAATAATCTGTATTAATAATTTAATTGGTTTGATAATTTTTCTTTATAATTTTAATTTAAATTGGTGAATTTAATCTTTTAAAAGTTAATAAATTTTTAATCTGGCAATATGGATAAGATTTATTTGTCAAAACTAATAAAATTTTATTCTATTTATAATATATATATATTTGATATATATTGTGAATGGAAATATATTTTATTTTAAATTAAAGATGAATTTTCAAATTGTAATATATATGTATATATATGTTATAATTTGGAATTGTTTTGAAATTCAATTTAATCTATTTATAATTTATTTATGTATGAATACTGTAATTTAAAGCTTGTTTTAATTTATATTTTCAAAAGTTAATTTAGACTAATTAAATTATTTGCAAAATTAAAGATAATTATTTGTTTTTAAATATAATAGTTTAATCAAAGTTTTATTTTTGTTTTCTTTCAAATGCTTGAATTTAAAATGGTTATAAATGTATAAAAAATAAATGTTTTAGATTGTAAATACATGTATAAGGAATTTATTTTATAATTAGTTTTAACACATTTCTTTTGAAAAGGTAAACTAATATTTATTAAGTAAGTAGCTTAAAAGGTAAGTTATATTATCATTTAAATTAAATAAAAAAATAATAATTAAAAAGGCTAAAACATCTGTAAACATGTTAATCCTCTAATAACCACATGTAAAGTAATTAAATGAATTAAATGACTTTATTTAAGAAAATTGGACACTTGTAAAACAAAGATAAAACATTTTAACACTTGTGACTTTTTAAAACATGTTTGAGACACTTATTTAATTTATCAACATGTGGCTAACATATTCATTCTAATTTTTAATAAATGTTGTACGAAGAAATTTGTTTCCTCTTTCAATTAATGAACTACTTCAAATCTGAAAATTTTAAACACAAATTCAAATCTTCTACAAAGCAAAATAAAGTCTGTAATTTTCAAATCTGCAAAATGAAGTTCTTCTCAACCTACAACAACAATTCAATCTGCAGCCTACAACTGCAATTCAAATGATGTCCTACAGCAAGATCAAGATCTGTTCAACATTTTTAATCATCAAATTAAAAGCATGCAAAGGGATTTTTAACAGCAAAGTAAAAGCTGCAACCAAATCTGCAAGTTTAAAACAACAATTTGAAGCATGCATACAATTTCTTCAACATGCAGGATCAAAGTACTTTTCAGATCTAAGATGCAAGGCCTGGAATTTATTGGAAAAAAACTGCTCTGCATATTATGTTTGAGGTGAGTAAATTTTTATTTTAAAAACAGCTTCACATTTGAGATTTAACTTGGAAATATGAATGAAATCTTGAAGTAAAATGATATGAAATGTTTACATGTATGCTTGAATTTGAATGCATGTATGTATGCTATGTTGTGCAAAAGTGTGTATGTGTGAATGTTTACATCTCTGTTCTATGTTCAGGTTCATTCCCATTTAAATAAAATTCATTTCAAACATTTAATTTTAGAGTTAGACATCTTGAAGGAAGATGATTGTTAGGATGTGATTTTACTTTTAAAAAAATATAGTTTCAAATAAATATACAAGGTATTTATTTAAAATTTGGGATTTTATGGCTCTGTTCATAATATAGGTCTAAAATCGATTGACCAGAATCCTTAAATTGATTCTACTATATGATTTGGAATTGTAAATGATGAATTTAGGTGCAAATATCATAATTTTTAATCTTGTAAATACTGAGAAAATCAAAATGGAAGGGTTTTGGGTTTATGGCGAATTCACGGCGAACGACGTGATGGTTGGCGTCGAAATTGTGGTCGAAGCTTGTTGTCGTGATGCTGATGAAGGGAAAAATACGATTGGATTTTTCCAATGGTTGAATCGATGGGAATTGGGTCGTGTAGGGTTTTGGCTTCCTGTTTTGAAGGCGACGCAGCTGTGGGTTTTACGGTGTTGTTGAGTGATCGGAATCGATAGCAAGGCTTGCGAGAGTAGCTGGAGGTTGAGACGAAGGTGTGGTGTGGAGGGCGAGGTCAAACGAGAACGGTGGCGATGGTATCGAGGAAGATTACTGGCCATGGTGGTTTAGCAGTGTCGTGTTTTTGGCTCATTTCTGTTGCATTGGTTCTTCGTTTGATCTGGGATTGTTTCCATGCTTGTATGGGTTCGTGGAGTTGTAGGCGATTGTCGCACCGATCGTCAGTGGCCGGAGGCACTTGGGTAGGTGCACCATGCACAGGTTTGTGCAATGGGTAATGGGTGTTTGGGGAAGAAGGGTTATGACCCAAAGGAGAACTCGTGTTTCTCGTGTGTCGTCTCGAAGTTAAGGGGTAGCTGGTTTACTCGGGGGAAGGCTCGTGATTTTGCAGTGTTTTACCCGAGTATTTAGGTTGTTGTGTTTTGTTAGCACTGTGTAAATCAGGTTTGCAAATAAACTTGTTGATTTAAATAAATAAAAAATCCAGTTAAGTTATAAAGCAAGTTCATGAAGGAAACAAGATTTAAAACTTTTTGTTTTGAAATAGAGTTAATTAAACTTTTAAATTGTTAATTGAATTTATTTAAAATTTAAAATTGTTAAGATGTTTGTTTCTTTGAAGTAATTATCTAAGTAAAATTTTGAATTTCAATTTAAAGGGATGGTTGAATTTAAAGTATTAAATCAAAGTTTTAAGTTAAATTTTAGAATAATGTTTTAATAACAAGGTTTTTAAATTTAGTTTGAAAATAAATAAGTTTATATTAGATAATTTAAAGTGTTTTAAATTTGAAAATTTGTTTCTGAATACTTTATTTTCAAATAAAATTAAGTTATAATTTATAAACCAAATTGAATAATTTGTTTTTGAGTTGTTAAAATTTGATCAATTTCAAATAACTTATTTATGAAGATAATAATGAATAATTATTTGATATGAATTTGAGAGTACATGATTCAATATGATTTGTTAATTAAGAATAATGTTTTCTTAATTAATTAAGGATTTTAGATAAAATATTAATTAATTGTTTAATTAATTTTGAATAATTAGTTAATTGTTTATTTAATTTTATATAATCACTTAATTATGGATTAATTAAGTGTAATTACTTAATGAAGTAATTAATGATAAATTATTGAATGTAATTGAATGATAATTACTTGTGGAAGTAATTAGTAGAAATTACTCATGGGAGTAATTAAGTTGAGTGATCAATGGGTAATCACTTGATGATATTAATTAAGGAATTGATTAATATAATTATTTTGAAATTAATTAATTATGGAGTAATTAATTAATTAAAGATTTAAGGATTATTTAATGATGGGATTAAATTACGTGTTAAGAAACTAATTAAGAGGGTAATCAAGATTTACTAATAAAGTAATTAGAGATAATTACTTATGTAAGTAATTAAGAGTTAATTACTTAATTATTTTAGTTAATTAATTAATGTGATTAATTGATTAACAAATGTGATTAATTTAGGATTAATTACTAAGGGTAATTAATTAAAATGTAATTAATTAATAAAGCAATTAATTAAGGATTAATTGTTAATTTAATTGAATAATAATTACTTAATGAAGTAATTAAAGATTAATTAATTAGGTTAATTAATCAAAGATTAATATAATTAATTAAGAAGTTAATTAATTAAGAAGATAAGTAATTACAAGTTGTTAATTACTATTTAAATGAGATGATTAATTACAAGTTAATTATTTAGTTAATTAAAGGAATTACTAATTAATAAGGATCATTAGTCAATTAATGATATTAATCAAGGTTGATTAATAAAAGTAATTAATTTAAGTGTGGTTAATTAATTGTAATTAATTAAGGTTTAATGTAATTAATTAAGGTTTAATGTAATTAATTAAGGTTTAATGTAATTAATTATAATTGATTAATTAATGGAAGTAAATGAAGGATCATTAATTAATGTAATTAATGATAGTAATTAAAGGTTAATTACTGTATATGGTTAAGGATAATTACTTGAATGTAATTATAAGATAATTAATCAAGGGAGATCAATTAAGGAAGATCATTAAGAGATGATTAATTTATTTATTTGGAATAAATAAATGAAGAAGGATTAAGGTAATCAAATTGATTATGAGTTAATCAATTCTGTTTTGGATAATTGATTAATATTGTTTGATTGATTGATATTAAATGATCAATATTAGTTGATTGATATTGGGTGATTGATATTAGTTGATACTGGATGGTTTGGATATCTCTGTTATGTGATATGCTGCTTTGTGAGATGAATGTTGATATAATTTATCTATTGTGATAATGTGATTCATCTATATGTTTATATCATCCTAAATATAAGTTAATTGTTTTATACCCTTAAGTACAACTTGGACATTAAAATGGCGTTTAGTTTCGGTGAGACCGAGATCGGGTTTCCATATTTGGAATCCGAAAACCACGTCGATTCCAATTAAACATTCGGTCGTAAATCCAAGTGGAGCTTTGTGAAGACTCGAGGTGTAAGAACTATACGTCAGTATAACTCTGTGGGTGATTCCGTAATGAGTTTGACGGAATAATACTTATAGGTTCGGGATGGTGATTTAGAGTGCAAGGGCTATGGTCGTTGACTCTGAGGGTGATTCCAAAATGAGTGCAACGAGATAGTGCCTTCGGTTTTGTTCGAACCCGGAACGAACTTGTATGGATCGAATGCTTTCAGAACATCGTCAGGTGGACGATGAGTATTCTAAGATAGATGTGTTCTATAAATGTAATCGCAGCCTCAAGCCTCATCAACCAGGAATGGCTAAAACAGGGAAGGTGCGGCAAGGCTTCGTGGGTAGCCCCCACTGGAGAGTGAGATTTACTCCTGTCAAGAGGTCCCTTTCTATTTCGGCTTAGTGTGTGGTTGGTCGCGCCAACCACGGGGTGGTCTTGTTCGGAACTGTCCAGTAAGAGATGGTTTTGGTCTTGTGTTGCAGGGGAGTTAGGGTGGCTCCTCGGTACGTTGATCTAGGCCACGTATTGTGACCGGCGGTACCCCAGTAGCCCTGCCATTGATGGAATCCAAAATCCAATAAGTGCCTGTACGGTTTTGATTGTGCCCAACTATGTTGGAACGTGAGATGTAAGCATTCCAGCTATTTCTATATTTTATTTTGAAAACCCTAGACTCTATTATCATATCACTGGATTTCCTATCAAATGTTTTGGTTAGCGTAAGGTAAAAACTTATCCATGTTTATGTGTGGAAAGTCATACGTGATACCTTTTCTTTCAAAGGTTTTTCTAAAGTTAAGCAATTTAAACCCGTTTACTCACACCAGACCCCTGTCTGACCCAAGTGTTTATTTTCTGTTTTATTAAACTCTTGGGTACTCATGTTATGTATGAGTAGTCAAGTGATTCAGGTTTGCTTGACGAATTCTAGAGGAGATATGGAGCAGGAGGCTTCCACGTGTAGATATATTATGGTTCCGTTGTGTTTTTATGGTATCTGTATCTTGTGTATCTTGAGTTGTATGATTAGACAGATGTTTATAACTGTCTAATATCTGTTGTATAAGTTGTATACTCTGATGTAATATGATACTATGTAATATTTTATGTGATATATTATATTTCATTCGTTCCGCTGTGAGTTATCTGATGTTGTTGTCTTTCTTCTTTCTCTTTCTTTTCTTCTTCTATCTCTTTCTTTCTTCTTTAGCGATGCGTCTTCCTGGAGATAGGAAGTCGGGTCGTCTCAATATCCCTTTACCAAATTATCAAAATAACATTACTTACTTCTTATGTAACCTTATTTTTTTTCAACACTTAACATCACATTTCAAATCATTACTTTATGTCATTTTCACTTAGATATTAAGTAAAGAAAGTGATAATTATATTTCTTTGATTTGATGTTTACTTTATGCTTTGAAATGACATTTTTGTCTTTTTGTGCTTGCTTTTTTTAAATTATATTCTAGAATTTTCTAAGTATGTTTAGTAAAAGTAAACTTGATTAGTAAATAAACTAATACTTATACTATTTGAATATATGTTCCTATATAAGAAAATAAAGGTGCGACGATGTTGCGACAACTTTTAATCGATAAAATGTCGTTTTACGACAAAATGTTTTATGGTCATATTTTGACGTTTTAGTTAAATTATTTATTTATGTAAACCAAATTTAAAAATAAATTTGTATAATGTTATTTAAAAATATAAACACTCGTAAATAAATTAAAATAAATTATTTAACTATTCAAACTTTTTTTGAAATTAGGATTTTGTTACTTTTGTCGCTACAGGCAAATGTTACTATTTTTGTGTATACTTCTCTTTCCAAATCCTATCTAATATTATTTGAATTATATAACCTTAAATATTTTATATTTAAAATCACTTTAAATAGTATATTTTAAAGTGGTCAAATTCTAGGTCGTTACATTCTCCCCTACTTAAAAGGATTTCGTCCTCGAAATTACCCAAACAAAAGTTTACCTAAAACATATATCTTTAATCATAATTTCATATAATATACACAGATCATCCGTATGAAATATCTTATTCGATCTCATATTCGAATACACAACTTTATTTTCGAACTAGTATCGAACCCCCGATCCTCTAGTGCAGACTTTAATCAGGCTCTTTGCTCAGAAACCTTTGCTTTCCTTACATAGTGCTTAACTATGATAAAAAACTAAAATACCTAACCAAACATCCTCATCAATGTTCGTCGTCGAGAATCGAGTGATAAATCCTTTTCTGGACCAATGTAAACACCTTGAAGATCCATACTCGGATATTAGATCAAAATTTGTGTGACGGAATGATATATATATAACATATGTATTTATTAACCCTCAAAACTTTCATAAACTTTGATCTAAGTTCAAATATTTTATAAATGTGCTTCTTTATATAATCCCTTTAATTATTTATTTTCAACATTTCAAACTCATTTTTCATTTCATTGCACTTTATAATATCATATTATTGTAATATCATTTTCAATCTTTTTATATATTTCGAAATCAGCATTTTGTCACTTTTGTCGTTATAGACAGATATTACTATTTTTGTGTATACTTCTCTTTTCAAATCCTATCTAATATAATTTGAATCATATAAATATTTAAAATCACTTTAAATAGTATATTTTAAAGTGGTCGAATTCTGGGTCATTACACTTGAGGACGTTAGGGAGACGGATGGTACATGTTTTGCTTGGGAGACGATCCGCGGAACTTGAGAGCAAATTGTTGTAGAAAATTTAATCATTTTCCATTGACTTTTTGTTCATAATACATTTCACGTTGTAGATGTCGTTAATTTTTTCTTTGGTAGATAGAGAACCAAAACCTAAGTTTCTCTTAGATCGCTTTCCTTTCGGTGTATATCTAGTGTGATGATTCGGGGAAGGAGTAATCTTTACTAAAATATATATCGAATTAGAATTTTTTGAGCAATTCGAGGTAGGATTGCTAAACACAATTGAGGATTGATTTGAGCTTTCTTGTGACAACGTTGTAAAGTTTTATATACGAGTTTAAGAAAAAAAATTGATTATGTGTACACACACACTAATTTAACTATCTATTTCAGGTTATTGTTTTAATGTTAAAATATTTCAGAACTCTACGGCCAAGGAAAAATGAAAGGTTGGAAAATATAAGAGATTATGACCGCAAGTAAAATGAAAGTTATGTATGGCCTTAATATAAGAAATCATAATAGAACATTGGTAAAATATATACCTTCCTCCCATGAAAGCAAAGTTCGAGTGTCATCATCACCAATTTTTTTGTTCTAAAAAAAAATTAATTATTTTATAATTATAAAAAAAATTAATATCGACTTACAACTCATGTAACGACATAATTCCTAGTTCTCGTCTTAATTTAATAAAATTATTTACATTTAAGGGTTTAGTAAATATACCGCCTATTTGAGTTTCTGATGGTATAAAATCTAGTGAAATATTTCCTTTTTCTATATTATCGCGAAGAAAATGATGTCTAATATCAATATGTATAGTTCTAGAGTAGTTTATAGGATTTTTCGATAAGTTTATAGCGCTAGTATTATCATGTAAATTGTTGACTTAGAAAGGTTTATTCCAAAATCTTGTAGAGTTTGCTGCATGTATTATTACTTGAGCACATGCCAAAGTAGCATAAATATATTCTGCTTCACATATCAACAATTTGGTTTCTTACTAAAGTAAGATACTAAAGACCGTCCAATGAAATGACAAGTACCACTCGTACTCAATTTTGATCCGTTCAACATCCTCCAAAATCAGCATCACTGTATGATACTAACTAGAAAGGACATGCTTGGATAAAAGAGACCGTAGTCTTTAGTCTTGCTTAAGTAACGCAAAATTCGTTTCGCTATCCACAAATGTGATTCTTTGGGATTCGCTTGAAATCGTGCACACAAGCATACAATCATCATTAAATCTGGGGGACTAGCAGTTAAATAAAGTAATGATCCAATCATGCTACAATATAGTTTTTGGTCAACACTTTTGTCATTTTCATCTCGATCGAGATATATCGTAGTGCTCATAGGAGTGGGTTTAGTAGAAATTTTTTCCATGCCAAAACGTTTTATAAGATTATTACAATATTTTTCTTGATTAATAAAAATTCCATTACTTAATCGTTTAATTTGGAAACCAAAAAAATATGAAAGTTCTTCCATGTGAGACATTTCAAGTTCTCTTGTCATAATATTTGAAAATTCTTGACATAATTTTTCGTTCATGGAACCAAAAATAATGTCATCTACATAAATTTGTATTATTAAAATATCATTTTTATTTTGTTTTATAAATAAAGTTTGGTCTACTATTCCAATTTTAAAATCAAAATTTATTGAATAATTTTTAAGACGATTATACCAAGAATGAGGTGCTTGTTTTAAACCTTATAAAGCTTTCTTTAATTTATAAACTTGATCTGAAAATTTTTCATGTGCAAATAAAGGTGGTTGTTCTACATATACATTTTTTTTATAAAACCGTTTAAAAATGCACTTTTTACGTCCATTTGATATGGTTTAAAGTTATTAAAACACGCATAAGCTAATAAAATACGTATAGCATCTAGACGAGCTACCGGAGCAAATGTTTCATCATAGTATATTTCTTCTTCTTGATTATAACATTGAGCAACTAATCTAGCTTTGTTTTGAATAATATTTCCTTACTCATCGGCTTTATTTTTGTAAACCATTTGGTGTCGATAACCGTTTGATTATTTGATCTTGGAACTAAGTCACAAACTTCATTTCGTTCAAATTGATTTAATTCTTCTTACATAGCTATAATCAAGTAATCATCAGTTGAGGCTTCTTTAGCATTTTTAGGTTCAATGTTTGAAAGAACGGCTACATAACCCATTTGATTTAGTTGATTTTGAGTACTTACGTTAGTATTTACTTCTCCAATGATATTTTCGGTAGGATGATTTCTTAGAAGTCTTAGTGGAGTACGAATTTCTTTATTATTTGGTAAATTTTCGTTTTCAATTTCAACATTATCAATATTTTCAATGTCATCTTCTGTGACATTTGATTTAGAAATAATTTCTTCCTCTTCATTTTTATGATTTATTTTGAAATTTTCATCGGCTGACATATGAAATGTTTCTTCGATTATTTTAGTTCTTTTATTATAAATCCATAAGCTTTGCTTCGTTTCGAATATCCAATGAATATTCCTTCATCAGATTTTGGATCGAATTTACCAATTTTGTCTTTTGTATTTAAAAGAAAACATTTTTAACCAAAAACTTTAAAATATGATATGTTAGGTTTTCTTCCATTAAAAAGTTCATATGGAGTATGTTTTGTTAATGGTTTAATGAAAACTTTATTTAAAACATAACAAGCAGTTGCTACAGCTTCTGCCCAAAATTGTTTAGATAGATTACTTCCATTTAACAAATTCCTAGCACATTCTTGCAGTGTTTTATTTTTTCTTTCTATAATACCATTTTGTTGCGAAGTTCTAGGAAATGAAAAATATGAACAAGTCCTTTCTTATTACAATATTTTTCAAAAGAATCATTATCGAATTCACCACCGTGATCGCTCCATATATTTTCAATATTTTGAATTCTTTTAGCAAATATTTTAAAATTTTCAAAAGTATCACTTTTATTTTTCAAAAATATTGTCCAAGTAAATCTAGAGAAATCATCTATAATTCCGAAAACATGTCTATTATGGTTTATAGATTGAACTTGAGTTGGTCCAAAAAGATTTAAATGCAATAACTCAAGTGGTTGTAATGTATAGATTATTTTCCTTGATTTAAAGGTTATTTTATTAATTTTCCTAATTGACAAGCATCACAAATACCTTTTACTTCAAAATTCATTTTTGGTAAACCTTTTACTAAATTATTCTTAGATAATTTGCTTATTGCTTTAAAGTTTATATGACAAAATATTTTGTGCTATAACCAAGGATCATATTCTTTGGCTACTAAATACATATTTGTGCTATGATTAACTATCATATTTAATATGTATATATTTCGTTCTCTAGTTCCTTTAAATATAAGATTATTGTTTTGATCAAATATGCTGCATTTATTTTTCAAAAAAGTTATATTAAAACTTTTATCGTATAGTTGGCTCATATTAAGCAAATTATGTTTTAAATTTTTAACTAGTAAAACATTTGTAATAAGAAGTAAGTTACATAAACCGTCATTGCTCACATTGTCTTTACTGATGATATAACCTTTGGAATTATCTACAAATGTGACAGATCCTCTATTTGGGTAGATAATGTTAGTCAGTATATCTTCGTTTCCTGTCATATGTTTAGAGCAAGCACTATCAAGTATCCACTTTTCTCTTTTCCTAGTTGGTACCTGCAAAAAATACGGAGATGACATCCATGCCCATACTACAAGAAAACTGGTCATTTATAGCATTGAAAGGAGGTAAAAAATAGCATTTAAAATCAAAATGCTGTTCTTGCAGTACCTGCAAAAGAAAATATATATTCGAACGTTGTCCATTATCTCTGCCGCAAAATTTTGGGCAAAGACCACCTAATTTTTTTTTTTTTCATGTACTACTCTTTTCTTCATTACCAGCTAAACCATTTTTACCCATCTCTCTACTAAAAAAAACACCAAAGCCCTTGTTTTCAATCAAAATTGAATCCCAGTCACTGAAAAATCCACAACCACTGTTCAAAACGTTTAATCTAGAAGTGGCGATGATCTAAACCCTGAATTCCAAATATGTTCCCAACTTTAAATCTCCTTTTCTTACTAGGTAAAATCTCTAAACCCAAGTCTACTGCTTTGGAAATTGGCTTAGATGTCGCGGTTCTTAGATTTTTTGAAATTTTATGCTCCGCTTCTGATTTCCAAGATCGACATGGATTAGTTGTATATTGGACGGCGAGAGAGTTATGAAAGTTTGACGAACTCGACTTTAACTAGTATTAATTAAGAAACGGGTTAATTTAATTGATTTTTTGCACTATTTTTGCTGTAGTTTTGAATTCAAACATGAATAATGTTGTCTTGTAAAATGACATATCTTAATAAAGTTACCAGGGAGTGAAGTGAGAAATCTTGCAGCTGAGCCAACAATGTCATCTCAACTGCTTTCACTGAGTGGAAGTGCTTCCAACATAATTGAATTTTTATCATAACGTGCGAACATTTAAATGTTTTCATTATTAATTAGGATGATTTAGTTAATAAATTTTTTGTTTTCATAACTACACATACAAGCCTGTATTTTTATTTATTAAAGACATAGATATCACTATCATCAGATATGATTGTATTTTATACCTATGATATAGCTAATTAAGAATTATCAAAGATGTGGGCCGTTACGTATATGACTTTCTTTTTTAGTGACCATAACACATACGAAGGATTCAAGAAAACACAAAGGCTTGCTGCAACCTGGACAAACATACACGATGCAACCTGTGTGGAAACTTGCTGAAGCATGCACGATGCAATCTAGACAAACACCGGCCTTGGAAGGAAACTTGCATACATGACTATTGAAATAGGGAAGATGCTACTAGGACAAAACTAAAACAATGTTGTGACTAGGACCTACTGTGATTAGGACATGCACAAACTGATGCAAGGACACAACGAACTGGAGCATGTGGCAAGAACAGCAACATTGCACCGAGCTGGAACAAGAAGATAATTAATAGGTTTTTTGTATGAAAAATCAATATTTTGAATCGTATAGTTTCTATTTGACATTATGCTTAGTCTTAAGAAAAATGAAATAAGAACATAGAAGTTGACTTATATCTATGTAAAAGCACCACCAAATTCAGGTAGCGCTTCACCAACCTAAATAGGCAAGCCCAGCTTACTATGACTGGCAAAGTTACAGATAAATGGCTCGAGACAAACAAAATTATGATAGACTTTTAGGAATCTGATATGAAATAAGTATAGCAAGCATGCAAAAGCGATGGGTTTGTGTAAGATATATCTAATATGGTTGCTAATTTGTAGTGCTTAACCATATATCCATTATGTAGAATATCAATCTTCCATGCAATGAGCCAACCATTTACAAAGTTAGTCCGTATAGAGACAAACATGATATCATTAATTTTTTGTGTTTTATGTAATCCATTTTGATATTAATTATTTAATGTTAAAATGTGTTGCACTTATTCACTGTATTCCAAGTTAGAATGAAAGTATAATAGAAGCTGTATACTTTATCATCACAACAACTGGGTATTGGGCTATTACAATTAGGCCCATTATTTATACTTTGTATTGTATATAAATCATGGACAGTGTGTATTTTCATTATTCAGAAATAATACAATACAATTGATTACTGCTTTTTCATTCTATCTGATCTCTACAACATAATCAAATCTTGCTATAATAATCAAATTCTTTAGAAACTCTATTATGGTATCAGAGCCAAAATCTGTCAAACGACAGTAATTTGAAAACCGATCTCAATCAGTCTCTCATCAGAGATTGTGTTACTTCATCACCGAGCCATCCAAGGAGGTGTCAGACACCTTGTCATCATCCACCATCCTGGTTGCTCTCAGATCAGTCATCTCATCATCTGAGAATAAAGTGTATCTGTTTCTGTAGCGAGATTTCACTGCAAACAGTGCCTCGCCAAAGTTCTTGAAATCAAAAAAATTAGCTGCACCATCTGGTTATTGATATCAAAAAATATCAACTGCACTTCCCTCATTGTCCACCATGGCGGGAGATGATGAAACTGCATCATCAGCATCCGGTGGAATGAAAAATCAGGAAGGGTCAAGATCAAGAAACCAAGAATCATCAACTGCTGAAACAAATTCCTGCAAGATCATAAAGCCAAAGAACAACTTAATCACAACAATACTAGATGAAAACAACTTTATACTATGGAAATATCAAGTCGAAACTAGTATAAGAGGATATAGTCTAGAAGATTTTCTCTATGGAACTGCAACAATACCAGCAAGAATGACAACTATTGGCATAGGAGAAATGATCATCAACAAAGAATTCACAAACTATCAAAGACAAGGTAGCCTACTGGCTGCATGGATACTCTCCTCCATCAGTTCAGGTTTAATTTCTTAGCTTGTTGGATGTAAAACTTCATTTGAAATATGGTCTGCAGTACAACACAATTTTAACACACAGTCAGCTGCAAGAATTATGTACTATAAACGGCAACTGCAGAATCTCAAGAAAGAAAACATGTCAATGAGAGAATATCTAACCAAAGCAAAGTCATACTATGATATTCTTGACACAGCAGGACATAAAGTGTCAGAGACTGAGAAAATACTAACTGTTTTGAATGGTTTAGACAGTGAATATGAGTTTGTTGTAGCAATTATTCCATCACAACAAGATCTACCCAACATGTAGTATGTCAATTCAATACTGTTAGCTCATGAAGGAAGAATTGAGCAAAGAAAAGAAAACAATACAGAACTATCCCTCAACTATGCCTCGAATTCAAGAAACAGAAGTCAAGGAAAGAAACCAGAGAATCAGAATGCAGTGCAAGAAAATTTCAGTCACAGAAACAATGCAACTCAGAGAGGTAGAGGGAGAAATGGAAGATGGAACAACAATAGAACAAAATGTTAAATTTGTGAAAAATCAGGGCATACAGCCAGGCAATGTTATTTCAGACTCAATGTCAACTATTACCCAAACCAACAAAATCAATCAAGTCAGAGAAATCAAAATTCCAGTGCCAATGTAGCACACATTGATCAAAGACAGGGCAGTAATTCAGAAAATTCAAGAAATCAAAACTTAAACTCAGAAAGGCTTACCAGATCTGAGGAGATAGCAGAGGAGGAATGGTATCCAGATTCAGGTGCAACAAATCACCTCACAAATAATTTACAGAATCTCAACCTTGGCAACAAAGAATACGCAGGTATGCATTCTATTCTTATGAGAAATGGTGAAGCTCTGAAAATCACACATGTTGGAACTAGCAGTGTACCAAGTAAAAGATTTCTTTACCTTAATAATCTATTGAGAGTACCACAGATTAAGAAAAATCTATTAAGTATATCTCAATTTGCTAATGATAATAATGTGTATTTCGAGTGTCACCCAAAATTCTGCCTAGTTAAGGATCTAACAGGTTAGGACATATTGTTACAGGGTAAACTGGACAAGAGATTATACAAATTCAATCGTGGGAATACAAGGAAGAACGGCATTAGAAATATGTATTGTAACAGCATTGATTCACACATTATAAAAGAACAAAAAATATTTACTCAGTGGCATTATAAACTAGGACATCCCAATATAAACACTGTAAAGCAGGTTTTGTTGAGTAATAATATTTCTGTTCATGTTACTCTGCCATTTGAATGTACATATTGTCAATTAGGCAAGAGCCACAAACTACCATTTGCAGATTCAACAACAGTCATTAGCAAACCACTGCAAGTGGTTGCAACAGACTTATGGGGACCAGCCCCTATTGGTTCAGACTATGGGTACAGGTACTATATCTCATTTATTGACTTATTTTCCAGATACACTTGGATATATTTTTTAAAATCAAAATCAGATGCACAAAAGACTGTGATACAGTTTATAACTCAAGTAGAGAAACAACTATGCAATGAGGTAAAGGTTATACAAACAGATGGTGGCAGTGAGTGTAAACCATTGAAAGAATATTTTCAGAAGAGAGGCATTATTCACAGAACCACTTGTCCACACACATCAGAACAAAATGGAATAGCAGAAAGAAAACACATGCATATAGTAGAAACTGGTTTAACTTTACTAGCACAGGCCTCATTTCCTATGAAATTCTGGCCAGAAGCATTTAATACTGCTGTATATTTAATTAATAGACTTCCTACTAAGGTACTTAAGCATCTGATTCACATAGAAGTGTTATTTAGAGTAAAACCTGACTATGAGAGTCTGAAGACATTTGGATGTCTATGTTTCCCATGTCTCAGACCATACAATAAGCATAAACTAAGTCTTAGATCTACTCCATGCACTTTTATAGGGTATGGAAACAATCAGAAAGGATACAGATGCTTAAGCAGTGATGGTAGGATCTATGTTTCAAGACATGTAGTATTTAATGAGAATATCTTTCCATTTGCAGATAAGAATATACAGACAACAAAGAAGGTGTACCTGAATGGAAGAGAACTGATGAAAGTGTGCAGAGAGAACAGGGATCACAACACACTGTACCCAGCAGTGGAACTGGATCAGGTCATGATCTACCTGAATTCTCCAGCTCCTTCCACAATGCAAACCAAGAGGGTGATGTTAATTCAGGTCAAGGAGAATCCTCCTCATCCATGCCTTAACACACTGATGAAGGCACACATATTCAAGAGCAACCACCTGAACCTGAAATTCCTGGACATCACATGATTACAAGGTCAAAAAGTGGAATATTCAAACCAAAAACATACAATGCTCAGCTTGATACAACTGAACCAAGAGATCACAGTGAAGCAGTCACAAACATTAACTGGACACAAGCCATGGATAATGAATATGATGCTCTTATCAGAAATAAAACCTGGAGTCTAGTGTCATGTAACAACCCTAGATTTTTGTATATTATTTAAATTGGACTTTCTTTTATTTTTAAATTATTTTAAATTTGTTTTATTTCAAACATTTTATTTTTAAATATAAATGATGATTATTAAATGATTTATAGTTCAAACCAGTATAATTTGAATATTTTACTGTAAAGTGGATTTCTGGTCAAGCTGTTCAAACTGTGACTTTTAAACTTCAAATTTAAATTATTTAAAATCTTAAATTTTATCTTTTATTATGAAAAAAGATGTAATAACTTGAACACTACTTTTTTTTCGTTGAAAACGGAGTTAAACTGTAAAAGTTATGTACATTTCAATTTTGAGTGTAATTTGATTTATTTAAAAATTTTGTCTATTATAAATTATAAAAAAAATATTTGTCATATTTATTTTCATATGTTATTGTATGTATATTTTTTATTATAATAATTTTAAAATGAAGTAAACAATTTTTCAAAGTCAATGGTGATTTATTTGTACTTTCTGGACACTGTTTTGGATTTTTAAGAAATTTCTTTAAATCTTTTTCAATTTCCTTTAAATTTAATATTTTTTTTTGTTATATGTGTTATTACGTTATTTTAGGTATATATTGTCTTTTAAATGTTTTTAAAGTGATGTTTGAATTTTTCCAAAGCTTATTGAATCTATTTTCAAATTTTAAAGCCTAGTTTTCATTTCTCTGCTATTTTCTTTATTTAAATTATATTTAAATTTAAAATTTATATATTTATTTGTGGATGCATTTTATTTTATGTTATTATCTTTGTTATAAATATTTTTACAAGTCCATATAAATTTTTCAAAACTCATTCTGTTTATTTTCCATTTTTCTAGACTAGTTTGCAAATTTGTGCTATTTTCTTATTTCAACCTTATATAATTAATAAATATTTATATATATTTTATATTTAGTTATATTTTAGAAATTTTGACTGGAATTATTATTACTTTCAGTAATGTAAACTTATATGAATAAATTAAGGAAAATTGAAAGGTTTTAAAAGCTTTTGAAACGTAAAGTCGTTTCACCTCCTAAGTCGTTTCTTTTACCGTTTCTTCATTTACTCTTTGGCAGTTTTATTTATTTATTAGCCACATCTTTCAGCTACATACTCTATTTTTTATTCACGTATATTCATTTTCATTTCTGAAACAAAAAAAATTCGGCCATGGCTATTGAGAAGAGTTTGGGTAATGATTTTTCAACTTTTCTTATTCTTCTTCCTTGTTTACATTGATTTTTGCACTTGTTCTCATCTAGATTTGATTGGCTTCTCCTCCTCCAGCTATGACCTGACCTCCAACACCCCCTTCCTCTGACCATCACCCATCCTACTACCTCTCCATTTCAGGCCGAGCCAATCCAAGTGAAGATCATCACCAAAATCCACAAATACATTACCTATTCACACAAACAGAGCCTAGTTTGCTAGCACCACCTTCACCTTCCTTTAGCCGCCACTTCCACCACCACCACCAGCCCAGATCTGACCACCACCCTCTGTCACATCACTCATCACCATCTGGACACCTGGCCATGCCCCTATAGCTTGAGGGCCGAACCCTATGGTGCAACAAAAGTCGCCATTTTCCTTAGAACCCTTTGTATTCCATTGCCTTCTCTACTTGTAACTCCCACTCACCATTCAAACCCATGTGTAGGCCGACCCTATAGAGACCCAAACTAGACCTAAATCCATGCATTGGCTGTGCTATTTCAGTTCATAATTGAAGTATGTGAAGTTGAGAACAAGTGCAATTCATTCGATGTCGTTTTGAGCTTTGAATTCTAATGTTATTTGATGTTTAAATCGTGTTGAAACTTACATATATTTGTATTATTTTGTGTGAATGTTTGAACAAGGCTATTAGCTTTGGCTCTCCACTCCCTTATCGTATCCGTGTTGTCGTGCCTTCGTAGTGTCGGTATGTGTGCTTTGGCAGCAATCTCCAGCTTTGAACATGTGTGTTATTCTCACCAGACAATATGTACATATATAACTAGTAAATTGACCCTTTTTGAATCTGTAAAATTGCATTATCATGTTACACCTGCTATATTATGATTTTATGATGTTCACCCATGCTTAAACACCTGTTATAACATCTGTTATTGTTATATTATGTTGTTCTGCTATTTTTATCAGTTTATCACACTGCAAGTTCCCTTTAGATTAGAATCACTATGGGTTGAAATGATACATACCCGAACGGACTTTAGAATAGGGGAAAATCGTTATGGGCTGAAATGATAGGCCTGAACGATTTTCAACTTATGTTATTTACTTGGGACTGCGGGTTTGAAATTATAAAACCTGGATTTTTCTTTGTAAATTACGGGTTGAAATGATATATTACCCGTATCACTTTACCTAGCGTAGAAAATTATATACAGGCCCGTAGTTAAAATATGTTTTCTAAAATTTTTAAAATATTTTAGAAATTTAATTATTATAATATTTTGATTTAAAATTAAATAAAAATATAATTTTTGTAAAGTACTATTGATTATCTGGAAATCTATAAGTTAAATAAATTATGGAAAAGTTAGAAAATCTAAATGTAAGTTATTTTGGAAATTTTGATTTAATTTTTAATGGAATTTAAATTAACTTTGAAAATATTATAAATTTATGATATTTTGAATTTTAAATTAATTTAAAATGATTTGTATAACATATTAATGATTTTTGAATAAAGTTAAAATGTTAATGAGTGAATATTGAGTTGAATTTGGAAATATAACTTAAATTGGAATTTATGAATTTGGTTTAAAAGTGAAATTTTAAGTTAAGTTAAATAAAATGGAATTAAGTTATATTTGAAATTTTAAACTTAAGTGTTAAGTTAAAATTTAATGTAATGAATTTAAATTTGAATGTTGAAATTTAATAAGTGAATTATTAATAAATACTGATTTTTGGAAGGAAACTTAACTTTATAAAATCATGAATTTAAGGAAAATTAAATGATGCTCATAAATGTGAAAATGTATGATTTTATAAGTTAAAAATGATTTAAATAAAAATATAAGTGTTTGTGAAATTCTATTGAATATTTGAAGTTAATTAACAGCATTTTTAATATTGTCTTTTGTTAAATTTAATTGTTTTTTTGAATGTAACTTTCTGTAGCATTTTCTAAATGCTGCGAAACTTGAATTTTCATTGTTTTAATAAATTTAAGTGCATAAATGAACATTGAAAATTTTAAACTTTTGGCATTTAATAATTTAATTATTAAATGTAATAACTTCATTTTTATGATTTAATAATGAAGTAATTTGTTTTGAAATATAACTATTTGATATATTAAAACGATTGAAATGTGGTTTCGAAAGATATGATATGTTGATATATTAAAATGATTGAAATGTGGTTTGGAAAGATATGATATTTTGATATATTAAAATGATTGAAATGTGGTTTCGAAAAGATATGATATTTTGATATATTAAAATGATTTGAAACAAAGTTTTGAAAGATATGATATTTTGATATTAAATGATTTGAAAAATGGAGTTTTGAAAGATATGATATTTTGATATTAAATGATTTGAAAAATGGAGTTTTGAAAGATATGATATTTTGATATTAAAATGATTTGAAAAGAAGTTCTGAAAGATATGATATTTTGGAAATGAAGCTTTGAAAGGTTATGATATTTTGATATATTAAAATGATTTGAAAGGAAGTTTTGAAAGGATATGATAATTTAATATATTGAAATGGTTAGAAATGACTTGATATTTATTTTGATACATATTTGAATTGAAAGATATGGTATGATGATATATTGAAATGGTTTGGAAATGATTTAATCTTTATTTTGATAAAGATTTGGGTTGAAATGATATTTTATTTTGAAGTATATAATATTGTTTTAAAGTTATAACTACGGGTTATAATAACGATTGGTTGTTAAAGAGACTGGGATCAGATATTGTCTTATAGCCGGCCAATACCGAAAACCACTTTAACAACTGTGTACGCGGTGGAGATTACAGAATGAAGTAGGATGGTGGCGACGTTCTCGAGGTATATTACGTGGACCCAACTCCCGTGAGTTGGCATATATGACTAAAACAGGAGCTATACCGGGCTACACAAAGGGTCGCACCCTTTCATCGAGCATGCTCCATCAGAAACCATTCTATTACTTTTGTGATTCGACACGTGGTGCCACTTTGATTCGGGGGTATGTCTCGAGGTGGACGGAAACTGCTGGCTTTCCGTCGCCACCGGTCCGGAAGTGCAAACGGTGTATCCACCCTGGCATTGCCTCGCGTGCCTTGTCATATCCTTATACCGAGCCCACTACGATTTTGGTTTTAAAGATCCGACTGCGTTAAGGTTCACCGTCCGCTTAACGCTATTTTCTAAATGATTATACTTTACTGATTAGACACTACTGTATATAGCGTAATATACTACATAGTAAATAGTTTAACGGATCCTTAGAGGATGGGCGGTCCCAAGCATCTTCTAAGTTACTTGTACCTTTACTTCAGTTCACTTGAGTTGATTTACGTTGTATAAGTATGTATGTCCTGACTCGAGTGTTTGTATTTTATTTACGCTCGGGTCAGCCTGAGTTATTCACAGATTTGGATTTCCACTTTCTGGAGATTGAAATCGCTGGAGATTATCTACTTGTCAAGTTTTATCATTTGCGGTCTGTTGTTCCTTTCAACTCTTGTATTAGTAGACTTCTATGTAGTGAGACTTCCTTTGTACTTTATTTCTTCTATTGTATTTTATGTAACTCTGATATTTTTATATAGTAGCTTCATGAACTACTATTTCTTTTACTTCCGCTGCATTATTATTACTCTGTGTCTGTGATCTGTGATTTTTATTTACTGTATATTCTGAGGTTTGTCAAATTTTTATTTACAACGCGGTATTTTGAGGAATTCAATTCCGACATGTGTGTCTACCTATACACTTATAATGGATGCGAATGGTTGAAAATATCGGGTCGTCACAGTTGGTATCAGAGCTTTGGTAGCTCTAGGCAAAACTCAGCATATGGAGTGAATGTATTTACAGAATCACTTTCATTCGAGTTTGAACCTCTTCCTTTTTGACTCGATTCCTTTGAATTTTGGAACATTCCCTATGATTCCAAAATCCATTTGTATCCCTCGCTATTCATCTTCTTTTGACTCTGGAGTATTCCATAACTCCGCTTCGAATGATCTTTCTAGTGAGTCGGTGGTCACGCCAATTTCAAATTGAATTGTAAAGGGGTGAAACGCCTTTACAATTAGCATCGATTCACCAGAGATTTATATCTATCCTTGGTTTAGATGCTAATATCTTTTGTTATTCCAAACTTTATCTATTGAGATTGAATGTAGATTTACCCTAGAAAATCCACATCGATCTTATTATTTAAGTCACGGTTGACCCGGTTAAGGTTGCCCGCGATTTATTTAAGCTTACCCACCTCCCTATTCTGTTATTTAATCATCTTGTCTTTTGTTTCCAATCTATTCTTACAAACATTTTTGAATTGTACTTGTATATCTATGTTTTGTTTTGTATATTGTGTTGTTTGGGTTGTTGATGTTGATTTGGGTTTCCGATCGATTCGTATGATCAACGCTATCGATAGGATTTCTAAAACACATTGACAGAACAAACTGACATGATATTATTTTAAAATTTGGTTAATGAAATAAAATTTTGATATATAAGTAAATTTATGGAACTTAATAAATTGATTTAAAATTGATTATTTGAAATGATAATACTTAATTTATCATTTATTGTTCTATAAATGAATTTATAGATAGTTGTTTATAAATTTATTTGGGAACTGAAATGAATTTAAAACAAGAAATTTGAGAATTTAATTTCCGATGGTTTCAAACCTTGTGTTTAAAGTTTTAAAGGGTTATATTATTTAAAGTATTTTCGAATAGAAATTTGTTTTCAAAGAACGTAAAAGTTTAAAAATTAGTGCTCTTCTCTTTGTCGCTGGAGAATAACTTCGGTGATGACTGCAGCATCATCGACATTCATTTTCGAGTTTCGAAGTGAAGAGACCGCTCTGTAGTCTTGCTACAGCTTTGTTTTGGAAATCAATTTGATTTGAATTTCTAAAATATGACTTGATCTATAATATATATAGACATATGATTTATATTTGATTTGATAAACTATGTACATACCTTTAGTTATCTCTAAATGGTTTGAAGAAATCGGAAATTTAATTCTTAAATTTTATTTTTAAGAATAATTTCAATTATAAAAAGAAAATAAAATTTTTGGATGAATATTCAAGCATGAAATGATTTAATTGTATAATACAATTGCATTCAATACAACTTACCTTAATTTTTCAAATGTTAACAATGTAATTGGATAATATACAATATAAAAAGATTTTATAAATAAAATTTGAGTGGTTATAATAAATGTTATACACTTAATTTTTAATTATAAAATGATTAACGGAGGTAAATAGAATAAATGGGTAATTGAATAATTTACAATATAAAATAATGTTAAAAGAACTAAGAATAAAAGAAAGCGGCTATAATAAGTGTAAGTATATCTAACATAAGTGATAAATATATTGAGCGGAATAAATTTAATTTTAATTAGGAATAAATAAGAATAAGATTTATTAAGTACATTGTGAGTGTAATAAATGATTATTTTTCAAACCCATGGTTTAAAAAAATTGTTAATTTAAGATGATTGGATAATAAGATAATGAAATTTGAGATAGTTAACGATTTATATATTTAACTTATGAAAAAAAAAGGAAAAAAAATTTTAAGTTGAAATTTCCATGCTGTCAATCTATTTCTTTATTTTGTTTTTCAAACTATCTTTTGGTTGTCCTTATCATCCTTATCTTGCTATAGACTGGTATAGGCATATATCTATAATCTTTATGTTTAGAAATCTTTCTATAATCTTTGATAATTTGCACCTTGCGAAACTCACTTATAACAACAGTTATCAGGTATAATTTTCAATCTTCTAGTCATATTATCTTAATCCTATTTCACTCCATCTTTTTCTGTGCTTTTTCGTACCTCATCCCTTTTCAAGGATGAAAAGTTTTGAGTGGGGAAGAGTGTAACAACCCTAGAGTTTTGTATATTATTTAAATTGGACTTTCTTTTATTTTTAAATTTGTTTTATTTCAAACATTTCATTTTTAAATATAAATGATGATTATTAAATGATTTATAGTTCAAACCAGTATAATTTGAATATTTTACTGTAAAGTGGATTTCTGGTCAAGCTGTTCAAACTATGACTTTTAAACTTCAAATTTAAATTATTTAAAATCTTAAATTGTATCTTTTATTATGAAAATAGATGTAATAACTTGAACGCTACTTTTTGTTTTGTTGAAAACGGAGTTAAACTGTAAAAGTTATGTACATTTCAATTTTGAGTGTAATTTGATTTATTTAACAATTTTGTCTATTATAAATTATAAAAAAAAAATCTTTGTCATATTTATTTTAATATGTTATTGTATGTATATTTTTATATTATAATAATTTTAAAATGAAGTAAACAATTTTTCAAAGTCAATGGTGATTTATTTGTAATTTCTGGACACTGTTTTGGATTTTTAAGCAATTTCTTTAAATCTTTTTCTATTTTCTTTAAATTTAATTTTTTTTATATGTGTTAATATGTTATTTTAGGTATATTTTGTCTTTTAAATGTTTTTAAAGTGATGTTTGAATTTTTCCAAAGCTTATTGAATCTATTTCCAAATTTTAAAGCCTAGTTTCCATTTTTCTGCTATTTTCTTTATTTAAATTATATTTAAATTTAAAATTTATATATTTATTTGTGATATTTTATTTTATGTTATTATCTTTTTTATAAATATTTTTACAAGTCCATATAAATTTTCCAAAGCTCATTCTGCTTATTTTCCATTTTTCTAGACTAGTTTGCAAATTTGTGCTATTTTCTTATTTTAACCTTATATAATTAATAAATATTTATATATATTTTATATTTGGTTATATTTGAAATTTTGACTAGAATTATTATTACTTACAGTAATGTAAACTTATATGAATAAATTAAGGAAATTTGAAAGGTTTTAAAAGCTTTTGAAACGTAAAGTCGTTTCACCTCCTAAGTCGTTTCTTTTACCGTTTCTTCATTTACTCTTTGGCAGTTTTTTTATTTATTAGCCACATCTTTCAGCTACATACTCTATTTCCTATTCATGTACATTCATTTTCATTTTTGAAACAAAAAAAAAATCGGCCATGGCTATTGAGAAGAGTTTGGGTAATGATTTTTCAACTTTTCTTATTATTCTTCCTTGTTTACATTGATTTTTGCACTTGTTCTCATCTAGATTTGATTGGCTCCTCCTCCTCCAGCTCTGACCTGACCTCCACCACCCCCTTCCTCTGACCATCACCCATCCTACTACCTCTCCATTTCAGGCCGAGCCAATCCAAGGTGAAGATCATCACCAAAATCCACAAATACATCACCTATTCACACAAACCGAGCCTAGTTTGCTAGCACCACCTTCACCTTCCTTTAGCCACCACTTCCACCACCACCAGCCCAAATCTGACCACCACCCTCTGCCACATCACTCATCACCATCTGGACACCTGGCCATGCCCCTATAGCTTGAGGGCCGAACCCTATGGTGCAACAAAAGCCATCATTTTCCTTAGAACCCTTTGTATTCCATTGCCTTCTCTACTTGTAACTCCCACTCGCCATTCAAACCCATGTGTAGGCCGACCCTATAGGGACCCAAACCAGACCTAAATCCATGCCTTGGCTGTGCTATTTCAGTTCATAACTGAAGTATGTGAAGTTGAGAACAAGTGCAATTTATTCGATGTCGTTTTGGGCTTTGAATTCTAATGTTATTTGATGTTTAAATCGTGTTGAAACTTACATATATTTGTATTATTTTGTGTGAATGTTTGAACAAGGCTATTAGTTTTGGCTCTCCACTCTCTTGTCGTATCCGTGTTTTCGTGCCTTCGTAGTGTCGGTATGTGTGCTTTGGCAGCAATCTCCAGCTTTGAACATGTGAGTTATTCTCACCAGACAATATGTACATATATAACTAGTAAATTGACCCTTTTTGAATCTGTAAAATTGATTATCATGTTACACCTACTATATTATGATTTTACGATGTTCACCCATGCTTAAACACCTATTATAACATCTTTTATTGTTATATTATGTTGTTCTGCTATTTTTATCAGTTTATCACACTGCAAGTTCCCTTTAGATTAGAATCACTATGGATAGAAATGATACATACCCGAACGGACTTTAGAATAGGGAAAAATCGTTATGGGCTGAAATGATAGGCCTGAACGATTTTCAACTTATTTTATTTACTTGGGACTGCGGGTTTGAAATGATAAAACTCGGATTTTTCTTTGTAAATTACGGGTTGAAATGATATATTACCCGTATCACTTTACCTAGCGTAGAAAATTATATACAGGCCCGTAGTTAAAATATGTTTTCTAAAATTTTTAAAATATTTTAGAAATATAATTATTATAATATTTTGATTTAAAATTAAACAAAAATATAATTTTGTAAAGTATTATTGATTTTCTGGAAATCTATAAGTTAAATAAATTATGGAAAATTTAGAAAATCTGAATGTAAGTTATTTTGGAAATTTTGATTTAATTTTTAATGGAATTTAAATTAACTTTGAAAATATGATAAAATTATGATATTTTGAATTTTAAATTAATTTAAAATGATTTGTATAACATATTAATGATTTTTGAATAAAGTTAAGATGTTAATGAGTGAATATTGAGTTGAATTTGGAAATATAACTTAAATTGGAATTTATGAATTTGGTTTAAAAGTGAAATTTTAAGTTAAGTTAAATAAAATGGAATTAAGTTATATTTAAAATTTTAAACTTAAGTGTTAAGTTGAAATTTAATGTAATGAATTTAAATTTGAATGTTGAAATTTAATAAGTGAATTATTAATAAATATTGATTTTTGGAAGGAAACTTAACTTTATAAAATCATGAATTTAAGGAAAATTAAATGATGCTTATAAATGTGAAAATGTATGATTTTATAAGTTAAAAATTATTTAAATAAAAATATAAGTGTTTGTGAAATTCTATTGAATATTTGAAGTTAATTAACAGCATTTTTAATACTGTCTTTTGTTAAATTTAATTGTTTTTTTGAATGTAACTTTCTGTAGCATTTTCTAAATGCTGCGAAACTTGAATTTTCATTGTTTTAATAAATTTAAGTGCATAAATGAACATTGAAAAGTTTAAACTTTTGGCATTTAATAATTTAATTATTAAATGTAATAACTTCATTTTTATGATTTAATAATGAAGTAATTTGTTTTGAAATATAACTATTTGATATATTAAAATGATTGAAATGTGGTTTCGAAAGATACGATATGTTGATATATTAATATTTTGATATATTAAAATGATTGAAATGTGGTTTCGAAAAGATATGATATTTTGATATATTAAAATGATTTGAAACGAAGTTTTGAAAGATATGATATTTTGATATTAAATGATTTGAAAAATGGAGTTTTGAAAGATATGATATTTTGACCTTAAATGATTTGAAAAATGGAGTATTGAAAGATATGATATTTTGATATTAAAATGATTTGAAAGGAAGTTCTGAAAGATATGATATTTTGGAAATGAAGCTTTGAAAGGTTATGATATTTTGGTATATTAAAATGATTTGAAAGGAAGTTTTGAAAGGATATGATAATTTAATATATTGAAATGGTTAGAAATGACTTGATATTTATTTTGTTACATATTTGAATTGAAAGATATGGTATGATGATATATTGAAATGGTTTAGAAATGATTTAATCTTTATTTTGATAAAGATTCGGGTTAAAATGATATTTTATTTTGAAGTATATAATATTGTTTTAAAGTTATAACTACGGGCTATAATAACGATTGGTTGTTAAAGAGACCGGGATCGGATATTGTCTTATAGCCGGCCAATACCGAAATCCACTTTAACAACTGTGTACGCGGTGGAGATTGCAGAATGAAGTAGGATGGTGTCGACGTTCTCGAGGTATATTATGTGGACCCAACTCCCGTGAGTTGGCATATATGACTAAAACAGGAGCTATACCGGGCTACACAAAGGGTCACACCTTTTCATCGAGCATGCTCCATCGGAAACCTTTCTATTACTTTTGTGATTCGATACATGGCGCCACTTTGATTCGGGGGTATGTCTCGAGATGGGCGGAAGCTACTGGCTTGCCGTCACCACCGGTCCGGGAGTGCAAATGGTGTATCCACCTTGGCATTTCCTCGCGTGCCTTGTCATATCCTTATATCGAGCCCACTACGATTTTGGTTTTAAAGATCCGACCGCATTAAGGTTCACCGTCCTCTTAATGCTATTTTCTATATGATTATACTTTACTGATTAGACACTACTGTATATAGCGCAATATACTACATAGTAAATAGTTTAACGGATCCTTAGAGGATGGACGGTCCCAAGCATCTTCTAAGTTACTTGTACCTTTACTTCAGTTCACTTGAGTTGGTTTACGTTGTATAAGTATGTATGTCCTGACTCAAGTGTTTGTATTTTATTTACGCTCGGGTCAGCCTGAGTTTTTCACAGATTTGGATTTCCATTTTCTGGAGATTGAAATCATTGGAGATTATCTACTTGTCAAGTTTTATCATTTGCGGTCTGTTGTTCCTTTCAGCTCTTGTATTAGTAGACTTCTATGTAGTGAGACTTCCTTTGTACTTTATTTCTTCTATTGTATTTTATGTAACTCTGATATTTTTATATAGTAGCTTCATGAACTACTATTTCTTTTACTTCCGCTGCATTATTATTACTCTGTATCTGTGATCTGTGATTTTTATTTACTGTATATTCTGAGATTTGCCAAATTTTTATTTACAACGCGGTATTTTGAGCAATTCAATTCCGACATGTGTGTCTACCTATACACTTATAATGGATGCGAATGGTTGAAAATATCGGGTTGTCGCATGCCACTACCCAAGGACAAAAATATAGTGCTATGTAAGTGGACTTACAAAGTCAAGAGAAACCCAGATGGAAGTATTGCAAAATATAAAGCAAGGCTGGTAGCCAAGGGGTTTAATCAACAGTTTGGACTGGATTTTAATGAGACATTCTCACCAGTTGTCAAGCCAACTACAATAAGAATCATACTAACTATAGCTCTTCACAGAGGATGGAAAATCAGACAACTCGATGTTAATAATGCATTTCTTAATGGAGATTTAAAGGAGGATGTGTACATGGAACAACCAGATGGTTACAAAAAGAAGAGCAGCAATATCCTAGTATGCAAACTACACAAAGCAATTTATGGTTTAAGACAAGCTCCACGTGTGTGGAATGAAAAACTTAAGTCAGCACTGGTAGATTTGGGATTCACTTCAACAAGATCAGATAGCTCCTTATACATGCAATGGAAGCAGGAAAAGGTTACATATATACTGGTTTATGTAGATGACATCATCATTACTGGTAATGATAATCAGAGAATAAATCAGGCAGTCAAACATCTTGATAAAATGTTTTCTATAAAGGATCTAGGAGACTTACACTACTTCCTTGGAGTTGAAGTCCTCAGAAAATCTGACTCAGAAATGTTTCTATGTCAGAAATGATACATACTGGATTTACTCAAACGAGCAAATATGGACCAGGCAAAGCCACTTCCAACTCCAATGACTAGCAACCTCAAACTATCTAAAGACAGTGGTGACACCATAACAAATGAAAGGCAGTATAGGAGTATTGTAGGTGCATTACAATACATAACTATAACCAGGCCAGATCTAAGTTACTGTGTAAACAAAGTTCGCCAGCTTATGCATAAGCCACTTAATCATCATTGGAAAGCAGTCAAGCGTATATTAAGATACCTAAAGGGAACGATGAGTCATGGACTGCATCTCAACAATAAAAAGAGTTTGAACATACAAGCTTACAGTGATGCAGATTGGGCCTCAGATCTTGACGACAAGAGATCCACGGCCGGGTTTTGCGTATACTTAGGTAGCAACCCGATCTCATGGACCTCAAAGAAAAAGGCCACAGTTTCTCGTTCGAGCACCGAAGTAGAATACAGGGCAATCGCAAGCACCGCTGCTGAGATCACCTGGATTGTGTTACTTCTTACTGAAATCCAGATTTACCCCTCAAATACACCCATAATTACTCCGATAATTTAGTGCGACAACCTAAGCTCAGTTTCTCTATCATCCAACCCAATTTTACACACTCGAAGAAGCATATTGAAGTTGATTTACACTTCATTCGAGAGAGTGCTCGAAGAAAAACTGAGGGTTAATCACGTACCAGCTCAATTTCAGAGAGCAGACATATTAACTAAGCCATTATCTACGAAGAATTTTACACGGCTGAAGCAGGAGCTAAGAATTGGAGATAGCGGCGCAGAAATTGGGAGAGAGGAGAAAACCCTAGATAAAGTTGAAGGGGGGAGTTAGAATGAAAGTATAATAGAATCCGTATACTTTATCATCACAACAACTGGGTATTGGGCTATTACAATTAGGCCCATTATTTATACTTTGTATTGTATATAAATCATGGACCGCATGTATTTTCATTGTTCAGAAATAATACAATACAATTGATTGCTGCTTTTTCATTCTATCTGATCTCTACAACATAATCAAATCTTGCTATAATAATCAAATTCTTTAGAAACTTTGTTATTCCAAGAATTTGAACTTGCTTGACTTCAGAATTAGTTTGAAAATTATATATTAGAAATAAATTTTTTACCTCAATGGTATATGTTCAGCATACCCATGAGATGCGTCGATGCTGAAAAATTATCCCAGAGGTGCATCATTTCTCATTTAATACAAAAAATAGAGCATAGTAGAGTAATGCAATTAGCGTGCGATAGCTACCAAGTCAGTTAATGCTCAGGTATGGAACAAACTAAAATCCCGTGGAAGTCCAACACCATGAACAAAATATGTATTTATACAGGCTACTTAATCAACATGATTTTCCCTAATTGGCACTAGCCATGACAATATAGCTTCCCTCTGCTACATGGAGATAAGATATGCATGGATAGCAAGATGAATCTTTTTTTATTATAGTATTATGTGGGCTCAAATGTAAAAAAATTATTCTGCAGGCTACATTTTCGCAGCAAGATGTGTTTTGACCATGAGAGAAGAGGCAAAAGATTTGGTTCAATCTTACGATTGTCTCAAAAAAGGTATTCAATGCATTTATAAATGTGAACTTCCAAACAAATAAATTTTGTATTTGGGTAGTTGTTGTTTTACTTTTCAAGTCTTAAATTATTTACTATAAATTACCTGACTAGGTCAAAAAAACCCACCTTAAGTTTACCTTTTCATCAAATCTTTTTACCTTACTATGCTTATTTTTTAAATAATTTCCATATGTTTGGACAAATCATGTTTTTACATATACAGGTTTAAGATTTATCAACCACTGGTGTTTTTTAAGAATTATAACTTACACGCAATTATTAACCATTTCTTCACTATAAACAATCATTCATTTTAACTTCAGTCAAATATTTATGTCTACATGCATGCACAACTATTATTTTTACCTACATATGCTCAAAAATATTTTTTTTTGCTTTCCAAGCTATATTTACTTTGATACATACAACAATACCTCATGTATATAGCATAGATATAATGCTATCCAGAATGTTTCAATAATTTCACATACAACAAATTTATTTTCTACCAAAAATATAAAATATTAGGGTAATATTAAACACTATTTGATGATTATATAATGTGCCTTGACATCGATATAATCATGCACTTGTCATATATATGCACATCTGTGTGCGTATGCGCATGCGGGTGCATGCGTGGGTGTGTTCGTGGTGTTTGTAGTGTTTTAAATCCAATGAATTAAATCATTTTGACTGTAGTTGATTTCTTTCTCTTGATTTCAGTTATTTAATCGAGGTGGGTCATGTTTTAACGTTAACTTGGCTATAAGAATCTCTTGTAGAAAAATAAATAGACGATTGATGTATTATTTTCATTTTATTTACTGCTTTGTAAAATTGCAACTAAGTAAACATGATCTATAATTTTGAACGCTTAAGGTAGTTTTTAGATTACGGGATAGACCAATAGGTTTAAACAACATATAAGAATTTATTTCAGGGTGGGCAACTTGTTGGTATAAGCTTTAGCATCTAGAGACGCTTTGTTAATGGCAAGACAGGTTATTCTTTCTTGCAAGGTTTATATTAACGTATAGTTAATATCAGGAACGAAATACTTATATGCACCAACAGGGGTTAGGCCATGCAGCAACAAGATATCTAGGATGTAGGAGCACACCGATGTTGCTTGTCCCCCCGAATGAATAAGGCATTGTCTTATCACTATCTTATTTTGTATAAAGTATATGATCTTTATTACACACCAATTTGATATCAAACTTATAGTAGTTTGCAATAATTTTGTTTATTTAATTAGTATAGTATGTAGGGAAGGTTTCTACCAGATATTGTTATTCAAGTGTTATTGATAACTTGATCTTAGTATTATCTGTAAGAATAATGTTTAACTTTGAATATTGTTAAAATTTTGTTACTTGATCTTAGTATTAATTATAAGAATAATGTTAACTTTGAATATAAGAAATCGTAGATGAGATTATGTAACAATTAAATTGTACATTAAAATTTATTTATTCTTCCTCCTACATTTTTAACACCGTGTAGTTCCTAACCTTCATGTAATTTAAATTCTTTTAGTAGTGAAGTTATCATTCTTTTAATGCAAAAAATTCATACAGGATAATGTATTTACTTGCAATGTATACTATTTTATTTTAACGGTGTTTCTTATACGAACAGTCAGAGTTATGCTTTTAATGTCTATTCAAATTTTAGTTTGATTTTTCATTCATGTATATACATTAATGATATCTATACATTAATAAACATTTAATAACATTTATTATTTTACAACCAAGAATGTAAAGATATTAATATGCACCTTCACTACTTTTAGTTCAAACAATTGACCTCATACAGACTCTTCATCCCCTCAGTCTAGTGGACCTCATACAAAGTTAAAATTAATTAGCCTTTGTATAAAATGTATGTGATCGCCCATTTTTATTGTCATCATTATCAACTGCAACATTTTTATTTTGTCTCTATATACTTCTATTACATAGTAACTTTTGGAGAGAATTTCACTTAGACTTCCTATGCCTGAAAGAAAAAACTTCTATGACCATGTTAAATCACTCTTTTATTCCTTTAGGTTGAGCTAAAGGACACTATAGTGAACATTGGTTCTAAATTAGTAAGACAAGTTCCTGCAAATATATCTGATTCGGTGGGGGATGGTATTGCAACTGGTGTTCTTGCCCAGTGTATAATCGGTGAAGGTTCCAAGATATAATATATGTTTCATTTGATTTTGTCACAAACATATGAATTAATTTGTTATTGCTATTAACAATTACTCAATACATTAACTACAATTCTTGTTGCAGCTGGTGCTAATTCTATTCAAGTCACTCGTAGCTTTGAGGAAACTACTAAAGATTTGGTTTTCAGAACCCAGGCCAATGTCAAGGGGGTTAAATTTTGTTATTTATTATATGTTCTGTGCCTAAAGTTTTAAATACAGTTAGCGAATAAGTATCATACAGTCAGTAAAGTAAATAAGTATTGTTTACTATAAAATTTACATACAATCAAACTTTCAAAAAATTTAATGTAAAAAAATAGAACAGCATCCCTAGAGTCAATATATATTCTTTTGACTAGCATATTATAGCCACTCTTTGTTTTTCATGATTCACCACATATCAAATAATTGTACAGAAGTTAAAAAGAAAAAAGAAACAAGTGCATATGTATTTGTGGCAATAAACATAATATAATATCTGGATTCATACCGTGTATTTGTTAATGTATTGCACCTTTGTTGCATATGTTCTGAACTATGGAATATAATATAAACATGGTTAATTTAAAACTTATATGTTGACTGTATTGGAATGAAAATAATAGTTGTTGGGTATGTATTGGGTAACCTTATCAAACTTATTTTTACGTCTGATTTCAAAGATTTTGGGCATATGCAGTTCAATTAAATTCTTATGTTTTCAAATGAAGCAACTATGTGGAGTTGAAGCAGCACCGTCTCCTATTAGTGAATCTACTTTAGAGGTATATGATACTCAAGTTTGTGCTTATATTATCTATCGACAATTTATAAATTGGTGAACTTATTTGAAATCAAATTTTCTAGTAATATGGTAACTGCCAAGATACATGGTGTAAGCATAAATATTTAGGAAATAC
This sequence comes from Allium cepa, assembly GCA_030765085.1. Classification (NCBI taxonomy): domain Eukaryota; kingdom Viridiplantae; phylum Streptophyta; class Magnoliopsida; order Asparagales; family Amaryllidaceae; genus Allium; species Allium cepa. The sequence continues at coordinate 445,715,696 of CM060940.1, read as the reverse complement.
ATGAATATATGTTGATTGATAAGGCAATTAATATTATATGCTTTCATATGGCATTTTCTATAATAATGTCTTGCCAAAAAAAGATCACATGTTAAATTTAAACAAGATTATAAAAATTAACCGAGTTTTACAAATTTTTAATGAAGTTTTACTAAGTTTTATAAAAAAATAACTAAGTTTATATAAATTATTTGTTTTTATAAAAATTTAACTAGTTGACTAAGTTTATATACATTAACTAATTTTTATAGAATTTAACCAAGTTCATATCATTTCTAGATAGAAAATTATAATTCTGTACATCTTTCCATTAATAAATAACCAACAAAATATCATTTCGATAAATCAAAATATAGTTATAGATATGTATATATAGTTACCATATAGTAACAGAGTTTTATGAAATTTAACTAAGTTAACCAAGTTTTGTAAAAATTAAATAATTTAAAAAATAGACTAAATATTACAAAATTTTAACTAAATTGATGAATTTTTATAAAAATAACTAATTTTATAAAAATGAGCGATATTTTCTTAAAAAATAACTATGTTAACTAAGTTTTATAAAAACTAACAATTTCGAAAAATTAGCTAAGTTTTATAAATTTTTATGTATGTTAACCAAGTTTTCTAAAAAAAATAGCTAAGCTAAGTGTTGTAAAAAATTAACTAAGTTTACTAAGCTTATATAAATTAACTATTTTTTAACTAGGTTAGCTATATTTTACATCTAAAAATGAATTTAGCTCGTTATTGTTTGTTAAGTTTTTATTTATCATTGTTCACTAATGATTTCAAGGTAGCTTTATCATGCAAATGTTCTTACTTCATCTTCGTTATCTCATTTTGACAAATCATGATCTTGCAACTTGTATCCAGCCCAGAAGCATGTGTAATATTACAGAAAACTATGAAAGCTTCTCCAAAGGTATCAATATTGATATATGCATTGTATGATGAGATGCGCGACTTCTAAATTTTGATATTAAATCTTACATTGTATATCCCTTGAATTTGCAGGCTGCGGATAAGTTGAAGATAACTGCTATGGAGCTATGCAAAATAAAAATTGCCGATGGAGTTATACTTATAATATTCTCATAATATCTATTTTCTTAGATTGAACGTAATAAGATCAAATTCAACCTCGATAAACTTTCAACTTCTAAAAAATATGAAACTTAATTACCATAAACTAAAAGCTAACAGAAGCGTGTGCATTGTACCCTCAATCAAATTTCAGTTGGATAGGGTACTAGCAGACTTTTAATAACAAACTAGACAATCAATTGCCAACCTGTGATTAAGCTATTTTGCAATTTGTAGGAAGCAAATGATTTTGTCTCCAAATCATGTGTTTTACCTTACCCCGTCTATGTATGGATTGAATTAAATGTACAAACGATTTTTAATCTATAAGAAGGGATTTCCGTCGATGTATGCATCAGTTTTTAATCTATAAGAAGGGGACACTCTTATGTTTGCTAGCTGTACGAGGTAACAAAAAAATATTCTTAGGTTGTCATCTGGAAGCACTACACATCTTCATTTCTTTAATTTTTGATGCATATGGCATCATTTATCATGGATCCTTTAGTTGTAAACACTAGTTCCAAGAATAAATGTGATCGAATGATCTAGTACATACTTATTGATTGGTATCATAAACGGCTTGTTTACTTTATACGATGCATTTCATATATTTATATGACATGGCGATATCATAAACGGCTTGAAAGGAACCTCTTGGTGGTTCACACGCTGATTCATCATGGACATCACAACAGATTAAGCGTGAAGTGGAAATCAAACCATCAAAACCAATTCCATCGAAACTTAAGGAGAGAGTCGATAAATTTAACAAAGAAGTGAAGGAGAGAATACAACAAGTAGTGAACTCGAACGAACTGAAAAGCAAAGAAGAGGCCAAAAAAATAGAAGTGGAGAAGGTAGGAGAATCGCCTAGTCCTGAGCTAAGAGTAAAATTTTACAAATGGAGGCAGATATCAGGAACAGCCTTGTTATGGCCTTGGACTCTCAAAAGGAGTTGAAAGATAAGTTTGAAAATTTGAAGGACGACATTATGGAGGCCGTAAATGGAGGTTAGGATAGAAAAGCTTTCTACAGAAGGTGATTATGTGGTGAATATGAAATCAACAAGCAGCTATAACTAATTGTGTGTTATATTTATGCTTAACTTGATATCTACATCCAAAGATTACATTATGAACATGAAATCACTTTTACTTTGGTGTATTAAATATCCAACTTATGCATTTTGTTATAATTATCGAGTAGTGCTATTCAACTAGAAAATACTTGATATCAATTGGCATTTGAAGTTTGGTACGATCTTCGGTGCATATTTTGCTGTCAATAAACTGCTCTAAGTATAAGTATGTCCATTTATTTCATGCAGGTTGACTGAACTGTGTTCGGAATCAAAATTCAAGACAAAACATTGCTTTACTTTGTTATTCCAGTATATTTCGGAGCCTATGGTCCGTGGCAATAGCAAGTTGTCCAGTAATTGAAAGAATTATCTTTCTCACTGATCATTTTAGTTTTCATTTTTAATAACCTAAATGTGTTTGTAGTTATTGTGATGATTGTCAAATTTTGGGTTTTTGCGAAAATAGGACATGGGTAAGCCGAAAATAGTCAATATGTTTGCCTATATTACTGTAATTTAGCATCTTTGACACCTAAATCTGTTCGATTGTATTACATGTATTTCGTGTATTACTAGCATCTTGATTGCCTGATATTGCAGATGTCAAAGAGAATATCAAAAGCAAAGAAGATGAAATCAATTATTTGACTGGTCTATAAGTAAGTTGTTGATGCAAATATGTATGAAATATCATGTATGGATATGGAAAAAGTTGTTTGAACAATGAAATATTGTGCTCTAATTTCCATATTTTTTGTTTATGAAAATCCGTTATACTTATATGCAAAGAAGAAATGTGTAAATTGATATTATAGGTGGAAAAGCTTAAACAGAGGCTATTTTTATTTTTATTTTAAATTGATATTATATTTAACAGCGTTTCATAAACGTTGTCGTATATGAAACTCTATAGAAAGCAACCTCTCACACGCTATAGAAATGCTACATAACAAATGTTATAGAAATATTACATAACAAATGCTATAGAAAACGCTATAGAAATGTTACACAGCATTTTATCTTAATAGCATTACATAAATGTTGTAGAAATATAATTTTTCATTGTTCTCGCTGTTTAAAGTTTAAGGTCTACCATAGCATGTCATTCCCTAGCGTTCTTTGGAATGCCATAGTAAGGCACAAGAGCTTTTTTTAAACACTATTCACGCCCCTGTTTGTTGTGGTACCATGAGGGTTTAAAGTTCCCTTTATAAGTAAAATCTTTATTATTATGAACTGAATTTATAATAGATTTAAACTAGTAATTTCTAATTGAAATATTATTATTTTTGGAACCCAAATCTTTATAGTATTTTTGTTGCAAATATCTTTCTTTTGAATGGAAATCTTTGGTTTTGCTTTTACAAAAATTTTATGTATACTGAAATTTTTATATGATGAGTTATTCCTTTTTGGACTAGCTTTTAAAGAATTTGTATATCCTAACCCCTTTTTATTAAAAGCAGTTTGAGAATTATTAATAATCCTAGAAAGATTTTCTCTATACCTTTATTAAAATTAAATACATTTTTAGTGATATTCTCTAAGTCCGTTTTGAGACTGGTATTGTTTAATTCAAGAATTTTGACATTTGATTTTAAATCATGATTTTATGAAGCTAATGTCATATTCTTTTCTTTTTTCACTTCAATTTCATTTGATAATTTAGTGAGTTGATAGAAATGCTAGACAACGATTCTTGTGTTTTAACAAGTTCTTCTAACATTTTCTTTTCATCTTTGAGCATATCAACTTCTATTTCACTTCTGTTTAATTTTTCTAAAGCATCTTTATACTTTCTTTTAACTTCTTTTAGTGTATCCAATAGCTCTGAGTTTATATCTATTAGATTGTTAAAATTTAGATTACTTACATCGTTAGTCGAAGCCATAAAGTAGACACTGGCTTGTTCAGAATCACTGTCAGTGTCACTATCTGATGATGTAGATGACTTTGAATTATCCCATGTAACAAAGGATGCTTGCTTCTTTTTGTACTTGGCCTTCTTATTCTTGTACTTGTCTTTCTTTCGATTAGGACATTCTTTGTTTATGTGACCCTTCTTACGACATTCATAACATTCGAGATTTGAAGCTAGTGGTTTATTGGTATTGACTCTTTTGTTGTTTCCGAATTTCTTGTTCTTTCTTAATTTTATAAACTTTCTGAAATTCTTTGCTATAAATGCTATATCATCTTCATTTGAATCCGAAAGCAATATTCTTTCTATCTTGGGCTTGATCTCGCTTTGCCTGACAATTTACTTCATATGACATGAAACTTCTTAACAACTCTTCAGGTTTGATGGTAGAAATGTCATTAGCTTCTTCAATAGCTAAGACTTTTCATTTCCATTCATTCGTTAAAGAGTTTATTATGTTCTAAACAATATCAAAATCTGTATATTTTTCTCCTAATGCCAATAGTAAATGATATATGTCTTGGATTCTAGAATACATATCATTTATGGTCTCATCCGGTTTCATTCTGAAATTTTGGAACTGATTTTTGAGCATAAAAATCCCGCTTCGCTTAACTTTGTTTGTTCCTTCGTTTATGATTTCAAGAGTTCGCTAAATTTCATAAGCATTTGTACACATTCTAACTCTATTAATTTCATTCTTATCTAAGGCACAAAATAATATATTCATGGCTTTTTCATTCGATGTAGCATCTATCTTTTGTGTGTTTGACTACTGTGATGTGGTGTAGTAGGTATGGTGTACTTATTCTGAGTGATATTTCATGTGTCATATCCATTTGCTTGCATATAAATTCTCATTCAAGTTGACCACTAATTGTAATTCAAACTGTTAAATAGTGGTGGTCGTGTAGTGGATTGGCCTACAATAAAACTTCTATTGGTGTTATTTTCCATATTAAATGAATATCAAATAATTGTGTTATGTTATAAGATGACCTTGATCTGGTACCAAATGAAAGTGACTAAGGATTGTAATATGGAATATTATCTAAGTTATCTACTACTGTGGAATATAAATACAAAAGTAAATAGTAAAGTAAATGGTATTATGGATTTTTATACTGGTTCAAACTTCCCGTTCTACGTCCAATCCCAGACTCCTTCTGAAATTTAACTATCAACCCTCTCTTAACTCGAGGGAACAGGTATTAGACCGTCTGAGCAACCGAACAGGACTTTTACCGTCTAAGCAACAGAATAAGACTTCAATTGTGTGAACAACCAAACAGAACTTCTAATACAAATAGTAAAATTGCTTCTGACTGAGTATGCTCTTGAGTAGCATTGATAAGTCAATAATGTACACCATTCGTATAATCTTCTTCTTTGTGGTATATAGTGTTATTCGTGAAGATAAGAAGTTTATTTAATCACTAGTGAGATTTGCCTGAATGAACAAGTGATTAGAATTGAAAGTATTTGAATGCAAATGCAAGAATGTTTAGATAATAACAATGAAAAAATAGAATCAGAAAAAAGTTATTAAAACAATTGATTTCATGGCTATACATAGTGTCTAAGTGTTACAACCAATCGTGAAAAGTAGCGATCAAAAGATATGGAAGCAACCTTGAATCAAGAGTTGTTTCTATTCGTTGAGTGAGATGTCTTTTCATAAATATAGCCATTATAAAGAATCATTCGATTAAATAAAATAATTCAGCCAACTGAAATGATTGAATATCGAATCAGAGAGGAAATGGTGCAAAAGTTAGGTAATTTGGTCGGTTGAATCATAGGGTTCAGTCGACTGAATATTGATATGAAATTATGCACGTGCATAGGAATTCGGTCGACGGGCCTTTGCAATTCAATCGACTGAATTGCCTGTTTTCTTCCATATTAAAGAGTTTTCAAAATGTTTTTGTGTATGAACTTGTTTACTAAAAATCTTGGCATATGATCTATGACATGGAAGATTTTTAAGTACGTGTGCATGAATACACCGCTTTGGAGAGATTTTAACAAAAGTTCACTACCAGACTAACCATAGACAAACCATAAACAATATATTACTGAAGCTTTTGTCTAGAATCTGGTCTGTAATCTGATCAATTATTTGTCGAGTAAAATAGTACCTTCTCCTGCAATTAGTTCACATAATGTTACTTACATAGTTATCACAATCAAAACATCAAAAGTAGGTTTTAACAATAATAACCATTCAATTTTCTCATCAAATTAACATCACAATAACACGTCATAATAAAGTCAAAAACTTTTCCAAAACAAAGTAGTTTTACTCACCGAAAATCATTGAAACCTGAAATGCCTTAGATGCACCAAAAATCACCCCAAAAATATGTCATCTTCCACTTGATTTTACGACATATTACTCCAGGATTTTGAAAACATGATCAAAAGAAAAGTTTTATAAAATTATTTTCTCTACAATTTAAAAAAAGAGTCACTCAAATCAGGTTTCGTTTGAGGTAGATATGGTCAAAAGAAGGAGAGCTATTTTCGGACCTGAATTTCTGAGTTTAAAAATACACTGCAAAGAAATGAGATTTTGACATACCTAATCTTGAAATTAGAAAAGTTAATAAAGAAAGTTGTAGCTACAAAAACTTTATACAATTTGAAGAAGAAAAAAATCTTGATTTGGTGTAAAATAAAGGAAGTTATGGCCGAATAAGTGGGGGGAAAATGGAGAAGAAAGAGTTTAAAAACAAGTTTGCATCTTTAAAGCAATTTAAGACTTTTGATTTTAAAAAAACTTAAAACTAGCACATGAAGCCATGAAATTATGAAGAAAGCTTTAGGAAAATAGAAATGGAGTAGTAAATGAAAATATGGTGAAAGGGAAGTGTATTTATAGATGAAAGAAAGCAGGGAAATTACCATTTTAGCTTAATTTAAAATATCCTAACATGTCATTATTTTGACATGTCACATCACCACCTTCCTCCCCCTCATACGTCACATCCCCCCTCTCTAGTCACATCCTCTAGGTCATGAAGGATAATGATGGTAATGCTAAAATATGACAAGAGATAATGATATATACTTATATATATATATATATATATATATATATAAGTTATTATTTTTAAAACCATGATTTGTCACAGTAATTCCAGAAAGTGCATAAAGAAGAATAACATTCCCGACAACTTTCCAATGTCGAAAAGTCAAAATTCCAGAAAACGTTCTTCGGTCATATTTTCTTATTTTCTACGAATCATCTATTTTGGTAAACAAATTTGGAAAATGATTTTACCATCATTATTAAATGATTAAAATAGGTTTATTTGTAAATAAAAACCCATATTTAATATTTAAAATTAACTTGAATTCCCGAATAAATATATAAAACTAATGATATCAACGGTCGATGCCATAAATACATTTTATTTCTCAAAAATAAAGTAAATTATTTTATTTCATAATCTTGTTTGAATACATATATTTGTGTGTGAATCCAGAGTTGTGCACGATCCTTATTGTATAAAAGAAGTTTTATTGATAAATGATTTTTGGCTGTTTTATCGATATTTTACCTAAGACGATATTTATAAATTTTCAATATTTTACCTTGGTAATTTGTTCACAAAATTTTTTCCCAAACAAAATAACTATTGTTATTTACCACTTAAAACACGATTATTTCTTACATTTGACCCATATCTACATATTTTAGAAATAAATATAATTTATCCAAGTGATAAATTTATGGGTCGTTACAGTAATTGAATTCGTATACGAAAATAATACTTCATATACTTAACATCAACCTTTGATTTCAAACTTAAACTATCATTAGGTTAAAAATGAAGTTGTTCAAGTTGGGGTATTATTACCTCTCAAATCTTGACTTGACAACATTCTTATCTTTCATGATAGGTAGAATTTTACCTATGTCAAGTATAAGACATCATAAATTCCGTATACTATTTCATTTAAAACAAAGTGTTACAAACCATACTTCTTTTCCAATTTCCCAAAACCATTTGCTATAACAAGAATGTTATAGTTTCTGATCTCCTTTCTTTCCTCGGAAACATTTATTACAACAAGGATGTTGTAGTCCATGCTTTCTTCTTACTTAAAATCGTATTAAAACAATTTTAAACACGGTCTAAAATTTTCATTCAAACATCGCTTAAAAAGTTGCCAGTTTTGGAAAACAATTTGACTTTAGAAATAAAGGAGTTTACCTTTTTATAAAGTCTCACTTGCTTTATTATATCAAATAATCATTTAAAACACTTATAAGAATTTCAAACTTCTTTAAACAAAGCTTAAAACTTTCATTCAAATCATAACTTAAAAGCCATCACTTTTGAAAGAGAATTCGAATTTGTAAAGCAAATGGATTTCCTTTATATAAACCACTTGTTCAAATATCCCAAAATAAATCCTTTAAATATCAAATCTCTTTTAAACATTCTGTTTTTCAAATTACATTTTTAAATACTTAAATTGTAATTTAAAATCTTACACAAAACATACTTAAGGAACGTTAAATAAAACCCAACTTTGATTTGAAAAGATAAGGTTTTTCCTTTATAAAATTTAAACCTCTTATTTAAATAACTAAAATAAATTCTTAAAAATATTTAAAACTTCAAACCCCTTTTAAAATTCTTAAACTACCTTTTTAAAACACATTTGAAAGGGAATTTACAAAATATCTTATGTAGATAACCTTTTTATACTTTCTTAAAATCATAAATTTCCAAAGTGCATCCATAGCGACTATTGTTATATAGACTGTAACTTTTATACTATTTTGTAAATGAATTAGCTTTTAAACTCAATTTCTCTCTATATTTTAAGTACTAAGTATATAAAACATTTTACTTCAAAATAACGTAAAAGGCTAAAGGTAAATTAAAGCCTTTTTTTTAAAATAAGTCAAAACCAAAACCATTTTCCAAAAAGTATTACTACGAGGCTTAGCGACTACTATATAGTACTTAAACAAAGCAACCATTTATTTTCATATCAAAGAAGTCAACTTTTCGAATTTTCCAAGTTAAATTTAACATAATAAATCTACCAAACCATGGCATACAAGCATTTCATATACACATATAATAATGAAATATAAAATCAACGGTTGTGATGAATCCCGTTGGATCACTCTAAAAAATCAAATCTTTCAAAATGTTCCTGTAGTGACATATTCACTACGAAACACTTCGACTTCCATTTCCTTGCTTTTGGCTCCTATAAAATAATTGTTATTTATCTCATCCGCTTCTAAGTGAGAATTAAATCCAAATAAGCAATATACACAAGAAAGTCATATATACATCCATGTATATATGCCATGTATATAATCAATATTTTACTTCTAAATATATATTTAAAGGGGATATTTAAAGTGAGAAATCTCACTTTCACTCGAATTAAATTCTCGCAACAAGCCACTATATTATAAGAACAACTTCCTACGATCACCCATATGCCAAAGCTCCTCCTTCCTCCATCCTCTTGCTCATGCTCAAGCTCCCCCTAGCCTAGCTGCTCACGGCCATAGCCGAATTTGGGATTTGGCACTCGAGTTTTGATTTTTAAGGTAGTAGGGATATTGTCTAGGTTAGTATGGATTTTATGTGATGATTTTGGGTTTAAATGGAGGAGTTTTGGTTTTACTTGGAATTACTTATTTTGGACGAAGAAGCTAGGGAAAAAGAGAACAGTTTTGAAATGGAAGTGAAAAATGGAAATGTGTGAATGTGGGGTGTATATATAAGTATAAAAACATGGTAATGTACCTACACTACCCTTAGCCAAATGACCCCAATGCCCTCCACTAGCTCTCCTTAAAACAAGCTAGATTTCTCCACCCTTTTCTCCTTAAAACATGCCATGATTTAAGGTATGTTTTATGCCATACCTTCATGCACCTTGGTCCCCTTAAGCACACTTAGATTTTGATTAAATTTTGTTATCAAAAGAGATGATTTACATTGTTGTTAATGTGTATATATGCTAGTATTCAAGGTCCAAAACGTTTACACAACTTTTATTGAATAAAAAGTAGATTTTTAATAAAATGTTTTTCGGTCACTTCAAACTATTTATTTTTGTAAGCAAAATCAAAAATGAATTTTATATCATTAGTTATTAGTTACAAGAGTTATTTGATTATAAAAAACCATTAATTTAATATTTAATTAATTAATTATTCACATATCAAAGCGATAAAATTTTGGGTTGTTACAAACACGGAGCTCCATTCACTCACTAACCATGTGATGTTTATTTCATCTACTATAACTAATATACAATCAATAGTTTCACATCAAGTATCTTGAACTCAACTATATATATTTTATCTGAAACAATTTTGTATAAGAGAAATACAATTGGAATAGATATCATATTTCTTGTTCTTATTAATCGTCTATAAATATTTTACACGGTCATGTTTACGATATCTCTTCATGAAGTAGATGTGACCATTCACTCTCTCAACATCCCAGCTGTTCATATGTTACATCTACTCTCAGATTTTTTTTCTCTTTCTATTTTAAATGGTCCAAACTTTCAAAAGGAAACCCTTTACTATATGACTGCAAGGAATTCATTTACAATAATGCATTCATTCTTCCTTAACATGTTTTGGAGATTGAATAAATTGCACTTGAGTAAATAGATCAGAACTGAAATTTCAATGATCAAATTCCTAAATCTTTCTATAGTTCTTGACTCAGCGTTGTTTCCAATACACCAAGATACTCATTGTATTTAATTAGATTGAACGCGTGATCTCGCATTGTTGTTTACTTTCTCATTTCAAATAACAAAATTTCAATAAAATTTCATAAATTACGAAATGCGACAGTTCACCATTCAACTTTTGTATATAACTGGATATAGATTAAATATTCATGCTACTTTGTTGTTTTCGAGTTCAAAACTCTTGAAGAAAATATACAGTCTCGACCTAATTTGCATTTAAATTGGCAAGACATGAAAGTTTTAATGGTTGTGTTATTCAGCTCATACATTGGTCTTGAAGTGACAAAGATTAATTTGTTGATGAATAAATTTTCACATTTTCTTCCAATCTATAACTCAGTTTATTTAGGATAGTTTAATGGATAAACAATTTTATCAATTATATTGCCTGTGCAAATTTATCGAAGTAGATTATTATAATATTACATATGTTCTTATACTTATTAGAATTGTTTATTATTTATTTAATAAGGCTCCCATTATATTCTATATCTCTTAAGAACCTTAAATGAGATGCACAAATTTCATAAGTTTTTCTAGTGAGTGTCAGGATTTATTTATCATGTTACCAGAATTTTGAGGGTGCTTAACAAATTGTAATCTCCATAAACATTAACTAGTACGTTATTAATTATATCTTATATATAACTCCAAACCCACATTTTTTCTCTTAATCGTGTTTATGGTTTTGAGGTAGTAAAAAAATCATAAATTACTCTAGATACTCATAACCTATCATTTTAAGATTGCCCAAGGAAATCTTGTAACGTTTGGAGGGTGCTTGGTAAATTTACAAAACATTACCACCAATCTAGGGAGAATATAAATATCAGCATAAATATTTTATGGCTTGAGAATGCTCTGTAACCACAAGTATATACAGTGCTTTATTTATATTATAAATGACAGGGAGCAATATTATTTCAAATTCATGATCTTAAGATAATAATATTGTGTATTATTTCCTATAATGAAAAATGAATATTCACAATAATTAATGACATCATTTGTCACTATGTATATACATAATAATATACATATGTATTTACTCCTTATAGCTGTAATCGGTTTTATTTTGATTCTGGCTTTTAAAATCATATTATTCTATTTTTTATACATTATATAAGGTTCTCTTATTTGATTATAACATTTAATATGATATGAATCTTATATTTATGTATATATTATTGATAATTAATAATTAATTAATATTACAACTTTATTGCAATCTTATATTTACAACTTCTATGGGTACAAATTTAAAATGATTTTAGAATTGTTCATAACCTTTGTAAATTTCAATTTAAACTTAAGCCAACTTTAAATTCCAATTTTATATATTATACACAATGCAATGCGGGTTCTAACACTATTATTGGGTCAGGTGCAATTGGTAGCGAGGTAAAAGCGGTGAATTTCAAAATTTTCCTTTTTAAAGCATTATATACTAGATCTTTTACAGCGTTATCATGAATATTGTTGCTAAAGTAAAATCATATTTAATGTTTTATTAGATGAATTTGTTTTGAATTTAATTTTAGTTATACTGTCATTGTATTAGTTTGATTTACAATGTTACTGTTCATTAAAAATATTAAATGAAATAATTTATTTTGCAATTTGAATAATATTTATCTAAATATAGATTTAATGGAAAATTTTCATATATATATCATTGTATATATGTAAATATACATATAAATTTTAACTTCTAATAACAATGTCTACACAAAATAAATAATATCAAAGTATATATATAGCATACCGAAAGTGTTAATGCAGAATTATTTAACTAATAACTCAATGTATTAATGTCCAATTTTGATGTCTTATGGAAGTGCATGTACGATTTAATAATGTCTGTGTATTCAGAATGTAATACGGACTTAAGCGATGCAAGTCGCATACAAAACGAAATCCTTTGCAAGTGTTATTCATGTTTGAAATTTTAGGGTTTAACATATAATTTTAAATCCAACCAGGATATATTATTAAATTTACCTCTCCTTCAATTTCTCGACCAAACTTTACCCACCCATATTCATCACTTTCACTAGATTATTGTCGCCGCTACAAGGAACTTCCGCCACTGGCTTCACCATTGAGATGCTTGCAACGCCACGGTTTTACCATGGCATCCAATATAAGCTTAACAACAATCACAATTCCTCTTCGTAGCTGCTTGATTGAGTTAGTTGACATTATGGCTAAAGCTTCGCCTCCCATGTTGGATCAAGCACATTAACAGTAGGATTAAAATGGTGAATTTCAAGAAAAAAGTCTTTTTATTATTTTGCACAAGGTAGTATTCTGTGTTTATATAAATAATAATTTTATACTAAATAATATTTAGTATTTATTAATAAAAGAGTTCTAGGGTTTTAATTTTAATTAAATTTTTATATATAAAATTTTTATTTATTTTTTATTGTTTAACAATAATTTTTTTACTTCGTTTTTTTACTAAAAAGATATACATCACTAAGTTGCACAGCCTTACTAATATATATATATATATATATATATATATATATATATATTGTAAGAATATTCTAATTAACATGCCTAGTCGGTAGCCAAAACAGAATTGTTTTCTGAACGGTACAAACCAGTCCCCCTGACACACATCAGTGCCATAAACTAAGAATACACGGCATGCTAAAATAGTTCCCATATATATATATATATATATATAAACATAGATAATTAAACAGCTAATAACCTCCAGAGACAACATCATAGCACGAATAGCCAACATCCATCAATTCATGTTGTTACTTCATGCTGATTCCTCTCGATTCATACCAGGTTGAATAAGTTGTAAAGGCAAGCTGCATCACCAATCCATGGATTAATTAAAGACATAACCGAATTAGCCACCGATGTATAGGGTTTAATCTTAGAGTTAAAGCATTTATTGTTTATTTCGATCCAAACTGCCCAGCAAAAAGCTAGAGCCAAATCAGCCTCTATTCTAGAGGGAGTTGAAGCCTAGAACTGGACTGGATCTAGGTCATGGAGACAACGATCGACATGAAGATTTGTACCACAAAGTTCCCAAACTTGAAAAGCAAAGTCATAGAGGAAAAAACATGACTTATGGAATCTTTGTAATTATTACATAGAAAGCACTGTCGAGTTAAGCCTAATTGCTTCGAAGCTAAATTAGCAGAAGTGTTCAGTTTATTAAGCAGAATAAGCCACATGTGAATCTTAAATTTAGGTCGGCAATGAGCTTTCCAAATATTTGAAAGATTAAAACACATTCCAAAAAAGTTGTAAAAATCATATAGAGATTTCACCAAGAAATTGTTGCCATCATTCACTCCCTATTTGAAGTTTTCATCTTCCTGATTCAAAGTGACCGAAATTTTTAATTTAGTTTCATATTAGTTTTATGTTTTAATATGTTTATATTTACAATATAAACATTATACTATATTTAAAGTGACAATCTAACTTAGGGGTAATATGGGAACATATGTGATATATGTACAATTGACCGTCGTGTCATAAGCTTTATAAATATATAGGTTATGGTGATATGCCAATAACGATGTCAAAGGGATATATAAATACGTGCGTAAATATTCAATACACACACATATTATTTTTTTCAGCCAGTAATTTATTACGTAATATTTGTAAATAGATATGCATAATATAATATTATTTCAAGTTAAATACACCCAATATAACGTTCAAAATTATAAATATACTTGAATATATTTTAGATAAATTATTAGTATTTAATAATATATATAGTTACATTAATTCTTTACAAATTCATTTATATAATTAATAATTTTAAATTTTAAACAATTTGATCAAACCAAACAAAAACAAAATAATTGTTTTATAATTTAAACCCATGAGTTAAACTTTTTGTTTATTAAAATAAAATTCCATATGTATACTTTAATATTTCAATGTCTAAATTTTTCAAAATATTTGAATTTTGAATTTTTTTGACTATTTCAAAATAATAAAAAATGTTTTATTTATATTTTTGAAATTTGTAATAAAAAAATGAAAAAATAATTCCTAAGTGCAAATTTGTATGCTTGTGTATAGTTTTTGTTTTTTATTAATCACAAAACCTAAAAAAAGTAGTTTTTTAATTAATAACCAAAAACATTTAATAGTTTAAATAAATAAAAATATTTATCTTTAATATGTATATAAGTTCAGATCCGAACATAGAAAAATCTAAAAAACTGAAATGTAATATATTATACAAATATAGTTATTATTTAGTTATTTATTTTTTTAATTTATTAAATCACTATTTTACTTTTGGTATTTGTTTTTAAATTATGGTTCGAGTGTTCTAGGTTGTTTACAAGCATATATGTGAGCATATATATAGGCATATTTGTATCAGTGTATGTGTGTATTAGATTGTATTTAAATAAAAATTACCTCCTTCTTGTGATTCGAGTGTTATAGGTTGTTTACAAGCGTATATGTTTCCTCAATCTCCTTAGCTATGGGTTGCAGCACCGTCTCATTGGCTTTACTAATGTCTGCTGAAGGCTAGGATTAGGTCAATCTAGTCTAGAGATAGTGAGAAGGAAGCGACTATTTATAGCCCTTTTGCTTTCATGCTATAGCGGTTTGTATGGCACTGTTTGGGATTCCAAACTATGGGCTAAAATGATATAACACTTTAGACAACTTATTTAATTAATTTATCCAAAGTCATTCGTCAATATAATCAATCAACAACTTTTATATGTCATTTTAAACATTTTCAGACTTTAAATAAATATTTTGAATTCTATTAAAATTTCATACAAAATTTGTGTTTAATTTTATTATTAATTTATAATATTTGTAAATTAATTTTACAGTGCTCAAATTCGAAAATACTTAACAACTCGGCTGCGTTGACTCTTTGGAGTAAACTCCGTCCTCAGTTAATATTTAAACAATTCAAATACTGAAGCCTGTATGGACTTTGCTGAAGTATAGTATCACACACAAGTTTTATGCTTATAGATCATTTAGGCGAAATTAAATTTGTAATCTATAATAAGCTCAGTTAGTAACGATAATTGGTATACATATTCTTTTCGTCATCACTTTATCACTCAGATATCTACAGTATGGTCGAAGGTCAAAAACTTTACTAATATCTATGTTTAGTTGTGTAAATCACTTTAAAGTCTTTGGTTCAATCTGATAACATTTAGCATTAACTGATTTAATCTGTAACAGTCGACATTCCATGTGTTTAACGATAATCAAAATACAACCTAGCTACTTAAGATCGATGGAACCTTCATGTTTGAAGACTATCGTACATCATTACCATGAGATCTTCTATTTTAACTTGGTTGTATAAACCTATAGACTACTTTCGTCAAGTCATTCTATGATTGTTCCAAACAACTACAAGTACGTAACCACGTAGTGCCCCCAATGGTTATGAGTAATTAACCGCCCATCGTATGGAGAGTGTTACTTACACTAGTCTTAGTGGATGTATCGATATCCTTTTCTCTTTAGTAGGAACATTTAAGGAGCCAACATTTAGATATCGATTCAATACTCACGGTTATGAAAGCATTCATAACTACAATGATGAAATGCTTCTCCTAAAGATTTTCCACTTATATATGTTTAATGTATTTAATTCATTATTTATATCAGTATGCAACAACAAGTATAAAAGAAAATAAAACCAAAAGAATACTTTATTTCGAACAAGATTGTTTATAGAGCAAAGTTTATATAATTATTTACAGAATTTTC
This sequence comes from Allium cepa, assembly GCA_030765085.1. NCBI lineage: Eukaryota > Viridiplantae > Streptophyta > Magnoliopsida > Asparagales > Amaryllidaceae > Allium > Allium cepa. Next base: position 445,699,086 of record CM060940.1, on the reverse strand, counting down.
CCTAGGGCACACCCTTTACACTATCATCCCCATGCCGAGCTAGTCTTTGTTGTTAGTTGATCCTGCAAGATGGTATGTGATCTTGGATGATGACGGTGATACTAGGAGATATGCATGGTGTACATGCATAGAGAAGCAGTAAAAAAAAATCCCTTTTTCTAATTAATTTATAAATATTAAAAGAAAATAATATGTATATGTGTAACTGATTTTGAATTCAGAAGATCTTAAACTTATTATATAAATATACCTGTATAACACATATATATATATAATGATAATGAAAATAATATATACTAAATAATCCAATCGGTCAATAACACCTTGAACCATTAGCTTTGCTTGAGAGAGAATATTTTCTCTAACTCGATGGTGGAGTTGCAAAGTCCACCTTTAATATGTAATTTATTTTAGATAGAGAATAAAATTATGTATCCCTAAATGAAGGCTCGAAGGATCTACTTATAGCATCGGATGCTAAAAATATCTCCTTAACATGTTTCCACTAGGCCAAACATTATTTATTAATTAGGTTCAATAACCCAATTAAATAATAAACCATTAGTTGTTATTAGTATGGCATGACCTCTAATTATTGATCAATATTATTAATTTAAAACACCATAAAATATTTATTATAATAATATTAATTTTAGGGAAAATATATTTGGACACAATAGATGACACAAGTGGTGACACAAGAAATATCAACCATTGGACCTCCCTTGAATTCAACCCCCACTAAGATCTAATGATCGACATCTACTATGTCTCATTTTATGTTTTATATTTTGTGCTGATAGCCAATTCCTTATTTTTAGCCTATATATAAATAATTAAATAAATATATAATAATTATATATTTTTATTAACTAATTTTTTCCCTTTAATAATATTGAAAAATAATAATAAACTGATTAAGGTAATCATTATATTAATTTTTCTATAATAATATTTTATAACTTTTATAAATTAAATTAGTTTCAATCGAAGCGGTTATGTGGCTCCCAAGTGTTAACTTAGCACTTAGCAATATTCAAACAGTTTAAATATTAAAGCTTATACGGACTTTGTTGAAGCACAGTAGTTGACACGAGTTTAGTGGCTTACAGATTATATAAGTGAAATATGATTTCTTATCTTTTAAAGCGATGCTCTTAAGCAATGATATATTATGCATGTTTTCTCTTCATCATCACTATATCACTTAGATATATAGAACTCGACTAATGGTAAAAACTCCAATAATATATGCATTTAACTGCAAAGCCCAACATTAAAGCTCATAGTTCAATCCGATAACAATTACAAATTAATCAATTTGTTTTGGCCAAAGACTTTGACATTACATTGACTAACCAATTATGGTGATATTAACCTTCTATTTGAAGGAGACAAAATATCTCTTGAATAATGTTTCACTTTAGGTGATTCAACTTATACCTAAATATGGCATTAACACGATCAATGTTGTCGTGTGATTGGCCATATTCAGAGTATGGTTTAGACAGTTAAGATACATAGTATTCTCAAGTCAAAGACTACTACATGTCATCACGCGAGATCATTTATCTAACTTCTAACCCATAGAAGACTCTCACTGGCTCGTTTTATAATTATTCCAAACAGCTACACGTACATAACCCTTTGGTGTCCCTAATAATCATGAGTAACTCACTGTCCATCATATAGAAAGCATTATGTACCCTGGTCCCAATTGATATATCGATACCGCGTGCTCGATACATCTTGATTAGGAATATTTAAGGACGAGTATTTATTTTATATGATTTGGTACTCATGGCTACGAACACACTCATAACTATTAAATACATCTCCTAAGGAATTTCTACTTGTATACACTTAATTTAACATATTAAAAACATTAATTATATCCCAATATAACAGTGTATACGATGAGAAAATAAAACAAAATGCTTATTTTATTTCAAACAAGATTCTTCATAATAATTAAGTCATATAATCAAATTACATTGTTGCCTCTAGGGAATACCCTTGGCTGTATCACTATCCATTGCAAACATAATGATATTTTCATATTTTATAAATCATTTCACCTTAAATGATTCAACAAAATTTCAACGGTATTTCTCCTTGTTCCTCCATTGTACGTCATGGGGAATAAAAAGGAAGCACTGTCGGAATTTTGTGAACCATTTGAGATGAAATAATTTACATAATGTAAAAAATATCAGAGTTTTCTTAACTTGTCTAATATTACAAAAATATGGCAAGTGTTATATCAGATGTATATTGATATATTGTTCACAATAAAGTCGAGACCCGACAAATAGGGTCAAACAATCTAAGGTACTTAATAACTACTTTTTTTTCACTTACATTATTATTTTCTTTGCCAAAAACTTGTGATAACAAGGGATTCACAAATAGTTTCATTTTAATCTACGAGTGTAATGGCACGCGCTACGTGTGTGAATTATTTTTCTTATAAATTGTATATGTTTGAATCGGTCAAAAAAATGATTTTTTATTTTCAAGTGATATTTTATAAAGAAATATTTTGAATCTGTAAATAAGGTTTAATTTTAGATCCTATTTTTGTAAGTGTTTTGAATTTAAAAGCATGTTTAGTTATTAGATCCTACTTTTATGGGCATTTGAATTTGTAAACGAAATTTAGTATTAGATCCTGTTTTTAAGTAATTAAGATTGGATAATATATAGAGGGGCGTTTTTGGTAGTTCACGTTGATACCAAAAAAGTGTGACACCAAAACTATTACAACTATTATTAAAATAGATAATTTCAAAATAATTAGTTAGGACCTAAAATAACTTGATGACACAAAAATTTGTAATAATAAAGGATTTCAATGATAATTTGATAACATGAATAATTTGATGACCCAAATTAACATTTAAAAAATAAGCTAATTTCAATATTAATAAGGAACCAGGTTGAGTGTTTACCAATCAAGGGATTTCTCAAATAATTTACTCTGATTCAATACTTTATGTTACTACAATTCAAGAATGAATAATAAGAAATAATTTAATATAACTTTAATTTCCCTAATACCTAAGCAATCCAACAATAAACAATGAATAATAATTATTAAAGGCAACAAGCAACATTTAGGAGGGATCATCCAAATAGGCAACTAGCAACTTCGATTTATCGAGGAAGTCGGGTCTAATGTTGAAATTGGGGGATTTGCATAGGAAGATGTCACCAGTTGATGTAAAAAATTATAGCGGTGACAGGTTTCGTCGGATATCAAAGTGAGTGGAGAAGGATTTTTATGTTATTTTGATTTTGGGGGAGAGTGAGAGGGTATCGACCCTTGGGTGAAAGGAAATGTGAGTCGTTACATCGGGAAGGTGAAAATAACTGACGCCTTTCCAACATTGTATATTTTTTCATTCATAAAATATATTGCATTAATAAGGCGTTGGTATTCCTGTACCTTGCCTACACCTTTCCATCGCCATATATTTTAGTTCTATGGAATATCATGTTTTTTTTAAATAACCGACGCCTTTCCAACAGTGTATACTTTTTCATTCAGAAAATATATTACGTTAATAAGGCGTTGGTATTTCTACACCTTGCCTACACCTTTCCATCGTCATATATTTTAGTTCTATTGAATATTATTAAAACATATATAATTTAAATGTTATTGTTGTTGTTGTTGTTGTTAACTATTATATTAACTGTATAATTTTTTATAATTTTAGTTTTAGTGTATATTAAAATGTATATAATTTTTTTTTCTTAAACCCTACTCCGGAGAACAGAGCTAGAGGATACAGCTGTCCGCCAAACTGACCCCCCTTTTTAGCCAGCCCAGCCAAGAGCATTAATCCTCTACCTCGTTTCGGCTTTGTTGAGGATAGACCGCTCAAGGCCTTAAGGGAAACAAATCTCAGCTGCGGGACTCGAACCCGCAACCTCCAGAAACTTTGTTCCATGGTTGCAAGGTAGTCCGCAACCAGCTGAGCTATGCTCGCGGACAAAACTTTGGGGACAGGGAAACTATGTCGCCCTGACCTTTGGTTAAGCCGGTTTTATAAATGGCCGTGCACTATGCCTCATACTTGTGGCCGCTGAGATTCGATCCGGTGCCACTACAACTACATGCAGCAACTCCACTATGTCTTAACCACTGGACCACTAGTACTTGCAAAACTTTGGGGACAGGGAGACTATGTCGCCCTGACCTTTGGTTAAGCCGGTTTTATAAGTGGTCGTGCACTATGCCTCATACTTGTGGCCGCTGGGATTCGATCCGGTGCCATTACAACTACATGCAGCAACTCCACTATGTCTTAACCACTGGACCACTAGTACTTGGCATAAACTTTGGGGACAGGGAGACTATGTCGCCTTGACCTTTGGTTAAGCCGGTTTTATAAGTGGCCGTGCACTATGTCTCATACTTGTGGCCGCTGGGATTCGATCCGGTGCCACTACAACTACATGCAGCAACTCCACTATGTCTTAACCACTGGACCACTAGTACTTGGTAAAAAACTTTGGGGACAGGGAGACTATGTCGCCCTGACCTTTGGTTAAGCCGGTTTTATAAGTGGCCGTGCACTATGCCTCATACTTGTGGCCGCTGGGATTCGATCCGGTGCCACTACAACTACATGCAGCAACTCCACTATGTCTTAACCACTGGACCACTAGTACTTGGCAAAACTTTGGGGACAGGGAGACTATGTCGCCCTGACCTTTGGTTAAGCCGGTTTTATAAGTGGCCGTGCACTATGCCTCATACTTGTGGCCGCTGGGATTCGATCTGGTGCCACTACAACTACATGCAGCAACTCCACTATGTCTTAACCACTGGACCACTAGTACTTGGCATAAACTTTGGGGACAGGGAGACTATGTCGCCCTGACCATTGGTTAAGCCGGTTTTATAAGTGGCCGTGCACTATGCCTCATACTTGTGGCCGCTGGGATTCGATCCGGTGCCACTACAACTACATGCAGCAACTCCACTATGTCTTAACCACTGGACCACTAGTATTTGGCAAAAAAACTTTGGGGACAGGGAGACTATGTCGCCCTGACCTTTGGTTAAGCCGGTTTTATAAGTGGCCGTGCACTATGCCTCATACTTGTGGCCGCTGGGATTCGATCTGGTGCCACTACAACTACATGCAGCAACTCCACTCATTTTGATGTCAATGAACACTAGCTCAAGTGCCAAGTGTTAAGCCGCTCTAGACTAAGGTTTTAGAGTTATTAGGTTTAAAAAATCAAGACATCAAAATGAGTGTTTTGCTTGAATAAAGTATCGCTCTTGCTCCAAAAAAACATATAATTTAAATATTATATTTGATTTCATTATTAAATATTATTCAGTTTTGAAACAGTTTTTAATTTATTATAATTTTAACTTTATTAGATAATACAAGATGGTATATAATTTAAATAATATTAAAAATTGAATTTACTTTTAAAATTTATAACAATTTGATTTTATTAATTAGACAATATTATTGATTCTAGAATTTTTTGGTTTATTATAATTTTAATTTTATTGAATATATTATTAGAAGTATACAACTTAAATATAATTATAATTTTATTTTATTGTTAATTGTTACTTTATTTTTAAATATTATTTTAATCTTAAAGTAGTACATAATTATTATAATTTTAATTTTAAGTTATATAATAAATAGTATATAATTTTAAAAAATATCATAGTTTAATTTCATTTTTAAATATTATTTAATTCTAAAATAGAAAAATTTGTTATAATTTTAGTTTTAATTTCAGTTTCATTAATTTTATTAAATAGTATAATATAATTGAAAACAATTAATTATTGAATAAAATCAAAATAACTTATAAGACCGAGAATCAAATTGAGTTCAAACGAGATAATATTGTATATTTTAGCTTTTTGGACAATAATGATGATTTTGCAAGGTTGAATTAGGAGAACTCAAAACGTAAACAAGACTGTTAGTTTAATCTAATCGTTTTCGATAAATACATTTAGAATAATATCAAAATGACAAATTGGAACCAACAATCCTATTTACATTATGAATTTTCAAAATCAATCCGTACAAATTATTTAATATTATATGAGAAAATTAATAATAAAAAATAATTAGTTATTGAATAAAATCTAATAACTTGTAAGATCGATGACCGTGATATTATATATTTAAGCTTTTGGAGAACATGGATGATTCTGCATAATAGAATTCCTAATGTGTATTGGACTATCAGTTCAAACTATCAGTTCAAACTGGTCATTTTCAAGTTACGTATGAAACCTCACTGAAAACAACTAATTTTGAACCAACAAACATGTTTATATACTGAATTAAAAAAAGGATAAAAAAATCATAAAAATCTTTAATATAGTATGAAAATGTAAAATAAATGATATTGCATCATTTGAACTCAATTTCACTATCGATCTTACCAAATACCAAAGTTAGTTAATAATCGAAAACAGTAAATATAACTCATAACATGGAGAATCAAATTAAATATATACATAAAGATTAATTTTGTACAACCGAATTTCGAGAATCACACTTAAATAGAATTATTAGTTCAAACCGATTGTTTTTATAAGTTACACATAAAAATATTATTGAAACGACAAATTTGAACAAGCTAATTTCCAAAACATAACCATTGACTAAAATTAAGTAACAAATCAAATAATTTTCAAAAACAATGATATTATATAGTTCCTTTCTACTTTTTTCACACTACACTAGCTTGTTTCATTCCTCCTTTCCCTAGCTCATTCATTTATTGGTACTATAAGCTAATACTGAGATATTTATATAACATAAAGTCATTTACTAGCAGCACATCTTCATTGCTATGGCCAAATATGTTACAATTGGGGTATTATTACTCCTAAATTATGTTAAATGTAGGTAATATTCAAATTCTCCTTGATTCTGTCCGAATGATGTTAACAAGGAGTTCTGTTTATCAGTAAGATGTTTGAGGTACAAGCAAAGTTGAAAGAAGCATATACATAACATACAATTATACATTATTTTAACCAGTTCAAAGAGACAGTGAGGATACATAATACCACAGAAAGAAAAGTATTGCAGAAAATGAGGAGGAAATCAAGAAAATGGGGAAATCAAAAGAGGTGGTATCGATCACTGCCATGTCTCGAATGTGCCTTTTACAAAGTCATAGTGTCCTCCATAAATGGCAAGAGTTCCCTTCGCGATACCTTCCTTCACAAATGGGTATGTTTTTAAGTTCTCAAGTGATACATTAACAGCCTCCTGTAACAGAATTTTATAAAAACTGTGTTACCATGTTATATACGTTTCTGACTATTTTTATATGTTCGTTTTGATTGGCGGTCGAGATATAAATGATGTTACCTTTTCACACTTGGTGCACTGCTCTTCGAACGACAAATCAGAATACTCTTTTTTCACCCTTTCCTTAGCAGGCATAACCACTTTCATCCAGTCTTCAATGAAATCACTGCTCATAATGCAAGTTTATTATTAAACACTGATCTTATAAATTTTGGATCTAGAATACACCCTGCAGGTAGGGTTTCCGAACTCATTGATTATTCAATAGTTGAGTCGTTTCAAATGAATGTATTTGTGTAAGTACGCATGTGTGTGTGCGTGTATTATGATAATATATATTGTGTTTGTCCACAGAATATAAGTCAAACAAGAGGGATAATGACTGACAAAAAAATTGTTTCTGTCCATATAGAATTTAAGTTAAACAAGAAGGACAAAATTGATAAAAGAACTGTGAGATTCAAAGGGGTTTATATATGGCAACCGTATATATCATAGGTGGGGAATAAACTGACAGTTGCCCTCTGATAAACTTGCAACCATACATTCATGATCTGATGGCTATGATTGAAGGAGCCCACTGAATGATGCAGATTGCTGTATTCCATAATCTAACAGTAAATAATGATAAAATAGATACTCCCTATCTTTTGGGAGTCATAATTTTTGAAATGCAACAGGATTCTACAAAACCACGTCTCATACTTCCATGTCTTCATGTGTCAAACAAAGCTACATCATTAATTTAATACAGATTTGATCATTTAATATGATAAAACGTGGAAGATCATCGCTTGAAAATTGAAATTCATGTGGCACATGGGACATGGGACCAGAAACCTAGAATTCGAAGCTCGTAATCTGCTTTTAAAAAAGTGGTAGGATTGTACAGCACTTTATGTAATCCAACTTGTATCATACAACTGTACATTCTTAGACTGTCGAGGATAAATATGTTACAAAAGCATACAACACACGTTTCGCGCGTGAATTGTTTTTTCTGCAAATTGTATATGTTTAGCATATTCAAAAGAAAATGATTTGTAGAAATATTTAACATATTTTTGCGTTGAAATCATTTGTTGTTAGTTTAAATTTTATTTTGTGGTTGCAACATCTATATTTTTTTTAATTTGAATTTTTATTTATATTATCATTAATAGTTTATTTGTTAGATCCTATTTTTAAACGATATTAAGATTTGATAGTATTTGTTGATGGACGTTTTGAATTTGTAAAAGAACTTTATTGGTTGGATCCTAAATTTAAATGAAATTAAAATTTGATAATATTTGTCGACGGACACTTTGAATTTGTAGAAGAGATTTAATTGTTAGATCCTATTTTCAAGCGATATTAAAATTTGGTATTATGGATGTTTTTAGCAGTTCACGCTGACATCAAAAAAAAGTGACACCAAAGATATCACAACTATTATTAAAGACGAGCGTTACGGCACGCGTTTCGTGCGTGATAATGACACGTGTTTTATACATGAATTATTTCTCTATAAAATGAATATGTTAGATTAAGTGGTATTAAGATTTGGTAATATTTGTAGAGGAAAATTTTGAATTTGTAAAGAAATTTTAGTTATTAGATGTTATATTTAAGCGACACTAAGGTTTGATAACAAATTGTAGAGGTTTATTTACTAGATCCTATGTTTAAGTGATATTAAGATAGATTCGGTAATAGTTGTAGAAGAGAATTTTGAATATGTAAAAGAAGTTAGATCCAAATTTTAAGCGATATTAAGACAGAGGGACATTTTTGGTAGTTCACGCTGATGCCAAAAAAGTGTGACACTAAAAGTATTACAACTATTAAGAAAGATAATATAATCGTAAAAGTGATGGTATTAAATGAGTGATGAGACAACTATTGAATGAATATTTTCTACCAAAATTGTATACTTTTCAATGACTCCACTATTTAAATAGTGATTCCAACTAGTGTATTCTTATGTACAGTTGGAACAAAAAATGAACATATGGGAGCTTTTTTATTTTTATTTATTATTATTATTATTATTATTATTATTATTAAATTTTGCAAAGCGAGAGGGGAACACAAAAAAGGTATTCTGAAATGAGCACAAAAGAGGAAAGTGCAACGAAAGAAGAATGTGTTTTTATGCTGCAAAATGGACAGCAAAATGTGAATGATTGTTTGTGTCTGTTTGTATTTTTATTTGTTTTAGATTGTTTTAAGTATTTTTTAATAAATGTTAGCAAGTGGTAATAAAGTGTGAATTGATATGAAAATTGGAAAATTAAAAAACAAATACATTAAAAGAAAAACAGGTACACAGATTAAAAACAACAGGTTTACCACTATGGGATTGAAAGTGAGTACTACTCATTTTAGAAAATGTTTGTGCAGTTTGCCACTGCACCGAGGGGTTTGCCCTGGGTGGGGATGCATGGGCAACACACACGTGGATGGCAATATATGTTATCATTGACATTTTTTATTTTTATGAAAAATATCACATTAGTATTAATAATGATTTATTTCTACAAAAATAAATTTAGTTTGCTATTATTTTTATTAAAAATAAATAATTTTACAAGTTACAAATATTCATAATTTTTTTCAAAAATTTATCATTTATTACTTATTTTTAAAATTTTATTATTCACAAAAAGTAATTATTGGCATCGGATGCATCATCTCGAATGGTCCAATTCCCTCGAGTAGACGGAACGGGGCAAAGTGGGGCTCTGTCCTGTTATTGATTTACGACGTGTCAAACCCGTCAAAAATTGGAACAGAGCAGAAAATGACTGCAAATGCACCCTATATTTATGGTGGGCTGAACTTTTGGATTATATGTTAATTATTCAGCTTTATATTTGATTAGGACTTAACTGTTCTTTGATAGCATGACCATTAAATTGAAGCTATATAATTCATCTATGACGTATCATAAGTAGAACTTACGTGTTGCTAGAACCATCACCGGCAAAAGACATGAGTCCTTTAATCCCTCCGCAGCAGCTATGTCCAATAATCACTATAAACTCCACCTGCAGTATCAATCTATTTTATGTAACTTCTCTTTTATTTTTATCTTTACATTGTTTATAATATTGTTATTTACTTAAATGTCATCTATGATTAAAATGCAAAACACAAACTTTTTAAATTTGCAATATACAAGGTCTTTCTAAATACCAAGAGGTGAAGTGGAAATATAGTGGGACGACAATGTAATTGGCACTGTATATAGTCATATGCTAGGTTACACCTGTAGTTAATAGCATAGCACTGAATCTTATAAGAAGAGAAGAGTACTGAATTTATGTTATTGCAACCCCGTATGATAAAATTCCACAAGGAGGGTCCCATAAGTCACATTTGTTCTTTAATAGACTGAGCTATTATTACAGAAGTATTATTAACACAAACCAAATAAAACAAAAAAAATGATTATATTCCATTTTGAGCACCTAAATAAGACATGTACGCAGCGTACTGAATTGGTGAAAATATGCCAAAAAATGCTTGAAGTAAAAAAATCAAATAATAGACCTTGAGAAGAAGAACTGCATATTCAACAGCTGCGCCAGTTCCAGAAAACTTAGTCTACATCAACATAATACACACAATTGTAAATAAAGAACACACTAATATTAGTTCAACATAAAGTTGCATATGATATAATTTACGAAAATGAATAGTGTATACTTTATCGAAAGGTGGAACCATGGCAGCAATGTTACGCATGCCGAATGCCTCTCCTGGGCCTAAGTTAAGAGTCACTGATGGACAAACCCGAGAGTCGGCACATGAAAACACCATAAACTGTTTTACATCAAGAAACATATACATGAATTAGCTATTTGTGCATATAGTAGTAAAAGTACCATATTGCACAAGGTTAAATCTGGACGTTTTAAAAAGGGCAACATCCATAGTTTATTTTTCTTCTTCATATAAGGTAACTTGATTACTAATTATTTATTTGTTACCACAGTCGAATGCTTGGTTGCCTAATCTTTACATTAGTGAAGTACAAAAGTTTTCTTGGATGTAAAACATTGCATAGTTTACCCATAAGAAAGTTTAAGTCTTGAATAAATAGGGAAGAGTTCCAAGTCAACAAGATGTACCTATATTTTATTTACAAAAGTAAACTCAATGATGTTGAAAGTTGGCCCAAATGATGCAGATCTTTTAATATATTTTCCTCCAATGCATAGCCATTGATAAAATTACTTTTTTAAGAACTTTTCTGAGCATCTATTTGCTTTACAACTACTGTAAATAATAAGCTTTTAAAACCACTTTCAGCTTCTTTCTTAGATATATGATAAGGAGCAATTCCTACTTAATCTGTGCATAATTAAGTATATTAGTCCACAAAAAGGAAACTAATTCCATATCATCTTTTTGAAAAGAAGATATCAACAATTCCTCCAAAAAAGAAAAAGAAGAAAGAACATGTCACGTACTATACATGCAAAGTCCATGGCTTTGACATTGCATATATCATAAGCAGTCTCATTTCCCTCCAGAAATTGTAGAAGAGTAAAAAGTATAAGAAGCCTTATGACATATCATAGTAGAACATTCCCTGTTTGGTACGTACTTTAACAATACAATATTTACTAAATCTTAGAGAAGTTAAAAGCATTGATTTTCCTGAATCAAAGGTTCAGTCAGAGTTGCAATTTCTGACTATAAAGTTAGATTCAGCTCCAAAATGTTTGGATTAGATCACTCAAACAATCACTTAATTAAAATATCATCATAGGGTAATGTTAGAATTCTCACCTTCGGGCTCTGTCCTTTTGCAAGCTCGTCGAAAAGCTCAGGCTTTTTGCTAAATTTACAGCAAAAATGGAAAAAAAATGGTAATTAGTCCAATCAAATGGGAAAAAAAAATTACGGTAATCATAGGTTTCATAGTATTTTTCTCTGTGTTCTTGAAAAAAAAGAGACTAAAATATACGACTGGAACTGAAAGTCTATTTAATCAAGTAATACTGTTTTGATCTTCTTTGTTATTATTGACAAGCATATATTGGGTATGGCAATACATATAATAATTATAGAAGAAAAAAACTTACTCGTAGATCTCTGTTTTGAAGTGCTCGAACCCTGACTTCATCCTTTCCACTGCATCCATTTCCTACAATAATCAATCTGATATCAAACAATTTTCCTTCATAAATGAAAAAATACTATTGAATTGAGCTTGTATGATGAGAGAGTTGTTCAAAAAGGACCTAAATTGTAAAGGGATTGCAAAGCTGTGAAAGGAGATGAAAAATGTTGAAAATAAAGATCAGAGCACTTGATTTATGAAGATATAAGAGAACGAGTGTGTGTGTATAGAAACAGAGTATTTGTATGATTAAGTAGCAATGACTTTCTAAAGCTGGAAGTATACGCTGAGTTGGCGGTGCAGTTTAAGGTACAGTGTTCTACTGTAACTGGCAATGTCTGACCAGCTTTAATTTATTGCTTTAGAGACCTGTTTTAATGTGACAGCTCTGATTACCTCTGTATGACGTGTGAGCACACCACTGTGAGTGCTGAAATGGATGATGACTAGCTACGGCTGAGAAAAGAAATAAATTTAGCATGATTGAGTTGAATTGGCAGTTAAGGTTATATTTGAGTGAGACCCAGTCTGGATTGGCTGAATCAGCTGTATTTGTAAGGCTCTTTTACAGCTTACAGAAGTGTAACTTCACCGCCGGTTATGAAAAAAAGGCAAGGCACTTAAGGGCAATGACTCGACATTAGGACAAAAAAAACTCCTAAAAGTAGATCTATTGCATAGTATTGAATACGGAACGGCGGATCAAACCGTGATGATCCATGGTCGAAGGCTTCGACGGTTCATATTATCGGAATCATATTAGTTCTTATATGTATTTAGAGGAGAATATAATACCACGGCGTAAATTACAAAATTTTACTAAAAACTAGAGCAAAAAGGTGGAATCCAGTGCACAAGGCTCCCGCACGATAGTGGGCATTGGGGAGATCACTAAAAACTAGAGCAAGATGTGAACAAAAAAAATTAACAAATTGAATGGGATGATGGAGATAAATGCAAAACTGTTTAATATCCATCCTCTTCCTCTTCCACATGCAACATGGGTCGCTAAACCCTACCCCAATTTTCAAACCTCAATAAAAATCATACCAATGTATTACTATGCTAAAATCACAGTCAAAGCAGCAGTTGTGAGGTTTTTTTGAGGTTCTTTGCGTTTAAACGAAGGTTGTATGTAAATTGCAGTTTTGTGGACCTCCAAACTGCCTTGGCCAACGAACTGACGGCTTTGGTGGTCGAACCAGCAGCCCAGTCTGGTCTTCTGAACACTGGTCAATTGTCCAGATTTATAATATTTGTCCAATTACAAATAAATTATGAAAATGCATAGTTTAATTATTATAATATAGATTATGAAAACTTTAATAAATTATAATGTTCACGTTTGTAATCAGATTGTACTTATTTTTCTTTTATGTATGTCCTTAACAAAGACATGCAAACGACAATGTAAAGTTGAGACTTAACGATGTAATTTATTTTTTAGCTTGAAATTATCTAATACTGTATACAAAAATATAGCTCAAGCTCTAAAAACAAAAGACAAAGATTTGGAAGAAGACACCTAATTTAATAGTAAACATATAAAGTTATAGGATATTACTAGTTAAATAAAAAGAAAAGGAAATGGTACCCACTACAGAGAGTTGAATATGTGATATAATTGATTTTATTGGGAACCATCTATCCACCCATTATTTATTCTAGTTTACGTTTTTATATAATTAGCAAATGACTTTCTTTTTGGCTTTTAAGCTTACATATCAATTTGAATTTTTTTTAATTTTGCTGCCTCAATTATTTTAAATGATATTTGTCTATTCATTAACATAATTAAAACTGTTGACTAAAGTACACAAAAATAAAGGATACTGAAGTAGTAGGTATACAAGTCAATGAAATAAATTTAGTTTTCAAACACAAGGAAGCGCCAAATGTGACAAATTTTGGACAAGAAGTCAAACAACAAATAAGCTAAACAAAATTAAAAGAATAATGCTTGTTGATTAAATAATTAATTAATTACCGAAAATGTTGTAATAGTGGAAGGGGCAGCAACTCTGAAGTGCTGTGGTAGACATTGTTTTGCTCTGCCACAGGAATTATATGCACATATATTTATAGCATATGAACAGCATTACGTGGTTAGATTCTGTGTAACATGAAAGAAGAACCACCGAAATGGAAATGAATGATAGAATCAAAGTATATGAGATGTAGATTTTAATAAATATTCCAACTGCTTTTTTTTCTGCGGTGTACATTTTGTTTTCATGTAACGTGTGTGATATGATATGGTGGTTACATTACATTGCTACATGCATTAATGATCTTGTATTCACAGTAGGTAGCTGGGAGGATTAATGCTAGAGAATAATGTATTGAGTATAAAAGAAAAACATGCAATGCCTTGCACTTGAAAGTTCTGAAAAACTGATTGATCAGTTGTTTGTGATGAGTTAGAATTATGTATGAGTTTTTTCAATGTCAACAAAACATTTGAGAATTGGAAACATATTTTACAATAAAAAAAACAAATCCAATATCAACTTGTTTCGTCATCTCTGCAGTTTACTAATTAGTATTTTACCAGTATAATTCGGATGCTATTTGACCAAAATCAATAATTGATGTTTATAAACATGTTTGATTATTTTAACACACGGACAATAATGCACCATATAATATAAAGACCATACACAGCTACAACATGAAAGTACATGAAAAAGATTCTATGATTTTAAATCATCATCATCATTTTGTCGTCAAGATGGAAAAGGGAAGGCAGAAAAAAGATGCGAGGTGCGTGGAGATAGGAAAACGCAAGATAAGAACGTGAATATGTTTACCAAACAAGGATTTCTAAAATAATTGGAATTCTAAAATAATTTACGCCAATTCAATGCTTTATATCACTACGATTCAAGAATAAACAATAAGCAAGCAAGTCAACATTACTCCAATTTCCCCAAACCCTAAGCAATTAAACAATGAATAATACCTATGGAAGGCAGCAAGAAACGTCGAGGAGGGATCGGAGAAGCGACAAGCAACGTCAATTTTCTGAGAAAATGGGATCTGGCGGCGACGTCGACGGGATTGATGTTGAAATTGGGGGATTTGCCTAGAAAGATGTCTCCGGTCAATGTTGAAATTTGCAGCGGTGACGGGTTTGGTCGGGTTTGGCGCTGAACAAGCAACATCGAAGAAGGGTTTGATCGGATTTGCCGAGTAAGTTGGGGGAGAAGGAGAGGGACTGTCGAAAATCAACTCTCCCGCTGACTGCCGGTATGATGTTCTGAATACTTTGCCATCAAACTTCGGAGTAGAAGTTATTAGCTTTTCTAAAAAATAATTGATAAAAATGTGTATTGCTATTTAGATTTTCTCGGGCCACCTACAAAATAACTTGCACACCTCTATTTGACAACGCGTATTTTTCTCTCCAAATCAAGCGGCAACCCGATCAGCTGCAAATGACCGAAATACTGTTGGACCACCTACGGTCGTTTGTCATGAATAAGTTTCGATTGTCATTGATCGTACGACGTTAAACCAGCGAAGAACTATTGATACAAACGGTTGTTTATAACCGAGTGAAGAAATATGATATTGATGGACAGAAGCACATACAAAAAATTCATTTCTATTAAAGTTATAAGCAGCACACTAAAAAAACAAATGAGGCCCAAGGCCCGTTATATATGGGTATAACCACCTGATGTAACATTACAGACAAACATTTCAACCCTAACACTAACTCATTCGGCGGACCTCCTCTTTTCTTCAAAGTAATGGGACTCTTCAGCAATGATGAACTCTCCTTCTACCTCTTCACTTTAAATTGCTTTCTCATAGCATTGCTCTCCCCTCTTTTCAACAATCGTTAATCCGCTCCTCATACCACCATTCTTCATATTAGGATTTACAGCACCCTTCAAAGATGCTTCAAATCTAAGATAATAATCAAATCTATTGTCATCAGGACCTAGGTCTGACAATTTCAGGTTATTTCGAACTTCGTCTAGCTGATTCCCCCGAGCATAAGGATTTACATCAATTATTTCAGCTTTAATATTTATTGCCTGAGTCTGATGCTCGTATGCGTTCATCTCTTTTGCGATTACTCTACTCAAGTTGTTTTCCATGTTTGGAGTAGCTCTGAGTTGGAGATATGTTTCGACATATTTGTCTCCAACTTCTACGGGCCATTTTCAGATAAGTGGCTAGATCTGGTTTTCTTCTTTCATCTCCTTATCACTTTATTAATGCTGATGTTTGCCTCTGTTTCGATCATTGTCCATTTGTGCCCTTTATCGATTATTTTTCCGTTATGCAGTTTATTGTTTCTTTCCTTCTGTGTATGATATGTTAATGTTGTTATTAAAATGCTTGCACAGTTTCCCTCTTATGAATTAGGACTAAAATTGCTTTCAACAAATTTTACTGCATCTTTTAGATCAATTCTGTTGATATGATGTAGACCCAACTTGCTCTTTGCGGCATTCCATAGGAAATAGGAGTACTCACATTCAAAAAATAAGTGTTGTCTAGTCTCTAACACTTTGTTACATAATTGACACATTATACTTTCTGTTTTGCTCCACTTGGTAGAAGTAATAACAGAAACATAGGTATTAGCGCCAAAATTGTTCACTAACACCCAAATCTAAGCGAAACCACCAAATCACAGTCACGGCTCATGGATAGAATATATGTAGAGAGTAATAATGTGAAGAACAGTCAAAATTAGAATGAAAGCAGTAAAGAACAACAGATTTTATAGTGGTTCGGCTAGCTCCGGCCTAAGTCCACCCAGAAGTTTCCTTTTTATTGCTGTAATAGTCGATTATAGTTACAAAATGGTAGACTAACCGTATCCTTCGAAAATAGAAAGCCCGAGCGTCCCTAGGAAGATCCCCACATGTTGTATTAATAGGAAAATCCTGAGTTGTTGGGCTTTCTGAGTGACCCGGGCCCACTAAGGCCATGGCCGAACCAGAGTTATCATTATAACTAACCTCGAGTTCTGTACATGCCGACCCATACATGCCGAATGGCAACCAAGGCCGAACCACAACGCCGAGTTACTAAGATCGAACCACAACGCCGAGTGATGTCCAATGTCGAGCGAGGTCTGATGCCGAGCGACGTCCGATGCCAAGCGAGGTACAATGTCGAGCGAGGTCCGATGCCGACCCACCAAACCATACCGAGCCACCTCCAATACCGAACCATCCTACCAATGCCGAGCCACCCTGCTCTCACCTCAATGTCGAACCACCCTATTCTCACCTCAATGTCGAGCCACCCCTGACCGAACCTTAATGTCGAGCGACCCAAAGCATCCAGACTGAGCCGTCTATGCCGAATGGCCCACAACTTCCAGACTGAGCCGTGTAACTTCTCCACTTCTCGACCTAACGACATATTCAAGTGAACTTCATCCTTTTAAACCGAATCCATCATATTCCAGCCTCGATAAACGAGAAGTCGATTTAGTTAAATCCGCATCTCCATGGCCTTGCCAAAAGGTGGGTTAACATTTTCCCCCCAAAACATGCCTTGCTATTGGAAGGTGTGTTTTGAATAGCCTCGAGTCCGATATCCGAAGTCCATATGTTATCCATAGCCATATTTTCCGATTCATAATCCAATCCATTTTATCCAAGTGTCATTGTCGTATCCTTATCCAAATCTACGACTGCTCAGAGTCAATATTCGATTTCCCTCCACTAACCAAATCCTAATCCAATTCCACATCCATACAAACTCGACAATTGAGTTCTAATCCATCCATATCCAGTAACCAATACCAAATCCATGACCACTCTGGGTCGATATCCAAATCCAAGACTGATCCGGGTCCAGGCCCAAATCCTGAGCTGTTCATAGCCAATATCCCAATCTGCAACCTCTTCGGGTTCTTGCCAAGCGTAATCCACACTCGACGACCTGTGTTAAGTAATTCCATGGTGTTCCTGGTTCAGTGTCCCTGAACGCCGAATAATGTCATGGCTTAAGTCCTAAGCCGAATCCTGGTCGCTTCGGACCCTTGCCGAGCATAGTCCATACTCAGTGACCTGTATAGTAGCCAATATGGGGCCTAAGTCCTTGGTCGAATTCTGGCCTCTTTGGACCCTTACCGAGCATAGTCCATGCTCGACAACATTTTAGCCATAATCCAGAGAAAATCCAATCAAAAACGAATCCGAAATCCAAATCTAACCAGAAAACCAGAAATCCATATCAAAAGTCCAAATCAAAAATCAGACATCCAAACCGAAATCCAAACCAAAAAACCAACAAAAACGGGAATTTAATCCAAACTCCAAAAACAAAACAGAAAAAGCAAATGTCCAAGTCAAAAGGAAAAAACAAATTTCACAAACCAGAGCGTCTCGGTGACCATCATCTTAGAGCATGCCTAAGGGTTATCTCCGACCCTGTACATGAGTAAGTAATTTAGCCGTTTATTCGAAGTTTATTACTTATTCCAAACCATCACCATTAGTTGATGATCAATCGGCCACCATTCCTAGGCCTTATGCCTTCGTCATTCAAGGTAGGCGGTGGCCGCTCCTGTTCCACCGCCGCATTTCGAGTTTCGACATATTGTCGCAACGGACCATTCTTTACATGCTCCTTGATTATATCCTTTAGATGTCGGTAGCTGTTAGTATCATGTCCATCCAGGTCATGAAAGAGACGGTGCCTTCCTGATGCCCTCTCGCGTTTTGAGGGCTCCCTCCTTGCTAGCCTTCGATAAGGAAGGCGATCTCGAGTATCCAAGAATATCCATTCTGGTGTCGCATTCAATCCTGTGTAAGTGGAGAATTTTAGTTCTCCCCAGCGCTTCCTTTTCCCTTTATACTTGTCTTTACCCGAGCTTTCACCGGGCGGTCCTTCATCCTCAACCATGTTTACTTCCTTTGATTTCATATCCAGACATGCATCCTCTTGTTGAAGAAATCTTTCAGGTTCAAGAAAGAATTCCCCGAGATCCAGTGGCGGATCCCGTATCAATAACACTTTGAAATCCAAATTATCCTTGACTCCTGATACTGCAGCCATCAAAACCATTGATGGATCCAGCCGGTCCACTGAAGCGACTGCTGCATTAAACCGGGTTAAGAAAGTCCTGAGCGATTCATCAACCCTATGCTTGACTGAAGTTAGTGTCATTGCATTTTTTGGCCTTTTTATGTGAACTCCAAACTGTTTCAAGAACTTATCCACGAGTTTTATCCACGTCCCAATAGATCCATCCTCTAGTTGTCTGAACCACATAACAGATCCATCCTCTAGTTGTCTGAACCATGCACATAGCAGCTATATCGATCAAGTACGGGGGAAACACTTAGCCAAGACCTCCTCTGTTGCCCCCCAGCACTTCCATATGCCTCGTGCACCTCATCAAGTGGTCAGTGGGATCCGTCTTTCCGTTGTATACTTCTAGAGTGGGGAGCTTGAAATTGGGCGGATTCCTAGCTATCCTGATGTTCCAGGTGAACGGACTTTTGGTGACTCCCTCCAAATCTCTATTTGTCAGACCTCCATGAATGGTTCATCTGATGATATCAACCAATCCATTGTTACCTACCAAGGATTGCCCCATGTCCATGTTTCCCAGCTGCTCTCCGACTCCACGTGGAAATTCTGGCACATATTCCTCGTCACATACTCATGTGTTCCTGTTGATGTCGGGTTGCACGGCATCACCTGATATCCCTCCATGGGCTGGTCTAACATTATCCGGCAGTGTGCCCCCATGTCTTGGTCCATCCAGGCTAATAGTTGTTTGTTGATTGGGAGCCATCCCCTGCTGAATCACTCCATCTGCCTGCTGGTTGAGTCCCTCTAATCCAACTCCTAGAACTTGAACGTCTGGAGTCCCTGATTGTCAAAATTGCCTAAGAAGAGCCTGCATCATCTCCTCTTGCCGTTTCATCATCTGCTCCTACATGGAATTCATCATGACCTGCATCTCGTCCCTAATGATGTAAACAGAGGCTTGATTAGCTCCAGAGGAAGCCTCCTGACTTCCCTCTTGCTGACTTCTTTTCGATGCTTGCTTTCTTGTCAGTGGTCTAGCCATTGCTTTCTAGAATCTAAGTTCCCAAGCTTTTGAATCCAAAATCCAAGCTCCAAAATCCCCGAGTGCTAGCTTTTCAGCAAAAACACCACAATATTAGCACCAAAATTGATCACTAACACCCAAATCCAAGCGAAAGCACCAAATCACAATCACAACTCATAGATAGAATATATGTAGAGAGTAATAATGTGAAGAACAGTCAAAATTAGAATGAAAGCAGTAAAGAACAACAAATTTTATAGTGTTTCGGCTAACTTCGGCCTATGTCCACTCCAGAAGTTTCCTTTTTATTGTTGTAATAATCGATTACAGTTATAAAATGGTAGAGTAACCTTATCCTTCGGAAATAGAAAGCCCGAGCGTCCCCAAGAAGATCCCCCACATGTTCTATTTATAGGCAAATCCTGAGTTGTTTAGCTTTCTGAGTGACCTGGGCCCACCAAGGTCATGGTCGAACTAGAGTTATTTACATACCGACCCACATATGTCGAACGACAACCAAGGCCGAACCACAACGCCGAGTGACTCTGACCGAACTACAACGCCGAGTGATGTCCAATGCCGAGCGACGTCCAATGCCGAGCAAGGTCCGATGCTGACCCACATCACCTTGCCAACCCAAACCATACCAGCCACCTCCAATGCCGAACCATCCTACCAATGTCGAGCCGCCATGTTCTCACCTCAATGTCAGGCCACCCTGTTCTCACCTTAATGCTGAGCCACCCTGACCGAACCTTAATGCCGAGCGACCCAGAATATCCAGACCGAGCCGTCCATGCCGAACGACCCACAACTTCCAGGCCGAGTCGTGTAACTTCTCCACTTCTCGACCGAACGATATATCCAAGTGAACTTCATCCTTTTAAAGCAAATCCATCATATTTCAGCCTCGATAAATGAGAAGTCGATTTAGTTAAATCCACCTCTCCATGGCCTTGCCAAAGGCGGGTTGACAATAGGGTAAGGAAAATAGTTTGAATGATTTTTTTTCGATTTGGGCCACTTTTGCAAACTTATTATGCAAATATGTCAGTTTCAAAACTAATTATTAATATAGACCACTTTTGGCTAGCTTAGGGCCATGCTAACCAAAAGTGTACAGACGACACTTCAAATGCTGCATGTGTTATTCTTTTACTTTTACATCGGCTCCATTTCAAATGGAGCCAATAGAAATTGTTGAAAAAAAATTCCTACCTCTTTACTCCATTTGAAATTTCGCCAATAGATATCTTTTAGTTTACTATTGGTGCGATATCAAATGGAGCTAAGTGAAATTTTTTTTAGCAATTTCCATTGGCTCTGTTTGAAATGGAGCCGATATAAAATTAAAAAAAATATACATGCAATATTTGAAATGCCGCAGGTACACTTTTGACCAATGTGACACTGAGCTGGTCGAAAGCGGTCTATATTCGTAATTAGTTTTGAAACTGACCTATTTGTGTAATAAGTTTGCAAAAGTGGGGTCCAAATTGAAAAATAATCCCAATTTTAATTTTGTTGGACCAAAGCACGTAGTTTTAAAATTCTGTTTTATCGCATGCTTCCTAGTTCAATATAGCGTTTTGTTTTCGGATTAAAATTTAAAATATATGTTCTTTAAATTAAATATTATAGGTTTTTTCTTTTAGCTGATTCCCTCAATTAATAATTATGCTTTTTTTACAATAATGTCACTTGTATCAACTGTTTTTAAATAAAAATTATTGAAAGTGGAAATTTGGAATTTTACATTAACAAAGTTTGAATTAAGAGAAATTTATATACTTGAAAAAGTTGTAAAAATGTTAACTTTGAAAGATTAAATGTACAAAATCAATTAATGTTTGAAACTATAATTTTGTAAAGAAAATGAATTTTTAAACGTTTGATTTTGAATTTCTAATTAAAATAAACAGTTGCAAAATTTTAAATTCTAAAATTCAAATTTAAAACAAGAAAATAGTGTGAAGAACAAGTTTTATCAATTTTTTTAACTTCAAGGGTAGACTCAATTTTTTAACGTGAAAGATAAGCTTTTCAATAAATATAAAAGAGGACAAAAATTATGGTGAGAGAGACAAGGCACGGCAGATGGAATCTGAATAATGGAGAAAGTTCGCAGCCGCCTTAATGATGGCATGGCAGATCTCGACAGTGTTGGCGATGACTTGGGCTAGTAGGACGGTGGTCGGGTAGGGTTTTGAAAGTGCACGAGTTGAAGTGCCTTGACGATGTAGTGAGGGTGAGTAAGGATGGAGAAGGGGTGGCTTTGGTGGTAGCAATGATTTCGAGTTTCAAACTGAAGCGATGTTAGATAACAAGCAGCAACTGCAAATTGAGGAAGAAGAAGATAATGTGTAGTATCATTTTTGTTTTTTAATAAGTAAATTATGTAAATTTTTGTTGCTAATTCTATTCTATAATAGCATTTTATGAAGTGTAGCGGTAGTTTCTGAACTGTAGCATCACTTTATAAACAATTGTAGCATCTTTTAATACGTATATTTAGATGATACTTTGTAGGATCATTTAAAATCTTTTTGTATATTTTTGTTCATATTGCTATTTTGTAATATCGTGGTTGTAGTATATAAATTGTAATAGCTTTTTTAAATTGTAATTGCAGTTTATAAATAATCATAGCATTTTTTTAGGTGATGCATATACTGTATCTCGTGCAATATTATTTTTTATAAATTACTATCAATTTATGAAGTATATTAGCATTTGTTTGTTAATGGTGGGTTTTTTATGAATTGTAGTACCATTTTTTAAATTAATATATTTAATTTCTACATACTAGTATCATTTTAGGATATTATGTAAAGGTGACATCATTTTTTTTGAAAGTTTGTAATATTATTTTTCATAAACCAGTCATAATGTTGTTGTGTAGCTTTGTAAAAGTGGTATCATTTTTATTTAATTTTGTCAATTATTCCGTCTTGTTTTTCATAAATTATTTTATAATGTTACTTAGCAGTGTAAGTTTTATATTTTTTGGATTTATAAAATAATAACGCTTATATTTTAAATTTATCATGTAGTACTTGATCTTACCTTATGGTAAATTTTGTAGTTATTAAATGAAAAGACTCGGTAGCATTTTGTACTTGTTATATTTCTTTTACATTATTTTATCATATAATGATACTGTACAGTTTTATTTTTTACGCACTGTTATTTTTGTAGTAATTGATGATTGGTGATCAAGATGAGATGAGCAACAACTTTGTGATATGTTGGAAGATGTAGGTGGTACGGAAGGCGACAAGTAGAGACATTGTTTTGCTTATAAGGGTTAGGATTCGAAGAGGTGGCAGTTACAGAAGGCAATGACTATGAACAGTGGCGGAGGCAGGTGTAGGGGGTATGGGAGTGCGGAGGCATAAGGTGCGGTGGCGTGGGATGTGATGGCGTGAGAAGTGGCGATTTGGCCTGTGCATATGTAAGGAACGAGATGTGAAGAGGGTGTTCTTATGGCTAGATTTTGAAGTTGTCCTATGAGCCAAAAAAATTTGGAAGTTTGTCATTTAAACTAAATTTCTCAATTTGAAAATCTTGAATTTTCAAATTTAGAATTTTCAGATTTTAAAAGTATACCAGACTTTGTAAGTTTGATTTTTTAATTTGAGATTTCAAATGTTGATGTTAAAATGTTCAAATTCGCATTATATTTGTTGATTTTAATAAGGGTGAACAAACTATCATTCAACATTGAGAACAAAAATAAGCAAGAAAAATATTTTGAATACTTTTGTCTAAATATGAGATTTTAATCAATGACTGATTAAAAACAAATAACAAAATAAGTTTTGATTTAAGAAATCAAATGTTCTTGATAAAAACAAGTATATGCCATGTAGATCTGACTTAACACGCTTAGATACCATTTGTTTCCAACAACCACTTAATTGGCCACTTGTTTAATAAGAACATTAAAAGCATTTGTTTCTAACAAGTATTTAGAACTAGAACACTTATTAAGTGTTATTTATTACTTGTTCAAGTGTCGTTTAATGATAATTTCTTCCATTTATGTTCTTACATTTGTAAATATTATTTTGGCTCAAAGATACTAAAATTTCAAACTTTAGAAAAACACAAAAATTTCAAAACACAAATTACGAAATCCAATATTTTGAAAATTCAAAGTTGTAAATCCATTTATTTTAAACTTATTCTAAATATTCCTATTAAATTTATTCCTTAATTGACTCCAAGTTCAAGTGGGAGATTGATAAAGTTAGGAGTATACCCTAGAGGTATTATATAATATTTTACATATATCCAACTGGATAACCAATCTTGTTCAAAATAAAAGGTGTTTTCTTTCTATTACACACTTGATATAATGTATCGTATTAATTATTTATTAAATTGAAAGTATATTTAATTGACAATTCACAAATGATATATTTTGTGATAGTAGTTACAATATATTGTAATCATAAGTGATTATCATATTGAAATAAATATATTATTTTAAATATTCCTAGTCAAGATGTATCGAGACTAGATGTCGATACATCCATTAAGACTAGAGTATGTAACACTCTCCAAATGTTGGACAATGTAGTACTCATGGCTACTGAAGGCACCGAGGGGTTAAATACTGATAGTTATTGGATGTGGAATGACTCGCTCGATTGTTTTATATTGGTTAATATAAATAAGATCAAACATAAATATCAATGTGATAATATTATACAATTCTCTCGACTTGAGAATAATGTTGAGCTTCAGTGTGGTGCTTTGATATTATTAAATCATGGCACGGCATCCATCGAATGACTATAGTTAGGTCAGGTGGTAGCATTGGAAGTGAAACACTATTCAATAGAGAATATATCTCCCCGATTATATGGATTAGTATCATGGTCAACTGAAATCAACTCAATGTTAAAGTCTCTGGCCAAAAAAGATCGATTAATAATAAATTTTATTATTGAACAATTTTGTTTTTGGATCATAAAGTTGAATATGGATGATATTAGAATTTTAACCATTACAAATTCCATAAGTTCTAATGTGGTATAGTTTTGACGAAGAGAATTGGAGTAAATAATTGTCACTATCGGGTAGTGCTTAAAATAAGTAAAATTAAATTTTACCTAAGATGTGTAAACGATAAATTTGGCTATAATTTCACACCACTTGCTAAGGTGACATATGAACGTTAATATTCAAATTGTTCAACTTTAATCCCTGGTCAAATTTACACCTAAGAGTCTCACAACTGAAATGTTGAGTACTTTGAATACCTCCTGATTTAGTTAAATTGTAGTTGTTATAATTTACTAAAATTTATGAAATATTAATTATAAAATTTTATTTGATTTGTTTTGATCAATATTAAAAATAGTGTATATATAAAAGTTGATATGCATGTACCGATATACGATATCGATGTAAACTTAAATTAGATTTAAATGTATTTTGTTTGATCGGGCATGAAGCAGCTTGAAGGCCTAAATATAGGGCAAGGATGGCCGACTATCTGGGTGGAGAATGAGGTTGAATTGGATTCAAAAAGGTTTGAAGTAGCAAGAGGAAAAATTGGATCTAAATCCACTTTTAGCTCCCTTAATCCTCCACTATTTAAAGGCCTTTAATCTCCACTTTTGGATCTTTGATTTTTGTCTCCCTCCTTTTCATTTTCTACCTGAACTCCCCCTTAGCCTCCTCCATTGATTCAAGTTTTAACCATAAATTTCAAATAAAAATAGTACATTGATGCATAATGCTTTAAGTATAATAGCTTTTTCTGAAAGGGATTGAATTCAAATTCAAGCAGACTCAAGCAATTCAATGTTCATGGTGTTAACTCTTGACCATACTAACATTGTTATATGTATAATTGTTTATTATATCATTCTTATACTTTAAATTGTATGTATATTATCACGAATCCACATATGTATGTATTGTCAACATTATATATTATATGTATGTATGTATATGTTCATGTATTTAAAAAAAATTATATATATATATATGAATGTGTATAGCTCATGGAAAAATAAATTCGAGTTAAATAATATTTATAAAGGATTTTTAAAACAAAATTTTATTTTTAATGTATAAACAAATACATACATATATATATATATATATATTACATATAAAATTCTGATAAAAAATATGTATATATTCTAATTCAAAATAAAAAACATTTTATATATATTTAGTAATAAAGCCGTATATATATAAATATAAATATATATAATATTATGTTATACATAATTTGACACATATATGTATATTTTATAATATATATAAAATAAGTTTAACAAGCGTAAAATTTGAATGTTGCACTTATACTTTAGAAAATAAATTAACATATATTTTTAACAATTTACATATGGAAATCGTTAAATAAAAAAATTATATTAGATAAAATTTAAAACCGTAAGTTCAAAAAAAAATATCATTTAAGCCGAAAGTATACATACATACGTACGTACGTACGTACATATATATGTATGTGTAGGTATATATATATATATTTATAATCATACCATTTTATATTTATTTTAAACATTAATTTTTTTTGAAAGCCAGCCGGCTTTTAGTGGATCGTTTCCTTTTATAAACAAGATTGAAACAGGTGTTTGGCACATGCGCCAGAACAGCTAAAAAAGAGGAACAATAAAAGACAAAAGAAACTAGTCCTCCTCTAAGGAGGAGGAATGACTATCTTCATTCTTGGATTCAGGTCCATATACCTGTGACGACCCATGTTTCGGAAGGTTTTAATTGACAACAATCCACACATGTCCAATCCGAATAATCCGGAACATAGATAATCAATGGGTATGCTTAAGAAAAATAAGAAAAGAAGAAAAAAATAAACACAGATTCTCGCAGCGGAATGACTAAATATATTAATCAAATAAACAGTTCATGAAGCTGTTTACTATACAACATTTATCATATATGTATATATATACACACACAAAAGGAATAAATAAATAATGCAGCAGATAACATAATGTAGGAATAATAATAGTAATAATAGACCAAATCTTCGTCCTCTAGAAAATAATCTTCAATGCGCTGAAAGACTCAGGGCTGACCCAAGCGTAATGAAAAGACAAAACACTTGTCAAGACTAAAATATCATTATGTGAGTCAAATTGATATCACATTACATAAGTGTAACAGCGTCAGAGATGTTTACGAAATTTCACATCTCCTATCTAGTGTATAACATGTATGCAATAACTCAAGAGATGTTACGGGGTTTTTCATCTCTTAATGATCCATCAAAATATTTAAATATATAGTAGAATACGCTACATATATAATGTCTAATCGGTAAAATAAATATTTTTCTTCTCGTTAAGGCTTTACATTAATCCCCCTTAACGCGTTTTCAAGTATTGTCGTATAGTTTGTATATAACGCCTCAGTAGAACGTCATGGGATAGGGATGCATTGTGTTACGACAATACTAAACCAAAATCGTAGGGGTCTCGTAAAGGGATAAAAGTGTGACAAGGTACATGAGGCAATTCCCAAGGTAGGATACTACCAATTCGGGTCGTAGAGCTGGTGGTAATGCATCATAGCCACAACCACCCACCGTGTCCATCCATCCAATATCGAGTCAAAGGGAGGCTATCCCAAATCAAGGTGCACGAATCGAGACCAACAAGAAGAGTAATAATATGGACAAGTCTAAAAAAAATCAAAGAATAGATGTCCGTTAGGGGTAGTTAGCCCGCTTGTCCCTGTCAAGCCGTCCTGTTTTAGTCATTTCAAATTGGCAGATGTAACAACCCCAGCTTTTTTTTGCAAATATTCTTTTTTATATATTTTATTTCAAAAAAAAATTCAAAACATTTTAAGAGTGTAGTTATAATTTTCCTATGTTAGTTGTATTTTGTTTACAATTTTTAATTCTAGTTTCAATATAACAAAATATTTTCTTTATTTATTTTCCTATTTTTCCTAAGACATTATTTTATTTTCATTTCCATTATATTTTGTGTCGACTTCTATATTATTTTCTTGATTTTTTATTTGTTTATATTGAATTAATAGATTTGGAAATTCAAAGAGACAAAAGCTTTACACTTTAACTTGTGACTTTTCCTTTTCTTGTCTCTTCATTGCCTTGGCCGTACATTTCTCTTTGATAGCCGTGTATTTCATTTGCTTAATCACGTGAAAACTTTCTCACCTCTTGTAACAACCCGATATTTTCAGCCATTCGCATCCACATATGTCGGACTTGAATTGCTAAAAATACCGCGTTGTAAATAAATTTGGAGCAAATGAAATACAATCACAGAATCACAGACACAGAAATATCAGAATAACTCGCAGCGGAAATTAAAATACCATAGTAGTTCATGAAGCTACTATGACAAACTCTCAAAACATAATACATAATATCAGTCTGAAAAACATATACAATAGAAATCTCAATTACATAGCAGTTTATCAATACCAAAGCTGAAATAGAACAACTGAAACTGAAGGGATAGATAACTAGACAAGCAGAATCTCCAGCAATTCCTAGCTCCAGAAAGAAATCCAAAGCTAAGCTGTAAATACTCAGGCTGACCCGAGCGTAAAGTAAAACACAAAACACTCGAGTTAGGACAATATATACTTATATAATGTAAACCAACTCAAGTGAACTGTAGTAGAAATGCACAATAAAGGATGCTTGGGATCGCCCATCCTTTAAGAATCAGTTAAACTATAAATTAATTACATCCCGTGGTTAAAATTTCAAAATGGTATTTTATACTTCAAAATCAAATATCATTTCAAAATTCAATATCATTCAAAATCCATTTCAAAATATCAAAAATATAATATCTTCCAAACCACATTCATTTTTATTTAATTTAAATACCATTACAAAACACATTTCAAAATAGTTTATATTTCAAAACAAATTACTTCATTTTAAATCATAAAAATGAAGTTATTATATTTAATAATTAAATTATTAAATTTACAAAATTTTAGTCTTTCAAAATTCATTTATCCACTTAATTTATTAAAACAGATGAAAATTCAACTTTCGCAGCATTTAGAAATTGCTACAGAAAGTTACATTCAAAACAGTTCAATTTAACAAAAGATAGCATAAAAAATTGCTGTGATAGGGTTACATTAGTTTCAAATAAAACTTAGTTAAATTCAACAATTATAATATTTACAAAAATGCTATGATAGCCTTTAATTAAACTTAGCCATTTGGTTCATTATTATCAACTACAGCATTTACAACTGTTGTGTTATCCTTTACATTAGAATTAATAGCATTTCTGAAATGCAGTTAATTAACTTCAAATATTCAGTATAATTTCACAAATAATTATATTTTTATTTAAATCATTTTTAACTTATAAAATCATATAATTTCACTTTTAAAACAATCATTTAAATACCCTTATATTCATGATTTTATAAAGTTAGATCTCCATTCAAAAATCAAAATTTAATAATAATTCACTTATTAAATTCCAACATAAAATTTCAAATTCATTAAATTAAATTTAACTTAACACTTAAGTTTAAAATTTTCAAATATAACTTAATTTCATTTTTATTTACTTAACTTAAAATTCACTTTTAAGCCAAATTCACAAATTTCCAATTTTAGTTATATTTCAAAATTTCAACATAAATATCCATTCATTTCACATTTAACTTTATTCAAAAATCATTAATGTATTACAAAATCATTTTAAATTCATTTGATTCAAAATATAATAAATTTATCATATTTTCATATTTAATTTAAATTCCATTTATCACCAAATTATAATTTCCAAAATAACTTACATTTCAGATTTCTAACTTTACCCCTTATTTATTTCACTTATAAATTTTCAGAAAATCAATAATGCTTTACAAAAATTATTTTTAATCAAATCTAATCAAAATATTATAGTATTTACATTTCTAGAATTTTTTAAATTTTTTTAGAAAAACATATTTTAACAACGGGTCTGTATTTCATTTTCTAGCCTAGGTAAAGTGATACGGGTAATATACATTTCAACCCGTAATTTACAAAGAAAACCCGGGTTTGATCATTTCAAACCCGCAATCCCAAGTAAAAGAAAATAATTGAAAATCATTCAGGCCTATCATTTCAGCCCATAACGATTTTCTCCTATTCTAAAGTCCGTTCGGGTATGTATCATTTCAACCCATAGTGATTCTAGTCTACAGGGAACTTGCAGTGTGATAAACTGATGAAAGTAACAGAATAGCATGAAATAATAGTAACATACGATATAACAGGTGTAAATATAGGTGTGAACATCATATGAATATGATATAGCAGTTATAACAGGATGATACAGATTCAGGTGATGTCAGTTAATCACTACATAAGTACATATTAGTCTGGTGAGATTTACTCACTGTTTTGAGTTGATGAAACAACAAAGAATTGCACAACGGGATCTACACAAGCACAAAAGCATGATACAGATACGAAATGAAGGAGCCAAGGATTAATTTCCTTGAATACAAATCAAACAAACAATATAACAATTATAAGGTTTCAGACCAAAAACACGATAAACGATGCTAGAAATAACTTCATAAAACAAAGCTGAAATGCTTTGCACTTGCTTCCGACATCTCATAGGCTCGGCCAGAGGTAGAGTACAGGTCTAAGACAATGATTTAGGGTCAGGTCTGGGTTGCTAAGGTCGGCCTAACATGAGTTTGAGTGATGGTGTAAAGGTGGGTGAAGGCAAGAACACAAAATCATGCCTACACACGGGTTTTGGACCATGAATTGGGCTCGGCCAAGGCCCTAGGTGTCACGGCCAGAGGAGTGGGGTCCACTGTGGTGGTGTGGCCGTGGGTGCTGGAGGTGGTGGTGGTGAAGTAGGGGCGGCCATGGTTGGTGGAAGTGGTGGATGTGGAAGCTAGTGCTTGGCTAGGTCAATATGAAGGGTGTTTTGAAACTTTTGCGGATATGCATCACCAAGGGGGTTCATGGCTTGGGTGGCTGGTGAGGAGGAGGTGCTGGTGGTGTGTCATCAGGTGGTGGAGGCGGCTAGGTAGCAAGGTGGCATGGTTGAACCTACATGAGGTGAAGCAAGTGCAAAATCAAACTAGAAAAATCAACATAAGTGAACAAAAGAAGATAAAAGGAAATAGAATTTTACCAAACTTCTCAATCAAGAGGAGGCCGAAATTTTTTTCAGGAAGGAGGAAAAAGATGTACGTGAATGAAGAATGGAGGTAGGCAGCTGAATTATGTGAGTAGTTATGGCTAATTGATGGCAAAAGTAAGTTAAAATGTGAAAAGGTGGGAAAATCAAAAGCCATAGGAAACAAAAGGTCACAAACCCTTTCAATTTACCTTTTATTATTTATATAAATTTATGTATCTGAAATAATAACAATATCAGATAAGATTTCGAAATTTTTAACAAATATACAAATATATATAATATTTATCAATTATGTAAAGTAAAATTAAGGAAAATAGTTAAAACAGTGAACTAGACTAGCAAAATTTGAAGTTAAATGAAATAATTTTTAGAAAATTCATATAAGCTTGTATAGTATTTTTAAACATAAATAATAACATAAAATACAAATATATTCACAAAATAAATATTTAAAATTTAATTTAAATATAAAATTTTAATGCGGAAAATAGCAGAAAATGGGAAAACAGCCCTTAAAAATAGGAAATCAACACGGTATTTTTTGGAAAAATTCTATTATTATTTTAAAAATATTTAGAGATGAATTTTCACAAATAAAACAAATTTAAAATAAAATAAAGAAATTTAAAATGAAGAAAATGGCAGAAAATTAGAAAACAGTCTTTAAAAATAGGAAATAAATACAGTAAATTTTGGAAAAATTATATTATCATTTTAAAAATGTTTAGAAATGATATCACACAATTAAAACAAACTTAAAATAATTTCAAAATGAAATAAAGTCAAATTTAAATATATAGTCAAAATCTAGGGTTGTTACACCTCTTCACCATTCATGGCTATTCTCAATTCTAAAAAAAAAATATAAGTCATTGCTTCCTTTTTCTCATTTTTTCTTCTTCTTTTCATTGATTTTGCCTTGCTCCTCTTCAAGCTTTGCTCGGCCATAACCACCATCACCTTCACCGACCACCATCATCTCTTCCCCCTCATCATCCATGGTCAACCACCTTAATCCCCTACCCAGACCTGGCCGTGACCACCAAGTGGAGCCATCACCACAAAACGTTGAAAACCCCTTGCAAATTGCCTAGCCGAGCCATATTTCCACCATCACCTTCGTGTTTAGCCTTGGCTACCACCTATAACACCACCACCACTGGCGGCTGCCATGACCTCTGGACATCAGATCAATTTCTGACCTGACCTGTAGTGTCATAGTCGAGCCCAAACTTGACTCTAGGCCGAGCCTTGTTGCACCAAAAAAACTCCTCTTTTCTCTTGACATTCCTTCACTTGTAACTCCAAACCCTTCACATGCCTATGTAGTCGTGCCTATGTGATGTCAAACCCGAGCCTTGTTCCTCAAATTTGAACCATGACCGAGAAAAAATAGAGGAGGACCGAGCCTATGTTCCATCAAGATCAAGCTCTTTTGTGTTAAAGCTTGGTGATGTCAGTTGTTGCTTCAAATTTCCAATTGTTTCAATTTAAATTTTTGTGTTGAATATATATTTATATTACTTTGATTTATTTGTTGTATACAAGATCAATATCTTAGCTCTCTCTCCACTTGAATCTAAAGTCGTGCTATCGTGCTTTCTGGAATTTATATGTGTAGTTTGATTTGCTAACTCCAACTTGAAAAGGTGAGTATTCACGCTTAACATTCATACTTATGCAATTGTTAAGTGATAACAAGTGAATGTGTAGAATTGTTATATCATGTTATACCTGCCTGTGATATGAATTATATGATGTTAACCCTTGTTTATAAACCTGTCACATCATCTGGTATTGTTATATTTTGCTATATTGTTATTTTATTCTGTTTCTCACACTACAAGTTCCCTGTAGAATGGAATCACTATGGGTTGAAATCATACATACCCGAACGGACTTCAGAATAGGAAAAAATCGTTACGGGCTGAAATGATAGGCCTGGGCGATTTTTATTTATTTTTATTTACTTGGGATTGCGGGTTTGAAATGATAAAACCCGGATTTTTCTTTGTAAATTTCGGATTGAAATGATATATTATCCGTATCACTTGACTTAGGTTAGAAAACATTATACAGACCCGTGATTATTTTATAAATTTTTTGAAATTTTTAAGCATTTAAATGTAAATCTATGATAATTTGATTTAAATTGATTTTAAACTGTTTTAAATAAAGGGTTAGTGATTTGTCTAAGTTAAAAATGTTAAATAAATGAATGGTTAAATTGTTGTTTGAAATATAACTTGATTTGAAATTTTGAGATTTGGTTTAAAAATGAAGTTTAAGTGAAGAAAAAAATGGAAATTAAGTTTTATATTTTGAAATGGTAATTTAAATTTAAGTGTTAAGTCAATTGTTTAAAATTCAAAGAATATGAAATTTGTACACTTGGATTGGATAAGTGAATTACTAAAAAAATTGATTTTATTTATAAATTTTACTTTATAAAAATAATAAGTTAAAGGGTATTTAAATTAACATTTTTGAGTGGAAAAATATGATTTTTTATAAGTTAAATGGTTAAAAATCGAAGTTTATTTGTTTCTGAAATTTTGTTTTAAATCTGGAAATTGAATTAGTAGCACTTCAGAAATGCCATCATTTCTGAAACTAACTTAAAATCTAAAGTAAAAGATACTGCAGCACTTGGTAAGTGTTGTGGTTGCTGTAAATAAACTATGGCCGAAATTTAACTAAGAGATACTACAGCACTTGGTAAGTGCTGTGGTTGTAGAAAGAAAATTTAAAATCTGAAACAAATAAAACTAAACTACTACAGCAGTTTTAAATGCTGTCATTGCTGAAATGAACTGTTTTATAAAACTGAACTACTACGACAGCTTTTAAATGCTATCTTTGCTGAATTGAATTTTTTTGCAAATATAACTTACCGTAGTATTTTTCTAAGTGCTGTGAAAGCTGAAATTTAAATGTTTTGTAGTATTTAACTGAATAAATGAGCTCAGAAAAAGGCTAAATTTTGGGAATTTAATATTTTATTTGTAAGTATAATGACTTCACTTTTAAATGGTTTAAATGGAGTATTTTGATTTGAAATATGAGCCATTTTGAAATAGATAACCACATGTTATAATAATGATTGGTTGTTAAAGAGACCGGTATCGGATATGGACATACTCTCTGTCGATACCGAAAACCACTTTAACAACTGTGTACGTGGTGGAGTTTCTAGAATGAAGTAGGATGGTGGCAACGATCCTATCGTTGTATGAACGTGGACCCGACTCCCGTGAGTTGGCTTAAGGTGGCTAAAACAGGAGCGATCTCGGGCCAAAAGGGGTAGCTCCTTTGGTCGGACACACTTCTTCGATACTATACTCTTATCTTGTGATTTATTTGATGGTCATCTTCGATTTTGATTTGGGAGTGTATTCTGAGGTGGGCGGTAGTGGTGTTACACGTTACCACCAGCCCGTGTGCGTAATTGGTATATCTACCCTGGCATTGCCTTGTTGTGCCATGTCACCTACCATAGCGAGCTTTACTATGAGTTTGGTTTTCTCCCGTAGCCCATGGAGTATTTAGGGTAGCCTCCCGATCTGGAGGTATGCTGATACTGGATGGACTACTGGGACTATTACGTGTTAAGGGCTAATGGGTAACCCCTTAACGCTATTAAAAAGTAAGTTTATTTTAATGTTAGGCATTATTACAATAGCGAAATATTACTACATAGCAAATGGTTTAATGGATCCTTAGAGGATGGACGGTCTCAAGCATCCTTTAAGTTACTTGTGCTTTTATTACAGTTCACTTGAGTTGGTTTACATTGTATAAGTATGTATGTCCTGACTCGAGTGTTTGTGTTTTATTTACGCTCGGGTCTGCCTGAGTATTCACAGCTTTGGATTTCACTTTCTGGAAATTTTGATCAACTTATTTCCTCAAGCATGAACTTCTTCTATAGAACCATTTTTTTCTTGGTCCCAATTCAATACTAAGCAAGTCCGAACTAATTGAATACTTGTGTGAAAAATTCCACGAATTGACTTTCCATTTCCATAAAGGATATAATTGACAATTCTAAGTTGGACATTATCTTTTTCCTGCAAAAGATCTTGAGTGAAAAGTTTTGCTAAATTTATCCCATCAGCTATTTCATATGTGATTACAGGCCGAACCAAAACAAAATACTTTTTTTAATGGGTCGCTGGAGATTCTGCTTATCTAGTTATTTATCCATTTTCAGTCTCAATTGTTCTATTTCAGCTCTTGTATTAGTGGACTTCTTTGTATTTAGGGTTTCTATTGTATTTATTTTCATACTGATATTATGTATTTGCTTTGAGACTTTGTTTTAGTAGCTTCATGAACTACTATGGTATTTTATCTTCCGCTGTGAGTTATTCTGATATTTCTGTATTTGTGATTGGTTTTATTAGCTCCAAAATTTATTACAATCTGTTATTTTGAATTATTCAAGTCTGACATATGTGGATTATTGTCGATTTGAATGGTCCAAAATAGTAGGTTGTTACAGTTGGTATCAGAGCTTTGGTTTTTAGGCAAACCTTAGCCTGTGGAGCAAAAACTCATTAGAGATAGGGTATGAATACCCTAGAATGAGTAAAATCAATCTCAGAATCATTTCTTTATGAGAGAATGTATTTTCAAAGTATAAATAATTTTCAAATGTTTTTTTAAAGGAATTTTCCAAAGATTATTTTGATATAAATTTTCTTGTTTTAAAAGCAAATTTTCTAAATTTCCTTCCTTTCATATCTACCTTGTTAGAAATTTCTTTAATTAGGATATTCATCCAAGTGATTTTATCTTGTCTTATCGTATCTTATCTTATCTTTGTCTTCTCTTTACCTTTGTCCTAATATTCATTCTTGATTTTTCAGAATGAATCGTGGAAATGCCAGAGGTAGGGGTCGTGGAATTGCCCCAACTCCTCAGCCTGCTGCACCTGTTAGGTTTACTGTTCTCTGTAAAGAATTTTCTCAACTTGGTGGTACCAAGTTTTTCGGTTCAAAGAGCATTATTGAAGCCCTGCAATGGTTACGGAGTTTAGAGCGGATATTTACTGGTCTTGAGATTACTAATGCCCAGAAGCGTCAGTTAGTAGCTTGGCAGCTGCAAGAGTCAGCTTTGGATTGGTAGGAGTCTGTTACAGCTCAGACTGACGAGGGTGATGTTTCGTGGGAGCAGTTTAGGTATCCTTCGTGTTATCTTGAATTTTGTTCCAATTTTTTTCCTTTCTTCTCTTTCTTTTGAATCTATCTTAAGTTTTGTTTCTGTATCTTCTTTCCAAGGAGGCTTTTGTAGCAAAATGGATGCCATAAGCCGGTAAATCTCAGCTTTATCGTGAAATCATGGATCTCAAGTAGGGTACCATGTCCTTTTCTGAGTATGAGCGGAAGTTCAGTGAACTTTTCAAGTTTGGTCCTGGCCTGATTGACAATTCTCTTAAGAAGAATGAGAAGTTCATAGCT
Organism: Allium cepa; assembly: GCA_030765085.1. Taxonomy (NCBI): domain Eukaryota; kingdom Viridiplantae; phylum Streptophyta; class Magnoliopsida; order Asparagales; family Amaryllidaceae; genus Allium; species Allium cepa. Next base: position 445,661,974 of record CM060940.1, on the reverse strand, counting down.
AGTTCTCGTCCTGAGTATTACGATCGTCTCATTTCTCATGTTCATGGCACATTTACCGAGCTTATGGATATGGCAATCTGTTATGAGAACCCTGCTTCTAAGGGTCCCGCTGTTGTTGGTGCTCCTTCATCTCAGTCTTCCTTTGCTAATTCTAAGAAGAGAAAGCCCAATTTCCATCAGTAGAAGAAGAATTGGCTCAAGAATCCGGGTTTGGGATCTTCATCATCTCCTCCTTTTCAGAGGCAGCCTATTGACCTTTCTACCATCAACTGCTTCAAGTGTGATCAGAAGGGAAACTATGCTAATAGTTGTCCTACTTTAGTTGGTGCTGCTGTTCTCCTCCTGCTCAATTGAATTGGCATGATCTATGCCATATCTGTCTTCAGCCTGGCCATTTTAGAAAGGATTGCCCTACCCAGCAGAAGGGTAAGCCCTCCGGTATATTTGCTGTCACCTCTGCATCTTCTCCAGCTCTTGCTCCTTCTCCTGTTGATGATCAAGGTACTCTTCAGGGCACCTTTTCTTTATTTCAGCATTCTGTTCGTGTTTTATTTGATACTGGAGCTTCCCATAGTTTTATTTCTGTTAATTTCTGTGATAAGTTCGAACATCTCCTTTCTCCTGAGTATGTTTCTATACTTTTGTGTGTTTCTAATCCCATTGGAGGACCCATAAACCTTAATAGGATTTGTAAGCAAGTGAAACTTCTCTATTTTAATCATCGCTTTAGTGGTGATTTCTATGTTTTGGGCTTCGATACTTTTGATTTATTGCTTGAAAGTGATTGGTTAGGAAGGCATGATGCCTATATTTCTTGTAAAGCCTAGTCTGATTATCTTGTGGATGATCGAGGAAATCCCTTGATTATTCAGTGTCGTATGCCTCAGGATTTTTCTGGTAGTTTTATTTATTCTTTGGATTATTCTCCTGGTGATATTCATTCGACTCCTATGGTCAGACTCTATCCCGACGTATTTGGTGAAGTCACTGCTTTACCTCCTAAGCGAGAAATTGATTTTCGTATTGATCTTATTCCTAGAGTTCGACCTGTAGTTCTTCCTCCTAGAAGAATGGCACCTCATGAGAAGGTTGATTGGGAAAACAAATTGAGAACTTGTTCTCCAAAGGTTTGATCAGACCTAGCCATTCCGAATGGGAAGTAGCGATGGATTTCGTCACTAAGTCCGATGGTTCCTTGAGGATGTGTGTTGATCATAGGGAAATGAACAAGCTCACTATGAAAAATAGATATCCAATGCCTCGTAACAATGATATGTTTGATCAGCTTTATGGTGCTACTGTTTTTTCTCAGCTTGATCTTGCCACAGGTTTCCATCAGCTCGAAGTTGCTGAGGAAAGTATTCCCAAGACTGCTTTCTGTTATGATAATGGGTTTTATGAATGGTTAGTCATGCCTTTTGGTTTGACTAAGGCTCCTGCTTTCTTTGTTGATTTGATGAGTTGTGTTTTTCGTGATGTGCTTAACAAATTTGTTCTAGTCTTTGTTGATGATATCCTTGTCTTCTCTAAGACCAAGGAAGAGCATGAGTTGCATTTGGAATCTGTTCTGGAGACTCTTAGAAATCATCAGTTGAAGGCTAAATTTTCTAAATGCCATTTCTGGAAGGATGAAGTCTGATTCCTCGGGCATATTGTTTCTGGTACTGGAGTTTCTGTTGATCCAGTCAAGATCGCTGCAATCAATGTAAATCTTTCTTTCTTTCTCTTTTTTCCTTTAACATTTAAGTATTATATCCTTCTATTGTCTTTATTTCTCCCTATTCTGTTACAGGATTGGGAAACTCCTAGGACTCCTTCTGGTATTCGTACTTTTCTGGGACTGGCTGGTTATTACCAGAGATTCATTGAGAATGTTGCTCAGATTGCTGCACCTCTCACTGCTTTGACTCGTAAGAATGCCAAATTTATCTGGGATAAGAAGTGTGAAGCTGCATTCGATGAGTTAAAGAGCAAGCTTACTTCCGCACCAATTCTTACCGTTCCGAATAGAAGTGAGGGATTAACGGTATACACTGATGCTAGTCGTGAGGGATTGGGTGCTATTCTCATGCAGGATGGTATGGTCATTGCCTATGCCAGCCGAAAGTTGAAAACCCATGAGGCTAATTATGCTGCTCCTGATTTAGAGTTGTTTGCTATGGTCTTTGTTTTGAAGCTTTGGAGGCATCATCTTCTATGGTCGAAGTTCGAGCTTTTCACCAATCATCGGTCTTTGAGATATATCTTAAACCAGAAGCATTTCAATCAGAGGAAAGTTCATTGGCTTGAGTTTCTAGCTTCTTACGACCTCGATATTAGCTATACTCCCAGTAAAGCTAATGTTGTGGCTGATGCTTTAAGCCGGAAGAAGGCCATGTTGTGTTAGCTTGTTGTTTCTTCTTCTCCTCTTTTGGATCATATCAAGGCTAAGAAAGATGAAGATGGGATGCTTAGATTGATGAAGGAGAGTGTTAGAAGCAGGGTTGGTGGTAGTAGTCGGGGTAGTTGTGGAGCTCAGATTGATGATAGAGGGATTTTGAGGATTAATGATAGGAATTGTGTCCCGAATGTTGATGGATTGAGGCAAAAGTTACTTCGAAAGAATCATCGATACAGACTTTCTATCCATCCTGGTGTGACGAAGATGTATTAGGATATGAAGAGGCTTTATTGGTGGAAGGGTATGAGCAGGATATATCTATCTTTGTTAGTAGGTGTGCGACTTGTCAGCAAGTCAAGGCCGATCATCAGAAGACCCCTGATTTGTTGCTGCCCCTTGAGATTCTCAATTGGAAGTGGGAACAGGTTTCCATGGATTTCATTGATGGTTTGCCGAGGACTAGGAGTGGTAATGAGGGTATTTGGGTTATTATGGATTGACTGACCAAGTCCGCTGATTTTATTTCGGTCAAGTCTACCCATTCTGCTTCTAGCTTATCTGAGATCTACATGAGGGAGATTGTTCTTCTCCATGGTGTTCCTCTCAGTATTGTTTGTGATCGTGATCCTATCTTTACCACTCAGTTTTGGAAAGCTTTTCAGGAAGCTTTGGGTACTCATATGAATCTGAGCATTGCTTACCATCCACAGACCGACGGTCAAATGGAAAGAGTGAATCAGATTCTCGAATATCTTCTTTGTGCATGTGTGCTTGATTATGGGGGGTCTTGGAAGATCATCTCCATCTTGTCAAATTCACCTACAATAATAGTTATCAGGTATAATCTAATCTTCTGTTTTAAGTTTATTTTAATCCTTTGTCTACCTCATTCTATCATTGAATTCAGGACAGTATTAAAATGTCTCCGTTTGCTGCTCTTTACGGACGACCTTGCAGATCTTTGTCTTGTCGAATTAAATCCGGTAATCGTTTGTGTTACCTGGGAATTTGACCAAGCAACTAGGCAATCAGCAACGCTCGGCATCAAAAGAACGCTCGGCATAGAAGAACGTTCGACATAGAAGAACATTCGGCATCAGATGAACACTCGGCATGTTAAGGTTGTTCGGCATCGCATCGGTCGGCAGGGGTAAGCTCGGCATCTAGTAGCATTCAGCATCGAGGAACATTCGGTATTGAATACCGTTCGGCCAAAGAGAAATGCTCGGCATAAGATCGCTCGGCGACTAAAGATTGTTCGGCCTCCCGAGTACGTTCGGCCAAAGAAATCATTTTGCATTCCAGCCTGGTTCAACTCGGTACTCGGCATACCCACCGCTCGGCCCAACTGGTCCATTCAACATCTCTTTGCAAACGTCATTCAGAAGCGTTCGGCCAAAGCCTCGTTCGGCCAAGGGCCTCGTTCGGCCAAAAGCATCGTTCGGCCAAAGGCTCTTCGGTCAAGACTGCGTTCGAACATCAAGCGCCTCGTTTGGCACCCGGACCGTTCGACATCATACCGTTCGACTTCAAGGAGCGTCCGGTATCCATGAAGACTCGACATTCTCATTCGGCCTCCCGAGACGTTCGACAATCAAGGATGGTTCGACATTCTCCTCAGAACGCCCGGTCCGATCATTACTCGGCCTACTCTTCCCCATAAAAAATGTATCGTTCGGCATAAGGAGGCTAGATCGGCACTCGACCGTTCAGCTTACTCTGTTCGACATACAGGGCTTGTCCTATTTGGGCTGAGTTATTCAGCTACCAGGCCCCCCAGGAAAGTCCAACCCACATTTGTCTTTAAATAGAGGGAAGGGGCACACAGAAAAGGGGGAGAAATTTTAGAGAACACTGGGGAGGGCCATCTTCAAGACTCATTCCAGACTTATTTCTTTTACTTTGCAATTGTATTCTAGTGACAAAAAACGGATTGCATCTGTAATCGCCTATCAAGGAAATCAATGGAAATCAACTTCAAAGTGGATGTAGGCAGTTACGCCGAACCACTATAAATTTGGTGTTCTTGTTCTCTGCATTTACATTTACACTCTATTCTCCGTTTTAATTTACTTTCTTCATTAATCTCTCTACACAATCTTTCTAAGGGAGTTAGTGACCATTTTTGGTGCTAACATTTTGGTGCTTTCACTGAGAGTTGAACTCAGGCTATTAGGATCTACTTTGCAGCTACTGGATTGCATAAATCCCCCGAAGGAGATCCATAATCATTTGTAAGACATCTTTTGATTCTACTCAGAGTTACAACCAACAACTCTACCATAGGAAGACCACGAACTAGATCAGCTTCTCAAAATGCAGATGCCCATGAGACCGCTAGTGTGCAACAACTGGGAATCAGCAATCAACAAGCGATTCGAGGCGCAGGGCCCTCCAAGACAGATAACTCAGCTTAAGGAAAGTAGAAGGCAACTTGCTGAGAAAATGCAAGCCAATGCCAACCTCATAACTCAGCTTACTCGGCAACAGCATCAGAATGCTGGAGGTAGCCCCATCCCTTATTCTGAAGATGATAGTTCGACTTCAGCTGCTGAACCTCCTAGGCGTAGACGCCATAAGGATAAAGATGCATAAGCAGGTGCCACTGATCGATCTACTCGAAATCAAGCCCATGGAGAGATCGGACGCTCGAATCTCCAAGACCCAAATCAGGCGGGACATCAACCCGTACGGTCCCATGGAATGGAACCCAACCTTCCATCCTCCATACAAACTCCAGACTTAACAGCTATGGTCAGGCAGTTGATGAGAGAAAACCAAGGCTTGACCAATGAAGATTAGGGAGTGACCAGAAGCCATACCCCCTTTACGGATGATATCCTGTGGGCTGAGTACCCCAAGAAGTTCATTATGCCGACTATCCCAGCCTATGAGGGGAAGACTGACCCCAGACAACACGTGATGAGGTATGGATGGATGATGGATTTTGCAAGAGCCAATGATGCGACCAAGTGTAGGTGCTTCCCAATCACTTTGTCTGGTATTGCCACCATGTGGTTTACTCGACTCCCCCCTCGATCTATATCTAGCTTTGACGAATTAGCAACAAAATTCATAGAACAATTTAGGATACACACCACTCGCCCGAAGGACATGATGTCCCTATCAAGCGTAATCCAAGCCCCGGGAGAGTCATTAAAAGCATACTTGCAAAGGTTTCATGTCGCTGCTACCGAGGTGAGCAATCCTGACGACCACGCTATTCTGATGGCAGTAATGCGTGGAGTGGATCCGGATTCTGAGTTTGGAGATTGGTTGGCGGGGAAACCCCCAGCTACGCTGGAACGTTTTTATTCGAAAGCTCATCAGTTCATAAGAAGGGAGGAAGCTCGGTGGATAAGGCGAGACAAGGCATCAGGGCCCGTTCGAGAGTCTATGAAAAGTAACGTCGTCGTGAAACAAACCGGAGATAATCCTAGAAAAACTCAAGTTAACATGCAGAACAAGCCCGGGCAGTCTAAAGGATCCGGAGGTGGAAATCCCGGAAAGAAAAAAGAGACAGGGAAATGGAAATCAAGGATCCCAACATACAATGAATACACCCCGTTGAACGCATTTCTTGAAAACATCTATCTATCAATTTGCAACACTTTCCAATATAGAAAGCCGCGTCCAAAGGAATCGACGGAAGAACAGAAACGGACCAGGAAGTATTGCCGTTTCCATGAGTCTTATGGGCACAACACGGAGGAGTGTAGACACCTCCATGATGCTATAAAAAAGCCGATAAGACAGAAAAAGCTGCAGGAATTTGTCAAAGACCCACAGGATGGGAGGCAAGAAACATCGGACCCTGGATGCGGGCCAGCCCCACACCAACTGGAACAACCTACTCGGACTGTGGGTAGATTGGTTATTAACACGATTGCTGGCGGACCTCATCCTACAGATAAGAACTGGCAGGAAATGGAGCGATATGCTAACTCCTTAAGACATGCAGAGTACGAGTGTTGTTCGAACGTGGAGGATGGGACTCCTGCAAAGCAACAACGCACGATGAATGATGATATCGTATTCAGAAGCAGGGATGCAGATAAGGTAGAGGCTCCTACCATTGACCCAATGGTCATATCTGCGACCATCGAGCCAGCTTTCGTAAAGAGAATCCTAATTGATTGCGAAAGTTCCTTTAACATCATCTTCCGGAAGGCATACGACCAAATGAAGCTGGAGACCAAGGATTTGAAGCCATCCAAAGCCAGAATCCATGGCTTTAATGGCGCAGCAACGGATGTAGTGGGATATATGGAATTACCAGTTGAACTGGGGCAGGGCAAGCGTAGGAGGGTGCGAATCCTACCATTCATAGTACTGGACATTGATTCCCCATACAACGTATTTCTGGGTCGTCTAGCCCTGGCGGAATTCAGGACACCTTTGACCCCTTGGTGTCTGACATTAAAATTTCCCACAGACAGCGGTATTGGAGTGGTGCACGGCGATCAGGTGACCGGATGTGCCTGTTATGTGGCTGAGCTAAGAGAGGCTTAGCGTAGAGAGAAAGGAAAGGTTGTGGATCGCTCCGTCCGCAGCTGAAATGCTGATGATTGACAAGTAGCGTCCAAGCCATGGCTCGGGCAACATTCTCGGATCTATAGGGACATAGATCCGAGGGACGATGACGGGGAACCCAGGGAAACCAATGCAGCACCGGCTGAACTCACAATTGACATCCCAGTTAGCAGGAGCGATCCATCACGAGTCCTTAAAATAGGATCACAGCTCGACCTTGTGGCAGCTGAGAACCTTGCTGACTTCCTCCGAGCAAACCTTGATGTTTTTGCTTGGACGCACTCTGATATATGCGGGATTTCTCCTGCAATCGCGAGTCATATGTTGAACATAGACCCGAGGCATGTTCCTGTGAAACAAAAAAGGAGAGGCATGGACCTAGAGAGGTCTGCAGCTCTCAAAAAGGAGGTGGACAAACTCAAAACCAACGGGTTCGTCCGCGACGCCCTCTACCCTGAATGGTATCTAACCTGGTGTTAGTAAAGAAAGCGAATGGAAAATGGAGAACTTGTGTTTATTATTCCGATTTAAACAAAGCGTGCCCGAAGGATAGTTTCCCGTTGCCAAGGATTGACCAACTCGTCGACTCAACTGCCGGACATGAGTTACTATCATTTATGGACGCGTACTCTGGTTACAATCAAATTTCGATGCACATCCCTGACCAAGAACACACCAGTTTGGATTGAAGAACGCAGGAGTAACTTATCAACGCCTGGTGAATCGAATGTTCAAAGATCAGATTGGAAAAACGGTGGAAGTCTATGTGGATGACATGCTAGTGAAGTCACGACAGTAAAGCGACCATATCCGAGACCTAGCGGAGATGTTTGACATACTCAGGCATTATGGAATGAAGATCAATCTGTTGAAGTGTTCATTCGGCGTAGCATCAGGAAAGTTTCTAGGATTCATTGTGAATGCCCGAGGAATCGAGGCTAACCCAGAGAAGATCCAGGCTATCCGAGATATACAAGTACCCAGAACCATAATGCAGGTGCAAAGCCTGAATGGAAAAGTGGCTACGCTAAGTCGATTCATATCCAGAGCTACAGACAAGTGTATTCCCTTCTTCGACATTATAAAGAAAGGAAAGAGAAACTTCGAATGGACATCCGACTGTGAGGAAGCATTCCAGGCTCTGGTAAGGCACTTGGAAAATCCCTTGGTACTGTCTAAGCCGATAGACCATGAAATGTTGTATGTATACTTGGCGGTATCCCAGCGCGCTAACGACCTTGGTCCGCGAGGAAGACCGGATTCAAAAGCCGGTTTACTATGTCAATAAACGCTTGACAGGGGCAGAAAGAAATTATCCAAAGATTGAAAAACTAGCCTATTGCTTGGTGATCACATCATGCAAGATTCGCCCCTACTTTCAGGCACACTCAATTGGTGTCTACACTGACCAACCCCTACGGCAGGTACTCCAACGGCTAGAAACTTCCGAAAGGATGTTAAAATGGAATATTGAGTTGAGTCAGTTCGATATTGCCTATCTACCGCGAAAGGCCATACAAGGACAAGCACTAGCCGACTTCATTGCTGAATTCACCGTGCGAATCATACCCCCCGTTCGATGGAAGATGTACACTGATGGGGCATCTAACGACCGTTGCTCGGGGCAGGTATAATCCTCGTGACTCCTGAGGACCGATTAATCTGCTATGCTTTGAAACTCGAGTTTGCAGCAACAAATAACGAAGCCGAGTATGAAGCATTGGTTGCTGGCTTGAGACTTGTTATCGAATTGGGAGTGAAGTCAATCGAAATCTTCTGTGACTCACAGCTGGTAGTATATCAGATGCGGGGAGACTATCAAGCGAAGGGACAGAGACTTGCTCCTTACCTTGCTCGGGTTCAAGAGCTGCTAGCGAATCTGGAATACAACGACATCTCGCATGTCCCATGCGAACAAAATAGAGAAGCCGATTCATTGGCAAAATTCGCAAGCACTGGCGATGCACAACAAATGGGATTGTTCCCTGTTGAGACCCTCTATGCTCCAAGTATAGACGTAATGGAGATAGATTTTGTGTTAGAAATCAAACTTGAGAAGGAATCGTGGCTGACCCGAATCAAGCAGTACCTGCTACAAGAGGATTTGCTTGAGAAGAGGAGCGAAAGACGCCAAGTCCTTCGTAAAGCTTCACGTTATGTACTACAGGATGGAATATTGTATCGAAGGGGATTCTCGACCCCACTAATCCGATGCATTACCCATGATGAGATAAAACGAGTCCTGGAGGAAGTCCATGAAGGAGAGTGCGGTGACCATACTGGAGGGTAGACATTAGCAAAGAAGATCCTCCGCTATGGATACTACTGACCAACTGTGAATCGAGATGCTGCAGACTATGTGAAAAGATGTGATAAATGCCAGATATATGTAAAAATCCCGAGAGCTCTGCTGACGGAACTCACGTAAATGGTAAGTCCCTGGCCATTTGCATTGTGGGGAATTGACTTAGTTGGTTCTTTACCCATAGCTAAAGGTGGAGCGAAATATGCAATAGTTGCGGTCGACTACTTTACCAAATGGGCAGAAGCAGAGCCTCTGGCCACGATAACCACCAAGAAGGTTATTAATTTCGTCATATGAAATATCATATGCCGCTTCGGCCTTCCACGGATCATCATTACAGACAATGGGACTCAGTTCGAAAGCAAGGAGTTCAAAGAATTTTGTCAGAAATATGGCATTGAAAAGAAGTTTGCAACGGTAGCTCACCCAAAGGCCAACGGACAAGTGGAAGCCGTAACAAGGTAATCAAGTCCATATTGAAAAAATGTTTGGAAAAGGCTAGAGGCAGGTGGGTGGATGAACTTCGGACAGCACTTTGGGCCTACAGGACCACCCACAAGACCGCGACTGGCCGCACTCCATTCACGTTGGCTTATGGCACGGAAGTTGTCATGCCCGTGGAACTTGAGGTCCCATCACATCGAGTAACCTATTACGACCCCGAGTCGAACTAGAATCTTTTATTGGAATCGTTGGACTTCATTGATGAAAGACGCGAAGAAGCCAATTTGAGAGCGGCCGCATACAGACACAGAGTCGCTAAATATTATAACGAGAAGGTCCGACCAAGAATTTTTAGTGTGGGAGACCTCATGTTGAAACGAGTTTTCCCGATCCCATCTTATATGAATCCCGCATGGGAAGGTCCATACGTCATCGAACGAAAGCTTGGAGAAGGAACTTTCAAGCAAGCAACCGTCGATGGTGCGACACTCCCCCGAGCATGGAACAGCAAGCATTTGCGGCGTTGTTATACTTAGTCTATTTATTTCACGTATTAGTGGCACTTATTTCCAATATGCTTTTATTTTTGATTCTTGGCATGTAATAAGGCGATTTAGCTTGCTCTCATTAATAAAGGCTTGAAGCCATTTTTTCCATGAATTACAAATGTCTCTACAAATGAGGATCCTGTGACGGGAAAATAAAATTATGTTATCCCGGTTAATGTACGAACGCGCACGGACACTTAAAAATCTCCAAATCCTCGGAGTGCGGACTGGAGTACTCTAAGTCCCCGAAGCGCGGACTCGAGTATAAACGAATAAAATCTCCAAGTCTCCAGAGTGCGGAATGAAGTACTCTAAGTCCATGGAGCGCGGACTCGAGTATAAATGAATAAAAACCTCCAAGTCCCTGGAGTGCGGACTGGAGTACTCTAAGTCCCCGGAGCGCGGACTCAAGTATAAACGAATGAAAACCTCCAAGTCCCCGGAGTGCAGACTGGAGTACTCTAAGTCCCCGGAGCGCGGACTCGAGTATAAATGAATAAAAATCTCCAAGTCCCCGGAGTGCGGACTGGAGTACTCTAAGTCCCTGGAGCGCAAACTCGAGTATAAACGAATAAAAACCTCCAAGTCCCCAGAGTGCGGACTGGAGTACTCTAAGTCCCCGGAGCACGGACTCGAGTATAAACGAATAAAAATCTCCAAGTCCCCGGAGCGCAGACTCGAGTATAAACGAATAAAAATCTCTAAGTCCCCAGAGTGCGAACTGGAGTACTCTAAGTCCCTGGAGCGCGGACTCGAGTATAAACGAATAAAAACCTCTAAGTCCCCAGAGTGCGGACTGGAGTACTCTAAGTCCCTGGAGCGCGGACTTGAGTATAAACGAATAAAAATCTCCAAGTTGCCGGAGTGCGGACTGGAGTACTCTATGTCCCCGGAGCGCGGACTCGAGTATAAACGAATAAAAACCTCCAAGTCCCCGAAGTGCGGACTAGAGTACTCTAAGTCCCCGGAGTGCGGACTCGAGTATAAACGAATAAAAATCTCCAAGTCCCCGGAGTGCGGACTGGAGTACTCTAAGTCCTCGGAGCGCGGACTCGAGTATAAACGAATAAAAACCTCTAAGTCCCCGGAGTGCGGACTGGAGTACTCTAAGTCCCCGGACTGCGGACTCGAGTATAAACGATTAAAAATCTCTAAGTCCCCGAAGTGCGGACTGGAGTAATCTAAGTCCTTGGAGTGTGGACTCGAGTATAAACAAATAAAAATCTCCAAGTCCCCGAAGCGCGGACTGGAGTACTTTATGTCCCCGGAGCGGGGACTCGAGTATAAATGAATAAAAATCTCCAAGTCCCCGGAGTGCGGACTGTAGTACTCTAAGTCCCCGGAGCGCGGACTCGAGTATAAACGAATAATGATCTCCATGTCCCGGGAGTGCGGACTGGAGTACTCTAAGTCTCCGGAGCGTGGACTCGAGTATAAACGAAGAAAAATCTCCAAGTCCCCGTAGTGCGGACTGGAATATCCTAAGTCCCCGGAGTGCGGACTCGAGCACAAACGACTCAAAATCTCCAAGTCCTCGGAATGCGGACTGGAGAACTCGAAGTCCCCGGAGCGTGAACTTGAGTATAAAACGGTAAAAATTCTCTAAGCCCTCAGAATGAGGACTGGAATATTCTAAGTTCCCGTTGTGCAGATTAAAAAATGTTCTAAGTGCTTGAAGCATGGGAGGAAAGCGAATAACTCTCAGAGAATCCACGGGCCGTGTGAAGACAAACCAAGAAGTCTATGTTACGCACAACAGCATGGATTCGAATCACAATCACAAAGAAAACTGAATAATAAGAATCTTTTGAAAAGACAGAAAAGGAAACTAGACTTTATTCAGGAAAAGTTTTCTGCTACAAGCACTCCAAAATTCGGAGTCAACAGTCTATCTACAAAAATTACAAAAAATTATTACACGGCTTAGATTGACTCTTGTTGAACGAGGACAGTAGTCATTTCTTGTGCTTCTTCAACTTCTTCCCAGACGACTCTTCCCCAGAGCGTTTACCCTTGGAACCTTTCCTTGACGGAGGAGTAACAACTAAAGAAGTAGGGGGAACCTCCAAGGGCTTGGACCTGCGAGGAAGGATGACCTTCAATGGCTTGTTCAAGGGATCATCCAGGTCCACTTCACGCGGCTCAACCTTGACCTTGGCTGTAACTCTTTTCTCTTTCTCGAGCCGCTCCTTCATGCTTAATTCAGATGTATGCTCAGAGATGCTTGTGACTTCTACTTCATAACTCCCAGAGGAGGAATCGGACTTGCCTTCGGCAAGCGCCCCGATCACTTGAGCATCTGGCCCAGGAACTTCACCAGCATGAGCAGCCCCACCAGTCTTTTCCACCTCCTTGGCGACATCGCTCCTCGGAGTGGGATCGGGATCGGAACGACCTGCACAAAATTAGAAAAGATGAGCATTAGAATGCAATAGTACTTCACAAAGAATGACGACTTCCAAAATCTCAAAGCGAAAGGTTGTCTACCAGGCCCTGGAAAACTCTCTGCCGTCAAAGGGGTTTCACCCTCCGGGATAGGAGACAAAACATGAATGCCTAGGCCGGGGGCTTTCGGATCATAGCCAATGTGTAGTTCAAAGGGATCAAGTATCTGCCGACCGGCCGGCTGGGTAGGCACATGAACAGGAGACTCGACCCCGGATGGACCGGCGACAATTTCTTTCCCTTTTCTAGAGGGGGAGCCTTTGCAGTAAAGGGTCTTAGCCGCTGATAGGTCCGAAGGCTCATTTCCCCTCAGAAATTATTTTATCAAATCCTCCTCGTCAACCTCCTCGACACCGCGCTCGGCCTTCCTGATGTGAATTAAGGTTTCCCACGCCTCGATCAATGATTCAAGATTGCCATCACCCAAAAAAGTTAAGTCACGGTGCATGAGTACGCGGGCGTTGAATTCGGCAATGAGTGGGTCGAACGCGGTTTTGATCTCTTCTTTACCTTCTTCCCTGGCTGCCTCAAGACGGAAGTCGATGTACATCAACGCCATCTTCTTGCCCTCTTCGCGGGCCTCGCTCTTTAGCATCTCAACCCTGGAAAGCTCGCCCTCGAGCTGTTCTTTTAAAAGTCGGGTGGCGACAATCTCGTCACAGTATCGCTGCGACTCTTCTTGGGCAGCCGTCTTCTCCTCTTTCTCTCTGCGGAGAAGCTCCTCAAGTTCCTTGACCCGGGTGCTGAACGCATCCCTCTCCTTTTGAACGGAGTCCTTCTCTAAGGCCAAAGCCCCACATCATTGAACCGCCTCGTCAAGCTCTTTCTTATGTGTTGATTCCAAGCGAGTGACGGCCTCAGCAGTATCCCTGGCACTCCGATGGCGGCCTCGAGTTCAGACTTATAAGTGGCGATTTCTTCATTGTGGGCCTTAATGATGTTTCCATCGTGGGTAGCCTCAAACTTCAAACGGTCTATTTCATGCTGGCGCTCCACAGAGACTTCGAAAAGTTTCTTAGCTAGGTGAACGAATGCGTCATGTTGAACATAGACGTCGTTGGTACAGGCAATGGCGTTCTGCTTAACATCTCCAGGTATAGGATGAATCGCCGGAAGGAACTTCAACCCATCGAAGCAAATCTTAGGAAATGTAGCCTTGAGCTCGCTTAGTCTCCCTGATACTGTTGGATCCGATGCAGGAGTAGGAGGAGGCGGCTTTGAAAGTTCGCCCCTCCTATGAGATTCTCGGGACTGTCGAGTGGAAGAAGAATCATAGTGTTGATCTCGGGGGATATCAGATTGCGACCCCTTGTAACCAGTCTTATCCTTACTTTGCCCCGAATGAGAAGAGGGGTGTCGATGATGCTCAGGATGGTAATACAGTGTCTTCCGAGATGATGAGTCCCGAGAATGATGGTCCCTATCACCATCCCCATCTCTATCTTAACGTCTCTCGGGACCCGAGTCCCGTCCGGACGGATGAAAAATAGGAGAACCACAGAGACGATCGAATCCGTGTGAGCGCCCCATGTCACCTGCACGAAATTCAAATAACAACGAGTTAACAAGGAGAGATGTGACAACAAAAATTTAAGTGCGAATTGAAGTGCAAATGTTCATGTGTGTCCTAGTTTTTCCCCCTGACGAACCATTAGCCTTGCTAACAGGGGTTTTCTCTCCCTAACTTTGGATTGGAATGCCCACATCACCTCTGATGGGCGAATGGAACTTGAGTGCCTTCGAATCGCCAAAATCATAGTTGAGCAGATCTTTCGGAATGGAGAGGTTCGAAAGGCCCTTTAGTGAACTTTCAACGTGCTGTGAAGAAGCCTCCTTCTCTACCGGGATGAGCGTAATTTTGGAAGTTTCGTCAACCTTCTCCTTTCTAATCTTATATATCAACGTCTTTTTTCCCCTTGAAGGGAAAGATGACGTTTCAATATCATGCACTTTGACCGGCGGATACTGAGTAACACCCACATTCTCACCTTGTGTTTTAGGAGCATCGCCCTCTTTAATCTCCCCTTCCTCATGTGCATCGGGGGTGTGGCGTGACGACGATTCAGCCAACTTCTTCCCTTTACCTGATGCGGGCTTGGGGATGGAGATGCCCTCAGGAAGGCTCACCTGACGACCTTCTGCTAACAGCCCGAACCTTGACAGTGACTCATTTGAAATGAGGGTTTGGACGTCTCGTTCCTCGGCGGGAAGAGCTCTAATAGCCTCAACAGCCTCAGAATAGCCGCGGCCCTCAAGACGTGGATTGATATCTGGAAAAAATGAAACAAGAGTTATAAAAAGCATCGCCTCGACCGAAATATGAGCATCACTCCAAGAAGAAGACTTACTTCCTTCAAACCATCTCCTCGCGAAATCAGAAGGGCAGCACACGTAGAACCATTCCTGTTTGTATAGGGAAAACTTGTTCCACGCTCCGGTTAGAATTTGGCACTTGTGATGCGGCTCGAGGAACACGAAGGTGGGGCTATCTCTCCGCTTATTGATCATATAAATATATCTGATGTCGCCGGGAGTTGGAGGCCTGGAGAAGACAGCCATGAAAAGGAGGTAGGTCCTATAAATGAACGCATGACCGTTTGGGTGCAGCTGCGACAAGGCGACATCTATGTATTGCAACACGTCTCGAAGAAATAAATTGAATGGAGGCACGCTGCCCACCCAACACATGAACTTATTGCAGGCGGTGTATCCGACTGGGGGCAGGTGGGGACGATCATGCCTCGACGGAACCAGCACATCAGCAAAAGGGATGCCGTGGATAGAGCATATTCGCCGAAGGGTGACTTCATTAATCTTCGAAGCCTGTGAATCGGTCGGATCATCTAAGAGAATAGATGACTCCAGAGCATCAGGAGCTAAATTATGAGAGGGGGAGGTCGATGGGTTAGAAGTATCTACGTCCCCTCGTTTAGAAGACGGCCTAGGTCTATCCGAGATTGTGGCGGAACTGGATTTTATAGACATTTTTTGACGGGAATCGAATCCTGCAGAGCACTTGTATGAACTATACTCAAAAAATGATCAGCGTTAGACTTAACAACATAAATTTCGCCCCTGTATGGTGTGTGAGTTAGTGCAATCAATCGTGTATAAGCATTGGAAATCTGGAAGTCACAAGGTTACTGATATAAAATCAAGCTCCAAAACATCGCCTTCGAAGACCGTCATCGCTGACTGTCTCCAAAAGCCCGCCAAATGGCGATTACAGTTTCAAGTTCAGGGAACGTTAGAGGAAGTTATTCGATTACGTCAAGTAAAGTTCAGATTTATAGCTACCGAAAGTAGGAGATTATTAGTCCAAATCGGTTCGATATGCTAGAACGTTAGAGTCGTTGTTCTTGCTTTACGATCGCTCGACGTGTTTGGTTCGACATTTATGTGTTGTTCGGCTATGTATTGTTCGGCATGTTTTGTTCGACATTTATGTTCGGTCAGCTGAGTATGGTTCGGCTTTTAATTTCATTTGGCCAAGCTATCGTTCGGCCATACTATCATTCGGCAGAACTATCGATCAGCCTATATCTTGTCCGACCAGACCATTGCTCGGTCGAACTGTTGTTCGGCCTGAATAGTGTTCGGCTAAAATACTGTTCGGCCAAGATATCGATTGGCATCCTGTCCTTTCCCCACTTCCCTTCGATTTTTCCTCTTCAACCTCGTTCGGCAAGGGGAGATAACCATAGCAAGGCCGAACCATACCACTGGGTCTTACCTCCAATGCCATGCATCTCCAACTAACACCCACCTTCGAGCGCTTCTACCATCCACTTTTCTCTCTCTGTTCCACCCGCCTTGGAATCACCTAAGGCCAAATCAAGTCCCAGCCTCGGGGCACGATCAAGACCCATCTCGTCTCCCTTATCCCTGTACCTCATACATCCTATCATCTGTCTAACTACAGTATGCGATTTTAAATGAACATATGCGAAAATTCTTACCAAAAGGGATGATAGGAGCTTGGGAAGGGAATGTAGGAAGGACGCGCTGGATTCGAGGAACGGAAGGGATGATTGAAACTTAAAGGAAATAGGTTGCGTGCTCTTGGAAAATCATGGGTAAGAAGTGAAAAAGAGAAGAAGAAGAAGTAGAGTACCGGGTTTTATAGGAGAAGAGAGGAAGTCGAAATGACTCCGACCGGTAGAACCGGTCAAAGCACGAAACATGTTCGACATTGGTTATCTTGTTTGACATTTGAGTATCGTTCGGCCTCGGCATTACACCAACTCATAGTTCAAAGCACATCATGTTCGACACATGATGTACTTTGGGGGGCAAAGTGTTACCTGGGAGTTTGACCAGGCAACTAGGCAATCAGCAACGTTCGGCATCAGAAGAACGCTCGGCATAGAAGAACGCTCGACATAGAAGAACGTTCGGCATAGAAGAACGTTCGGAATTAGATGAACACTCGGCATGTTAAGGTTGTTCGGCATCGCATCGGTCGGCAGGGGATAGCGCTCGACATCTAGGATCATTCGGCATCGAGGAACATTTGGTATTGAATACCGTTCGACCAAAGAGAAATGCTCGGCATAAGATCGCTCGGCGGCTAAAGATTGTTCGGCCTCCCGAGTATGTTTGGCCAAAAACATCATTCGGCATTCCAGCCTGGTTCAACTCGGTACTCGGCATACCCACCGCTCGCCCCAACTGGTCATTCCAGCATCTCTTTGCAAACGTCATTCAGAAGCGTTCGGCCAAAGGCCTCGTTCGGCCAAGGGCCTCGTTCAGCCAAAAGCATCGTTCGGCCAAAGGCTCTTCGGTGAAGACTGCGTTCGAACATCAAGCGCCTCATTCGGCACCCGAACCGTTCGACATCATACCATTCGACTTCAAGGAGCGTCTGGTATCCATGAAGACTCAGCATTCTCATTCGGCCTCCCGAGACGTTCGGCATCGAGGATGGTTCGGCATTCTCCCCAGAACGCCCGGTCCGATCATTGCTCGACCTACTGTTCCCCACAACAAACGTATCATTCAGCATAAGGAGGCTGGATCGGCACTCGATCGTTCGACCTGCTCGATTCGGCATATAGGGCTTGTCCTATTTGGACCGAGTTATTCAGCTACCAGGCCCACCAGGGAAGTCCAACACACCTTTATCTATAAATAGAGGGGCAAGGGCACAGAGAAGGGGGGGAGAAATTTTAGAGAACACTGGGGAGACTCTGCCATCTTCAAGACTCATTCCAGACTTATTTCTTTTACTTTGAAATTGTATTCTAGTAACAAAAAACGGATTGTATCTGTAATCACCCATCAAGGAAATCAATGGAAATCAACTTCAAAGTGGATGTAGGCAGTTACGCCGAACCACTATAAATTTGGTGTTCTTGTTCTCTGCATTTAAATTTACACTCTATTCTCCGTTTTAATTTACTTTCTTCATTAATCTCTCTACATAATCTTTATAAGGGTATTAGTGACCATTTTTGGTGCTAACAGTTTGGTTCTTGGTCCTGACATAATTTTGGAGGTTTCTGAGAGAGTCGAGGAGATTAGGAGGAAGTTGAGGGTTGCGCAGCATAGGCAGAAGAAGTACGCTGATAGGCGTAGACAGAGTTTAGAGTTTGCTGTTGGTGATCAGGTTTTCCTTAAGGTCTCTCCCTTAAGGAATGTCATTCGCTTTGGTTGTAGCGGGAAGCTTTCTCCTAGGTTCATTGGTCCTTTTCGCATTGTGGAAAGAGTGGGTTCTTTAGCTTATCATCTGGATTTGCCCGAGAAGCTTTCTGAAGTGCATGACGTATTCCATGTCTCACATCTTCGTCGGTATCTTCATGACCCATCTCTTATTGTTCAGCCTCCTGCTCTCGATAGTTTGGATATAGAGCCTAATCTAACTGTCGAAAGGAAGCCACTTCGTATTGTCGATAGAGGTACGAAGCAACTGAGAAGGAAATTTGTTATTGTGGTCAAAGTATAGGGGAGTACTGATGATCGGGATTGTACCTGGGATACGGAGGAGAACATTCGTGTTTCAAATCTGGAATTGTTCGTTTCAGGTACTATTTGT
The DNA here is from genome assembly GCA_030765085.1 of Allium cepa. Lineage (NCBI taxonomy): Eukaryota > Viridiplantae > Streptophyta > Magnoliopsida > Asparagales > Amaryllidaceae > Allium > Allium cepa. Next base: position 445,643,285 of record CM060940.1, on the reverse strand, counting down.
TTTTCTATCTTACTTTTCCTTGTTTTCCTTGTTTCATTGTTTTCGATGGCGAAAAGGTTTGAGTGGGGGAGAGTGTAACAACCCAAGATTTTTTTTGCAAATATTTTTTTTATAGATTTTATTTCAAAAAAAAAATTCAAAACATTTTAAAAGTGTAGCTGTAATTTCCCTATGTTAGTTGTATTTTGTTTACAATTTTTAATTCTAGTTTCAATATAACAAACTATTTTCTTTATTTATTTTCCTATTTTTCCTAAGGCATTATTTTATTTTCATTTCCACTTTATTTTGTGTCGACTTCTATTTTATTTACTTGATTTTTTTATATTGAATTAATAGATTTGGAAATTCAAAGAGACAAAGGCTATACATTTTAACTTGTGACTTTTCCTTTTCTTGTCTCTTCATTGCCTTGGATGTACATTTCTCTTTGATAGTCATGTATTTCATTTGCTTAATCGTATGAAAACTTTCTCACCTCTTCACCATTCACGGCTATTCTCAATTCTGAAGAAAAAAATTTGTAAGTCATGGCTTCCATTTTCTCATTTTTCTTCTTCTTCTTTTCATTGATTTTGCCTTGTTGCTCTTCAAGCTTTGCTCGGCCATAACCACCATCACCTTCACCGACCACCACCATCATCTCCTCTCCCTCATCATCCACGGCCAACCACCTTAATCCCCAGCCCAGACCTGGCTGTGACCACCAAGTGGAGCCGTCACCACAAAACATTGCAAACCCCTTGCAAATTGCCTAGCCGAGCCATATTTCCACCATCACCTTCATGTTTAGCCTCGACCACCACCTATAACACCACCACCACTGGCTGCCATGACCTCTGGACATAACATCAGCCTCTGACCTGACCTGTAGTGTCATAGACGAGCCCAAACTTGGCCCTACGCCGAGCCTTGTTGCACCAAAAAAACTCCTCTTTTTAGCCTTGTCTCTTGACATTCCTTCACTTGTAACTCCAAACCCTTCACATTCCTATGTAGCAGTGCCTATGTGATGTCAAGCCCGAGCCTTGTTCCTCAAATTTAAACCATGGCCGAGCAAAAATAGGGGAGGACCGAGCCTATGTTCCATCAAGATCAAGTGCTTTTGTGTTAAAGCTTGGTGATGTCATTTGTTCCTTCAAATTTCCAGTTGTTTCAATTTAAATTTTTGTGTAGTATATATTTATATGGTTTTGTTTTATTTGTTGTATACAAGATCAATATCTTGGCTCTCTCTCCACTTGAATCTAAAGTCATGTTATCGTGCTTTTTGGAAATTATCTGTGTGTTTTGATTTGCAAACTCCAACTTGAAAAGGTGAGTATTCACGCTTGACATTCATACTTATGCAATTGTGAAGTGATAAAAAATGAATGTGTAGAATTGTTATATCATGTTATACCTGCCAATGATATGAATTATATGATGTTAACCCTTGTTTATAAACCTGTCACATCATTTGATATTGTTATATTTTGCTATATTGTTATTTTATTCTGTTTCCCACACTACAAGTTCCCTGTAGAATAGAATCACTATGGGTTGAAATGATACATACCCGAACAGACTTTAGAATAGGGAAAAATCATTACGGGCTGAAATGATAGGCGTGGGCGGTTTTTATTTATTTTTATTTACTTGGGATTGTGGGTTTGAAATGATGGAACCTGGATTTTTCTTTGTAAATTTCGGATTGAAATGATATATTATCCATATCACTTGACTTAGGTTAGAAAATATTATACAGACCTGTGGTTATTTTATAAATTTTCTAAAATTTTAAACATTTTTTTAAGTGTAAATCAATGGTAATTTGATTTATATTGATTTTAAACTGTTTTAAATAAAGGGTTAGTGATTTCTCTAAGTTAAAAATGTTAATAAATGAATGGTTAAATTGTGGTTTGAAATATAACTTAATTTGAAAATTTGAGATTTGGTTTAAAAATGAAGTTTAAGTTAAGAAAAAAAATGGAAATTAAGTTTTATATTTTGAAATGGTAATTTAAATTTAAGTGTTAAGTCAATTGTTAAAAATGCAAAGAATAGGAAATTTGTACACTTGGATTGAATAAGTGAATTACTAAAAAAAATTGATTTGATTTATAAAATTTTACTTTATAAAAATAATAAGTCAAAGGGTATTTAAATGAACATTTTTGAGTGGAAAAATATGATTTTCATAAGTTAAATGGTTAAAAATCGAAGTTTGTTTGTTTTTGAAATTTTATTTTAAATCTCGAAATTGAATTAGTAGCACTTCAGAAATGCCATCATTTTTGAAACTAACTTAAAATCTAAAGTAAAAGATGCTACAACACTTGGTAAGTGTTGTGGTTGCTGTAAATAAACTATGGCTGAAATTTAACTAAGAGATACTGCAACACTTAGTTAGTGTTGTGGTTGCAGAAAGAAAATTTAATATCTGAACCAAATAAAACTGAACTACTACAACAGTTTTAAATGCTGTCTTTGCTTAAATGAACTGTTTTATAAAACTGAACTACTACATCAGTTTTTAAATGCTGTCTTTGTTGAAATGAATTGTTTTTAAATATAACTTACGACAGCATTTTTCTAAGTGCTGTGAAAGCTGAAGTTTAAATGGTTTGTAGTATTTAACTGAATAAATGAGCTTAGAAAAAGGCTGAATTTTGGGAATTTAATATTTGATTTGTAAATATAATGACTTCACTTTTAAATGGTTTAAATGGAGCATTTTGATTTGAAATATAAACCGTTTTGAAATGTATAACCACGGGTTATAATAACAATTGGTTGTTAAAGAGACCGGGATCAGATATGAACATACACTCTGTCGATACTGAAAAAGATTTAACAACTGTGTATGCGATGGAGTTTTCAGAATGAAGTAGGATGGTGGCGATGATCCTATTGCCGTATGAACGTGGACCCGACTCCCGCAAGTTGGCTTAAGGTGGCTAAAACAGGAATGATCTCGGGCCAAAAGGGGTAGCTCCTCTGGTTGGACACACTTCTTCGATACTATACTCTTACCTTATGACTGATTTGATGGCCATCTTCAATTTTGATTTGGGAGTGTATTCCGAGGTGGGCGGTAGTGGCTGCTATGCGTTACCACCAGCCTGTGTGCGTAATTGGTATATCTACCATGGCATTGCCTTGTTGTGCCGTGTCACCTACCATAGCGAGCTTTACTACGAGTTTGGTTTTCTCCTGTAGCACATGGAGTATTTAGGGTAGTCTCCCGATCTGGAGGTATGTTGATACTGGATGGACTACTGGGACTATTACGTGTTAAGGGTATATGGGTAACCCCTTAACGTTATTAAAAAGTAAGTTTATTTTAATGTTAGACATTATTATAATAGCAAAATATTACTACATAGTAAATATTTTAACGGGTCCTTAGAGGATGGGCGGTCCTAAGCATCCTTTAAGTTACTTGTGTTTTTATTATAGTTCACTTGAGTTGGTTTATATTATATAAGTATATATGTCCTAACTCGAGTGTTTGTATTTTATTTACGCTCGGGTCAGCCTGAGTATTCACAGCTTTGGATTTCACTTTCTGGAGCTAGGAATCGCTGGAGATTCTGCTTATCTAGTTATTTATCCATTTTCAGTCTCAGTTGTTCTATTTCAACTATTGTATTAGCGGACTTCTATGTATTTGGGATTTCTATTGTTTTTGTTTTCAGACTGATATTATGTATTTGCTTTGAGACTTTGTTTTAGTAGCTTCATGAACTACCATGTTATTTTATCTTCCGCTGCGAGTTATTCTGATATTTCTGTGTCTTTGATTTCTGTGGTTGGTTTTATCCGCTTCAAATTTTATTACAATCTGTTATTTTGAATTATTCAAGTATGACATGTATGGATTATTGTCGGTTTGAATGGTCCAAAATAGCTAGTCGTTACAGCAGAAGTGCCGAAGTCTATCCATCATCGTTCTCTTTCTTCAAATCCAACAAACGTCACCAAATCCAACCACTTCATTTTGGAATCTCCTACGCGTACATATTTTTAAAGTGGTTCCAATATTGATAGAGAGTATGCCAATAAGAGGTCCTTGTCCCTTTAACAACCAAACAGTTTTGACACACCGGCTGGTACTTTTACATTTCGAAATGATTCATATTTGATATCAAAATATCATATTCCCTTCGAAATATCATTTCATTTCGAAACCATCATATTAGCTCAAAATAAACTATTTCACTTTAAAATCATTTTCGCCTCAATATCTCGATTTCGCTTCCAAATTTTTTTGAATTTCAGTTTAGGCTATAACTTCAATTTAACGCAATTCGTATTTAAATCAACGATTTAAATGTAAACATTCCAGTCTTGACTAATTTGATTTTTTAGAAAATAGTTTGAATAGTTTTAAACAGTTAAAAAAAGTGAAAATAGTTTGATATAAAATGGTTTATATAGAAAATAGTCTGGAAAATCAAAATAATTTGAATATTTAAAGAGATAGTATTTGAACAGTTTATATTAAAATTATTTACTTGAAAATAGTTTCAATGTCAAACTGATTCAATTCCAAATCTTCCAATTCAAATCAATTTCAATTTCCATTTTAATTTAAATCGATTCAATTTCGATTTCAATTCGAATTAACTTCGATTTCAATTTCAATTCAAATCAATTTCTATTTTGATTTTGAATTAATTCAATTTCGATTCCAAATTGATTTCAATTTCAATTCTAATTAATTCCAATTTCAATTCCAAATTGATTTCAACTTCAACTATTCGATTCAATGGTTAAATTTCAACTCAATTCTTAATTTAAGCCATTTCAATTTATGTCAATTTCGAGCTCAATTTTCAAAATATCGGTTTAAATCATTTAAATCAAATTTAACTTCGATGTTCAATTCAATGTTCAAATCTTTAAAATAATTCAATCTCGAGCCAATTGTTGAAATATCAACTTATATCACCTTTACTAGAATAACTTCGAATTTCAAGTAAAAGTTCAAATCCTTTTTAAACAAATCAATTTCGATAATACAAGTCACAATTCAATCGAAATTTCAATTCCCAAATTGAATTCTTTAAAACCATTTCTTTTAACAATTTTATATTCAACATTTCAAACTCGAATTCAAAATTAATTCAATCCTTATAAATTTGGTTTTAATTTCTTTAAATAAAAGTCACTTAAATAATTTCGAAATCAAGAGTTTTCAAATTATTTAATCTAACCAATTCGGTGCCTGTATACAATTTTCTGCCCTATGGCCAAATGATTAGTTATTTCGATTTAATTTCAGGGATGGAAGTATATCATTTCAATCCAAAATAAATGTCATAGGTATATATCATTTCAACCTATTTCTTAATTTATTTGAAATAATTCAGTTTACAGTTTTGTATACTGTAAATAATTTACAGGGTGATAACAAGATATATATATATATATATATATATATATATATAAACGAACACCCAACAATCCAAATATCAACCAATTAGCATCCTTCATAATCAGTCATCCAAACAGTCAAAATATCACAATAATTAATTGGTCATCAATAATCGGGAGTTTACTAGTAATTTAATTCCAATTCAATTTATCTGTCAATTCAAATTTCTATCTTTAATTCAGATGTCAATTGAAATTATCAAACAACAATCAATAAATTCAAATCACTTCATAATTTTAAATTTAACTAGCATAAAAATGTTTTAGTACTTCATAAGCATTTAATACACTCACCTATTATTTGAAACTAAAAAATTTTCCAGCTTCAAATAAATTCCAATCTAATTCCATGCTGTAGCCTTCATCGATACAAATTCAATGCAACTTGTTTCATTCGAATCTGACCTTTAAACGTTTGAAATAAAGTAAATTACTTAACATAAATAAATTTAAATTTAACCAAAATGTTACCTTCCTCCACTCACGCGATTCTCAGGTCAACGTGCACGCAACCCAAAACTCGACCGAACTACCTTCTTGAGCGTGCGACCTTACGCTGACGGACCTCCATCCATGAATGCCACTCTAAGCGCCACCCCCTACTCCACCAACACGTTAACCGCGGTGCCTTCTGCTGCCCTCCAATTGCACCCAAAAAACCCAAAATGTGCGCGAGTTTACCAGCAAAATCTAACGATTTCGAGACGCTTTGACATGAACCATTCATTGGATTGTAGATCTTATCGAGATCTACATTTTCACTTCTGGAAGTCTTTGATTTCGTAGTGGATTTGGAGATATTAAGGAGAGAAGGAAGGAGGTTTTTTTGGCTATTAAAATGTTTAGAGACGGCCGAAGGTTAGGGTTTGATGAAAATGGGAATAATCGGCTTATTATATAAGTTTTCGACCCAATTGACCTGTGAAATTCCGAACTCCAAATGATGCATTCTGCCCGACGTTCATAATGTTTTACTCCCATTCTGAACACAATGGAACTAGTTTCGAGGCCTAATTCGATCGTGTTAAGAATATAGCTTTTCAAATCAATTTATTTTCATTAAAGTAAAATTCTACGCGTTTCAAGCTCGCACGGTCAAATGATAAGTCAGATCGCTACGAAACTTGAAATTCAATAATAATTCACTATTACGGATTCGATGAAACCGGTATCGTCGAAATCTAAGACAGTAGCCAAAATGACTATTTTTACTCATTAAATAAAATATAAAAATTTCAATTTCTAATTATCCACTTTTAATCTAAATTTAAATGTTAACAATATTCATTCATATTAAATAAAATTTAAATCAATTTTCGATACCATTTTATTTACATTAATTCAAGATTTCAATTATTTAAATAATTCCAATATTCAATTAAACAATTAAATTATCTAATAAATAACTATAATTTAAATATAAGTCATTTAACTTATAAAATTTACTTTTTAAAACAAATTCAAATAATAAAACAACTATTTCCATTTCACAGTAATTCAACATTATTATTCAATCATCATATTAAATTTAATAATTTAAAATAATTAAAAGTACGGGTCGTTACATTTGTCCCCACTAAAAACTTTTCGTCCTCGAAAAGGGGTTAAGTCGAGAATTTAACATTTGATATATTTTCTCAAAATAATTAGCTTATAAAACATAAACACCTTATTAGAAAACCATTGCTACGCTCTTGCTACGTCACTTCGATATCGGTTTTACGGAAATTACAACTTATATATGAAAATTAGTTATAAAATTTTTAAATCTTCAAAAATTTTCTAACATTCGAATTTACGGAAAATTTCGGCTGAGTCTCCTTCGCATAGCTCGCTCAAATTTTTTTTACAATAGAATATATAACACAAATAGATTTCAAACATACCAAATATACATCTCATCTCAATGATGAGGCATCCCATATGGAAAAATATAAAAGTGCGATATGTAATCTGAGATACGTACCTTATTATTATTAATATGAGCGAGTTCGCTCGTATTAAGCAAGCAAAAGCTAAATAAAAATCATGTATATTCCCAATCAGTCTTCGTATGTACATATTTCAATTCAATTTAGAATATCAGTTACTTATAAAGATGCAGAAAGCATATGAGTTTAATATAACTATATAACATGGATTTTTAAATCCAAACTACAAATACAAGCATAAATATGCAACATACAATAATCATATGCAATCAAAAGCAGTAATAACAATGGTTTGCAACAAAAGCAACCATTCAACCATCAATATCAATATTCATCTAGTTAATCTAAGTAATTCATAACTATGTGAATTTACATTATCCAATGTCAATATTTAATTTATACACTTCATTTATTATTAACATCCAATTTCTATTAACATTTAATCAGTTTGCTTCAATTTTATTCACATCTCTTTCGTTCACAATCAATTTGTTCAATCAATTTGCTAAATTCCAATTGTTTCACTTTTTGTTTAACATATTTTCATATACATTCATTTATGAACCACTTTATAAAATTCATTTGATTTAAATCTTATTTAAGTTAAATTTTATTTTATTTCCACTTAGTATATTTCTCTTTTAGTACTAATATCATTTACAAACCATTTAAGTTTATTATATACATTTTATAAAATGTAATTCATGTTTATTTATTTTTCTCTTCATAACTTAGGTTCAATATTAATTCTTTGGTTCTCTTCATTAGTTTATTATTAACTTTACTTAAGTAAATTTATTATTTTATAATTCAAATTCATATTATTAAATTTTCTTTTTATCACAATCGATTTTTTTTCCAACTTTTCTTAAGTTCTTCCCTTTTATAATTCATTTCATTAACTTATTTGATATTCAATTAGTTAACATTCAATTTATTAAAACTCATTACACTTGCATTTAATCTATTTACATCCAATTTAAATCGAATTCAATTAATCATATAAATTTTACTTACACTCGTTTATCTTTATTCAATTTCTTTCACAATTCAAATCGCGTTTCATTTTATAGTTCAAATCGTATTCATTCTATTAGTTCATTTTTTAGCTTAAGTGGAATTAATTCACTTTACTTATTTATCTAGTTATACTTCATATCCAACTCAACTCATCTAATCTTTATTAGGTGAAATTTTGTTTCATTTAATCCATTACTTATTTTATTTAACTCTATTTTATTTTTTTTCCTTCTTATCATTCACATTCAACAAATTTAAAATTTGTTTTTATCTTAATATTACTCAATCTATAAGATATACAAACTTATTCACTTCAAATTTCATTTTATTATTTTAGCTAATTCATTTCAAATAAAATTCACCTTTATTTGAGCTTCATTGAGTTAAACTTCACTTCATTTTCTTCATTTTACTAATTCAATTTATTTAACATTTCTTAAGTTAATTATTTTATTTCATATCTCAAATTCAAATTTTCTTTCGTTTACTTAACCAAAATTATTCAACAGTTATAATTTTTTTACCTTCCTGTTCGAATTGATAAGTTATAAACTTATTATTATTTTTCTCTTTCTATGCTATTTCATATTTTAAGTTCAAAATTATTTCCATATACTTATCAAATATTACTTGGAATAATTTTTCACAATCAAACTTTTTTAACTGGAAATAAATTTCTTTTGGTAGCAATTCTCACTCAGAAACTCGAAAATGAATACTGGCGATGTTGCAGCCATCCCCATGATTATTTTCCAGCGACAAAAGTGAGTTCAATACTTTTATTTCTTTCAAAAGATCTTTTTAAAATATATTTCCAGCCAAAACACTTTCAAATAATAATATTATTAATTTTGAAGGTTTTGAAAACAACTTTGAAAGCAACAGGTTTTAAATTCAAAAATTCTCAACTTTTAAATCCTTTCTATTTATAGGCCATATTATAAATATACTTATATAATTTCATTACCTTATTATAAAAATATTTCGTTAACTTACATCTTTGTTATTTTAAACAATTCTTATTTCAATAGATTTCAATTCAATTTGATTATAAAACACTTCGTGAAATGGAGTTCACAAAGTACTCGTTTTTAAATTTAATTCAACCAACAATCGATTATAACTAAATATTATCATCTCCTACAAACTACTCCATTAATAATCATTATATATATAATATAATTTAGGTAAAATTATTTCATTTACCCTATTTTAAAACAATATTATGTCGACTTGTCTGTTTTAAGTATTTAGAAACCTCTATCAATAACATGACATCCCATGCATCGACCAGAATTCATAAACAACTCAACGTATAAGTAAACACAATACGAAACAATTTTTTAACACTTACAAGTGCGCGCTCTCACATATATATGCTCAAGCAACTCATTCTAGGGTATTGCTACCCTATCTCTAATGAGTCAAAATACCACGAAACTAAGGTTATCGCTAAACCAAAGCTATAATATCAACTGTGATGACCCACATTTCGAAAGGTTTAAATTGAAAATAATCCACACATGTCCAATCCAAACAATCCAGAACATAGGTAATCAATGATGTTAATTAAGAAAAATAAGAAAATAAGAAAATAAACACAGAATCTCGCAGCAGAATGACGAAATATAATAATCAAATAAAGAGTTCATGAAGTTGTTTACTATACATTTGATTATGATTTATAGAACATTTATCAGAGATATATATACAACAGGGATAAATAAATAATGCAGCAGACAACATGGTTCAGGAATAATAATAGTAATAATATACTAAATTTTCATCTTCATCCTCTAGAAAATGATTTTCAATGCACTGAAAAACTCAGGGCTGATCTGAGTGTAATGAAAAGACAAAAACACTCGAGCCAGGACTAAAATATCTTTATAAGAGTCAAATCGATATCACATAACATGAGTGTAACAGCGTCAAAGATGTTTACGGGACTTCACATCTCCTATCAGTGTATAATGTACGTGCAATAACTTAAGAAATGTTACGGAATTTTCCATATCTTAAGAGTCCATCGAAATATTTATATATAGTAGAATACGCTACATATATAATGTCTAATAAGTAAAAAAAAATTTCTTAGCGTTAACGCTTTACATTAATCCCGCTTAACGCGTTTTTAAGCATTGTCATACATTTTGCATATAACGCCCTAGTAGAACGTCGGGGGATAGGGATGCGTCGTGATACGACAATACTAAACCAAAATCGCATGGGTCTCGTATAGGGATAAAAGTATGACAAGGCATGTGAGGCAACGTCTAAGGTAGGATACTACCAGTTCAGGGTCGTAGGGCTAGCGGTAACGCATCATAGCCACGACCTCCCACCACGTCCATCCATCCCATATCGAGTCAAAGGAAGGCTATCCCAAATCAAGATGCACCAATCGAAACCAACAACAAGATTAATAATATGGACCAAGTCCAAGAAAATCGAAGAAAAGATGTCCGCTAGGGGTAGTTAGCATGCTTGGCCCCGTCCAGCCGTCCTGTTTTAGTCATTTCAAACTGGCACAAGTGTCAGGGTCTATCCATCATCATTCTATTTCTCAAATCTAGCAAACGACGCCAAATCCAACCACTTCATTTTGGAGTCTCATGCGCATACATAATTGTTAAAGTAGTTCCAATACTGACAGAGAGTATGCCAATAAGAAGCCCCGATCTCTTTAACAACTAAACGTCGTTTTACACACCGGTTGGTACTTTTACATTTCAAAATGATTCCTATTTAATATCAAAATACCATATTCACTTTAAAACATCATTTCATTTCGAAATCATCATATTTGCTCAAAATATACTATTTCACTTCAAGATCATTTTCACCTCAATATCTTGATTTCGCTTCCAAATTTTCTCGAATTTCAATTTAGGTTATAACTTCATTTTAACTGAATTTCTATTTAAATCAACGATTTAAATATAAATATTCCGACCTTGACCAGTTTGAATTTTTAGAAAATAGTTTGAATAGTTTTATATAGTTAAAAAAGTTAAAATAGTTTGATAAAATGGTTTATATATTAAAAATGGTTTATATAGGAAATAATCTAGAAAATCAAAATAATTTGAATACTTAAAGATATAGGTTTTGAACAGATTATACTAAAATAATTTATTTGAAAATTGTTTCAAAGTCAAACCGATTAAATTCCAAACCTTCTGATTCAAATCAATTTCAATTTTTATTTCAATTTAAATTGATTCAATTTCAATTTCAATTCGAATTAACTTTGATTCCAATTTCAATTCGAATTAACTTTGATTCCAATTTGATTTCAAATTAATTCAGTTTCATTACCAAATTGATTTCAATTCCAATTAATTCCAATTTCAACTCTAACTATTCGATTCAATGGTTAAATTTCAACTCAATTTTCAATTTTAAACCATTTCAATTTATATCAATTTCGAGCTCGATTTTCAAAATATCGATTAAATCATTTAACTCAAATTTAACTTTAATGTTAAATTCAATGTTCAAATCTTTAAAATAATTCAATCTCAAGCCAATTATTGAAATATCAACTTATATCACCTTTACTTGAATAACTTCGAATTTCAAGTAAAAGTTCAAATCCTTTTAAATAATTCAATTTCGATAAAACAAGTCATATTTCAATCGAAATTTCAATTCCCAAATTAAATTCTTTAAAACCATTTCTTTTAACATTTTATATTCAACATTTCAAACTCGAATTCGAAATTAATTCAATCCTTATAAATTCGATTTTAATTTCTTTAAATCAAAGTCACTTAAATAATTTCAAAATCAAGAATTTTAAAATTATTTAATCTAACTAATCCGGTGTTCGTATATAATTTTCTATCATTTGGCCAAGTGATTAGTTATTTTGATTTATTTTAGGGATGGATTTATATCATTTCAATCCAAAATAAGTGTCATAGGTATATATCATTTCAACCTAGTTCTTAATTTGTTTAAAGTAATTCAATTTACAGTTTTATATACTGTAAATAATTTACAGGGTGATAACAGGAAATATATATATATATATATATATAAACATCCAACCATCCAAATATCAACCAATTGGCATCCATCACAATCAAACAGTCAAAATATCACAACAATTAACTGGTCATCCATATTCAGGAGTTTACTAGTAATTTAATTCCAATTCAATTTAATTGGCAGTTTAAATTTCTATCAGTTAATTCACATGTCAATTTAAATGTCAATTAAAATTATCAAACAACAATCAATAAATTTAAATCACTTCATAGTTTTAAATTTAACTAGTGTAAAAATATTCTAGTACTTCGTGAGCGTTTAAAACACTCACCTTTTATTTGAAACTGAAAATTTTTCTATCTTCAAATAAATTCCAATCTGATTCTATGTCGTTACCTTCGTCGATATGAATCCAATGCAACTTGTTTCATTTGACTCCGACCTCGTATGAAAAAGTTAGAAGTTTTTAAACATTTGAAATAAACTTAATTACTTAACATAAATAAATTTAAGTATAAACAAAACGTTACCCTCCTTCTCCACTCATGTGACTCCTTGGTCAACAAGCATGCAATCCAAAACTCGACTGAACTACCTTCTTGCATGTGCAACCTTATGCTGACGGACCTCCACCAAGCATGCCACTCGAAGCGCTGCACCCTACTCCTCCAATACGCTAAGCGCGGTGCCTTCCGTGCCTCCAATTGCACCCAAAATGCGCACGAGTTTACTTGCAAAATCTGGCGATTCTGAAATGCTTCGCCATGAACCAACCGTTGTAGGTGTAGATCTCGTCGAGATCTATGTTTTCCCTGTACGAAGTTTTGATTTCGTTGAATGGATTTGGAGATATCGAGGAGAGAAGGAAGGAGGAGTTTTGGCCATTAAAATGTTTAGAGGCGGCCGAAGGTTAGGGATTGATGAAAATGGAAATGAACAGCTTATTGTATATAAGTTTTCGATCCAATTGACCCATGACATTTTGAACTCCAAATGACGCGTGCCTCATGGTGTTCATAATGTTTCACCCCATTCCGAACACAATGGATTAGTTTCGAGGCATCATTCAATTGTATTCAGAATATAGCTTTTCAAACCAATTTATTTTAATTAACTTACTTTAATTAAATTCTACGCGTTTCAAGGTAGCACGACCAAATGATAAGTTTGACTGCTACAAAACTTGAAATCCAATAATAATCCACTATTACAGATTCGATGAAACTGGTTTCGTTGAAATCCGAGATAGTGACCAAAATGGCTATTTTTACTCGTTAAATAAAATATAAAATTTCCTATTTCTAATCATCCACTTTTAAATCTAAATTTAAATGTTTAATAATCTTCATTCATATTTAAATAAACTTTAAATCAATTTTCGATACCATTTTCATTCACATTAATTCAAGATTTCAATTACTTAAATAATTTCCATATTAAATTTAAATAATTTAATTATCCAATATATCACTATAATTGAAATATAAGTCATTTAATCCATAAAATTTACTTCTAAAAAAATTCAAATAATAAAACAACTATTTCCATTTCATAGCAATTCAACATTATTATTCAATCATCATATAAATTTAATAATTTAAAATAGTTAAAATTACAGGTCGTTACAATACATGAAGAAACTTAGAAAAAAGAACCGCTAGATTTGGTACATAAATTTCTGATTCACCACAATAAAGATATTTTCTATCCCAAGATTCATCCCGTAAAACTAATCTGTTGCTATCACCAACTATGTCACTGGTTGCAAGAGAAAGCCCTTCCCTAAAATATGATAATTAAGTTGTATTTCCTCGCCAGCACCTCCAACAAACATATGATAACTATCCAATAAAGGCGTATATCTCATTTCAAACTCCTCATGAACCCAAGATTTCTCACCCGAATACCAAACAATACCATTTTTAGAAGGAGGAAACATGACAAGTTCAAACGAAGAGCTAGCCTCAAGCAAGCAGAGGACTCAGAGGATAGCAAAGCCGTAGCAGAATTGATAATAATGCTGACAAACAGGTTGACTAGACTTAGGTACCCACTTCCTTGTTGGAGGCCTGGGAAGTGGTACCTTAATAGGAATTGGCAAGGGAACCTCAACTACTAGAGACTTACTATGCTTATAGAATTCATCGATGTAGCCAAAGGAGTGGCATGTCAAGCAAATGTAGTTTCCAACTATAATGCACATTAACAACAACTTGCCCCTCAACGAGCTGAACCCTAAGCTTGGAATCTATTATACATGTTTAATAAAATATACATTGTACGTATATAGTAATATATATATATTATTTGTATATATATACGTGTATATATTTATATTTATTGAAATACAATCTATTATAAAATTGTTTTTAAATTTGAAATTATAAGATATATGGAAATTTACATCTAGATCTGAAATTTGTTAAATTAGAAATTATTTGCATTTGAATTTACAAACACCATATACACACAAAAATTTATACTTTTATAAATATAATTTTATAACATATTATATATATGTTTTAGATAAAACATATGTTTACGGAGGGGTTAATATGTCCATTGCGATGTAAATCTCAATAGTTATATATGAGCATGTTAGACCATGCACACTGTATATGTTGCACACGCATATACACATAAATGTGTATATGATACATATGTTATATAATATAAATATAATATTAAAGTAAAACTTTATTTACAAATTAAATTAAAATATTGATTTTATATGATCAGCAGCCTATCCTATTTTAGTTGTATTGATGATGTTAAATTAAGATTGAGAGTTATATTTGGGCAATGCTTCGTGCTAGCATAATTATGCTTGGTCATATCTCATTTATTGCTATTGTTGGATTTAGTGATGATTTCTGGATATGTATGATTCAACCATTAATGTGGATTATGTGATTGCTGGTTTGATGTGTTTCGAAATGGATAATGGCATCTTTTGATATCAGTGTTGACAGTTGCATATGGATTCATTTATTTGAGTAATGTGATGTTTTGATGATTATTTATGGCATTACACATGTATTTATTTGATGAATTGATTATCCATGTGTAAAGATCCCGGTCTGAGTCAAATTTAAATTGGTAACTAAAATAAATTTTTGGATTAAATTGTGAATTAAATTGAATTTTTCCAAATTAAATAAGATATTTGTTTATTTATTTATATAAATTGATTTTTAAATTGAATTGTGGGTTCGAAATTCAAAAATAAATATATTTTGAAAATGATTTGGATTTAAAACTCTATAATTTAATATTAATAGAAATTTGTTTTCTAATTATGATATATGTATGTGATATATATATTTGGAAGTTATGATTTGAGATTAATATAATAATTTTCAAAAGGCTATTTAAAGTTAATTTTTTTTATATATATAAAGTAAATGTGATTACTTATTTATGTGTAATTAGTTTTAAAATCACTTTTCTTAAGGTTATACAAATAGTTATAAAGATAAATGTATACAAATTAAATATTTTTAATTAAAATAAGTTTAATGAAAAGGTTTGTATTCAAAATATGTATATATATACATCTAAAACATAACACATATTAATATAAAGATATTACATAAGTGATTAATTAAAAAAAAGGGTTTAAAACATAAAAATATATGCTTATAACATTTGTAAAATAATTATAACATGAACTAACAAGTGTATGCTTATTAAAATATATGTTAAACAAGTGTCGTGTTGATCTTATTCTTTTTTTATTTTTCAAATTAATGTACAAAGAGAAAAATAAGTTATAAATACATCCATTCCCTTCTTTTCCTCATTTTCTTTGATACCTTTCAAAAAATTAAAACTTGGAAATATTTTGACTAGGAAATCAAAAACAAACCAGAGAAAAGAAAATCAAAACAACAATCTTTTCAAAAAACTTGGAAATTAAAAGAATTAAAAGCCATGCAGAGGAAATCAAGTTCAAATCATATAAAACCTGGAAGCAAGCTAACAACTCAACACAATCAAACCCAAGCTTATCCTCTGTTCTAATTTCCAGTTTCAAGTATATATCAAAATTCAAAACCTGAAGCATGCAAATGCATCTCAAATCTTAAGCATGCAAGTTCAAGCAACTCAACTTGACCAAGTTCAGATTAATTAAGTTTTCGGTTTTTAAATCAAACATCATTCCAGGCTTTCTTCTCTGTTCTTCAATCCACCGTGAGTAAACTTTTAAACCTGTATATATAAGTTTTGGTTTTCCTGTGAGAATGAATGGATGTGAATACATGTATATAAAGATGATATGCCTTAGAATGTCTGTGTATTTGTTTATATATTCCTCTGTTTATGTTTATAACTACAGGTTCAAACTCATTAGGAAGAAATTCATATCCTTCCACTTAATCGAATTCAAGTTACAATCTCTAGAGAAGATATGTTTGTATCAGTATAACATTATTTTTAAAAATATTATTAAGTAAAATAAATAAGTAGGATTTCTGGAAATCAGGAATGTCAGTAAAAATGAATTCAAGTTGAAAATTTGATTTTTAAATCTTCAAGCTATGATCATAAAACTAATTCGTATTTCAAAAATATGAATTCAGAAAATCATTTCGTGATTTTTAAGTGTGTAATCGTTGAGAAATTGGGAGTTGAACGGTTTTGACTTTTTCGTTGATTGCCGACGATCGGCAAAGGGAGGCGGGTCGAGGTTGATGTTGGAGGTGGATGGAAGGATGGGTCATTTGGGAAAAATGCTAAAAAAAAATTTTGATGATCGTAGTGGCTCGGTGGAGGCGAAGTAGGGTTTTATCCCCAGTTTGGGTTGTGGGGGTTCTTGGGGTGATTTCATCGACGACAGTGCATCGGGATCAATGGGACCGGAGGGAATCGTCGCGTGGGTCATCAGGGAAGCTCTGGACATGGTGGCTTGAGAACAGGTGATGCATGGTGATGGGATGAGGTGGATATATGAATCCGGTTTGGTTCCAGGTGGAAGTCGATAGCTCGAATTCGATTTCAGGCGAGTTCAAAGGTGATTAGGTGTCATGTCGACTCGGGGGAGATTGCCGACTCATCGATGGTCGAAGAAACGAATGGAGGTAGTTGATCACGGCATACATGTGCATGCGTATACATAGGTGCCTGGGTTACTTATGGAAATTTGGGAGCCCTCGGGGTCTAGCTCGAAGATGATCTCGTGATTGACTCGAAGTAATGGAGCAGAAGAAATAACTCGGGTCTGGGGTCGGGATTGTTTCAGGTTAATCTCGAGTATTTTAAGTTGTAGTTTTAAATTTTAAAAACAAATCAAATTTTAAATTAAACAATTTTCTCAACCCATTGTTTTAAAATAATAGATGTCTTAATTAAGTTTTTGGGACTAGTAGAGGTTTTAAATAAATTACTTTAAATTTATTAAGTTTTAAAGTGGTCTTAATATATATATATATATATATATATATATATATATATATATATCCTTTATTTTAAAGAGTATTTTAAATAAATTTAATATTTAATAATATAGTTAATTAGGGAATGAAATGATTTCAATTATTGATTAACTTAATTGTCTTTAGTTACATGTGTTAATGACGATTAATTTAAAAAGGTTTATTAAATAAACTTGAATATAATAAAGGATTAATAAAGATAAATGGTTTATCTTAAATAATGTTTTTGATTATAAATTAACTTAAAGGTTTTTAATTAAATTATTTGTTAATAATAATTCATTTATTTAATGGGATTTAAATATTTTAGTTAAGTGATCAATTAAGATAAATGATTTATCCTTGATTTATTAGGATCTTGAGTAATTTCTTAATTGATTTAAAATATAATTATTTTGTGTAATTAAATTTAAGCTAATTATTTTGTGTAATTTATTTAAAAGATAATTAATTTGTGTAATTAAATTTAAGCTAATTACTTTGTGTAATTGATTTAAAATATAATTATTTTGTGTAATTAAAGTTATGCTAATTACTTTGTGTAATTGATTTAAAAGATAATTATTTTGTTTAATTAAATTTAAGCTAATTACTTGTGTAATTGATTTAAAAGACAATTATTCTGTGAAATTAAATCTAAGCTAATTACTTTTTTATAATTGATTTACAAGATAATTATTTTGCGTAATTAAATTTAAGCTAATTACTTTGTGTAATTGATTTTGAAGATAATTATTTTGTGCAATTAAATTTAAGCTAATTACTTTATATAATTGATTTAAAAGCTAATTACTTTATGTAATTAAATTAAAGCTAATTAATTTGTGTAATTAATTTAAGGATAATTAATTATTGTGATTAAATTAAAGAATAATTAATGTAATTAATTAAAGGATTTATTAATTAAGGGTAATTAAATACTTAAATATAATTACTTAATGAAAGTAATTAGGGATAATTAATTAATGATTAAAGGTTGATTAATCAAGTGATTAAAGAATAATTAATTAAAGGATAATTAATTTATGTGATTAATTAATTAAGGTAATTAATTTGAGGGTAACTAATTAATTTAAAGGTTAATTAATTAATAAAAGTGATTAAGGGTTGATTTATTAATTAAGGGTTAATTAATTAATATAACTAATTGGAGATAATTAATTAAAGAATAATTTTGATTAAAAGTTAATTATTTAATGATCAAAGTTTGATTGATTTATTAATTGAGATTGATTAATTATTAATTAAGGGTTGATCAATTTATTATTAAAGGTTAACTAATAAATGATTAAATGATAGTTAATTAAAGGTTTGTAATTAATTAATTAATATAAATTAACCAGGATTAGAAATTTATTCATGAGTAATCAATCTGATTTAAATTAATCAGATGATTAATCGATCTTACTTTTGGTGTTTGGATTATACTGAATGCTTTGAATTATTTGATATCCCTGATGAGTGATGTGCTGTGATATGATTGAACTTTGAACTGTGATTTACTTATCTGTGATGAATTTACGTATTTATCTGTGAATCTGTGAATAAAAAATAAGCGTTATAAGATTATACTGCTTATCGATATTATTGTGCTAGAATTGATGATGATTATGATATTGTATTGTTGTATGTAAAACCCCTGGACTACACCACACACGCACAAATATGGATTTCATGTGGAATTGGTTAAGTCACAGATATTTTGAATTTAAATATTATTTTGTTTAAAAGTTGAATTTTGAATCCAAATGGTTTGGAAGTGAAATTGAGTTGAATATGAAAAGCTTTTGAAAAGGAAGTTTTGAAATTGAAATTAATTTGAATATAATATGTCTTGTTTAAATTTCGAATTATTTTAGAAACTATGGTTTGAAAAGATTATACAGGTTATACAATATTTTATATGGATTTTAAACCATTTTGAAGTATACTGAATAAATTATTTTGGGAATTTAAATTTAATTTAAATGGAACTTGCCGAGTGTACGACAGTTCGCTGATTTTCCAGTTTAAACTTTAAAAGGTTATAACTTGTGTATATTTGATCGGATTTTCCCGAAACGAAAACGCTTTGTTTTCAAAAGGTAATTGCTTTCATATAAAGAAAGAACTTCTAGTTTTTATTGTAAATATTTAAGTTTGAAATGGAATTTTTTGAAAGCAATGAATGAATCTTTTTTAAAGATTGGTGAACTTAATTTTCAAATTGAAGAGGATCTTAAAGGTGTATCTTTTGTATAAAAGAATTGAAATTAAAATAGTTTTGAAAGCTATGAATAAATCTTTGTGAAAGATTGGTAAACCTTGATTTCAAATTGAAGTAGATTTTAAAAGGTGAATCTTTTTGTTTAAAAAGATTAAAAGTGAAAATTTGTTTAAACCATTCAAAATGAAAGGTTTTGGGAAACAAGTGTTGAAAAGTTGTGACTTAACTAAGATCCCAATATATCCATATGGTTTTTAAAATAAGTGCTCATTATTCGGTTTAGCTTGGAGAGGACTTTGTGTCATATAACCCATTCCGAATAGTGATACGACGAAATGGATAGCATTTAAAGATGGTGGTTGAAGACCGGGTATTTTTGAAAGCGAAAGGATTACTCGTCGAATGTCTCTGCACTAAATGGAATGGCCCCGGTATAGAAATTTGATCACCCTATGTGATGGGGAGTCCGGACGTGATTAGGAATTATCTGGATTTGCAAGGTCTTCTTTTGAAGTGCCTTCAGTTCTGTTCGGACCCGGCACAGACTTGTATGGACGTGTATCTGACGTTACACTTTGAGATGTAAAGCTAGTTTCTATCAAATATATTTCTGTTTGGTGGAGGAGAATTTATTCTCTTAGCTTAACACCCTTCTCTGAGACAAACGAGCTCAGAGGTTATGTAGTTGATGGTTACTAGTGATATGTTCCCAATTTGGTAATGTGGCATGCTAAGTGTTGTTGATCATTTGTTGATCGAAGCATGGCTTTTGTGAAAAGCATGGCTTTGTGGACGAGACTTGATCGAACCTCACAACCCAGAAATGGTCGAAACAGGAAGAATGCGGCAAGATTATGAAGGTCGCGCATGCGCGCCCTTTAGGGTATGTCCATTTCCTTTTGGAAAAAGATGGTATTATGGTATGGAGCCCAGATATTTAACCTATGTTGTTGTTGGAATTTTGTTGGTGTAGAGGTACCTCGGATAAAGGTTGGTAACGACCGAGGGATGGTATACCCATGTCAGTAGTAACCTAGTTATAGAGGTAACCCAGCCTTGTGTTGGCAGAGAGCTGATTAAGTTCACGGGGCGTTCCTCCAAAGGCGTACCCATGTGGTGGGGAAGTTCTTGGCCTGACCATTTGTTGGAAATCCAACCATCCAATACGCGCCTTGAACGGTTTTAGTTGTAGAACCTGCCATTTAACATGGTAGCTGTAGTAGGCATATTATAATGGCACGTATGTTGGCTAAGATTAATATTATACTTGCAAAGGTTTTCTACACTATGCACCAATAATAATATCAAAAGGATTTTGCGTATCAAGCATGTTTGACTATCATAAGGAGAAATCTCCTCCAAGTGTGCGATTGCATTGTGTATGTGCCGGGAGGTCTTATGCTAGTTTCATTTTCCAAAAAGCATTGTGGATTTCTTTTTAAATTCGTTATTTTTTTAAACAACTGTTTTTGTTTGCTCACAACAGTCCCATGACTTATCTGGAGTTTATTATTCCCTTTCTAAACTATGGGTGCCCACAATTTTCTACACGGACAACCTAAAGTCATAATTTCAGATAATCAGCTAGTAGATATAGTTTTTGGCAATCTTTGGAATCTGTGGTTTGGTGATCGCATTGTGCATCGAGTTGCTACAAGTTCAGCATTGATGATGGTTCGACCTTATTGGATTGGAGTCTTTGAAGCTTTTGGGTTGAGCTATTTGGTTTTAAAGCAGTGGAGATGAAGTTGCAGTATGGATGTTGGATTCTTTTGGAGCCTATATTCATGCTATCTTTCCGCTACTATGTTTCTGTTGTTGTGCATTTGGCTCCGATATGTTGGGCTTTTATTGTATCATATTGTATCAGATATTGTATCCATTGTTGTATCAATGATATATTGTTTTTCTTCCGCTGTGTTGTACTTAATGTGTTATAAGCTCCGGCGAAGCAGACTCAATGTTTGAATCTGCGGCATTCAGATACGGTTAATGTATTTGGATGTCGATTTTCGAAGGTCGATTCAGGGTCGTTATAGCGGTATCAGAGTTGAAGGTTGAGTAAGAACTTTAGCTCAGAAGTATAACACATTAGGTGACTCATTGGAGATAGGGATTAAAATACCCTAGAATGAGTATATCCCTAAGATATCCGTTTGTATGTCTTGGTAAATTCTCTTACTATCCACTGATAGTGAGTATGAGTGCAAGAAGAGGATAAGGTAGGGGACAGGGGAGTACCACTACAAATGGTCGATACCCTGCAACAATAAGGAACAAAGTTTTCTATTAATCTCTTTGGTTCATCATTCAATTTCAATTCTTTGATGGTTTACTGGCAGCTCCAGGAAGAAGCTTTAGTGTGATGGTGGCCCTACGAATCATGTAGATAAGTTCCTATTTCGTATTCTCTTCATCAGTTTTCTATCAGCTTTTCGATTTTAACTTTAATAAATTTGAAATTTTATTTGAAATAAATTGGTTAACAAAGTATAAAGCCAAATTAGATTGTATTCGTTTGTCTATTCCTTGGGGTCCCGATATATTCTACGAACGGTCAGTTATCCCTTCAGACTAACCAATTCCCCTGCATATTTCGTAGATCGGATGACCAGAGTGTTTTGTGAAGTGTTGAATAGATTCGTTCTCGTATCTATTGTTGATATTATGATTTGGTAAGCAAAATGTAGAATAGATATTTAGAATTGATATTCAGTTTGATCTGGTAAACTAATTCTCTATCTTTTCATCTATTCTTTGTTATCTCCCTGTCTAGCAAATTTCGGGGACAAAATTTTCTTAAGGGGGAATATGTAACGATCCCCGTCTTGAGTCAAATTTAAATTGGTAATTAAAATAAAATTTTGGATTAAATTATGAATTAATTTTAATTTTCCAAATTAAATAAGATATTTGTTTGTTTGTTTATATAAATTTATTTTTAAATTGAATTGTGGGTTTGAAATTCAAAAATAAATATATTTCGAAAATGATTGGGATTTAAAACTCTATAATTTAATATTAATAAAAATTTGTTTTCTAATTATAATATATATATATATGTGATATATATATTTGGAAATTATGATTTGAGATTAATATAATTATTTTCAAAAGGCTATTTTAAGTTAAATTATATATATATATATATATATATATAAAGTAAATGTGATTACTTATTTACGTATAATTGTGTTAGTTTTAAAATCGTTTTTCTTAAGGTTATACAAATAGTTATAAAGATAAATGTATATAGATTAAATATTTTTAATTAAAATAAGTTTAATGAAAAGGTTTGTATTTAAAAGTATGTATATATACATTTAAAACATATCACATATTAATATAAAGACAATACATAAGTGATTAACTAAAAAAAGGGTTTAAAACACAAAAATATATGTTTATAACACTTGTAAAATAATTATAACATAAACTAACAAGTGTAGGCTTATTAAAATATATGTTAAACAAGTGTCATGTTGATCTTATTCTTTCTTTTTATTTTTCAAATTAATGTATAAAGAGAAAAATAAGTTATAATTACATCCATTCCCTTCTTTTCCTCATTTTCTTTGATACCTTTCAAAAAACTAAAACTTGGAAATATTTTGACCGGGAAATCAAAAACAAACCGGAGAAAAGAAAATCAAAACAACAATCTCTTTCAAAAAAACCTGGAAGCTAAAAGAATTAAAAGGCATGCAAAAGAAATCAAGTTCAAATCATATAAAACCTAGAAGCAAGCCAACAATTCAACACAATCAAACCTAAGGTTATCTTCTGTTCTAATTTTCAGTATCAAGTATAAATCAAAATTCAAAGCTTGAAGCATGCAAATGCATTTCAAATCATAAGCATGCAAGTTCAGGCAACTCAACTTGACCAAGTTCAGATCAATTAAATTTTTAGTTTTTAAATCAAACATCATTTTAGGCTTTCTTCTGTGTTCTTCAATCCACTGTGGGTAAACTTTTAAACCTGTATATATAAGTTTTGGTTTGCCTATGAGAATGAGTGGATGTGAATGCATGTATATAAAAATGATATGCCTTAGAATGTCTGTGTATCTGTTTATATATTCCTCCGTTTATGTTTATAACTACAGGTTCAAACTCACTAGGAAGAAATTCATATCTTCCCACTTAATCAAATTCAAGTTATAATTTCTAGAGAAGATATGTTTGTGTTACCCGATCGTTTGACCATATAGTAGGAGGATCGGCATAGGTCTTGTTCGGCACACCTTCCCTCGCTCGGCATAGAGCATCGTTCGGCATAGATGTGCTGGTCGGCACAAGGCCTCATTCGGCACAGAAAGGTCGCTCGGAATAGAGCATCGTTCGGCATAGATGTGCCGGTCGGCACAAGGCCTCGTTCATCTTGGAAAGGTCATTCAGAATTGAGGGTCGCTCGGCATAGAGAGGCCGCTCGGCATCTTGCCTCATTCGGCATAGGGAGGTCGCTCGACATCTTGCCTCTTTCAGCATAGAGAGGTCGCTCGGCATCTTCCCCAGTTGGCATGAAAGGGTCGTTCGACACAACACCTTGCTCGACATTGAAGGGTCGTTCGGCATGAAGCCTCGCTCGGCATCTCCCCTCGACCGGCATCAAGTCTCGTTCGGCCTGCATTCTTCACTCAGCGCATTGCCTCATTCGGCATTCAGGTACCGTTCGGCATGCCTTCCTCTATTGGCATACGAATGTCGTTCGGCCTAGATATGTGGTTCGGCAATTGCCGTTCGGCATTTATGGCTCAACGTGCAGAAGTAACTTACCCCGAGCCGAGGTATCTTGCTCCTAGGCCCATTAGGGAAGTCCGACCCATCTTCGTCTATAAATAGAAAGGCGGGGGCACAGTGAAATGGACCTTTTTTCGAGAACACTAGGGAGACTCTGCCGCATTCAAGACTCATTCTTTTACTTAGCATTTTTTTTCAAGTAGTTGGTGTACGGATTGTATATGTATTCAATTATTGAGTAAAGCAATAAAGATTAACTTCAAAGTGGACGTAGGCAGTTACACCGAACGACTATAAATCCGGTGTTCTTGTCTTTGCATTTAATTTAGCATACAGTTCTCTATTTTAATTTACATCTTCATTAATCTCTCTACATAATCTTTCTCAAGGGTGTTAGTAACTAATTCTAGTGCTAAAATTTTGGTGCTTTCAATGAGAGTCGAATTCTCAGGCTACTAGGATCTGCTTTGTAGCTACTGGATTGAATAAATCCCTTGAAGGAGACCCAACTTATTCACAGGACGTCCGTTGAATCTACTCAGAGTTTATATCAACAACTCTATTATGGGAAGACCACATACCAGATTTGCCTCTCATAACGTGGATTTCAATGAGACTACTAGCGTACAACAGATAGGACCTAACAATCAGTAAGTTAATCCTGGTGTAGGGACTGCCGAAACCCATAACCAGATGGAAGTTGTTACTAGGACGGAGTTCAACGACCTGATGAGAGTACTCATGGAAAGCAGGAGACAACTTGCTGAACAAATTCAAGCTAATGCTAACCTCATGACTCATCTTACTCAATAGCAGCATCAGAATGCTAGAGGTAGCCCCATCCCTTATACTTCATCTGATAGTTCGACCTCGTTCGACGAACCACCCAGGCGTAGACGCCGCAAAACGAAAACTGCACAAGCAGGTGCTACTAATCAATCAGCCAGGGATCACTTGCATCTTGGATACCACACCCAAGTTGGAGTAGGAACACGCGTGGAAGCTGGTCCCCAAGATACACGTTTGGCAGACTGCCAACAGAGGAGACACCAACCCGAGCAGTCCTGAAAAACTGTGTCCAACCTTCCATCCTCCATACAAACTCCAGACTTATCGGCTATGGTCAAACAATTGATGAGAGAGAATCAAGACTTGACCAATGAAGATTGGAGGATATCCAAGAGTCATACTACATTCAGGGATACTATTCTATAGGCCGAGTACCCAAGAAGTTTAGCATGCCAACTATCCCGGCCTACGAAGGGAAGATTGTCCTAGACAGCATGTGATGAGGTATGAACGGATGATGGATTCGGCTAGAGCAATGACGCGACTGAGTGTAGATGCTTTCCAATTACTACATCCGGAATTGCCACCATGTGGTTCACTCGACTTCCCCCACGGTCTATATCCCGCTTCGACGAGTTGGCAACAAAATTTATGGAACAGTTCGGGATACATGTCACTCATCCCAAGGATGTGATGTCCCTATCTAGTGTAATCCAGGCTCCGAGGGAATCATTGAAAGAGTACTTACAGAGATTTCATGTTGCGGCTACTGAAGTTAGCAACCCTAATGACCACACAATCCTGATGGCGGTAATGCGAGGTGTGGATCCAGATTCAGAGTTTGGAGATTGGTTGGCAGGAAAGCCTCCAACTATGCTGGAGCGTTTCTATTCAAAGGCTCATCAATTCATAAGAAGAGAAGAAGCTAGATGGATAAGGCGAGATAAGGCACCAGGGCCTGTTTAGGAGACTGCGAAAGGCAACATCGCTATTAAACAGTCAGGTGAAAATCAAGGGAGGTTCAAGTTAATGTCCAGAACAAGCCAGGGCAATCTAAAGGGTCCGGAGGAGGAAATCTCGGAAAGAAAAGAGAAGCAGGAAAAATTGAAGCCAAGGATTCCGACTTACAACGAATACACTCCTCTAAGTACATCGCTGGAAAATTTATATCTACAAACCTGTGAAACTATCGAATATAAGAAACATGCTCCGAAGCAGTCATCGAAGAAACAGATCCAGACAGGTAAATTTTGCAGATTTCATGAAAGCTACGGCCACAATATAAATGAGTGTCGTCATTTGCAAGATCTCATTGAGAAATTTATAAGAGAAGGGAAGCTAGAATAGTTTGTGCATGCACCGCTGTTAAGAGGTGCGGGCCCATCAAATCAAAATCATATCCCAAACTGGGCAGGACAGGAGGAACCCGCTCGTACCGACGGGAGATTGGTAATAAATGCAGTTAGCGGTGGTCTTCGTCCATCAGACCAAAGCTAGAAGAAAGAGAAATCATACGCCAGATCCATTAGGCGTCCGGATTTCAAGTGTCATAGTAATTTGGAAGATAGATCTCGGCCAAACGACGGAAAATGTTGATCGACGACAACGTGTTACGAAATAGAGATGCTGACAGGGTTGGAGCCCTAACTACTGATCCACTGGTCATATCAGCTCAAGTAGGTCATGCTTGGATGAAGAAGATTCTGGTCGACAGTGGAAGTTCTGTGAATATAATATTTAAGCGAGCCTTTGACCAAATGAAGATGGAGGCCAAAGATTTGAAGCCTTGTCAACTCTATATTTATGGCTTCGACGGGAATGCTACCAGACCCATTGGGATGGTGGAAATGCCAGTAGAGTTGGGAACTGGAGAATGCTGGAGAGTCCGAACATTGCAATTTGTTGTACTGAACATAAACTCGCCATACAAAGATTTTTTGGGCCGACCGGCCCTTGCTGAATTCAGGGCTATTATTGCCCCATGGTGTCTAACTTTAAAATTCCCTACCGCCAATGGAGTTGGAGTCATTCAAGGGGATCAGGCTGACTTGAGAGCAACCGTGTACCGAAGTCGAGTCCCCTTATTGCACAATGTCAGGGTCTGATCCCGAACCTTCGAACTCGGTGATTTTGTCCACAAACAAATCTACTCGGTACCTTTGCATACGAAACCAACGTGGAAAGGGCCATACATGATTGAACAAAAGCTCGAAAATGGCACGTTTAAGTTAGCAACCGTTGGCAATCCTACTTTGTCAAAAGCCTGCACCGGCGATGATCTTCGCTACTGCTGCACATGATAAGCTTTATTTATTTAGTATATTAGTCATTTGAAATTTGTTTCTGCATTCCGAAATTTGAATTTGTAACGAGGCAGTTGACTTTACCCTATTTTCTTATTACAACAATAAAATGCCTTTTCTTCGAGCCAGAGCTATGATCTCTTGAATATGTCATACAACTATCATAATGCACGAAGAGATAAGTTCCATCATATAGTGGAATTTGCTCAAAGAAAGAGTGACTGTGATACGACGGGTCGCTCATTAAAAGAAACCCGAGCTTGGGGGGCAAGCCATCGCACTAGAGACTAAATTGGATTGATACACTATAATTCTCTTACGAACTCTAGATTCCTAGAGTGCGAACTGGAGTATAAGTTCATAAATGCGGTTTCGAGGAGGATGGATCCATCCTTCTAACGACCTTGCCCATATCCAAAAAAAGTTCGACGAGGATGGATCCACTCATTTATCGACCTCGCTTTCAACTCAGGGTGGATGTGAATCGACCATCCACGATCCTAAAATCTCCAAGTCCACTGAGTGCGGATTGGAGTACTTCGAGTCCCCTCAGTGTGGACCAGAGTATAAACGACTCAAAATCTACAAGTCCCCTGAGTGCGGACTGGAGTACTCTGAGTCCCCTAAGTGCGAGCCAGAGTATAAACGATTTAAAATTTCCGAGTCCCCTAAGTGCGGACTGGAGTACTCTGAGTCCCCTGAGTGCGGACCAGTGTATAAACGACTTAAAATCTCCAAGTCCCTTGAGTGCGGACTGGAGTACTCTGAGTCCCCTGAGTGTGGATCATAATATAAACCACTTAAAATCTCCAAGTCCTTTGAGTGCGGACTGGAGTACTCTAAGTCCCTTGAGTGTGGACCAGAGTATAAACGACTTAAAATCTCCAAGTCTTCTGAGTGCGGATTGGAGTACTCTGAGTCCCCTGAGTGCGGACCAGAGTATAAACGACTTAAAATCTCCATGTCCCTAAGTGCAGACTAGAGTACTCTGAGTGCGGACTAGAGTATAAACGACTTAAAATCTCCAAGTCCCCTAAGTACGGACTGGAGTACTCTGAGTCCCCTGAGTGCGAAACGACTTAAAATCTCCAAGTCCCCTGAGTGCGGATTGGAGTACTCCGAGTCCTCTGAGTGCAGACTAGAGTATAAATGACTTAAAATTTCCAAGTCCCTTGAGAGCGGACTGGAGTACTCTGAGTCCCTAGAGTGTGGACTAGAGTATAAATGACTTAAAATCTCTAAGTCCCCTGAGTGTGGACTAGAGTACTCTGAGTTCCCTGAGTATGGACTAGAATATGAACGGCTTAAAAATCTCTAAATCCCCGGAGTGCGGACTAGAGTACAACTGACTGGAAGTCATCAAGTCCCCGTCATACGGACTGAAAAATATTCTAAGTACTTGAAGCATGGAATAAAGGATGTACAATTTCAAAGAATTTTTGAGTTATATGAAGATGAATTGGGGATTTATGTGACTCCCAATAGCTCGGGTTTCGACCGCAATAATACAAAAAGATGAACAGTTAAAGTCGTTTGAAAGACAAAAGAACTAAATTTTATTTATTCATTAAAAATGAGGTTCTACCAGAACTCCTCCAAAACTCGGAGTTAAAAGTCTATTTACATTGACTACGGAAATAAGTAAAAATAATTACATAATCTAAGCTGGCTCTCGTTGAACGAGTGTAACAGCTACTTCTTTGACTTCTTGGGTTTCTTTTCCTCCTTGTTTTCTCAGGTAATTCTTCCCCCATGCGTTTTTGTTTGGACGTTTTGCTTGATGGGGAAGTAACAACTGAGGAAGAACGAGGGACCTTTAGTGGCCTGGACCCACCAGGGAGGATGACCTTCAAAGGCTTGTTCAAAGGATCATCTAGATCCACGACTCGGGGCTCGACTTTAATTTCAGCTGTCATTTTCTTTTCCTCTATGAGCTGCTCCTTCATGCTTATTTTAGAAGTGTGTCCAAAGGCGCTTATGATCTCAATTTCATAATTTTCTTCGACGGGAGACGAAGTCTTAGACTTATCCTGATCAAGCGCCTCAATCACTTGAGCATCTGGACCGTGAGTCTCTCCCGCGTGAGTAGCCTCGCTTGTTTTCCCCTTCCCCTCCTTGGCATCATCGCTCTTGGAGTTGGTTCAGGATCAGAATGGCCTATGCAAAATCACAAGAGACAAACGTTAGAATACAATAACGTCTCGTCGAAAACGATGGCTCTTTTAACTTTAAAAAGAAAAGCTATATATCGGCTTCTTGGTGGCTCTCAACCGTCCGAGGAGTCTCTCCCTATGGAATAAGAGATAGAACATGAATGCCGAGGCCAGGGTCTACCGAGCCATAACCAGTGTTTTACTTGAATGGATTGAGTACTGGCCGATCAGCTGATTGAGTAGGAGGAGGATCTACAGACTCGATTTCAGACAGACCGGCTATGATATCCTTTTCTTTTGATGAGGAGGAACTTTTGCAGTAGAGGGCCTTCGTTGCAGATAAGTCCGAAGGCTCGTTCCCCCTGAGAAATTCTTTTATCAAAGCCTACGCATCAAACTCCTTGGTGCCCAGCTCTACTTTTCTAATCTTTATTAAAGTTTCCCATGTTTTGGCTAGAGATCGAGGTAGCCCTCACCAAGAAAAGTTAAGTCTCGATGCATGAGTGTTAGGAACTGAGTTGATGATGTTTTGATGACAACAACCTTATATAGTTATTATACTTTACTTTATAAAAAATATACTAACATTTCCATATAGATATATATATATATATATGTATATAGGAAGTATATGCAGGTATCATCGAAGACTGATCAGTATAAAGACTCAAGCATCAAGATGAAGATCAGAGATTCAAGATTCAAGACTCTAGAGAATCAAGATTTCAAGATCTCAAGATAAGTGTCTAGTACTTTGTTAAAACTTCATAATAGCACTCTCATCTTTCTTCCAATTTTCTTTTGGGATGGAACCCAATTTCTATCGAAACCAGTGGCTTACAAACCCACGACAAGTAGCTTACAAACCTACGACAAGTGGCTTACAAACCCACGAAAATCAAAATCATTTAAACTACTTTGTACAAGTTCTCGAGTCCTATGGAGGAGCTCTGTAGGAAGGTTCTTGCAATTTCAGTTTGAATAGATTTTTCAAAATGTTTTTAAATCTGTTTTCAAAATGTTTTAGCTTTCAAAATCATGTTTTCAAAAATATTTTCAAACTTTGTTTTAGCCTTGAAATATTCTTCTATTCTGATTTTAAAAACTTCTATTTTCAAAACATCAAAACTTATTCTGATTTTAAATATTACTTATATAATTGACGGTCTATATCAATTATATATATATGTATTTAAAATAATGTTTTATATTCATTCTCTATCTCAAAATATTGTTTAAACACTTTACTTTGCTTCAGAGAAGTTTAAACTTGTTTTAAAATTCAATTGTCTTTACAAAACAACATTTCTATAATTTTGAACTGAGGGATGTCGACATAAGGGGATACCCCATGTCGACATGGTGGCCGTTGGATTCAAAATTCAACTTTTCAAAAGAAGTGTCCATTCGTTCGAAAACCTTTCGCCAATGGTTATGACTGTTGTGCATCTATATAAAGGCTTCCAAAACAAATTTTTTTAACAACTACTTTCTTATTTTCTTCACTCTTTCTTCTCCACCATTCCATATCCATAAAACTTCATATTTTCAAGATCGTGCCATCATTCTGCCAAATTCTCAATAGGAAATCATTTAGATACTCTCTCTATTTGATTCTCCATCATTCTACTAAAGATCAAAGTGCTATTCAGAGTTATAGGATTAATTTGTGTTCAAAAAGTCCATAGAGTCTATCCATTCAAAAGGATTGTTATTAAGAAGTATTAGGTTGATCTTGTGTACCGTAAATCAAGAGGGTTTACCCCAGACTCGGAGATAGGAGGGTTCCTCAAGGCCTTAGAAATTGAGGGTTGTAATTTGGATATTGGCTTATAAAAATCTGTACAAGGATATTGCCTTGGTGCAGGACTGGATGTAGGAGGATTCCGAACCAGTATAAAATCCGGTGTGTTCTTTCCTTTTACCTTCTTTACTTTACTATTTGCATTTGTTATATGTTCTGTGATCATTCTGTGTTAGAATTCGGTTTAGATTTGTGTTGAAAGTTTTAATTTAGTCATATAGTTCATATATTCTTTAAAACACTATTCACCCCCCACTAGTGTTATTTCTGCCATAAGATCCTTAATACGCATCCCCAACAATTGGTATCAGAGCATTGGTTTTCATTGTTTTCATAATCTGAAACTTGAAAAATATAAAAATGGCATTTTTGGAAAATTGTGTTAAAACTGTTTTGAATCTATGCATTTCATCAAAGTATCATAAGTCTCCATATAGTTATTTTGAAAAATCAAGTTATCTACCGAATTGGTGTGTTATGCAGGGACAGACATGTTATATGGCTTTTGACGAATCAACACCCAATGGACAAACTGTGCAAATTGAGAAAGATAAATGGATACTTGATAGTGGCTGTTCGAGGCACATGACTGGAAATCCCGAGATACTCAAGGACATTACTTATCAAGATGGTGGATTAGTCAATTTTGGTGACAACTCTAAAGGATATGTGGTTGGCGTTAGCAATGTCGGTAACTCTAAAACTTTACATATTTCTGATGTTTTATTAGTTAGGAACTTAAAATATAATATGCTTAGTATAAGTCAACTTTGTGATAAAGGTTTTAAAATTAAATTTGGAAAAGATAAATGTCACATTGAAGATGATAAGTCTAATATAATTTTTGAAGGTATTAGGAAGAAAAATATTTATATCCTTAGTATGAAAATTTCAAATGATAATTTATGTCTTTTGGCTAATACAAGTGACCCTTGGATTTGGCATAAAAGATTTGGCCATTTGAATTTCAAATTATTATCTAGGATATCAAAACTTGACTTAGTTAGAAGTCTACCCAAGTTAAACTTTAAAGTAGATAGTATTTGTGATGCTTGTCAATTAGGAAAACTTAAGAAAAGTTCATTTAAATTAAAAGATGCTATTTCTACCTCTAGTCCTCTAGAATTACTTCATTTAGATTTATTTGGTCCATCTCAAGTTCAATCAATTAACCATAGTAAATATGTTTTTGTTGTAGTAGATGATTATTCAAGATATACTTGGACAATCTTGAACAACGTGGAAACTTTTGTCTCCACTAACCCAATTATTCGATTCATAACTCTCCTATAGTTAAGGATCACCATTAAAGCGTACTTTCATTTTATTCTTTGTTTTAAATTGTTTTGTTTGTTCATGTTATGTATGTTCTTATATATGTTGTAATAACTAAAATGTGTTCACTTATACTCATTGTTTCATGCTTGTTCTATACATATTATTTGTTCATACTAACCATTCTTGAATTCTTAAGTAGTTAATAGTTTTTTGTTGATGACAAAGGGGGAGAAAGTTATAAAAATATGTGTGCTTGGTGTAAGGGGGAGTCATGGAATAAAGGGGAGTTGTAGTTATAAGAAGAAGTCACGGAGTAAGGGGGAGTTATGGAGAGTTATGGTATGGTAAGAATATTTTATAAATAAAGGTTGTCATCATCAAAAAGGGGGAGATTGTTAGGAACTGAGTTGATGATGTTTTGATGACAACAACCTTATATGGTTATAATACTTTACTTTATAAAATATATACTAACATTTCCATATATATATATATATTTATATATATATATATGTGTGTATATAGGAAGTATATGCAGGTATCATCAAAGACTGATCAGTATAAAGACTCAAGCATCAAGATGAAGATTAGAGATTCAAGATTCAAGACTCTAGAGAATCAAGATTTCAAGATCTCAAGATAAGTGTCTAGTATTTTGTTAAAACTTCATAATAGCACTCTCATCTTTCTTCCAATTTTCTTTTGGGATGGAACCCAATTTCTATCCAAACCAGTGGCTTACAAACCCACGACAAGTAGCTTACAAACCTACGACAAGTGGTTAACAAACCCACGAAAATCAAAATCATTTAAACTACTTTGTACAAGTTCTCGAGTCCTATGGAGGAGCTATGTAGGAAGGTTCTTGCAGTTTCAGTTTGAATAAATTTTTCAAAATGTTTTTAAATCTGTTTTCAAAATGTTTTAGCTTTCAAAATCATGTTTTCAAAAATATTTTCAAACTTTGTTTTAGCCTTGAAATATTCCTCTATTCTGATTTTAAAAACTTCTATTTTTAAAACATCAAAACTTATTCTAATTTTAAATATTACTTATATAATTGACGGTCTATATCAATTATATATATATATATTTAAAATAATGTTTTATATTTATTCTCTATCTCAAAATATTGTTTAAACACTTTACTTTGCTTCAGAGAAGTTTCAACTTGTTTTAAAATTCAACTGTCTTTACAAAACAACATTTCTATAATTTTAAACTGAGGGATGTCGACATAAGGGGATACCCCATGTCGACATGGTGGCCGTTGGATTCGAAATTCAACTTTTCAAAAGAAGTGTCCATTCGTTCGAAAACCTTTCGCCAATGGTTATGACTATTGTGCATCTATATAAAGGCTTCCAAAACAAATTTTTTTAACAACTACTTTCTTATTTTCTTCACTCTTTCTTCTCCACCATTCCATATCCATAAAAATTCATATTTTCAAGATCGTGCCATCATTCTGCCAAATTCTCAATAGGAAATCATTTAGATACTCTCTCTATTTGATTCTCCATCATTTTACTAAAGATCAAAGTGCTATTCAGAGTTATAGGATTAATTTGTATTCAAAAAGTCCATAGAGTCTATCCATTCAAAAGGATTGTTATTAAGAAGTATTAGGGTGATCTTGTGTCCCGTAAATCAAGAGAGTTTACCCCAGACTCGGAGATAGGAGGGTTCCTCAAGGCCTTAGAAATTGAGAGTTGTAATTTGGATATTGGCTTATAAAACTCTGTACAAGGATATTGCCTTGGTGCAGTAATGGATGTAGGAGGATTCCGAACCAGTATAAAATCCGGTGTGTTCTTTCCTTTTACTTGCTTTACTTTACTATTTGCATTTGTTATATGTTCTGTGATCATTCTGTGTTAGAATTCGGTTTAGATTTGTGTTGAAAATTTTAATTTAGTCATATAGTTCATATATTCTTTAAAACACTATTCACCCTCCCTCTAGTGCTATTTCTGCCTTAAGATCCTTAATCCGCATCCCCAACAATTGGTATCAGAGCATTGGTTTTCATTGTTTTCATAATCTGAAACTTGAAAAATATAAAAATGGCATTTTTGGAAAATTGTGTTAAAACTATTTTGAATCTATGCATTTCATCAAAGTATCATAAGTCTGCATATAGTTATTTTGAAAAATCAAGTTATCTACCGAATTGGTGTGTTATGCAGGGACAGACATGTTATATGGCTTTTGACGAATCAACACCCAATGGACAAACTATGCAAATTGAGAAAGATAAATGGATACTTGATAGTGGCTGTTCGAGGCACATGACTGGAAATCCTGAGATACTCAAGGACATTACTTATCAAGATGGTGGATTAGTCAATTTTGGCGACGACTCTAAAGGATATGTGGTTGGCGTCGGCAATGTCGGTAACTCTAAAACTTTACTTATTTCTGATGTTTTATTAGTTAGGAACTTAAAACATAATCTGCTTTGTATAAGTCAACTTTGCGATAAAGGTTTTAAAATTAAATTTGGAAAAGATAAATGTCACATTGAAGATGATAAGTCTAATATAATTTTTGAAGGTATTGGGAAGAAAAATATTTATATCCTTAGTATGAAAATTTCAAATGATAATTTATGTCTTCTGGCTAATACAAGTGACCCTTGGATTTGGCATAAAAGATTTGGCCATTTGAATTTCAAATTATTATCTAGGATATCAAAACTTGACTTAGTTAGAGGTCTACCCAAGTTAAACTTTAAAGTAGATAGTATTTGTGATACTTGTCAATTAGGAAAACTTAAGAAAAGTTCATTTAAATTAAAAGATGCTATTTCTACCTCTAGTCCTCTAGAATTACTTCATTTAGATTTATTTGGTCCATCTCAAGTTCAATCAATTAACCATAGTAAATATGTTTTTGCTATAGTAGATGATTATTCAAGATATACTTGGACAATCTTGAACAACGTGGAAACTTTTGTCTCCTCTAACCCAATTGTTCGATTCATAAGTCTCCTATAGTTAAGGATCGCCATTAAAGCGTACTTTCATTTTATTCTTTGTTTTAACTTGTTTTGTTTGTTCGTGTTTATGTATGTTCTTATATATGTTGTAATAACTAAAATGTGTTCACTTATACTCATTGTTTCATGCTTGTTCTATACATATTATTTGTTCATACTAATCATTCTTGAATTCTTAATTAGTTAATAGTTTTTTGTTGATGACAAAGAGGGAGAAAGTTATAAAAATATATGTGCTTGGTGTAAGGGGGAGTCATGGAATAAAGGGGAGTTGTAGTTATAAGAAGAAGTCACGGAGTAAGGGGGAGTTATGGAGAGTTATGGTATGGTAAGAATAATTTATAAATAAAGGTTATCATCATCAAAAAGGGGGAGATTGTTAGGAACTGAGTTGATGATGTTTTGATGACAACAACCTTATATAGTTATTAATACTTTACTTTATAAAATATATACTAACATTTCCATATATATATATATATATATATATATATATATATATAGGAAGTATATGCTGGTATCATCGAAGACTGATCAGTATAATGACTCAAGCATCAAGATGAAGATTAGAGATTCAAGATTCAAGACTCTAGAGAATAAAGATTTCAATATCTCAAGATAAGTGTCTAGTATTTTGTTAAAACTTCATAATATCACTCTCATCTTTCTTCCAATTTTCTTTTGGGATGGAACCCAATTTCTATCGAAACCAGTGGCTTACAAACCCACGACAAGTAGCTTACAAACCTACGACAAGTGGCTTACAAACCCACGAAAATCAAAATCATTTAAACTACTTTGTACAAGTTCTCGAGTCCTATGGAGGAGCTCTGTAGGAAGGTTCTTGCAATTTCAGTTTGAATAGATTTTTCAAAATGTTTTTAAATCTGTTTTCAAAATGTTTTAGCTTTCAAAATCATGTTTTCAAAAATATTTTCAAACTTTGTTTTAGCCTTGAAATATTCCTCTATTCTGATTTTAAAAACTTCCATTTTTAAAACATCAAAACTTATTCTGATTTTAAATATTACTTATATAATTGACGATCTATATCAATTATATATATATATAAATATATATTTAAAATAATGTTTTATATTCATTCTCTATCTCAAAATATTGTTTAAACACTTTACTTTGCTTCAGAGAAGTTTAAACTTGTTTTAAAATTCAACTGTCTTTACAAAACAACATTTCTATAATTTTGAACTGAGGGATGTCGACATAAGGGGATACGCCATGTCGACATGGTGGCCGTTGGATTCAAAATTCAACTTTTCAAAAGAAGTGTCCATTCGTTCGAAAACCTTTCGCCAATGGTTATGACTGTTGTGCATCTATATAAAGGCTTCCGAAACGAATTTTTTTAACACTACTTTCTTATTTTCTTCACTCTTTCTTCTCCACCATTCCATATCCATAAAACTTCATATTTTCAAGATCGAGCCATCATTCTGCCAAATTCTCAATAGGAAATCATTTAGATACTCTCTCTATTTGATTCTCCATCATTCTATTAAAGATCAAAGTGCTATTCAGAGTTATAGGATTAATTTGTATTCAAAAAGTCCATATAGTCTATCCATTGAAAAGGATTGTTATTAAGAAGTATTAGGGTGATCTTGTGTCCCGTAAATCAAGAGAGTTTACCCCAGACTCGGAGATAGGAGGGTTCCTCAAGGCCTTAGAAATTGAGGGTTGTAATTTGGATATTGGCTTATAAAAATCTGTACAAGGATATTGCCTTGGTGCAGGACTGGATGTAGGAGGATTCCGAACCAGTATAAAATCCGGTGTGTTCTTTCCTTTTACTTGCTTTACTTTACTATTTGCATTTGTTATATGTTCAGTGATCTTTCTGTGTTAGAATTCTGTTTAGATTTGTGTTGAAAGTTTTAATTTAGTCATATAGTTCATATATTCTTTAAAACACTATTCACCCCCCTCTAGTGTTATTTCTGCCTTAAGATCCTTAATCAGCATCCCCAACAGTGAGAACACGAGCGTTGTATTCTACTATGAGCGGGTCAAACAAGCATTTGATCTCCTCCATGCCAGCCTCCGTAGCTGCCTCAAACAGAGAGTCAATCTCCATGGATGCTATTCTTTTGCCCTCTTCATGGGCTTCATCTTTCAGCATCCCGACTTTAGAGAGCTCATCGTCGAGTTTTTCATTCAAGAGTCTCATAGCAACGATCTCATTGCAATATCGCTGTGACTCTTCCTGGGCAGCAGTTTTTTCCCCTCTCTCTTTGCGGAGCTAATCTTCCAACTCTTTGACTCGTAGGGTAAATGCATCCCTTTCCTTCTGAACTGAATTCTTCTCTAAAGCCAGGGCCCTATAGCTTTGGACCGCTTCGTCAATTTCTTTCCTATGTGTCGAGTGCAGACAATTAACGGCCTCCGTAGTAACTTTAGCACTTTGTTGGGCGGCTTCGAGCTGTGATTTGTATGAAGAGAGCTCTTCATCTTGAGCTTTGATAATGTCATTATCGTGAATGGCCTCGAGCTTCGGGCAATCAATTTCGTGTTGACACTCAACAGAGACTTCCAAGACTTTTTCGGCTAAATGAACAAACGCGTCATGTTGAACAAAAATGTCGTTGTTACAAGAAATGGCGCTCTGTTTGATGTGTCCCAAAATGTGATGGATCGCTAGAAGAAACTTCAGACCATCGAAGCATATTTTGGGGAACTTAGCCTTACGCTCAACTAGACTTTCCGATATCGTCGGATCTGTTGTGGGAATAGGGGGAGATGGTCTTGAGAGCTCAGTTTTCTTATGGGGTTGCCAAGATTGTCGTGTGCTGGATAAATCAGAGTGTTGATCACGGGGAGCATCGGATTAGGACCCCTTGTGGCCGTATTTCTTCCTGCCTTGCTCCGAGCGAGAAGGAGGATTATAATGGTATGAAGGTTAATGATAAGTTTTCTTTCAAGATGATGAATCTCAGGAATGATAATCCCTATCGCCGTCATCATCTCTATCTCGACGTCTTTCAGAGACCGAATCCCATCCAGAATGGTGAAAGATGGATGACCTGGGAAGATGATCGAGCCCGTGTGTATGTCCCATATCACCTGCACAGAATTTAAATAAGGAAAAGTTAGTAAAGAGTAGAGCGATGGTAGAAATTTAAGTGCAAGGTGAAGTGCACGTGTCCGTGTGTGTCCTAGTGTTTCCTCCCAATGGACCAGTTTCTTTATCTCTACTTATGGGAGTTTTTTTCCCTGAACATGGGCTTGAGCGCCTGCATCGCCTCTTGCGGACGAATGAAGTTTAAGCGTTTTCAGATCATTAAAGCCGTAGTTAAGCAAGTCGTCAGGAATAGTGAGGTTCGATAGGCCTTTCCTCTCTAAGCGTTGAGGAGAAGGCTCTCCATCCACCTGGGTGATTATGACTTTAGAGGTACCACCCGTTGCCTTCTTCCTTAGTTTGTAGGATTAATTTTTTCTTTCCCTTCGCAGGGTGAGGCGTAACTTCGATATTGCGCACCTCGACTACCGGCTCCAGAGCGGGGCCAACATTCTCGCCCCATGTACTTCGGGCGTTTCATCTTCTTTAATCTCCCCTTCCTTAGATGTGTCAGGGGCATCGCGTGCTGAGGGCCCAACTTGCTTTATACCTTTTCCTGAGGCAGATGCTGTTACGGTGACACCTTGAGGAAGGCTTATCCGGCGATCTACCGCCAACAGCCCAAACTTCGAGAGCGACTCGTTCAAAATAAGTGACCTAATATCCCCGTCTCCTATGGGGATAGCTCGAATAGCCTCGACAGCTTCAGAATACCCAAAACCTTCGGGACGTGGGCCGGTACCTGAAAAAGTAGATAAAGAGTTAGAAAAGGTGAAAATTCCGCCAAATGCAAATATCGATTCAAAAAAGAAACTTACTCCCTTCCACCCATCTCCTTGCGAAGCCAGGGGGACAATGCACGTAGAACCACTCTTTCTTTTACTGGGCGAATTAGCTCCACGCCTCGGTCAGAATTTGACATTTGTTGTATGGTTCAAGAAATACAAAAATGGGCTGTCTGATCATCTCTTGAAACGATAAACGTATCGGATATCGCCAGGATCGGGAGACTGAAAAGACACTCGTAAAGAGGATGCACGTGCCGTACATGAACGCATGACTGTTTGGGTGTAATTGCGATGGAGCAATCTCAATATACTGTAGTAGGTCGTGAACAAAGGAGTTGAACGGCGGCACACTGCCAACCCAGCACATAAATTTGTTGCAGGCCGTGTACCCGACTGGGAGCAGGTGAGGACGATCTTGTCTTGATGGAACCGACACATCATCGAAAAGAATCCTGTGCACCAAGCATATACGACGAAGGGAGCTTTCATTAATTCTCGAGACTAGAGAATCGATCGGATCATCTAAAAAGATCGCTGCATCCAGGGCATCAGGAGCCTAGTCGACGGATGCGATCGTTGGGCTTGGAATGTCTTGTACATGAATAGTTGACAGATTTGAAGTTCCAACTACTTCTTGTTGAGAGGATGGCCCGGGTCTGTCCGAGATCATGGAAGAACTAGATTTCCTAGACATCTTTAGTGAGTGTAGAATCCGATGAAACACCTGTTTAAACTATAGTTAAAAAACGATCGATATTAGACATAACAACAAAAATACTCCCCTTGTGTGGTGTGTGAACTAGTGCATTCATTCAAGTATAAGTGCCAAGGAATTAAAAGTCACATGGTTGATTTAGGCTTTGAATTATCATCTTCGAAGACCGTCATCGCTGACCGTCTATGAGAGCTTGTCATATGATGGTTTATATTTTGATCTCGACATCGATACTATATGTTGAAGGTTATTGTCCGTTTTAATCAAGATAGATTCAGGTTTATAGTTGTCACAATAGAAGAGTTATCAGTTTGGATTGTCCGATATGCTTAATTGCTTAAGTCCTTGTTCACTGTCATATGTTCGGGCATAAAAAATAGGTTGAGTCAACTATGCATTATGTTCGACTAGTGTTGTTGTTGTACACCACTCTCCTACCATCCATCACTACCATTCGGCATGCGGTAAGACATGACGAACCGCAATCATGCTGGACTGCAGATATGCCGGGCCGCATCGCTCGGCACTTTGCCCTCAGTGCAAACTTCCTTCCTACACTTCCTCTCTACCGCTTGGCACAGACGGGTCATCCAGCAAGTCATGTCGAGCCGCCTCGTTCGGCACTCTACCCATCTCCCTTTTTTCTCCTGCGCTCCCTTTAACACCGTTCGGCATAGGGGGTCATGCCAAGCCGTAGCTATACCAAAACCACATCGCTCGGCATGCTAAACCCAACCTCAACTTTACTCCTACACTCCCTCAGATCGTTCGGCATGCGGAGTTCATGCCAAGCCACAGCCATACGTCCAACTCTAACTTATTTTTTCCAACAAACTAGATACCCTCCTAAGTGGCCAGTCGACCACCAATCCAGTTCGCACGCCACGTACGACCAACCATCTCAACCCTAGCTAATTCCTACCAGGCCGACATCCTCTTCCATCGTCCTCTCCATTTAACCCTAAGGCTCGTCCAAACCTTAGATCCACCTTCATTATGTACGCGTTTTCCATTATCCATGGGTTAAGGGGAGGTCGTAAATTCAAGTCTTGTCCAAAATCCCTAACTGGAGAAAGTCGAGCAAGTGAAAGATTCATACCTAGTAGGAGGGGTCAAAGTCTAATGAGGTGCTCAATTTAGAAGTGGAATCCTCTCAGGTTTGTTGTTGAGGGTAGTCGAGAAGTAACGCGTAGGATTCGGGAGTCAAAAGGGAGGTTAAAGTGTAGGCAAAAGTCTGGAGGGAGGTTGGTTCGTAAGGATGTTAGAGCAGAGGTAAAAAGTCAAAAGGGAAAGAAGAGAAGCGTTGAGTTGAATAGGAACGAGGGAAGACGAATGGACAGTGACCGGTAGAACCGGTCAAGGAACCTCCCTCGTTCGACATCAATGTCGTTCGATATCCATATGTCATTCGGCATCCAATGTCGTTCGACATCCATATGTCGTTCGGCATTCAATGCCTCGTTCGGCATTCAATGCCTCGTTCGGCATTCAAGAGATCACTATGGAGAGGACAAAATAAGGGCTTAAAGAAAAATGTGGAGTGCTCATGGTTCAAAGCGCATCATGTTCGTCCACACGATACACTTTGGGAGGGCAAGTGTTACCCGGTCGTTTGACCATATAACAGGAGGCTCGGCGCAGGTCTCATTCGGCA
This sequence comes from Allium cepa, assembly GCA_030765085.1. Lineage (NCBI taxonomy): Eukaryota > Viridiplantae > Streptophyta > Magnoliopsida > Asparagales > Amaryllidaceae > Allium > Allium cepa. The sequence continues at coordinate 445,600,970 of CM060940.1, read as the reverse complement.
TACCTCCCCTCGCTCGGCATAGATGTGCCGGTCGGCACAAGGCCTCGTTTGGCATGGAAAGATCGCTGGGCATGGAAAGATCGCTCGGCATAGAGCATCGTTCGATATAGATGTGTCGGTCGACACAAGGCCTCATTCATCATGGAAAGGTCGCTCGGCGCAAGGCCTCGTTCGGCATGGAAAGATCATTCGACATTGAGGGGTCGCTCGGCATAGAGAGGCCGCTAGGCATCTTGCCTCGTGCAGCATAGGGAGGTCGCTCGGCATCTTACCTCATGCGGCATAGAGAGGTCGCTCGGAATCTTCCCTCGTTCGGCATGAAAGGGTCGTTCGGCACAGCACCTCGCTCGGAATTGAAGGGTCGTTCGGCATAAAGACTCGTTCGGCATCTCCCCTCGACCGGCATCAAGTCTTATTCGGCACAGGTCTAGTTCGACCTACATTCTTCACTCAGCACACTGCCTCGTTCCGCATACAAGTACCGTTCGGCATGCGTTCCTCAATCGGCATACGAATGCCGTTCAGCCTAGAGGTTCGGTAATTGCCATTTGGCATTTACGGCTCGGCGCGCAGAAGTCACTTACCACGGGCCGAGGTATCTTGCTCGTAAGCCCATTAGGGAAGTCCGACCCATCTTCGTCTATAAATAGAAAGGCAGGGGAACAGTGAAATGGACCTTTTTTCGAGAACACTAGGGAGACTCAAGACTCATTCTTTTACTTAGCATTTGTACAGATTGTATCTGTAATCAATTATTGAGTAAAGCAATAAAGATTAACTTCAAAGTGGACGTAGGCAGTTACGCCGAACAACTATAAATCCGGTGTTCTTGTCTTTGCATTTAATTTAGCATACAGTTCTCTGTTTTAATTTACTTTCTTCATTAATCTCTCTATATAATATTTCTCAAAGGTGTTAGTGACCAATTCTGGTGCTAACAGTTTTATCAGTATAACATCATTTTTAAAAATATTATTAAGTAAAACAAATAACTTGGATTTCTGGAAATCAGGAATGTGAGTAAAAATGAATTCAAGTTGAAGATTTGATTTTTAGATCTCAAGCTTTGATTATATAAACTAATTCATATTTCAAAAATATGAATTTAGAAAATCATTTAGTGATTTTTAAGGGTGTAATCATTGAGATATTGAGAGTTGAACGGTTTTGACCTTTTCGTCTATTGCCGACGATCGATAGAGGGAGGCGGGTCGAGGTTAATGTTAGAGGTGGATGGAAGGATGGGTCACTCGGGAAAAATGGTAGAAAATTTTTCTGATGACTATGGTGGCCTGGTGGAGGCAAAGTAGGGTTTTATGCCCAATTTGGGTTGTGGGGGTTCTTGGGTTGATTTCATCGACGACAGCGCATTGGGATCAATAGGACCAGAGGGAATCGTCGCGTGGGTCATCAGGGAAGCTCTGAACTTGGTGGCTCGAGTTCAGGTGATGGGTGGCGATGGGACGAGGTGGATTTATAGATTGAGTTTGGTTCCAGGTAGAAGTCGATAACTCGAATTCGATTTTAGGCGAGTTCAAAGGTGATTGGGTGTCGTGTCGACTCATGGGGAAATTGCCGACTCGTCGATGGTCGAAGAAACGAACGGAGGTAGTTGATCACGACGTACATGTGAATGCGTATACATAGGTGTTTGGGTTACTTATGGAAATTTGGGAAGAAGGCTTTACCTCCGGGACGAGCTAGAAGATGATCTCGTGATTGACTCGAAGTAATTGAGCAGAAGAAAAAACTCGGGTCTGGGGTCGGGTTTGTTTCATGTTGATCTCGAGTATTTTAAGTTATAATTTTAAATTTTGAAAACAAATCAAATTTTAAATCAAACAATTTTCTCAGCCTATTGTTTTAAAATAATAAATGTGTTAATTATGTTTTTGGGACTAGTAGAGGTTTTAAATAAATAACTTTAAATTTATTAAGTTTAAAGTGTTTGTAATATATATATATCCTTTATTTTAAAGAGTATTTTAAATAAATTAAATATTTAATCTTATAGTTAATTAGGGAAATGAAATGATTTCAATTATTGATTAACTTAATTGTCTTTAGTTAACCCATGTGTTAATGATGATTAATTTAAAAAGGTTTATTAAATAAAATTGAATATAATTAAAGGATTAATAAAGATAAATGACTTATCTTAATAATGTTTTTGATTATAAATTAAACTAAAGGTTTTTAATTAAATTATTTGTTAATAATAATTCATTTATTTAATGAGATTTAAATATTATAATTAAGTGATGAATTAAGATAAATGATTTATCCTTGATTTATTAGGATCTTGAGTAATTTCTTAATTGATTTAAAAGATAATTATTTTATGTAATTAAATTTAAGCTAATTACTTTGTGTGATTGATTTAAAAGATAATTATTTTGTGTAACTAAATTTAAGCTAATTACTTTGTGTAATTGATTTAAAGATAATTATTTTGTGTAATTAAACTTAAGCTAATTACTTTGTGTAATTAATTTAAAAGATAATTATTTTGTGTAATTAAATTTAAGCTAATTACTTTGTGTAATTGATTTAAAAGATAATTATTTTGTGTAATTAAATTTAAGCTAATTACTTTGTGTAATTGATTTAAAAGATAATTATTTTGTGTAATTAAATTTAAGCTAATTACTTTGTGTAATTGATTTGGAAGCTAATTACTTTGTGTAATTAAATTAAAGCTAATTAATTTGTGTAATTAGTTTAAGGCTAATTAATTATTGTGATCAAATTAATGAATAATTATTGTAATTAATTAAAGCATTTATTAATTAAGGGTAATTAATTACTTAAAGATAATTACTTAATGAAAGTAACTAGGGATAATTAATTAATGATTAAAGGTTGATTAATCAAATGATTAAAGAATAATTAATTAAAGGATAATTAATTTATGTGATTAATTAATTAAGGTAATTAATTTAAGGATAATTAATTAATTTAAAGGTTAATTAATTTATAAAAGTGATTAAGGGTTGATTTATTAATTAAGGGTTAATTAATTAATATAATTAATTGGGGATAATTAATTAAAGAATAATTAAATGATTAAAGGTTAATTATTTAATGAAAAGGTTGATTGATTTATTAATTGAGATTGATTAATTAATAATTAAAGGTTGATCAATTTATTATGAAAGGTTAATTAATAAATGATTAAATGATAGTTAATTAAAGGTTTGTAATTAATTAACTAATGTTAATTAACTAGGATTAGAAATTTATTCATGAGTAATTAATCTGATTTAAATTAATCAGATGATTAATCGATCTTACTTATGATGTTTGGACCGTATTGAATAATTTGATTTATTTGATATCCTTGATGTGTGATGTGATGTGCTGTGATATGATTGAGCTGTAAAGTACGATTTATTTATCTGTGATGAATTTACATATTTATCTATGAATCTGTGAATAAAAGATAATCGTTATAAGACTATACCACTTATCGATATTATTGCGCTTGAATTGATGATGATTGTGATATTGTATTGTTGTGTGTAAAACCCCTGGACTACACCACACACACACAAATATGGATTTCACGTGGAATCGGTTAAGTCACAGATATTTTGAATTTAAACATTATTTTGTTTAAAATTTGAATTTTGAATCCAAATGGTTTGGAAGTGAAATTGAGTTGAATATGAAAAGCTTTTGAAAAGTAAGTTTTGAAATTGAAATTTAATTTGACTATAATATGTCTTGTTTAAGTTTGAAATTATTTTGGAAACTATGGTTTGAAAAGATTATACAGGTTATACAATATATATATGGATTTTAAACCATTTTGAAGTATATTGAATAAATTATTTTGGGGATTTAAATTTAATTTAACTGGAACTTGCCGAGTATACGGCAGTTTGCTGATTTTCCAGTTTAAACTTTAAAAGATTATAACTTGTGTATATTTTATCAGATTTTCCCGAAACGATAACTCTTTGTTTTCAAAAGGTAATTGCTTTCATATAAAGGACTTCTAGTTTTTGTTGAAAATATTTCAAGTTTGAAATGGAATTGTTTTGAAAGCTATGAATGAATATTTGTTAAAGATTGGTGAACTTTATTTTCAAATTGAAGAGGATTTTAAATATGTATCTTTTGTATGAAAGAATTGAAATTAAAATAGTTTTGAAAGCTGTGAATGAATCTTTATGAAAGATTGGTAAACCTTGGTTTCAAATTGAAGCGGATTTTAAAAGGTGAATCTTTTTGTTTAAAAAGATTAAAAGTGAAAATTTGTTTAAGCCATTCAAAGTGAAAGGTTTTGGGAAACAAGTGTTGAAAAGTTGTGACTTAACTAAGATCCCAATATATCGATATGGTTTTTAAAATAAGCGCTCATTATTCTGTTTAGCCGGGAGAGGATTTTGTGTCATATAACCCATTCTGAATAGTGATACAACGAAATGGATAGCATTTGAAGACGGTGGTTGAAGACCGGGTATTTTCGAAAGCGAAAGGATTACCTATCAAATGTCTCTACACCGAATGACCCCGGTATCGAGATTTGATCTTCCTATGTGATGGGGAGTCCGTACGTGATTAGGAATTATCCGGATTTGCAAGTGCTTCTTTTGAAGTGCCTTCGATCTGCTCAGACCTGAAACAGACTTGTATGGACGTATGTCTGATGTTATACTTTGAGATGTAAACCTGGTTTCTGTCAAATACATTTCTATTTGGTGGCGGGGAATTTATTCTCTTAGCTTAACACCCTTCTCTGAGACGTACGAGCACATAGGTTATGTAGTTGGTGGTTACTAGTGATATATTCCCAATTTGGTAATGTGGAATGCTAAGTGTTTCCTATCATTTGTTGATCGAAGCATGGCTTTTGTGAAAACATTGCTTTGTGGATGAGACTTCGTCGAACCTCACAACCCGAAAATGGTCGAAACAGGAAGAATGCGGCAAGGTTATGAGGGTCGCGCCCTTTAGGGTATATCTATTTCCTTCTGGGAAAAGGAGGGATCCTAGATATTTAACCTATGTGGTTGTTGAAATTTTGTTGGTGTAGAGGTACCTCAGATAAAGGTCGGTAACGACCAGGGGATGACATACTCATGTCAGTAGTTACCTAGTTACAGAGGTAATCCGGCCTTGTGTTGGCAGAGAGCTGGTTAAGTTCTCTGGGCATCCCTCCGGAGGCGTACCCATGTGGTGGGGAAGTTCCTTGGCCTGACCATTTATTGGAAATCCAATCATCCAATACGTGCATTGCACGGTTTTAGTTGTAGAACCTTCCATTTAACATGGTAGCTATAGTAGGCATACTATATGGTACGTATGCTGGCTAAGATTAATATTATACTTGCAAAGGTTTTTTGCACTATGCACTAATAATAATATCAAAAGGATTTTGCGTATCAAGCATGTTTGACTATCATAAGGAGAAATCTCCCCTAAGTATGCGATTGCATTGTGTGCGTGTGCCGGGAGGCCTTATGGTAGTTTCATTTTTCAAAAAGCGTTGCAGATTTCTTTTTAAATTCTTTTTATTTGTTTTTGTTTGCTCACACCAGTCCCATGACTGAGCTAGAGTTTATTGTTCCCTTTCTAAACTCTGGGTGTCCACAATTTTCCACACAGGAAGCCTAGAGTCATATTTTCAGATAATCAGCTAGTAGATATAGTTTTTAGCAATCTTTGGAATCTGTGGTTTGGTGGTCGCATTGTGCATCGAGTTGCTACAAGTTCAGCATTGATAGTGGTTCAAGCTTATTGGATTGGAGTCTTTGAAGCTTTTGGGTTGAGCTACTTGGTTTTAAAGCACTGGAGATGGAGTTGCAGTATAGATGTTGGATTCTTTTGGAGCGTATATTGGTGCTATCTTTCCGCTGTTGTCTTTCCGCTGTTGTGCATTTTGGCTCTGGTAGTGTTAGGCTTTTGTTGTATCATATTGTATCTGATATTGTATCCATTGTTGTATCAATGATATATTGTTTTTCATCCGCTATGTTGTTGTACTTAATGTGTTATAAGCTCCGGCAAACCAGACTCAACGTTTGAATCTACGGCATTCAAATATGGGTGATATATTTGGGTGTTGATTTTCGAAGGCCGAGTCAGGGTCGTTACACGATGTTATCATATTATTAAAACGTATTTACATTATGTTACTCTTATTATGTACCCTTAATTGGACATACTCTGGCCAATGTGTTATTTATGTAATACTCGGATCAGTCAGATATAAGGATGACATGACCAACTTGTATTTTATTGGACTTAGAGGATTTTTATATTGGGATTGTTTACATGATATTTGTATGATCCTAATTCGTGGTATATATTTGTCACAGAGTTGTATATTAAATTAATTATCATATTACATCGAGTTATTTGACATTTGAGATACATTATATTCTTATGACATTATTGTATTATATATATAATACTTAATAATTAAAAAATTTATAATGATTACTATTAATAATAATGATTAGTAATTAATTTGAAATATGAAATAATCACTATTAACAATAAATATTAATAATTACCACCTAATAATTAATTATTAATATAATAAATAGTAAATAATAAGTATTAATTATTAATAAATAATTAATAAATAAAAATTAATGTATAAAAATTAATAATTGACATTAATAACTAATAATTAAGAAGTAATATTTAATATTTAGCAATTAATTTTTTATTGTTAGTAATTAATAATTACAATGTTTTTTTGAAAGTTATATAAATTTATTTTCAACAACTCTTTTGTTAATAATTAATATTAAATAACTACTATTAATAATTAAGATTTAATTACTAATAATTAATAAATAGTAATTAGTTTCCAATAAGTAATTATTGATAGTATCTAGTAATTAATAACTAAAAGAATAACTAATAATTAAAAAAGTAAATCATTAATAAATTAATAATAGTTAACCCAAAAATAAATAATAATAAACAAATAGTTAATAATTTATAAATAATAATTTCTATTAAATAGTAATAATTAATAATTAAATAATAAATAATCAATAACTAATTAATAATTCATAATTACTAATAATTATTTTGAAATATGAAATAATTAGTAATTAAGAATTAATAATTAATAAATAGTAATTATTTTTTAAATAATTAATATCAAATATTTAATTATTATTTACTAATAAAAAATTAAAAATAAATAATATTCTTTTAAAAAAGGGTTGCCACTATTAAATAATTATACTTGATAAATAAATCTTAACAATTAAAAATAAATATATAGTAATTAATATTTATTATTAATAATTAATAATATTTACGTAATAAATAACATTTAATAAATAATATCCAATTATAATCAAGAAGTAATAAGTAATAATTATTATGAAATAATTAAAAGTTAATAGTTAATTAACATTTAATAATTAATATTAAATATATAATAGTTATTAATTAATAATTGCTATGAATAATTAATAATTTATAAAATATACATAATAATTAATATTCAACTACAACTAAGAAGTAATAATTAATAAATAATAAATAAGCAGTAATAATTAATAATTACTATCTGATAATCAATAATTAATAATTAAGACTAATAATTAATAATTAATAAGTAATATTTTTGAATAGTCTAAAATCAATTCAAATTAATGTTAATTAATTAATTAAAAATGGTTAATGTTAATTTTTTTGATATTAGATTATTACTATTAATATTAAGTAATTACTTTAAACTAATTAATAATTAATATTTGATATTTAATTTTTAATTTTAATAATTAATTAATTTATTATTTTAATAACTTATATTTAATAAATTGTTATAGTTTAATAATTAATAATAATAATAATTAATTTACTATTTAATGATTGATAATTAATAATTAATTTGTATACAAAATAACTAATATTTAAATACAATTAAGAAGCAATGAGTAATAACTTATGATTAATAGTTAATAAATAAGAAGTCATATTTAATTAATAACTTTAAATAATTAATAATTTCTATTAAATAATTAATAATAGGACTAATATTTAATATATAATAATTGATAAGTAATTAATATTTAATAATTAAGAAGTAATATTTAAAATTTAGTATTTGATATATAGTAATTATATTTCAAAAAAAAAATTCAATTTTTTTACAAATTTTTAAAACTTTTATAAAATTCAAAAATATAAATTTATGTTACAGGAAAATAGGCACAGGAAAGAAGTTGTAAAAAAATTAAGTCTCAAGGACATCAAGGAAGAAGTTGCAACTATCATTCTATGATTTATACTATAAAATGTCCTTTAGACTAAAAACAAACTTGTTGTACCTAAGACTAATTTTTTTTACAACTTCTTCTCTCTGCCTAAAAACTCCTTTATGTTAGTATAACATTTCCTTATTTCCTGCCCATATTCCCTCCTACATTGCATTTCCCACTAATCCTAGTTTCCTATTAATTTCCATCTCCAACTTGCCTCATTTTTACTTAACCTAAGTTCCAAATCCTAAATTTTTAATACCAAATCACATTCGGACATAATCATAGTAAATCGTGCAACATCGACTTTGGTAGAACCTCAACCATCACAACATTATTCACGAGCAGGCCGCGCCTTCTCGACCAAAGAACCAGTATCAGCACTGACATCTCCTGCTTGGGGATTATGGTGATTTTAACCTTAAGTACTATATCCCAATAGCTGTGGCCCATGCATATGACACGACTGTCTTCCTAACGTTGCTTCCAAATTGAACAAAAGAGACATCGGGAATGGAGCGAGATGTTATACGGCAGCCTATATAAGAAAGAAAGCAAGTGAAGTTGGAGCAAGGGTTGATGCTACTACTGCTACTGCGGTGCAGATGAATGGTGCCATGTATTTAGGTTGGAGCAGAAGAGGATTTGGAAGAATCCTAAGCTTAATCAACACCCTTCTCCTCATTCTTCTGATGATGATTTATGATTAGTTTTCCTTTATTACTTGTGTTTTATGGTTAGTGATTCTAATTATTTCAATTCTTTTTTTTCTTTCACAAAATGAAGTTTTTTATAAATAATCACCAAAAACTGTCAACAAGTCTGACAGGTAACCATCAGAAAGATAGTAGACAAAACGCGGCGAAGCAAGCCGTAACAAAACAAAAACTAATACATAACATAGCTGCCGAAGGCTCCCTCCAGAGAAAGAAGCAAACAAACTAGACGAAATCCAGTAAAGACAGACGATAAAGAGAACGGCGAAAATGAGAACCGGAATATCCTCCGCTCAAATCCAAGCATCAGATAAGGAATAACAGTCCCCTAACCAAAGCCTGCAACCAAAAGCCACTACATGAGAGGAAAAAAAAGGGAGGGGGGAGACTAACGGAGACGAGAAAGCCAGAACCACCTGGCTCAGGGACGGACATCATCCAATTCCCGCCCTAGTGGAAGACTGAAAACAGAAAATAGATAGCAGGGCCACTAGGGGACCCGAACAGGAGCTAATCGATCCCTTGAAAGGTCTACCACGAAAAGCTAATCGATGCTATTGATCAGTCTGGCCTTCCTTTTGTTTTCTTGATTTTTCACATTTTAAGGATTTACTCATCCTGTTAAATGTGAACTTTACCCTTGTATAATTGGATACCTAGTTTTAAGGAAATAAAAATGGTGAAGTTTGTTAACTAATCTTGGAAACTTGTTAGATATAGATTTTAAAGACGAGGACCACTTTATTGCATGTTTGTTGAAGAGCATTGAAATACCGAGGCTAGCTTCGTATCTTGTTATAAACAGCTTTGGAAATTGTAGGAAAAACAAATAGATTGGAATAAATCAAAATAGTATATAATTGCAAACCAAAAATCATTCTGTCGTTATATTTTCTTCCTTTTTTATCCTTTTGACCGGCTTTGTACTTGAGGTTCAAATCACCACAATCCATAGAAGTCTTTTGCTTATGGCTTTATACGTAAGGCAATTCTAGGTCACTAGTCTTTCAACTTCAGTGTGTTTACCATATATTACTATAAATATTAGTTTAATTTCCCCTTAGTTTTGTAATAAACATATGATGAATTGATCTGATTTTGATAAAATTTGATAACACCAATATTTGGAACCTATATTACTGATATTCCTCCTCTATTATAACGATCATTATTATGAACATATGCCCATGATTGTCCTACTAACTTGCAAGAAGTGAGAATATTATCCTTCTTTAGGTTGTGCTCCAGCAGTCCGGCAAATAGAATATTAGACTTAAATAAGTGTTCTTTGACTTGTCGTGTTTTCCAGTGGAAGGAGTTAAGTCCTCTCACAATGTACACACACTAAAAAAATAATGTCAATTAAAGACTGACAGTTTTAGTTTCTAACTAAAGCAATTAGTTTTTAATAAAAATTTAAAGACCATATAAAGACTGAAATTTCGGTCTTTGATTTTCTAGTCGCAAATGTTATTTGAGACTGAAATTTCAGTCTTTAACAACATAGACTAAATTTTGGTCACTAAATTTTTTTGAGACTACAAATTAAAGACCGAAACTCAGTCCTTAATCGGTCTCAAAGTTTACAAAAGAAATTAAAAAAAAGGAATGAAATTTAAAATTTCAAAATTTGCGTTCCTTTTTCAATTTCCCCGATTAAAAAGAAATTTATTGAAAGCACAAGATTCCATACAAGTTTTCTTATAATACAATTACATTTCTTTAGTACCATTTTTCTCCATGTTCATTGAGCAAAGGATATTCATAAGATATAATAAAGGATGATATGCAACACATGCATCTAATATATTTAATTTGAGCATAAACAGTTTATAACAAAAAAAAAAAATGACAACAAAGTTTCACTTCCACAATTATTTATTATTATGTTCTGCCTTCAATCCATTTGGCAATAGTGTTAAATTACCCTGCTGTCATCCAATTAAACTATGATACAACAACCAAGTTTTACTACAACAACTAAGGAATAAATAAATAAAAACCTAACTGAAAGAATACAACTGAATACTCTAATTCACTCATTGAGCAAATAAACAATGACACTAGCATGGTCATATGGAAAGTGTAGAACCGAATGTCCATAAGAATTCACCTATGCCTTCTCTACCTCCTTTGCCCATCCTCTTCTCGTCAGTTCATATTAATTCCTACATTCACATTTCACGCATCAGGTGGCACACCTAAATCACCCAACATCAAAATAATATAAATAAATTATTCAAACATTGTTGCACTCTTAAAGAAAATATATATTAGGAATTTATTAAATGAATATTCGGAAAGAACATATTCACCTTTTATATGTGGACTGCAAGCATGATGAAACTTCCATGAGAAATCATCAAATTCGATGGACAATTGTTGTAGTTTACAGTGACAGCGAAGAGGAGGTTCCCTTTGATTTTGAGGATCATATTTATCAATAATTCGAGATGGAAGCTTTTCATTTTCATTTGATTAAGCAATCCAATAATATTTTCGACTGTCTACATAGGGAGAAAATCTTTTTCTATGGAGTGGGCAAATGATCTAGTGAGTCTAGATTTTATTTTACTGTAGAAATATTAGACAGTGGGGAAATGGGGTTGTGATTGTAAAGTTTTTATTTTACACTGTGGATACCTCATGTTAGTGGCTAGAATTATTTAAAATTATTGGGGATTAATTTTGAAATGTAAGTTAATCGCTCTTATTCAATGTTACATGGATAACTAAACCTGATCGTTGGATTTAATAGATGAAACGATCTCAACCACTGTAAAGTGTACGTACTAATTCAAAGACCGAATTAGAGACAGAAATTCAGTATTTAGATAAAATCAAATATTAGAGATAGATTAAAAACTGAATTTCAGTCTTTAAATTGTTAAATTAAAGACTAAAATTTTCAGTTTTTAATCAGTCATTGATTTAAGGCCGAAAAATTATAGTCTTTGGTTTTCAGTTTCTAACATGATGTTTTTTTGGTAGTGACAAGGGATTCTATGATTAACTAATTGAACCACTCCTAACATATTTCTCTTGTCATTAATCAAGAAGTCTATTTATCACATAGAGGATTATCAATCATGCCAGTATTTTGTGTTGCTTTGAGCTGAAATATTATTTCTTCACTGCTGTTTTTTCCATGCAAGCCTTTGTTTGTCGTTGATTCCTATTTACTTTTCAGTGTTACTTTTATGATTGTTGTTATGATTGACTTGATCCTATATGATTCACTTGACCCTATATGTTGTAGAAATAGTGTTTCTTCACTCATGTTTCCAGATCATAATTTCAGACGAGCAGCATCACTTCAACGCAAGCAAATCCAGATTCAATAGTAGCGAATTTTAGCATTGGGCAGCATCCCCTTATCGCCGTTATTGTACTCGAGTTCATCAGATTCAGCAAGATCTTGTAATGTAGTTTAGAATTCTGAAAGCAAGAAGGTATCAACTTCTAATGCTCTGGAAGGAAATGTAGATGCTACAGCAAGCCCTGTAGAAAAAGAGTTCACTCAACATCACTCAGTAGAGTGCTACAACTATGAATAATCAGAAATTAAAAGAAGGGGAAGCAGATAAAAACAAAATGATGGATACTGAAATTTTTGATATTTCTAATAATCTTAAAAATACCGAGGATGATAATAATGTTTTTGATGATGATAAACTCTTTAGAATTAGATTCATGTATGATGGTAGCTGAGCATGGACCAGAGATTTGAAAATCAAAGGGGACTATCTGATTTGGCTCATATTAATGCCGCTAGCAAGATTTATGCAGGCATCCTCACAAATAATCAGATCGTAACCTGTCAGGGAAGTACCAAGGCTTTTAATACTGATATCATTAAGAAAAGTAAAGATTTTTATACTAACGCTAATGATATATTACCTAATTATAGCAAGAGGAGCTGCAAAACTGCTGAAGAAGACTACAACTTCTTGCTGGCTATCAATGAGCAAAGATTAGGGAATTCGCTCTACATCAGCAAGCTTAATAACCACATTTACCACTTATCTGTATGGGATAAAGGCGAGAACAGCAACTCATCTGCTATCGCCTGTTCTAAAAACACTAGATCTGATCTAAAGAAGAATACTACTCTGTTCCACACATCAGATCGAAAGCCTGAAAGCAAACACGACAACAAGGAGAACGACTCAAAGGATTCAAAAACTAAAACAACCTACCAAGGTCATTTTAGCTTCGATTCAGGGATCTCTAGTCCTCGTGATAAAGAAACTAGGGATTGGAGACCTCCTCAAGCCTCTAGTTTGGGCTTAAGCATGAATATTTTTTGTTTTTTTTTTTGCGAACGTTTGCTAGGGTTCGCTAGGGTTTTGTTGTATTGTTTGGTTCGGGTTTTTAGGGTTTACCCCTCTATTGTTCTGTAACCCATTGGGCCTGGCCCATTTATTTATCTTTTTCAAAAAAAAAAGGGGACTGGATCTTGAAAATCATTATGTGTATGTACTATTTACTTATTACATTAATATAACTTGTCTAATTGCTAAATGTATTAAATGTATATAAGAATTTTGGGTTGTTTGTTTAAAAAATGGAATGAATATAAGAATTTTTCTTTCATGATGTTGTTAGATGTATATGCTTCACCAGCGAACTGTAATTTTTTTTTAATTTTTCATTTATGTTGGAACGGGGGTAAACAATTGTAGTTATGGAATATTACAATGGTCAACGCCAGTTGTAATATTATTTTCTACAACTGTCATTAATAGTTGCAATAAATGCTTTTCGGAGAGATGTTACAGATTAACAACTGACAATTACAGTTGTAAACGACCATATTGCAACGGGTTTAAACAATTGTAAAAGAGATTTACTACAACGGGCCTTTACAACGGTCAATGCTGGTTGTAAAATCTATTGGTATATTACAACTTCGCATATTACAACAGTTGCAAGCCCGTTGTTAAATATCTATTACAACAGGAATTGCCCATTGTAAAATGGTTATTTTGTAGTGTAGCCTCATTCTACGTATTATATGACAGTATTACTCTATAATACTCTTGAATAGTATGAGTATGGAGGTGGGATTTTCACAGTTAGTATCAGAGCAGATTTAAAACAATACATCGTATATAAGAAACACATGCTGTGATCTTAGATGAGACTTAGAGTTTTTGACCCTTGGGTATGTTGGATAATTTTCTATGATAAAAGATTGTATCTTATATATAGTGGATGATTACTAGGGTAATCATCAAGGGGTGTATTTATGATTTTACGAATATATATATATATATATATATATATATATATATATATAATTACTTTTCTTTCAATATGAAATGGTTGAAGTAGTAAGGACGAAAGAAGTTAATCCAACCAGTAGCACTTACATTTATGATTTTGGATGGTTTTGTATTGTATTATGGAGATTGGTTTGATAATGTGTAGTTGATTTTTAATTTTATTTTTGGATCAGAGTGCACAGCTGAAAATCTATTTATCAGTTTCTACTAGGTATATTTATTTTTGTCTCTTATGTTTGTTTGGTTATTTGAAATTGCTGGTATTGAATTTAATTTTGAAATTTGTGTGAATTTAAAGGTAGTTTGAAATTGTTTTAAAGTTACTAAAGACTTAAATATGCAGATATAGTTTGTTATTATTATTATTATATGATTTTGGAAGATAAATATAAGCAGTAATCTTTTGAAGTGTGTGTGTGTATAATATAAGTATAGTATTAAAGGAGGATTTGTAGATAAATTCGTAGAAGTTTCATTAAAATAAGTATAGTAAATAATTTGTGAAAGTAATATCAATGGATATTTTTGGAAAATAAAATTTTGTTAATATGTTCATTGAGTGTGTTGAGAATTTCGATCGATGTGGATGCATACGTATTCGAAAGAGATTCTTAAACACTAGAATGAAACATTTTGAACACAATTTTTTCAATAGATGTAAATATTTTGTGTAGAATCAAAGTATTTTGGCTAGATTTAGTTCTTTTAGAAATGGTGATATTTAATATTTATATTTTTAAATGATGCTTATATGTTTATATGTATTTTTAATGATAGTTGCCATATGATATTAATGCACAACTGTGATCATTGGCGAGGCAATATTGATTATGTGGTCAATGCTGCAGCCAATTGATATTAGTAATCACTATAATAAATGGCAATGCAATACCACTATATAGTATAGTATTATAAGTATGTATATTTGATCGCTTTAGGTTATAAAGGGTAATGCATAATGCTATGGAGTTTCGGAAATTATATAAGAATATGTGTAATTTGAGGATATACTATTTTGAACTATAAAATGGTTTTAATTTGTTATTGAATGTAAGAAATTATGGATAACTTAATTTTAAATTTATTAATAAAAAGATTATTATTAAGTATTTTCCAAAAATAAACAATTTCTTTGTAGTCCGATGTGTTATTAAATAATTTAGAGATAAAAAATTTGATTTGGCTTTAACTTTGAAATTGAAATGGGTTAATTGAATTGAGAATTATATGTGTAAATATTACATGATTATCTTTTAAGTGTTAAATTTTGAAAATAATTTAAAATTTCCCTCTATTTATTAATTTAAAAGTATTAAATATTTGTACAGGTTTATAAACATAATTTGTTAAGTAAAGTCTAAAAATAATTTTATTATAATATGATGTTTAAATTAAATAAAAATAAAATCATGGAAAATAATTATCTACTGTTTAAAAGTGAAATTTAAATCATATGATTAAATTTAGTTTAATTAATTTGTTGTAAATTCTTCCTTATGGGAAATTACGAGGACACAATTTTGTTAAGGAGGGAAGCTTGTAACAACCCGATTTTTAAATAAAAATTAATTATAATTTACTGATTAGAAAGAGAATTAGTGAATCTATTTGATGATCGGCTAAGAAATTATTAAATGAAAGGTTTTAAATCATAAAAATACGATATTCGAAGTTTTAATAAGTTAAAATTGTGAACATGGAATTTTATAAAAGCAAAAATAATTGAATGTGATGTTATTCGGGAAAGTAGTAGTTTTGGAATATAATTTTTTACTTATCTAATTAAGTAAAATTTAGTTTAGTATATAAAAGGAAAATAAAATAATTATATATTTACTTATTTTCATTATTACATGGCCCCAACTTATGAACCCAAGCCCAATTGAATTGTATATTTCATTGCTTCCAAAATTTTCTCTTCTCTTCACATAATCACTCATCCATCTTATCTGTCAATTATCCTCTACCAAAAGCAAAGCGAATAAAATCCTTATCACTTGGAAAATCCAAAACAAATTCAATAAATACAAAAAAATCCCTAAATTTCGATATGTGCTTCTTAATATCCATGTGCATCTATAGCGGAAAGCAACTCGTGTTCGTTGTGTCAATGGTGAGTTTTGTATGTGCGTTTGAGAGCAGAGAGGAAGAGGAAGAAACATAAATTTGAGATGACTTTTTGCACTCACATACCTATG
Organism: Allium cepa; assembly: GCA_030765085.1. NCBI lineage: Eukaryota > Viridiplantae > Streptophyta > Magnoliopsida > Asparagales > Amaryllidaceae > Allium > Allium cepa. Next base: position 445,584,531 of record CM060940.1, on the reverse strand, counting down.
TTCTAATCCGTAACTCATGTCATTTATATTGTTTTGGATTGATTCTTGAGTGAAATTCTTGGCGTGCTTTGAGTTGGTGAGGTATATAGCGATGATAGGAATGGAATCGATCAAAGATAGGTCAACTTGGAGCTTAGATGCTCTAGGCCATTCATGACCGGTGGACCGGTCATTCATGGCTGGTGCATTGATGGTGAAGAGTGCCGCGGTGTAGTGCATGTGTGTGTTTTTGAGTGTGTATTTCCATGGTTGTGCATGTGTATGTGTGTGAGTGTTTCAAGGTGTATGCATGAATGTGTGGTGTGTGTTGCACGTGAGTGTGAATGTGTTTGTATATGTGTCTGTGTGTAGGTATGTGTTAGGATTGATGTGTGCGCTACATATATTTTTGTAGCTATATATTATATTGTGGCATACTTATATTAGTAATTCATAAACAAATGCTGGAAAATTTTCTTGTGCTAGTGCGTTGTTCTCTCTACGTGTGTATGTGTGTGTTTGTGTGTGTTGCTATTTTTTTGTGGTGGGTGTGGCTATGTTTTCTGGAGTATGTGTGCCTATGTTGTGTATGTATGTGTGTTTTGAGAGTGAGCGTTGTTTAGCTATTTCATTTTAACATATATTAGTTAATTATTTTTATATACAATAAGATTTACAAATAAAAAGATGCTTAGTATATTGTAAATTTAATCAAAGAAAAAGTTTCATTTACTAATAGTTATTAATTATTTAATTTAAGAATAAACTATTTAGTAAAATATTTATCTTTTGGTTTTATGTTAATTTAAAAGAATCCTATATAAAATTCTTGGAAAATATGATATTATTTCAAATTGGAACTTAATAGATTATGAAATAATTTTTATACGAAATATTCTACTTTATAACTTATTTTTGGAATTTAAAAGAGGTTTTCCTATCATATTAGTAAGTATTAATAAATTGACTAATTTTACGAAAGATATTAAAATTAGATATATATTGTAAATAACTAAATTATAATCGAGTCTAAATTCTTGCTATTTCTTGTGTACGTAGTTATTGTTCATTTTTAAGTTTTATTTTCTTATATGAGATAATGATGTGAGGGATTTTTATTAGTAATTAATTTAATTATTTTATAATCAGATTTATTCAGATAATCTATTTTTATAGTAGTTTCTGATCTATTTTCTTACCTTCTTTATATTGATTTTGATGATATGAGTGATTTACTCTTGATATTGATTTGGTTAATGATTTTAATAAGATACGGTGATGATGTCCTTTGATATGATTTTGGGATGATTTATTTTGTGTAATAAGGAATCTGAATAAACGGAGTTATAATACCGTCTGGTATGTGTAACATCCCAATTTTTTATCAAATTTAAAATTTGGCAATTAATATAAATTTTTGAAATAATTTTGGAATTAAATTTGAATTTTTTTCAAAACAAATTAGATAAGTATTGATTGGTATATATGAATAAGATTGTAATTTGCATTTGAGTTTAAAATTTAAAATAATAAATGTTTTCAAATTATTTGAATTTAAATATATATATATACATATGGATAGATTTGAATTTGAATTTGAATTTTAAATAAATATCTTAGTTAAACGAGTATATATGCACGTCCAGGTGGGCATGCATCTAATCACAATGTCTTATGGCTAGATTACTTGTTATGTACTTTTTAGTGCTCCATGGTCAGTAGTCTCTCATATATCATTTACGCTATATTTTTTCTTTTTTAAATTCACAATTTATTGAATATACTCGTTAATATTTTTGTTAAATTTGTGATTGTGAAAAAATACACGTTAGATGATTAAAAAAATTCAAAGTTTGAATCAAAAATGTTTTTACTTTAACCTTATGATACCATAATTTGCATAAGGTTAGGAAGTTAAATTTTATTTGCCTGGCTAATTCTTTCTCAAGAAAATGGAACTCCAACGTTGTTCAAAATGAATTTTATTTTCCTATTAAGTTTGTTTTTTCATCTTGGAACGTCTTGTGGCTTTGTTAATAACTATTGAAAATTATTGTTGGCATCTTTGGCAGGTTTTATACTCCTTTTAACATTACTTATCACATAATTTGGGCATTTAGCTCATTAGTTCGTTTAATTTTCGTACCCATGTACATCTCTATATGTTGATAGCTTTAAATTCTATAGCTAGTTCTCTATGTAGCTTTTTAATTTGAAGTGTAGTGGTAGTATGTGATGATGTTCATTTTTTAACGTGGGATATAAGTACATTAATATCTCAAAAATAAATTTGTCTTATTGACATCAAAATGATTTGTACTTTTCCAAATAAGTTTGGAACCACTATATCACTCGGAAATAGAAATGATACAAATTCTTAACAAATACGACATGCATGCCAAAGTACACAGTCTCAACAACTTAATGAAACAAAACCACAAATTCAGCGTACCAACAATACAGTAAGAATCAACATCCAAACTGTTTTCAACTTATCTAGTCTATGAGAACTGCAAAAGGCAAAAGGAATATGATAATTACTACAGTTATGTGGTTTTAATTTTGATCCGAATGATCCAGATAGTGACCTTTTATTTGTTTCATCGGACAGAGAATCAGACGGTTATCAAGCATTGGAAGCTCAGTAATGAACCAGGTACAACATCATTAACATCCATAAGACTCAAAGCAGCATTGTTGAGAGGAAAAATCAACATTGAAATATGGATCCTGTAACATCAAAGGTAATACTGGTGACAGCCTTAGCACTAATGGCTCTAACCATTACAGGAAATCTAATTTGCAATCCAAATAAATATGTACCTGGCAGTGGCTCTGAAGCAAACATACTGATCATGCTTGAAAGCATGCACATTGCAACTGCATCAGCACCAGAATATAGCTATGCAGTAAAATTGAATTCCCCTAGTGTCTTTGGTAATTGGCGCTGCATGTTTGATATCTCAGCTCAAGATTGTATTTCGTGCATGGATGAATCTGTCAATTACATCAAAAGCATGTGTCCTCAGGCTCTTTCAGTACATAACCTAATTATATGATTGTACAGGGGTATGGATAGTTTCAACTTGTTTTCTTTCTTTAAAATCTGGAACAAAGATCTCAAGTCACATGAAAATGCCATGAAATTATAGTTTCTCGATATCAAAACCTTGTGAATGAAATTCTCTTAGAGAAAACCCAAACTGACAAAGAATATTGACAAAGAATATCACTGCACAACTCCACCTTCAACTTCCATCTACTGCAAACACTTCAGCACTTTGCACATTCCACTCCCCCTGCAACTTTAACTAAACTCGTCTCCTGCATCACCTTCACACCTATGCCATAACACACTGCTTACCACATAAACATCTCTCTACATTGCTTTTTCCTCCTCCCTACATTACTTCAACCTGTACCATTCCGCAACCTGCCATAACCTCCCATAACACATAGACATACAATCAACACTTCCCTTAAATATGCAACCAACCCAAATAGCTTCCATTTCCTCACCAACCCGCCTCTGCTTCACGCTGCTGCCAATACACAAACAACCACCTCCATACAATTCACTGAACAACAGTGCACATCACAGTGTACATTACCATACATCCTCCCCAAAGCTTCATCAACTTCCCTACCTCATTAGTGCCTCATCAGCGCTCCACCATTCCACCGCTAAAATGTCACATACACATCTGTCACCACCAGCATCCCTTTTGCCTCTGTTCAACTTAAATCACTGCACCATCACACTTCATCAATAGAACACATCACTACCCAATCTTCAACCACAACCGATGCTAGTCACCGCCCAAACCTCGTGAACTTTTTACTCGTTGAACTAATTTACTCGTTGTCTTTTTAAAATTCCAAAAATGCCCCTGCTTTCCGTTTACATAGGGAAAGTGCAAACTATATGTGAAACCAATGATCTAGCCACATCACCAAACATGTCAAGGAATCAACTATATGAATCATTATCACCTCCTGGCACAAAAATCTTGCAGTTTTTTCATCCTCTTACTGATCCTCTCCCTTATAACTAACCAAATCGAATATTTTAAATATGCGTGTCGAGGTTTTAACGTTGATTATATATTAAAAAAAGCTATTAAATGAAAATGTGAAATAAAAGTACTTTCTCAGCTAAACTGTGCCTATCTGATGCCTAGCCTCTTCTTGGATAAATATAATTTTGAAGGTGGTTCTTCCATATTTTATGCAACTAATAAAAGCTTTAAATAATAAAGAAAAAGAAAATTAAGACCATGTCACTATAGTATTGATAATACCTACAAAGAGTAAATGCATGCCAATTAACCAAATCCAATGACACTAATTTAAAACCGATTCGATAGTATTGATAACTCATACAGAAAGTAAATGCATGCTAATTAACCAAACCAATTCTATGGACTCTAGATTAAAGAACATGAGCATAAGAGTATTGATAACACTTTTTTTTATGGTTCTCAAATTTTTTGCACATCTTCTTGTACTAATAAGGAAAAGGGTAAGTAAAAGTTCTGTAAAATACTACAGTTTAATACTAATCTATGGTCTTTGCATTTCACATTACCATATCAGCCTGTGCTTTCCACCAAGTAACTATAAAAAACTTCCTCAACATTCAAAAAATTATTCTCGGGTTCTATCGAAAATCCACTGAGATTTAGAACATGTCTTAATATTGTTTATTTATATGAAATAATATATAAACCTAACTAAAAAATATATTTATCTTTCCAACATTTAGCCATGAATAATAACGCACAGAATTCCTAAATTAAATACATGTATTCAATCTTCAAAGTACTAAAGCTTGTATCCATAAAAATACTATATAATATGTAATGGAAGGGAAAGATTGGAGGCATGTTCGAGGATTTTATGGATCGACAAAAGGGGCTTAGTAGTGCCGTAAGTCCTGAGAATAAGCCTATGTGGGTAGATAAAATGGGTGATAATCTGGTTGGTATTCATATGTCGATTATCCTTATGCTATGGTGGAAACAAATTAAGGTACTATTCCAATATTTAGTATAAAATTATATACATTCCTTTTTTTTCATATGTGGAAACAAATTATGGTTGGTATTCATATGTTGATTATCCTTATTCAACTTTTTTTTTTCCTGCCTGTTATATTTTCAAAGATACTTTGGTCTACAAACTTGCTTACTATGAAATCAATGTAATATGATACTTTTCTCATTTCGACAAACTTGCTTACTCTGGAAAGCACAAAATGCATACGTCATGTCACACTATATCAAGGAAAATAAATATTACAAATGGGGAAAAATTACTACCGTAAGAAAAATAAAATTAAACTAAAAATTGGTTTGGCTCATTAATAGTGAATCAAATATCATCAAGCTGTACCAATCATCCATTAAATGAAAGCTTTTATCAACCTAACATGGAGAAGCATGAAAATACAAATAATAGCATAACATACAAAGCCGTTTCTGGTGCTGAAATAAAAAAACAGTTTATGTAAATTTGTTGAGGACGTTTTTATTCAAAGTGTAGTTTGAAAAAATTCAGCACCATCATACTGATTTTAATAAACACCATGTCATTAAAAAAATACGCATTACAAATTAGTCATTAAAGCATAATAACAACAACAATAAAGTTGGAATAGAAAATGTGCAACTATTTGAAGAAAATTTGGACATGTTGGGAAATGCCCACAACCAATGTTAATTTGGGAAAGTAAATATTCAGGAAAGTGAAATATGCCGAGGAAAAAAAATATTATTTTCCTTTGCTGTAGAGTAAACCTGAATGATACTCAAATTCTTAGCAAGCGCAAAATAAATTATGCAGTACACACTACTTAGGTCTAGATCATCCGTTAGCTCTGTAGAAAAAGATTCAACTTAGTAGTTGTGATAGATTTAGAAATAGTAGGTATGCTACAGATTAATCAAATAAAATAACTGTATGGAGGAAGTGCATGTTATACATATGGGGGAAAAATTTAAGTTCACTTTGGTAACATGTTAGCAACTAATATCCAAACATCTCGGTATATTTATTTAGAAAAATCATAGAACAGTCATACGTCTCATGAGTGCTAATATTTTCCAATTAAATACCTTTGACCTGAACATATAATATAAAAGAAAATAGATCTAAAAGGCCTAAATTGAAGCACAAAGGTTGTCTAAGTGTAGATATTTATTGTGCAACATACAGCTTTTGTTAAGAATTTTCCAGGATCACTACACAAATAGATTTAGAAGAGAAAGTAGTGAAGAAAGCAAACAAAAATAATTATCCAAAAAACAAAAACTTTTATTGATTCAATCAAGAAAATACAAAAGAGACTTAAAATTGAGAAGAAATCTCAATTCCAAACACCCAACAAAATACACTTTTTCCCACACCTCTCTTATCAACCCTAGACATGTCTATTTATAATAGACTTGACAAATATCTTCTTCAAGAAGCTATTGAATCCGTTAATCTTTTCCATGTAGATAATTTATTGCCTTCTTTAATGCAATAAAAGAGGCAACTAATCTCTCTATCAAATACGTAAAATCTCTAAAAGATGCAATAAATCACCTTCCAAAATTCTATCAAATCTGTAAAATAGGCAATGAATTTGAGTCATAATTCCACATAGACTCAAATATCTCCAAGATCTAATTATATATGTAATATTATATCACTAAAATCTAACAATCTCCACCTCGATATAATATTTCATAAATGACATCTAATCTCCTCCTCGAACCTCAACTCCAACAATATATCCAAGGAAACATATATCTTCACCTAAAACTAAACCTCCCTCCAAACTATGCATGCCCGCCAATAGAACATGCACATCATCAACGGATCAGAATTGCTTGTAATACCACAAAGACCTCCAAATAGGCTTTGTGGTTTTCCGTTGTTGGCTCCACCTTGATTTAGATAGATTTGTCTCTCCAATTTCACTTGTATAAGAATTTGCAGTCTTTAAAGTTTTTCCTAGCAATGAATAAATATTATTGTTTTTCCTCTTCGTGCGCAACACCTCTCTATTACCCTCCCAGACCCTAGTTACTCCACCTCGAATCGAGAAGTTACAACCTTTCCCTTCCAGCTGTCCAACAGAGATAAGATTCCTTTTAATTTCTGGGATATGCCTAACCCCTGTAAGCGTCACCAACCTTCCAGTATCCATCTTCAACATGACAGAACCTATGCCTTGAACTTGTAGATCTCCACCATTAGCGGACTCCACCTTGCATGCTTCCTTCTTATAATCAGTGAATGCTTCCCTTTGATTGCAAATGTGGAAACATGCACCAGAATCTAGCACCCATTCTCCTTCCATACTCATATCAACACAAAGAACATCATTGCTAATGCCAAAGTTTACCTCCTCATCACCATCTACCTCCAGCTTATTTTTGCTTCCTTCTTGAGTTTTCATCCTCTCTTTATCCTCTCTTAATTTATTGCAAAATTTCAGCTGATGGCCTGGTTTTTCACAGTAATAGCATATGAAATCTCGATCCGTATTTGGCTTGAATGAGCGTCTTTCTCTCTTTGCAAAGTGGACCTCTGCCAATGGATTTGTAGTTTCTTTTTCTTCAGTGGCCTTTCCTTCTGATGAATTTATCCTCCGCATCTCCTCATTAAGAAGGCTGCTAACCACAGTCTCCATGGAAATAACACCACTAGAATTTGAATTGTTCAATGCGACTACAAGTGTTTTCCAACTTTCAGGCAATGAGCTCATTAATATTAAAGCTTGAGTTTCATCATCAACTTTGAAGCTTATCTCCGCCAATTGGTTCACAATTGCTTGAAAGCTGTTGAGATGTTCGCTAATCGATTCGCCTTCCTTTAGTTTTAGATTGACCAACTTTCTCATCAGGAATGCCTTATTTGTCGCAGAATTTTTTGCATAAATTCCTTCCAATTTCTTCCATATGCCAAAAGCAGAAGTTTCACAAGCGACGATATGAAACACAGAATTCTCCATAAAACACCGAATTGCTGCAGCTGCCTTCCTATCCAAAATTTCCCACTTTGCCTCAGTTATTCCATTTGGTTTTTCCCCTTTGTTTTCCAAGGGTTGGTGCAGATCATTAAGATAGAGATAATCTTCCATCTTCGCCTTCCATAACCCCCAGTTCCTTCCATTAAGCTTTTCAACACTTATCTTTTCCATAGCCAAAGACTCTTCCAAAAAATTTGTGTAGTTTGGCTCCGATACCAAAATGTTAAGAATTTTCCAGGATCACTACACAAATAGATTTAGAAGAGAAAGTAGTGAAGAAAGCAAACAAAAATAATTATCCAAAAAACAAAAACTTTTATTGATTCAATCAAGAAAATACAAAAGAGACTTAAAATTGAGAAGAAATCTCAATTCCAAACACCCAACAAAATACACTTTTTCCCACACCTCTCTTATCAACCCTAGACATGTCTATTTATAATAGACTTGACAAATATCTTCTTCAAGAAGCTATTGAATCTGTTAATCTTTTCCATGTAGATAATTTATTGCCTTCTTTAATGCAATAAAAGAGGCAACTAATCTCTCTATCAAATACGTAAAATCTCTAAAAGATGCAATAAATCACCTTCCAAAATTCTATCAAATCTGTAAAATAGGCAATGAATTTGAGTCATAATTCCACATAGACTCAAATATCTCCAAGATCTAATTATATATGTAATATTATATCACTAAAATCTAACAGCTTTTACGGTATGACTAATATTAAATGGATGATCATGGGTGCTTTAAAACTAATTATTATTTCTAACATGGAAATTTGTTTAGAAGATTTAACTGCTATTTTAATTGTAATTCTGACCATAAATTTTTTCTAATTACTAATCAAATTAACTACTAAATTAATGGGAATAAACTACGCAGATTGAAACTTATGAAGTAATAAAGTTCAGTATATGATATTCATATGTTTACTACAGATTGCTATGGGCGACTCAACCTGGGAATACTGATAGTAGTTTAAAATTGTAGAAGAGTAAACTTCATACTGGAATCCCAAGCACAGAAATGGTGTTAATCAAATAACTGACCATAAATATCTACCAACTACTACATAAATTAACTACTACAGTAATGGGAATCCCAAGCACAGAAATGGTGTTAATCAAATACATGGTGCTTATGACAATCTCTGAATGATAAATCATATTTGTATCATGTGCATCAGTCTAAGTGATTTGAAGAAGACTATAAAATATAAATGATTATCATGTCAGCTAGTAAAACTAATTCAACATTATTGTTTTTGGTAAAGGCGACTGCTTGTATTAGCATTAAAAAACTAAGAGGCAGGGCCAGCCCTGGCATGCTGCCTTTGCCAACCTACAGGGTCCGAAAATGTTTCTAGGAATGACGCTATTTGCACCATGGAAAACCAATAAAAATCATTTTGACAAAAAGCAGTAGGTAAATCATTTTGACAGCAATTTGAGTTGGAAAGTATGTTTTTCATTATAGTCAGTAATATATTACCCATTGAGGTGACAAATAAGCTTCCGTTACATTGTTCTTTGATAATGTCTCTTGTAATTTTTAAAATCAAATGGCAGTCCTGCAATTTTTCAAATGATTTTACATGCAAAAAACATGATTCCTGCCTACATCAAGTTATGTTCAACATTTATATAGCTAATTTCAGTCAAACTGACACACAGATATGCATTTTTGTATGTCTAAATAGTTATAGGTTCTCGCACATTCATTAATAATATTCTGCATATTCTTAAACTCCAAAATTTTGAAGTTCATACGTAATTATTTTAGAATTTTTTATTCAAAATCAATCAAAATATCGTACAAATAATAAAAAATAATGCAAGTAAGAGAACATATTTTTACATTTCACACATCCTACAGTCAAAAACTAAATGGTTCAAGCTTGAACTTTATTATGTACTAAGGTAATTCCTCCTTTTCTAAGAATAACTCTAAAATCGTTGAACCCTTATTTACATCGTATATGGAACTGTAACTGCTTTTTACTAAAATGCAAAACTCATGGATTTTTTAGGACTAAATATTGCAACGTTGTTTACAAATTCTCTATTGCATTACCATCCAGTGTATACAAAGTTAAAAAGAATCAATCCATTTTATATTCAACTTAAAGTTAATAAAGGACAAAATAGAAACTTAGAATATTAAGTGAATCAATAATAACCTTGAACTCCATAAGACCTGTAGAGAAGACCAAAAGCAGTAGGTAAAGTCGATCGAGCAACAAAATCGCGAGGAAGAAAGAGCTGCCGAAGACGCCGGAGCAGAGCACCGACCAAGATGGACGCTATTACGAAGATGCTTGGCGGCGATTTGAGGAACGAAATAGGGCTTTGAGATACATTTTCAAAAATCTCAGATTTTTTCGGAGCAAAGGGTATTTTGCGTAATGGAAAACGGTAAACGGAGAAGCCGTATGGATGTAAAATGGACGTAGAACCGAGGGCACTATTGGTATTTCAAAAAGACACCGAGTAAATGAGTGAAGTGAATTCTCATTATTAGTAGTAGAGATAAGTTGCATTCAAAAATAATATATATACGGTTTTTTTCTTATATATAATTAGTTTCAAAAATTATTTTCTTTAAAGGTTATAAATATATATATATATATATATAAATATAAAAGGAAAAGCATAAATACAAAGATATAAAAACATAGTACATGATAATACATAGATTAATACATAAAAAAAAGAAAATAATAAATATAAATAAATAAATATATATATATATATAAACATTTTCTCATGCAAAAATTTACAAATGTTAAATCTTTAACATATCAATTAACAAGTGTAAGTGTTTTACTAAGGGATTTAACAAATGTAAGCCATGTAATATAAGAAATGAAGAAGTGTCATTTATTTCAATTATTTCTAAAATAATAAATAGAAAGAAAATGAAACTACATAATATCTTTATTCTCCTCCCTCTCATTTCTTTTATCACTTTCAAACTTCAAAAAAAGGAGAAACCTGTGGTGTGCACGTAAATGTGCATATTTTAACCACCATACTTATTCTTTTTAAATTAAATAAATGATCATATTGGGTATTTTAACTTGTTTAAACCAAAATTCATATCATTTGAAATTGTCACATATTCATCTTCATCCAGGGACAAAATGGTCATTTTTGTGCATATATTAATTTGAGAACATTTAATTGGAAATTTTTATATTATTTTGTAGGAAATTACACTCAATTACAAGTGGGTTCATGAAGGAATATGCATGCACAAAATGAATACAAAGGAATGAAGATGGAAATAATTCAAAGTGAAGAACATGGAGGACCCCACCTACCCACTACCTAATGTACAAATTAAAGGCTAATGCACATGCTAAAAGACATTTAAAGCTTCATGTACATTTAAGTGGGGTATTATTAAAGCTAATAATAACTTGGCCACCACACTTCCTCCAAGGGCATTTTGGGTACTCCCCAAAAATATGCATTAGGGTTCCTAACTTGTATAAATACCCCTTATGTTTCATGCAGCCATCTTCCTCTTAGTTAGTTAGTTTTAGTTTAGAAAATAAATCAAAGCTCTGTTTCTTTCCATGGCTACTTAGCCATTTTATTTCATGTAATTTTCTTTTCTTTTATGCAATGTTAATTCTCTTTTATTTACATGCTTTTTCTCTTCTTATGTAATAGTGTAGATTTACCTTTATGCAATTAGATTAGTTGTCTTTTCCATTAGCTTTCATTTTCCTTTCTTTTTGCTTTCATGTTGCTTTCTACATTTGTTGATTTGATAACAAATATGAGAGCTTAATCCCTACAATTTAGGGGTAATGAAGCTCTCTAGTATGTAGATGCAACATTTTGATATTTATACTCTCTTTTTGTGCTTTAATGGATACACTTGAAGTGGTTTAATGATGTTGTTTAGCTTTAAATTTGATAGTCTATGTTGTTCATAACAAATAGGCTATGCTTAAACAAACATAATACAAATTGCCTCTTCATCTAAATATGATTATGACAAAGAAGTGAATGTTGAAATTGAAATTTGATAGCCTATATTTCTAAACAATAGTTAATAGGCTATGCTTAAAATAGATTTTTATTTCAACTTTGTTGTTATATTTCATGAGAGTTAAATGTGTATTAGTGGTTGTGTTAATGGTTTATATTGGGCTAATTAATAGCACAAATATATCATACTTATGATAAACACATCAATTAATTACACTAATGAAAAGAAAAGAGAGATCATAACTTCATTTTGTTGATTTATATGATCTAGAGAGTGGATTATCTCTAAATTGTTCTTTTAGCTCTCATATTTTTATCATTTTCTTTTTCTAGTTTTTGTTAATTTCTTACATTTCTAACTATTCACTCTCGACTTCGGTATAATTTGATTGAATAGAATTTTAAAATCATCAATTCCCTGTGGATCGACCCGTATTCGCCACGTGCTACATTCGTACACCGTGCGCTTGCGGTTATTTTTAATTTAAATTCGTTCGACGGTTTTCTAAATCGATAGAATTTCCGTCGACGAACAAGTTTTAGGCGTCATTGCCGGGGAATTGTTTTGATTTCAATTTTCTATTCTTCGAATTATTTGTGTTTGATTTTTGTGTGTGTGTTGTGTTAAAAAAAAATTGCGTGTTTGTTTGATTTTGTGTGCATTTGTTTGTGTTCTTGTTTGTTTTTCATTTTCATTTGCCTTTCCTTTTATTTAAAAAAAAATAACATCCAAAGTATTCGCTCTCATTTAAAAGTCCTCACGGTTATGCATGGGTGAATTACTTGGAATCTTTGATAAAGATTTTGTGTTTTCATATTCATTTAAAAGTCCTCACGGTTATGCATGTATGTAACACATGTAAAAAAAATAGACTTAATAAAAACCACCTACGGTCGATAGGTGTATGCACGAAAGTGTGTGCACTCACCATACTCTGTACTCCCCTCACATAAGTCCGAAAGGCAGTGCATGTGTGGTATATCTGGCCTCAGTTTACCTGAGCTAGGTGTGTAATTTTTCTCGCAAATAATGAGAGAGCAAGCAATTGAAATCCTAGCACTATTTTTACTTATTTGATTTGATTTGTTATTGAAAAGAAATGAAAATACCACTTTGATAAACTTTGATAATCAACTAAGGATCCATTTTATAATTACACTTTGTTATCAACCGAAACAACAAATTAAACTATTGTCTATTTGTTATGATAACTTGATTTTTGTTGAAAATTTTGACGAATAAATGACATAAATTTTCAAGATAATAACCAAAACCTATATTTAACTTATTTGTGTCAATTTAAAAATAAATCCTTCATTTGTAAATATTTTCAAAATTTTACATTCATCTCTTTGTAAATAAATCTTGCATTTTGTAAATATTTTCATCATGCATTTGGATTTTGTGGGTAGTATCCACTGAAAACCCTCACAAGACAACACTCGTCCTACTGGGGACACCCAGAGGTTTAACGGCTCGTGGCATACGCTCAATGCAATCGTGCTCCCTACGAAAACGGATTTACCTTAGTTTTAGTTTATTCGAGGACGAATAAAAAGATAAGTGTGTGGGTATTTGATGTGCATGTAAATGTGCATATTTTAACCACCATACTTATTCTTTTTAAATTAAATAAATGATCATATTGGGAATTTTAACTTGTTTAAACCAAAATTCATATTATTTGAAATTGTCACATATTCATCTTCATCCAGGGGCAAAATGGTCATTTTTGTGCATATATTAATTTGAGAACATTTAATTAGAAACTTTTATATTATTTTGTAGGAAATTACACTCAATTACAAGTGGGTTCATGAAGGAATATGCATGCAAAAAATGAATACAAAGGAATGAAGATGGAAATAATTCAAAGTGAAGAACATGGAGGACCCCACCTATCCACTACCTAATGTACAAATTAAAGGCTAATGAACATGCTAAAAGACATTTAAAGCTTCATGTACATTTAAGTGGGGGATTATGAAAGCTAATGATAACTTGGCCACCACACTTCCTCCAAGGGCATTTTGGGTACTCCCCAAAAATATGCATTAGGGTTTCTAACTGGTATAAATACCCCTTATGTTTCATGTAGCCATCTTCCTCTTAGTTAGTTAGTTTTAGTTTAGAAAATAAATCAAAGCTCTCTTTATTTCCATAGCTACTTAGCCATTTTATTTCATGTAATTTTCTTTTCTTTTATGCAATGTTAATTCTCTTTTATTTACATGCTTTTTCTCTTCTTATGTAATAGTGTAGATTTACCTTTATGCAATTAGATTAGTTGTCTTTTCCATTAGCTTTCATTTTCCTTTCTTTTTGCTTTCATATTGCTTTCTACATTTGTTGATTTGATAACAAATATGAGAGCTTAATCCCTACAATTTAGGGGTAATGAAGCTCTCTAGTATGTAGATGCAACATTTTGATGTTTATACTCTCTTTTTGTGCTTTAATGGAAACACTTGAAGTGGTTTAATGATGTTGTTTAGCTTTGAATTTGATAGTCTATGTTGTTCATAACAAATAGGCTATGCTTAAACAAACATAACACAAATTGCCTCTTCATCTAAATATGATTATGACAAAGAAGTGAATGTTAAAATTGAAATTTTATAGCCTATATTTCTAAACAATAGTTAATAGGCTATGCTTAAAATAGTTTTTTATTTCAACTTTGTTGTCATATTTCATGAGAGTTAAATGTGTATTAGTGGTTGTGTTATAGTTTGATGGTTTATATTGGGTTAATTAATAGCACAAATATATCATACTTATGATAAACACATCAACTAATTACACTAATGAAAAGAAAAGAGAGATCATAACTTCATTTTGTTGATTTATATGATCTAGAGAGTGGATTTATCTCTAAATTTTTCTTTTAACTCTCATATTTTTATCATTTTCTTTTGCTAGTTTTTGTTAGTTTCTTACATTTCTAACTATTCACTCTCGACTTCGGTATAATTTGATTGAATAGAATTTTAAAATCATCAATTCCCTGTGGATCGACCCGTATTCGCCACGTGCTACATTCGTACACCGTGCGCTTGCAGTTATTTTAAATTTAAATTCGTTCGATGTTTTCTAAATCGATAGAATTTCCGTCGACGAACAACCTGTAAGAATTCAAACCAGAAAATTGTCAAAGCAAATTTAAAAAAAACAAATCAAACAAACATTTCTTTTTTCAAAACTGAAGCCTGAGATTATATCAAACAACAAAGTTCAATTCAAAAGATCAAAGCAATCAAGTAAATTAAACAAGATCAAATCAGTAATCAAGTGGTTAAAAAAATCAAAGCATTCCAGATTCAAAACAAAATCAAGTCCAGACCAGTTTTCAAGATCAAAACTCAGCAATCAAACACCTCTAGTCTTCAAGTTTTAAAACCCAGGCTTCTTCTCTGTTTTTAAAGCAAACAGGTGAGTAGACTTTTTTAATCTGATTTGTAATTGGTTGTTTGGTGAAATGAAGCTGTGAAATTTTTTTGAGTGTATGAAGATATGTTTATATATATACAAAAATGTATGTAGATATGTGTGCATGTCTGTTGTAGAGACATGCATCTCTGTTTCCAGGTTTATAAGAGTTAAACCTATTCAAAAATCGAATTCTTCTTCTCTGATCCTTGTTAGACCTTAGGATCTAAACAAGATTTGTTTGTTTAACCATGATTTAACTTTTAAAAATAAATTTAAGTAAATTAAATTAAAGCTTTCTCTCGAAATTTGAAAATACAGGCAAACCCAATATATGTTGAAAATTCATCCATCATGATTTCTGATTTCAAATATATCAATTGAAACGTTTTTGAAAATGATGATTTTTAAAGAAAAATCATAAATTTTGGTTTAATAAATAATGAGAATTTGAGAGTTGAACGTATAGTGGGTTTTGATAAATTTTAGATGATCGACGGATTATTTGGTGTCGGGATCGTGACCGGAGATGCCTGGGTGGTTGTCGAGCCAGGGAAAAATAGTCGGAGATTTTTTCGATCATTGTGGTGATGGCACGGTGAAGTTTTAGGGTTTAAATCCCTAGTTTGGTCGGGGTTAGATATTTGGTTGTTGTAGCGACATCGTCGCATCGGAGTCGATCGCAGCGGTGACGATCAAACAAGGGAGGTAGGCGAAGCTTTGGCCGGAGTCTCGACGCTTTTGGTGGCCTGTGGAGTCGGAGCGAGTCAATTCTTTGGCGATCATTTTTGTTCCAATTTGGGTCATGTAGCTTAATCGCAAGTTCATCATCGATTCATGTTGCTGGGTGGTTTGAAGGATCGAGTAGATGGTCGTAGCATCGACCAGAGGTGATCGAAGCAGTTGTGTATGTGCACATGTACATGCGAGTATCTGGAGTTTGGGAAGAAAAGCATTATCTCGGGGTCGGACTCGAAGTCAAACGGGATAAGCTCGAAGACGTGGGTGTGAGATGTTTGCCTAGAGTTTGGTTCAGGGGTGACTCGGGTGAGACTCAGGTCTATAAATTTTTGTAAAATGCCGAGTTATTAAAATTTTAAAACTAATCAAGTTTTAAATTTAAATAATTTTTTTAACTTATTTCTTTTAAATAATTAAGGTTTTGTTTAACTTTGAATTAGTGAAGGTTTTTAAAATTTAATTTAATTAAGTTTAAAATGTTTTGAATAATGTATAATCTTTATTTTTAGATTAACTTAAAATGTTAATTAAGGAGTTGATTAAGAAGATTAAACATTCTTAAATTATTAATTAACTTGAATACCTTGAGTTAACTTATGTGTCAATGTAAATTAATCATAAGGTTTATTAAATAAAGATTTTAATAATAATTAAATGATTAATTAAGATAAATAATTTATAATTACTTAATAATTAAAGAATAATTAATTAAAGGTTAATTACTTATTAATTTAAGGTTAATTAATTTATAATTAAGGATTAATTATTAAATATAATTAGTTAAGAAATATTTAATTAATGAAGCGATTAAGATTAATTAATTGGTAACTTAGGACTATTTAATTTATAATTAAGAATGATTAATCATTAATTTAGAGATAATTAATGAAAATAATTATGTGATTAATTAATTATAATCACGCTGTTAATTCACCTTACTTGTAGATGATTGATTATTACTGAATGCCTTAAGCTGATTGATTCCCCTGATATGTGATGTGATACTTTATGATATGAATTACTGTGAATTGAACTATGATATCTGTGATATATTTCTGTGTGAATGTGAAAAAATTTCGGCCTTTAAATAGCATTTGAATTTCGATACGACAGGGAGTCGGATTCCAATGGGTTATCCGAAACCCACATCGAATCTTAATGATGAATCTTTGTGATTATATATCCACGTGTTTTAAAAATAAGCGCTCATTATTCAGATTAGTCGGGAGAGGACTTTGTGTCATAAAACCCATTCCAAATTAATGATACGACAAATTGGAGTGCATTTGAAGACGGTGGTGAAGACCGGGTATTTTCGAGAATGAAAGGATTACCTGTCAATTGTCTCTGCACTGAGTTGCTATGGTATAGAGATCTCCATATGTGATGGGGAGTCCGATCGGGATTGTGGATTCCCAGATTGCAAGGGCTTCTTCCTTTATTGGACGAAGTGCCTTCGATTCCATTCAGACCCAGGATGGACTTGTATGGTTGTATGTCTGACATTACACTTTGAGATATAAAGCTGATCTCTATCAAATACATTTCTATTAGTGGGGGAGAATTTATTCTCTTAGCTTAACACCCTTCTCTGAGGCATACGAGCTCAGAGGTTATGTAGTTGATGGTTATTAGTGATATACTCCCAATTTGGTAGTGTGGCATGCTTAGTGCTGCTGATCATTGTTGATCGAAGAATGACTTTTGTGAAAAGCGTAGCTTTGTGGGCGAGACTTCGTCGAATCTCACAACTTGGAAATGATCGAAAGAGGAAAGTTGCGCCAAGGTTATGAGGGTCGCACCCTTTAAGGTATGTGCATTTCCTTTTGGATAATAAGTGGTATTCTGGTATGGAGCCTAGATTATTTTCTTTGTGGTTGTTGGTGTTGAGGGCCCTCGATAAAGGTCGGTTACGAACAGGGGATGGCATACTCGTGTAGTAGTTACCTAGTTACCGAGGTAACCCGGCTTGTGTTGGAAGAGATCCCATTAGGTTCTCGGGGCATCCCTCCAGAGGCGTATCCATTCGGTGTAGGAAGTTCCTTAGCCTGACCATTTGTTGGAAATCCAAACAAAACAATACGAGCCCTGTACGGTTTTAGTTGTATAACCTGCCATGCGGCGTGGCGGTAACCTGCCATAAAACATGGTAGCTACAGTAAGCATACGACGATGTGGTATGCTGGCTAAGGTTGACATTATACTTTCGAAATGTTTTCTACACTATGCGCTAATAATAATATCAAAGAATTTTCTCGTATCAAGCATGTTTGACTATCATAAGAAGAAATCTCCTCCAAATGTGCGATTGCATTGTGTGTGTGGCGAGAGGTCTTATGGTAATTTCATTTTCCAAAAGCATAACAGATTTCTTTTTGAATTGTTTTTGTATAAACAACTGTTTTTTTTTCTTACTCATACCAGCCCCATGACTGACCCGGAGTTTATTGTTCCCTTCTTAAACTCTGGGTGCCCATAATTTTCCACATGGGTAGCCTAGAAGCAGGTTATCCGTATTTTGGAGCTAGTTCAGATTTGGATCTTGGAACCTTTGAAGTCTTTTGGAGTTTTTGGTTTTGGAAGATGTCGGATTTTGGAAGCTTATCTTTGAAGTCTTTTAGAAGCTTTGAAGTTTGGAAGAAGATGCTTAGTTTGGATTCTCGCTCTCTTTCTTTTGAAGACTCTGTTTGTTGTTCCATTGTGGTGTTATCATTCTGTTATTGTATCATGTGTATATCACTCTGATGATAATGGTTATCTGTTGTATCAAATGTTGTATCAATGTTGTATCTGTGATGTTTATAAATGAAATCATCTTTTGTTTCCGCTATTTTATATTCATCTAATGTTGTTATAAGCTCCACCAAACTAGAATTCAACGTTTGAATCTCCGCAGTCGAATACAAGTGAGGTACTTGATGCCGATTTTTGAACACTGGATTTTGGGTCGTGACAAGTGGTATCAGAGCTAAAGGTTGAGTAAGAACTTTAGCGACGGAGTATAACACATTAGGTGACTCATTAGAGATAGGGTTAGAAATACTGTAGAATGAGAATATCCCTAAGATATCTCGTCTGAATGGTCTAAATCAAGCTTTCTTACTATTTACAGATAGTGAGAATGAGCACTAGAAGAGGACGAGGTAGGGGACAGGGAAATGCCACTTCAACTGGTCAAGGCCCTGCAACAACAGCTATTTCTATTCAACCTCAGTTAAATCTGGATGATCTATATCAAAGTTTTTCAAGACTTGGGGGAAAGCCGTTCACAGGCAAGGAGTCTATTATCGAAGCACAAGCCTGAATTCGATCGTGCGAAAGAATTTTCAGAGGACTAAGGTTGGAGGATGACCAGAAGAGATTGATAGCTTCTTGGCAACTCTAGGAGGAAGCTCTAGCCTGGTGGGAGACTGTTACAGTGGATGAGCCGGAGGATGAGTTCACTTGGGGTCGATTTAAAGAAGTGTTTGAGAAACGTTATATGCCGTCTGTCCAGAATGTACTAGGAGTTTACGGACTTGAAGCAAGGGAGTTTATCATTTGAAGATTACTTGAATAAGTTCAACGAGTTATCTTGGTTTGGTACGGAGCTGGTGAACACCCCCCTAAAGAAGAATGAAAGGTTATTCGTGGAATGAATTCCATGAGAGAAGGACAGCCCACGTAAAGGAATCTGTTTCTGATCTGATAGATATGGGTTATAGATATGCCACCCTGGATAGGCAAGAAGTTTCAGAGGAAAAAGGAAGTGCAAGCAATCTGAATTGGAAGAAAAGGAAGTTCGGAGGGAAGAAACCGTGGCAAGGCAAAGAGAAGAAGAATAGTCAGGAGAACCAAGCGAAGGATATTACTTGTTTTAATTGTTTAGAGAAAGGCCATTATTCGAATAGTTGCAATAAGCCAAAGAAACAAGGAAAGAAGGATCAATCTATACAGACAAGACCCAGGCAATGCTATACCTGTCATAAGCCGGGACACGAAGTTCAAGATTGCCCGAAAATAAAGCAAGCTCAAGTAGCGAAAGTGTATGCAATCAAAGATGACCCTTCAAATTCAAAGGCGGACAAAGGAAAAGGAGTTTTAGAAGGTAACCTTCTCATTTATGATAGAGATGTTAAAGTTTTGTTTGATACGGGAGCCACACATAGCTTTGTCTCCCAACAAACCGTAAGTGAATTAAAACTTGAGCCTGAATTTGTCGACGAGCCCATTTGTGTGAAGAATCCAGATGGTGGCCCTATGAACCTTAGTCTACGATGTAGAGAGGTTCCTATCTCGTACCCTTGCCATCAATTTCCTATCAGTTTCTTTGTCCTCAATTTTAATGAATTTGAAATCTTACTCGGAATGGACTGGCTAATGAAATACGAAGCTAAATTAGATTGTGACAATCAAATAATTTCGATCAGGACCAAATTTGGAAATTTTATCAAAATTTCTTGTGAGGATCTGAGTCCTGAGAGAGACGAGCTGCTGTATACTTTGGGATATCCCGAACCTAGTCTGGAATCCATACCAATTGTTTAGGAATTTCCCGATGTGTTCAAAGAGGTTAAATCTTTGCCTCCACACAGAGAAATTGAGTTTAGAATTGTCTTGGTTCCAAATGCTCGTCCTGTTGTTCGTGCAAGCCGCGGGATGGCACCAAGAGAAAGAATAGAACTAGTCAAGAAAACCTAAGATTTGCTACAGAAAGGATTAATACACCTGAGTGTTTTCGATTGGGGTTCAGTTGTGGTGTTCGTAGCCAAGTCTGATGGGTCCTTGAGATTGTGCATGGACTACCGTGATCTCAATGAATTAACTCTCAAAAATAAATTCCCTTTACCTAGATTCGACGACTTGTTCGATCAGTTGCACGGTGCTCGATTCTTTTCAAAGATGGATCTATCCTAGGGATTCCATCAACTGCGAATTGCTGAAGACTGTATTCATTTAACAGCTTTCAGGGGTCTTGACACATTCTACAAATGGTTAGTCATGTCTTTTGGACTAACCAATGCTCCTGCACACTTCGTAGACTTAATGACCCGTGTATTCTAAGTGGTATTGAACAAATCCGTTCTTATGTTTATTGATGATATTCTGATCTATTCCAAAACCGAGGAGGAGCACGCTGAGCACTTGAGAATAGTTTTGGAAATATTAAGGAAGAACATTCTATTCATCAAATTTTCTAAGTGTCATTTTTGGGTTAAAGAAGTTAGATTTCTTGGTCATATTGTTACCAAAGAGGGAATCTCCATAGACCCAGGCAAGGTTTTTGCTATTCTAGACTGGAAGCAACCCACAACTCCGAAGGAACTTAGAAGTTTTCTGGGTTTAGCGGGATATTACAGAAAGTTTGTTCAAGATTTCTCCAAGATAGCCAGTCCGTTGACTAAACTAACTATGAAGAATGCTAAATTCGATTGGACTCCGAAATGTGATGAAGCATTCAAGGAGTTAAAGAGGAGATTGACTATTGCTCCCATTCTCGCTGTTATTAACGGGAATCAAGGCTTATCTGTCTATACAGATGCATGTGGTGAGGGTGTGGGTGCTGTGCTAATGTAGGAAGGTAGAGTGATTTCCTACGCGAGTAGACAATTACGACCACATGAGAAAAACTATCCAACCCACGATCTTGAGCTCTTGGCTGTTATTTTTGCTTTAAAAATCTGGCGACATTATCTTCTGGGTAAGAGTCTCTTTCATCTTTTCTAAAGAATTTTTTTAAAGTTTAACTTAATATTTATACTTAAAAAACACTTCTTCTTTTAGGTGAAAATTTTGAATTGTTCACCGACCATAAATCTCTGAAGTATCTTTTTACCCAGAAGGATTTGAATTTAAGGCAACAACGTTGATTGGAATTTCTAGCGTCATACGACTTAGATATTCAGTATATACCAGGAAAAGCCAACGTGGTAGCCGATGCTTTGAGTAGAAGACATGCCATCCTTGCTTATCTTGTTGTCACTCCTACTCTTCTTGAGAAGGTCGCCAGTAAGCAGAAAGAAGACGAGTTCTTCGAGAAATTTACAAAAGAATATGTCAAGATAAAGATTCCAACTTTGGAATTGATAATAATGGAATGGTAAGACTGAAAGGCAGGATGTGTGTCCCAGACATCCTAGATCTAAAACGTGAAGTTTTGGACGAGTGTCATAAGTCCAAACTTAGTATCCATCCAGGAGTTAATAAAATGTATCGAGATATCAACAGGACTTTCTAGTGGAAAACAATGAAGAGGGACTTATCTATTTATGTCAGTCGTTATGCAACTTGTCAGCAAATCTAAAGTGATCACATGAAGATGGCGGGCTTACTCCAACCATTGGAAGTGCCTAAGTGGAAATGAGATATGGTATATATGGATTTCATAAATGGTTTGCCACACACTCGAAAAGGTAACGAGGCGATTTGGGTTATTGTGGACCGTCTAACCAAGATTGCCCACTTTATCCCAGTAAAATATATTCGAACAGTAGTAAGTTTGGCTGAATTGTATGTGAAAGAAATTGTTCGTCTCCACGGTATACCGAGCAGTATAGTGAGTGATCGTGACCCGATCTTTACTAGCAAATTTTGGGAGGCATTTCAAGCCGCATTAGGAACCAAACTGAACTTCAGTACTGCTTACCACCTGCAGTCTGATAGGCAGACTGAAAGGATAAATCGAATCTTAGAAGACCTTTTACGTGCTTGTATTCTTGACTTTGGCGGTTCATGGGAGGACCATTTGCATCTGGTTGAATTCTCATATAATAATAGCTATCGGGCTAGTATCTAAATGGCTCCTGTCGCAGCATTATATGGTCGTTCGTGTCGATCACCTGCATGTTAGATTGAGTTGGGTGATAGACTCGTCCTTGGACCAGATATGATAAAGGAAGCTATTGAGAAAGTTGATTTTCTTCGAAAGAAGTTGAAAACGGATCAAAGTCCTCAAAAAAGTTATGTTGATCTCAGAAGAAGAAATTTAGAATTCCAGGTTGGAGATTCCATTTTCCTAAAGGTTTCTCCAATGCGGGGAGTGTTGAGATTTGGAAAGACTGGTAAGCTGGCACCACGGTATATTTGTCCTTTTCCTATACTAGAGAGGATCGGTCCTTTGGCTTATCGAGTGCAGCTACCCAATTGGTTATCTAGTGTACACAACGTGTTTAATGTTTCACATCTTCAAAATCTGTACACGATCCAGACTGTATTATTGAAGAAGCCACTCAACACGATTTGGAAATCACACCAAATATGGCGGTAAAAAGAGAACCGTCAAATATAATTGATCGAGATGAAAAGCAGTTAAGGAATAAAATTGTGAAACTAGTTAAAGTGCAATGGAGTGGTGATCCAAATGACTGTACCTAAGAAATAGAGGATAGCATGCAAAAGTCCTATCCCAATTGCAGAGTCGATATTTCGGTTTAATCTGGCAAGCCATTTCTTTATCTTTTTATATATTCTTTGTTTGTCTCTTTCTCTCTCTCTCTTTCAAATTTCGAGGATGAAAATTTCTTTAGGGGGGAAATATGTAACATCCCAATTTTTATCAAATTTAAAATTTGGTAATTAATATTAATTTTTGAAATAATTTTGGAATTAAATTTGAATTTTTTTCCAAAACAAACTAGATAAGTATTGATTGGTATATATGAATAAGATTGTAATTTGCATTTGAGTTTCAAATTCAAAATAATAAATGTTTTTAAAATTATTTGAATTTAAAAATATGTAGATTGATAAATTTGAATTTGAATTTAAATTTTAAATAAATATCTTAGAGAAATAAGTTGGATTCAAAAATAACATATATATGATTTTTTTCTTATGTATAATTAGTTTCAAAAATTATTTTCTTTAAAGATAATAAATATATATAAATATAAAAGAACAAGTATAATATAAAGATATAAAAACATAATACATGATAATACATAGATTAATACATAAACAAAAGAAAATAATAAAAATATATATATAAACATTTTCTCACGCAAAAATTTACAAGTGTTAAGTCTTTAACACATCAATTAACGAGTGTAAATGTTTTAGTAAGAGATTTAACAAATGTAAGCCATGTAACATAAGAAATGAACAAGTGTCATTTATTTCAATTATTTATAAAATAATAAATAAAAAGAAAATGAAAGTATATAATATCTTTACTCTCCTCCCTCTCATTTCTTTTATCACTTTCAAACTTAAAAAAAAAAGGAGAAATCTATAAGAACTCAAACTAGAAAATCATCAAAGCAAATTTAAAAAATAAATCAAACAAACATTTCTTTTCTCAAAACTGAAGCCTAAGATTACATCAAACGACAAAGTTCAATTCAAAAGATCAAAGCAATCAAGTAAATTAAATAAGATCAACTCAGTAATCAAGTGGTTAAACAAAATCAAAGCATTCCAGATTCAAAACAAAATCAAGTCCAGACCAGTTTTCAAGATCAAAACTCAGCAATCAAACACTTCCAGTCTTCAAGTTTTAAAACCCAGGCTTCTTCACCATTTTCAAAGAAAACAGGTGAGTAGACTTTTTTAATCTGATTTATAATTGGTTGTATGGTAAAATGAAGCTGTGAAAAGTTTTAGAATGTATGAAAATATGTTTATATATACATATACAAAAATGTATGTAGATATGTGTGCATGTCTGTTGTGTAGACATGCATCTCTGTTTCCAGGTTTATAAGAAATAAACCTATTGAAAAATCGAATTCTTCTTCTCTGATCCTTGTTAGACCTTAGGATCTAAACAAGATTTGTTTTCTTAACCATGAATAAGTTTTAAAAATAAATTTAAGTAAATTAAATTAAAGCTTTCTCTGGAAATTTGAAAATAAAGGCAAACCCAATATATGTTGAAAATTCATCCATCATGATTTCTGATTTCAAATATATCAATTGAAATGTTTTTGAAAATGATGATTTTAAAAGAAAAAATCATATATTTTAATTTAGTAAATCATGAGAATTTGAGAGTGGAACCTATAGTGGGTTTTGACAAATTTTCGGTGATCGGCGAATTGTTTGGTGTCGGGATCGGGCAGGAAGAGCCTGGGTGGTTGTCGAGTCAGGGAAAAATATTCGGAGCTTTTTCCGATCATTGTGGCGACGGCGCGGTGAAATTTTAGGGTTTAAACCCCTAGTTTGCTCGAGGTCGGATATTTGGTTGCTGTGGCGACGTCGTCGCATTAGAGTCGATCGCACCGGTGGCGATCGAAACAAGGAAGGTAGGCGAAGCTCTGGATGGAGTCTCGACGCTTCGGGTGGCCTGTGTAGTCGAAGCGAGTCAATTCTTTAGCGATCATTTTTGTCCGGTCTAGGTCATGTAGCTTAATCGCGAGTTCGTCGTCGATTCATGTTGCTGGGTGGTTTGAAGGATCGAGTAGATGGTCGTCGACTTGTCAATGGTCGTAGCATCGACTAGAGTGATCGAAACAATTGTGTACATGCACAGGTACATGCGAGTATCTGGAGTTTAGGAAGAAAAGCATTGTCTCGGGGTCGAACTCGAAATCAAATGGGGATAAGCTCGAAAACACGGGTGTGAGATGTTTGCCCGGAGTTTGTTTCGTGGTTGACTCGGGTGAGACTCGGGTTTGTAAATTTTTGTGAAATGCCGAGTTTTTAAAATTTTAAAACTAATCAAGTTTTAATTTTAAATAATTTTCTTAACTTATTTCTTTTGAGTAGTTAAGGTTTTGTTTAAGTTTAAATTAGTGAAGGTTTTTGAAATTTAATTTATTTAAGTTTAAAATGTTTTGAATAATGTATAATCTTTATTTTTAAATTAACTTAAAATGTTAATTAAGGAGTCGATTAAGAAGATTAAATGTTTTTAAATTATTAATTAACTTGAATACCTTGAGTTAATTTATGTGTTAATGTAAATTAGTCATAAAGTTTATTAAATAAAGATTTTAATAATAATTAAATGATTAATTAAGATAAATGATTTATAATTACTTAATAACTAAAGAATAATTAAAGGTTAATTAATTATTAATTTAAGGTAAATTAATTTATAACTAAGGATTAATTAATTAATATAATTAATTAAAAAATATTTAATTAATGAAGTGATTAAGATTAATGATTGGTAATTTAGGACTATTTAATTTATAATTAAGAATATTTAATCATTAATTTAAAGATAATTAATGAAAATAATTATGTGATTAATTAATTATAATCACGTTGTTAATTCATCTTACTTGTAGATGATTGATTATTATTGAATGCCTTGAACCGATTAATACCCCTAATATGTGATGTGATACTTTGTGATGTGAATAGCTGTCAATTGAACTGTGATATCTGTGATATATTTCTGTGTGAATGTGAAAACTGTTGGCCTTTAAACGGCATTTGAATTTTGATGCGACAGGGAGTCGGATTCCAATGGGTTATTCGAAACCCACATCGAATCTTAATGGTGAATCTTTGTGATTGATATATCCACGTGTTATAAAAATAAGTGCTTATTATTCGGATTAGCAAAGAGAGGACTTTGTGTCATAAATCCCATTCCGAATTAATGATACGACGAATTAGAGTGCATTTGAAGACGGTGGTGAAGACCGGGTATTTTTTAGAATGAAAATATTACCTGTCGATTGTGTCTACACTGAGTTGCTCCGATATAGAGATCTCCATATGTAATGGGGAGTCCGATCGAGATTGTGGATTCTCGATTGCAAGGGATTCTTCCTTTATTGGACGAAGTGCCTTCGGTTCCATTCAGACCCAGGATGGATCGTAGGGTTGTATGTCTGACATTACACTTTGAGATATAATGCTGATCTCTATTAAATACATTTCTGTTGGTGGCAGAGAATTTATCCTCTTAGCTTAACACCCTTCTTTGAGACGAACGAGCTCAGAGGTTGTGTAGTTGATGGTTATTAGTGATATAATCCCAATTTGGTAGTGCGGCATGCTGAGTGCTGCTGATCATTGTTGATCGAAGCATGACTTTTGTGAAAAGCGTAGCTTTGTGGACAAGGCTTTATCGAACCTCACAACCCGAAAATGGTCAAAATAGGAAAGTTGCGGCAAGATTATAAGGGTCGCGCCCTTTAGGGTATGTGCATTTCCTTCTGAATAATAAGTGGTATTCTGGTATGGAGCCCATACTATTTTCTTCGTGGTTGTTGGTGTTGAGGGCCCTCGATAAAAGTCGGTTACTACCAAGGGATGGCATACTCGAGTAGTAGTTACCTAGTTACAGAGGTAACCCGACCTTGTGTTGGCAGAGATCCGCTTAGGTTCTCGGGGCATCCCTACAGAGGTGTACCCATTCGGTGTAGGAAGTTCTTTAACCTGACCATTTGTTGGAAATCCAAACAAAACAATACAAGCCCTATACGGTTTTTGTTGTATAACCTGTCATGCAGCGTGGCGGTAAAACATGGAGCTATAGTAGGCATACGATTAAATGTGATATGCTAGATATGATTGATGTTATAATTTCAAAATGTTTTCTACACTGTGCACTAATAATAATATCAAAGAATTTTCTCGTATCAAGCATGTTTGACTATCATAAGAAGAAACCTCCTCCAATTGTGCGATTGTATTGTGTGTATGGCAGGAGGTCTTATGGCAGATTCATTTTCCAAAAGCATGATAGATTTCTTTCTAAACTTTTTTTGTACAAACAACTGTTTTTGTTTACTCATAGTAGTCCCATGACTGACTCGGAGTTTATTGTTCCCTTCCTAAACTCTGGTTTCCCATAATTTTCCACACGAGCAGTCTAGAAGCAGGTTATCCGTGTTTTGAAGCTAGTTCAGATTTGGAGCTTGGAATCTTTGAAGTCTTTTGGAGTTTTTGGTTTTGGAAGCTGTTGGATTTTGGAAGCTTATCTTTGAAGTCTCTTGGAAGCTTTGAAGTTTGGAAGAAGATGCTTAGTTTGGATTCTCGCTCTCTTTCTTTTGAAGACTCTGTTTGTTGTTCCATTGTGGTGTTATCATTCTGTTATTGTATCATGTGTATATCACTCTGATGATGATGGTTATCTATTGCATCAAATGTTGTATCAATGTTGTATTTATGATGTTTATAAATGAAATTATCTTTTGTTTCCGCTATTTTATATTCATCTAATGTTGTTATAAGCTCCACCGAACTGGAGTTCAACGTTTGAATCTCCGACAGTCGAATACAAGTGAGGTATTTGATGTCGATTTTTGGACGCTGGATTTCAGGTCGTGATAGTATGGGGCTTTCAATAATATTTCTCTGGTTATTCTTTGGACTCGTTATGTGGAATAATGGATAGTTAGGTGTAATTTTTGAACAGCGAATAAATGTTTAAGTATCACGCAGTGGTATGGGACATTGTTGTGATATTTATTAGGCTATTCATTGTACGTAGATGACACTCACGTGATGGGAATAGAGTGGATAGTTTGACGTGATACGTACTGATATATGGCTTGGTGCTTATATTTAGCGAGTCTGACTTTGGGCCTAATAATGACCATCACTTTGTGTGTATATGCATAGGTTCTATATGCCACTATCATGATGTACTCCTATTATGTTTGTTGGAGAGGATAAAGTGGTCATTCTCCACCCTAGCGGCTTGATCATGAGGTCGCACCTTAGATCTGTGACACCTTATATATAGCTTAGTGTTTTTAGCTTAGTCCTTTAGCTTTATGCTACCCTTATGTGTGCATTTCCCCTTTTGTCACCTAGGCCAGCAGTTTGTTACCTATAGGGGCATTTGTAGTGTCATGAGTTAAAGTCCTCGCGTTGACGAGCACACCGATGGATTTATGTCACAGTGACTGTGTGGTAACTAAAGACTGTAGAGACTTAGAGTCTCCATGGCTTTCTTAGTTTTATCAGTTTCCCTTCTTGTATTGACAGAGAAGTAGATTGGCATATACTATTGATACATATCACTATAACATAGATGTGGGTTATGTGTCGCACATTATTATATATATGATTCTACTTAGGACTTCGTGTCTGTCGTACAGCCATTTCCCATCACGGTACTTTCAGATCGTATATATATGAGGAGATGAGATTATACATATGATGCATATCCAGAGTATAGTGGATTCTTAATATTTGATAGGCAGCTATCTTGTTTTATCTTTATTGATGATGTTTTATCGAGATTGAGAGTTAGGCAATGCTTCGTACTAGCCTGATTATGCTTGATGATATCTCATTTATCGATATTATTGGATTTAGTGATGATATCTGGATATTTATGATTTAACCATTAATGTTAAATATGTTATTTCAGATTTGATGTGTTTCTAAATGGGTGATGATATCTATTGTTATCCATGTCGACAATCTCATATGGATTCAAGTTATTTGAGTGATGTGATGTTTTGATTATTATTTAGGGGATTATACATATATTCGTTTTATGATTTGATTATTAATGTTAAGTTATCACATTATTATTACGTGTTTACATTGTGTTACCCTTATGATGTACCCTAGATCAAACATAGTCTGACCCATGTATTATTATGTAATACTCGGGTCAATCTGGTATAGGGACAACATGACTAGGTTGTATTTTACTGGGCATAAAGAAGTTTTACATTAGGATTGTTTATATGATATTGTATGATCCCAATTCATTGTATAAATTGGTCACAGAGTTGTATATTGAATTAATTATCACATTACATTGAGTTAATTAACATTTAGGATATATTACATTCTTATGACATTATTTTGAGTGTGTGTATGTGTGCGTATAATGTTATATGTTATTGCCGCGATTGATTTTGCTTTCTTTATTATTCACTGTATGTTATGTATTGTTCTGTCTTAGATGCATATGTGTTTATTGCATTATATTGATACTGTGTACGTATAGATGAGATAATTATTTGATGTTTTAATAAGTATCGACGTTAGTCCATGTGAATATTCATGTGTGTACTCCATATAGCCTCATTCTCCATATTATGTGACAATATTATTATGTAATACTCTTGGATAGTATGGGTATAGAGGTGAAAATTTTCACACTATATGTGTTTATTAAGTTGAAAATCTTCTTACCATAATTATACGATATTTTAGTTTTCTTTTTTTCTTCTTTTCTGTTAAGTCTATGTCCTTTTAGATTAAAACATTATATGCAATTTGATATTTACCGAAGAATATTTTTGAAATTTCATGATCCGACCAAAAAATTGTTACTCAGTTTCAACTACCAATAAAAAAGCGCCTCTTATTCTTTAACTTAAGGGACATTAGGAAGAAGCAAACATCATTATTTATTTATATTATTTGAATCATCCATAATTGTAAATAAAAAAATAATAATAAGAAGAGCAACAGAAACTAATAAAGCTCAAAAAGCAATCTATCGACACTTAGAATGAAATCTAGTTAATACTACCTCCCAATTTTCAATCGATATCAGTATATCTTTACTGTTAATAAAGAACTACATAAGTAGAATTTACATCGCGTCCTTTTGAAATTCCAAAAATACCCTATCATCCATCAATAAAATCTTACCAACAGTTTGAAACCTCCATCACTATTCATTTCTCGACCATCCACCAACGGAATTTCACTATTAATTTGCATCTGATGCCAATGACAAAACCATCCAAACTAAGGTATTGTGACCGTCGAAGTTATCACACTCATAGCACACACCTGTCCAATAATTTTTATTAAATAAAACAAATTTCTCTAGCTATTAGATGCTACTTGCTATTGTCCTCTGTTCTATATAGGAAATTATTATGTATCAAAGGTTACCTGAACTCGTGGGATCATATATGTCACCTTTCATGCAAATCGATAAACATGTACGGTATAAGTTTACTAATTGAAAAGTTGATAAGAGCATTCCTAACCATTTTCCTTTTTTTACTGTTACCATCTTCTCCTCTTCCCTTTTATATAATTTCATAATTTTACAAATTTAATTATACAAATTTCTTCATCATTTCTTACTATCTTCAAACAATTATCTATATACAATTTCAATCATGTCAAAAATATCAAAAAAAGGAAAATCTCAAAAATCTTCATATCCTAGTTTTCTATCACAACACATACCTGATAATCAAAATCTATCCGAGTTCAATCAGAATACGTTCAATCCTTAGCATAGTCAAACTCAACATCATTCTCAAAATTCCCAACAAAAAAAATAAAAGGTTTTCCTAACAAATTCCAAATTTGTATAGTTCTCCATAAAATCAAAATTCCTACCATTCCCAACATAATTTGAATCACTACCAAAATTCCCAAAATTCGAATTATTTCCAAAATTCTTCATTTCAACAAACCTACAATCTAAACTATGATCCAAATTACATTTCTTCCAATATCCATAAATGCTAAATGGTGTCTTTGTGACGCAGCGTAGGAAGCGAATTCGATGATGTAAATCGAATCCGCCCAGGATCTCACACGATTAGCGGAAATAACCGGTGGATCGATGATAAATCGACGAATTTAAGAATACCGAAAGACCCAAATCCGTTGATCACGAAGATATCGGACTTTAGCAATCTTCAACACGTTGATCGCGCACGATACCGTGAGAGAAGATCTTCAATTCTTCGAACGTTGATCAAGCGCACTTGATTCCGTGAATTGGCTTCAACAATTCGTTGATTCGAGCGCACTCGAATACCGAAAGTGGAGATAGGAGATAACACTCAACTACCAATTTAAATGGAGGCACAAAGCACAAACCAAATTTTATTCAAAATTCAACAACCACTACAAATGACTCAACACGTCTATTTATAGACTACATATAACAGCACAGTACTCACGACCTGCAGGCGGTCGACCTAACAACCATGACCTACGACCTTACATAGGTCATTAACGACCTAACAAAGACAAAACAACACCAACTTCACGCGTTACAGCACAAGACATAACATATTTACAACACAATGACCTAAAGTACAACTCACGCGACCTAAAATCAATGACCTAAACAAAACAATAAGTGACTTAAGGAGAAGCACAGCAGCGACCTAACTGGAGCTTCGCGACCTACTGGAATGTCGTTCTCGACATAAGAGATGTTCGCGACCTAGGCCGGAAGCAATCAGTGACCTAGAATTTGGCCGTGACATACTTCTTCCTCGCGACCTTCTTCTTCTTCCTTGCGACATAAGAACCGATCTTCCTTTTCGAGATTCGTTCGCGACCTAGGGTAGTTCGTCCGCGATCTAAAAGGAGGAGCGATCTAGGGCTTGCTCGCGATTTAAAATGGAGGTGGAGCGAAGATCGTTCGCGATCTGTTGAAGCTTCTCGCGCGCGACCTAAGTAGCTGCTCTGCTCGCGATTCACTTCTTCAGCGACCTTGGCGCTAGGTCGTACGCGACCTAAGGTGAGTGCTGCATCATCCTCCCCTGGTTGAAAAGAATTCGTCCTCGAATTTAAAAGTTCTTCCCCATGGGATAATACATCTCCATAATAAGGTATAAGATGTTTAACATTAAATACGTCAGAAGTGTACACACCCTCTGGCAGCTTCAACCTATAAGCATTTTCATTGATTCGTTTCACAATCTTTACAGGACCAATCTTTCGAGCTTTAAGTTTATTGTATGCTCCCACTAGAAAACAATCCTTCGTTAGTAGAGCATATACTAAATCTCTTTCATTAAATTCAGCACTTCTTCGCTTCAGATCTGCAGATCGTTTATACTTCTCATTCGTCTTCTCCAATAGTTCCTGAATGATTCTATGGCATTCTGTCAACCCATCAACGAAATCAGCAGCTCGCTTAACTGTCCCCTTCGGTTGTGGCACTATCGTTAAATCCAACGGCCCCTTTGGCAAGCTTGAATATACAATATGAAATGGACTAAAACCCGTACTACGATTAGCAGCATGATTATGCGCAAATTCCACTTGACATAACTTCATATCCCAGCTCTTCAAATTATCTTTCACAAAACGTCTCAGCAAATTTTCCAACGATCTATTCACCACCTCCGTTTGCCCATCTGTTTGCGGATGATAGGCGCTACTAAAATTCAACTTCGTTCCCACCATCTTCCACAAACTTAGCCAAAAATGACTCAGAAATCTGGTATCCCTGTCTGAAACTATAGATTCTGGTAAATCATGTAAATGATAGATCTCTTTAAAGAACAACTGTGCAACTCGGACGACATCGGCTATCTTCTTACAGGCTATGAAATGTGCCATCTTCGAAAACTGGTCCACCACAACATATATAGAGTCATTTCCCCGTTGAGTCCTCGGCAAGCCCAACACGAAATCCATACTTACATATACCCATGGTTTTGAAGGAACAGGTAAAGGTATATACAATCCCGCATTTGTAGCTGTCCCTTTCGAAACTTGACAAACATGACATTTACGCACAAACTTTTCAACTTTCCGCCTCATCGAGGGCCAATAGTAAGACTGAGAAATCAACCGCAATGTGCGATCCCGACCAACATGTCCTTCTTCATGCAACTCTTTTACAATTTTCATTCTCAAGCTGCAATCCGGTACGCACAATCGATTCCCCTTGAATAAGAATCCATCTACCAACACAAATTCATCAGTACTCCCATCCTTGACTTTCTCAACAATCTTCGTAAAGTAAGGATCTTCTTCAAACAACTCTGGCAATAGTTCAAATCCTGTCACTTCAATCTTCATCGTCGTCAGCAAATGATTCCTCCTGCTCAAGGCATCAGCTACACGATTCGTCACCCCTAATTTGTGCTTTACAACAAAAGTAAACTGCTGTAGATACGCGACCCATGAAGCGTGCCTAGCTGAAATTTTGTCCTGCCCTTGCAAATGCTTCAAAGCTTCATGATTCGTATAGAGAACAAACTCCTTATGAAACAGATAATGTCTCCAGTGCTTCACAGCTTGAACAATCGCGTAAAATTCCACGTCATAAGTGCTATATCTCAACTTGGCTCCAGACAATTTCTCACTGAAATAAGCAACTGGTCTTCCATTCTGACTCAATACTCCACCAATCCCAACCTTCGAAGCATCAGTATGTAACTCAAATAACAACTGAAAATCCGGTAATACTAGAATTGGTGCTGTCGTCAACAGTGTCTTGATCTTCTCAAAAGCAACCCCTGCTGCCTCTGACCACTCAAACTTCTTTCCTTTCATGCAATCGGTTATAGGTGCCATCACACTGCTAAAATGTGGAATGAATCTTCGATAAAAAGATACCAACCCATGAAAGCTCCTCACTTCAGTAATTGTCTTGGGTTGTGGCCAACTCCTGACAGCTTCCACTTTGCTTTCATATACTTGAATACCCTCCTTCGACAGAACATATCCCAAAAACAAAACACTGTATGTCATGAACACGCACTTCTTCGTTGCTGCATAAAATTGCTCCTGTCGTAGAATTAACAATACTTCTCGCAAATGCTGGATATGCTCTTCCATATACTATAGATCAAAATATCGTCAAAGTAAACTATTACAAACTTCCCAATGAATGGTCTAAAAATCTGGTTCATCACTCTCATAAAAGTACTAGGAGCATTTGACAAGCCAAACGGCATAACAAGCCATTCATATAGACCCTCCCTAGTTTTAAAAGCAGTCTTTCACTCATCACCCGGTCTAATACGAATCTGATGGTATCCACTCTTCAAGTCAATCTTTGAGAACACAACAGCTCCACTCAACTGATCAATCAAATCGTCGAACCTCGGCATAGGAAACCTGTATCTCACAGTGATCTTGTTCAGAGCCCGACTGTCCGTACACATCTGCCAAGTCCCATCCTTCTTCGGTACTAATAAGGCCGGCACTGCACAAGGACTCAAGCTCTCCTGAACACGCCCTTGTTCTAACAACTCCTCCACCTGCCTTCTTAGTTCCTCATGCTCCTTAGGACTCATTCGGTAATGTGGCCTGTGAGGTAATACTGCTCCTGGCACAAGATCAATCTGATGCTGTATATCCCTCAACGGTGGTAATTCTTTGGGTAGCTCTTCAGGAAACACATCCTCGAATTCTTCCAACACTGGTTTGACTTCCTCTGGAACTACAACAGAATCAGTAGCTTCACGTCCAATCAACAAAAACACCTCTGCACTCTCCTCTACTTCTCCAACAAACTCCTTCAAAGTCAACAAAGTCTTCAACTCCTCAATCTCTTCTGACTTGCTCTCTCCTTGCTGTCTCTTCTTCGGAACTAAAATGATCTTAACACCTTCAAACATAAAGCTGTAGCTATTGGTTCGACCATCATGTTGCACTGCTCGGTCATACTGCCATGGTCTTCCCAAAAGCAAGTGACAAATATCTATCTCCATCACATCACACCAGATCTCGTCTTTATACTTCTTCTTAATAGAACATGGAACACGAACTCGCCTATCCACCTTCACCTCTCCTCCTTTTTTCAACCATGCTAACTTGTAAGAATTTGGATGCTTCTCCGTCTTCAACTTCAACTTTCTCACAACTTCGGTAGAAATGATATTGTCACAACTTCCTGCGTCAATCACAAATTTACACACCTTTCCTAGTATAGTGCATGTCGATTGAAAAATATTACTCCTCAACCAACTAGCCTCTTCTTCCTGTTTCGGTGTCAAACATGATCTCCTCAACATTAGATTACATCCTTCATCTCCCGACGCGATATCCTGTTCATCTTCTTCAACTGGACTAGAATGACCTTCATCAACATCCTCATCTTCAATCTCAGCAATCATTGCCCGCTTCTTCGGCTTTAGACATTCATTGCTCTTGTGGCCAAACTCTTGACAATTAAAGCACTTGATACTATTGTTGACCTTGGTCTTTGCTACCTCATTAACAACCGGTTTAGTAACAGCCTTTGAAACAGTAGTATTGCTACTAGCTCCCTTCACTTGATTGTTGGAATTTGTAAACACACCACCTTCTCGTCTTCCCTGCTTCTCCCAAGACAATGCTTTCTGGTGCGCTTCAGCCACAGATCTAGGGTCAAACATATTTACCATGTCCTGGATTTGGATCCTCAACCCTCCAACAAATCTAGCGTTCAACTGTTCTTCCGTCTCCATGATGTCATTTCGAGCAATCAGTTGATAAAACTCATCAGCATAATCATTAACAGTCTTTGTCCCCTGCCTTAGATTTTGTAAGCGTTGATACATAAGAGATTGATAATTGTAAGGTAAGAAAGTAGCTTTCGTTAACTTCTTCATCTTCTACCATGAAACAATTTTTGACTTCCCCATTCTCTCTCATGTGAGTTTAGTCTGCTGCCACCATGCCATAGCTCTCCCTCTCAATCTCGTAGCAACCAACTTAACTCTGCGATTCTCGGGAACTTCTTTGAAGTCAAAAATTTCCTCAACATTTGAAACCCAATCCAAATACCACCCTTGAATTCCGGAATTTCCATTTTCATTCCCGATTCCCATCTACGGTCATCTTCATATTTTCTAGCTCGACTCCACACTTGACCTCGATCTCGGTAATGAACACTTCCTCTATCACCATCAAACTCCTCATCAAAATCTGACGCATATCGTTGTCGATCATGACCACCAACATCTCTACCACCACCATTTCTTCGATCTACATTCCTCTGATCACGGTAATCCACATCTCTCCGATTTCGTTCATCAACATTCCTTTCACGATCGTCGACATTCCTACAATCATGATCTACTTTTCTCTCCCGATCCGACTGTGGTGAAACTCTGTTTCCCCCATGACTCGATTTAGGTGAAATCCTTCTTCTACTTTGATTCATTTCAAGCATCATTCTCTCTAATTGACCAATCCCTTCATTCAACTTATCAGTGAAACTCTCATTGATTCATTGCTCCATTTCATCGGCCTCTTCTCTTCCATACAAAGCATTAATATTGCGATGACGTTGAACTCGTCTCGGTGGCATGATTGAGCTTCAACAAATTCAAAAAATTCAAACACTTTTCGATCTTTGATCCAAATGATATGGACCAAAACTCCCAACTTGTTGCAACTTCACGATGAACACGATGAACACCAAACTTCTCAACAATTGCAAATCTGATCTCCAAACTACAAATTCTCGAAACCCAATTCTCCAAATGATGCAAACTTCTTGCGATCAAGCTCTGATACCAAACTGACGCAGCGTAGGAAGCGAATTCGATGATGTAAATCGAATCCGTCTAGGATCTCACACGATTAGCGGAAATAATCGGTGGATCGATGATAAATCGATGAACTTAAGAATACCAAAAGGCCCAAATCCGTTGATCACGAAGATACCGGACTTTAGCAATCTTCGACACGTTGATTGCGCACGATACGGTGAGAGAAGAGCTTCAATTCTTCGAACGTTGATCAAGCGCACTTGATCAAAGAGGGTTGAGAGTGTTAAGGATAGACAACGATGTCATGATGCAAAACAACAGTTAAGAGTTGATGAGATAGAGTTAAGAAAACAAGAATCAGCTCGGCAACAAAGAGCTGATGATTTGACTCTTTTAAGTTGCAACCTAAATAAACTTAATCCACTGCAAAAGTTGTATATGGAGAAGCAAATTGAGGAGTATCATAGACGTCAAGGAGGCTTGTAGGAAACCATGTTTGTAATTTGTATCTTCTTATTATTTTATCTTGTATTTTTATTATTGTTGCTAGTGTTTTTGTTATTGTCAATGTTAGTGTTATTATTTCCCTTTTAGTTATATTTATTGTTAATGAATTGTTTTTTCTATTGTCATTCTCATTGTTTTCTCATTGATGTAACCAAGTAACATTGGATTAACAGTACAATAGATATTAAAAATTCAATACAAACACTATTAAACATGTCAACAACAACTACAAATAGATAAGTGAAACATACAACAAGAGAAGAAGATAACACAGTTAATCCAAACATCACTTTTACTAATGGTTCCTATATGTTCCCAGTAGTGTTCTACTATTTCTTCTCTTAAATCAAGATGAGCTTATGGATCTAGAATGTCTTTGATTCTTTGCATGTATTCGACAAAGGTATTAGGGTCTTTGTAAAGTTTTTTTGAATTACCATAGCAATGTCCGGATAGTTTCTCAACTGAAGCTTATATCCCTCATATTCTTCTTCCACAATCATATTATGTAAAATAATACAATAGTATATGATATCAGATAGCACTACGAGATCGTGATAGTATACCTCTTTTCGTAAGATATGTAACCTACCTTAAAGCACACAAAAGTCCGTTCAACATCTTTTCTCAAACTGTCTTGTTGTTGGGTGAATTTTTCTTCTTTTGCATTTTGGATAAATTTCATTTACAAGGTAATAACCCAGGGAATGATCATTTTCTCCTATTTTGTAATTGCATGGGGGTGCTATATCATTTCATATATCATTAAATAAATATGACTATCGTATGATGTTAATCTCACTAAGTGAAAATGGTGCTCTAAAAAAAGCCCGCCATATATATAAATCAAACGAAGCAACTGCTTCCAATACTAGAGTTGCTTTTTTGTGATGTCATATGAATTGACCTTGCAAAGCAACCGGATAGTTTCTCGGCCACCTCCAATGCATACAGTCTAAGCTACCTAACATACCAAGAAATCTGCATTGAACTTTAATCGCTAATATCTGTTAACGTCTGAGGGATTGGGGACCGAAGATATTCTTCACTAAATTATAAAACAATGGTTTTGCAAAATTCTTTCATACATAAGATTGTTGTTGGATCTCCAATTCTCACTTTATTATCCTACGAATCACAAGATGTTCCGTATGATATTATGCGAAGTGCAGCCGTAATCTTTTATTGTGGGGAAACTCCTAGTTAGTTGATTTAGTTTCTTCTGTAAGTGAAAAAGATGTTTATTTCGGTTAATTTATCGAGAATCCAATTAAAAACAATCTTTGATATATAGAATCTCCATCAAAAATCTTCATTTCTGTACACAGGGTTTTTCAAAAAACAATCCATGATTAGTTGATTGTGTCCAATAGCACAGTCTCTCCCATATTGTCAGTCATTCCTTCCAGGAACACTACCCTTAGGGTTGAAGTAAAGCTTTCAGCATTTTCAAGAGCCATTACGTCCTTCACTTCAAAAGTAAACATTCTTTATTGAGTAACATAAAGAGAAGCACCATAGACTTTTTAGGTTACCCATTTGGTATATTAGTGATATTGAATTTAGAAGATTGAATGAGTAGGCTGAAAGGAAGTGCAAATTAAGGATCTTAAGGCTAAATTAACATTAAAGGGGGTGAATAGTGTTAAATGGATTCTAAGACTTATATGGACTAAATTAAAATTATGACACAAACAAATGTAGAACTTGATCACAGAACAATCACAGAATCAAACATAGATGTAGAAAGTAAATAAAAAGCAGTAAAAGAAAGAACACACCAGATTTTATACTGGTTTGGAGTTACCCTACATCCAGTCCTACACCAAGGTAAACACCTCGTACAGATTTTTATCATACCAATGTCGAGATTACAATCCTCAATTTTTAAAGGTCTTGAGGTACCCTCTTGTCTTCAAGTCCGGGGCAAACTCTCTTGATTTACGGGACACAAGATCACCCAATTGATTTCCAGGCACAACCAGACCTTATAACGAGACTCGATAAACTTTTGATTACAAATTGA
The DNA here is from genome assembly GCA_030765085.1 of Allium cepa. Lineage (NCBI taxonomy): Eukaryota > Viridiplantae > Streptophyta > Magnoliopsida > Asparagales > Amaryllidaceae > Allium > Allium cepa. The sequence continues at coordinate 445,544,771 of CM060940.1, read as the reverse complement.
TCCTATAACTCTAAATATCACTTTGATCTTTGAGAGAGGGCAGAGAATCAAACAAGAATGAGATTCTAATTTGATTCGCTTGAGAATTCGGTAGAATTTCAGCACGATCTTAAAAATATGAAAATTTTAGAATATGGATTTATGGAGAAGAAGGAGTGAAGAAAATAAGAAAATAGTTTTTTTTTTAAAAATTCGTTTGTGAAGGCTATTTATAGACCAATAACGGTCATAACCATTCATGAAAAGATTTAAACGAATAAACACTTCTTTTGAAAATTGAAAATTTTGAATTTAATGGCACCATGTCGGCATGGGGTATCCCATGATGTCGACATCCCTTAGTTAAAATCATGTAAAATTTGTTTTGAAAATGGTATTGAAAGGAAAACAAGATGAAATGATTTCGAAGTAAAATAAACAAATTTTCCTATGTTTTAAAATAAAGAAGAGTAGAAAATATATTTTTAGAACGTATATATAAATTTGATTTTAAATCTCAAGTATATATATTACAAATAATATCTAAAAATCAGAAGATAGTTTTAAAAACAAACGAAGTTTAAAACAAGAGTTTATATAAAAATAAAAACAAAGAATATTTTAAGGCTAAAACATCTTTTTGAAAATCATTTTAAAAGATAATTTTTTAAAGCTAAAACATTAAAAAAAACAGTTTTCAAAATCATTTTAAAAAACCATTTTGAAGTAGTTTTACAAGCTTCTTCCTGTAGAATATTTCATCACATCAGGACTCGAGAAGTTGTACAAAACCAGAATGTTCGTGGGTTTGTAAGCCACTTGTCGTAGGTTTGTAAGCTACTTATCGTGGGTTTATAAGCCACTAAGAAGGTAGAAATGGGTTCCATCCCAAATAAAATTTGTAATGAAGATTTTCATGGTATTATGAAGTTCTATAAAACTAGACACTTATCTTGAAATCTTGATCTTGATACCCATGAGTCTTCAAACTTGATTTCTTCATTCGTGATCTTTATACTATACAGTCTTCAATAATCAGTACCTGCCTTATATATATCATGCATAATAACATTCACACACACGCGCACACACACACACACACATATATGTCTAGACAATAATATAGTATATAAGTTATAATGAAATAAGTTACAAAGGTTGTTGTCATCAAAACCACTATCTCTAGTTCCTAACAATCTTCCTTTTTTTGATGATGACAACCTTATAAAATATACTTACCACTTCGATCATACCATAACTCCCCCTTACACCAACAACTTCCTCTTACTCCAAGCCTACTATTTTATATAATTTTATATAACTTCCCCATTGCCATCAACAAAAAATAACCTATAAACCTTGAACTTAATAGAAAATGAGATAAACAAACATATGACATAAGAATAATAACTATGTATGAGTGAAATATAGCATCCTAAGTTAAATGGGATTCAAGATTTTATACACCAAAGAATGTTTTTAGAAGAACATTAATTAAGATAACACTTGTATACAAATTAACAAACGAATGCACAATCAAGAAAGAGAAAAACGAAAAACACTTAATGAGGACCTTTAATTATTGGTGATTTATGGACCGAACAATTTGGATAGTGGAGATAAAAGTTTCCACGTTGTTCGACCATGTTCCTATAGCATCAGAAAGGACCTCTCCAACACAAATCACGCCATTGTATTTGTCCATATGAACATCCGGATTCAGCAGAGGATGTTCTTCTTCTTGATCCTCTTGCGGTTCATCTAGAGGCTCTTCTTCTTCAAAATCCATGGCTTGTGATGATTCTTCAATGACAATGGGATTGGCAAGGTTATCCATAAGGAAGTTTTGTAAATTCCTAAGGATTCTGCCTTGCCTATCTTGTTCTCTAGCCATTCGCAATTGACTCACTTGAATTTCCATCATCATTTGAAGCAAATTTTACATCTTCTCTTGTAATTTGATGGCTCATACGTGTGTGGAACGTTGAAAAGGACCAGAATGAGGAGAAGTAGGTGAAGAAGATTCATTATTAAAGGAGGAAGCCATTAATTTACTATTTTAGAAGTTTATTATAGAGAATAGAATAGAGAAAACTACAACCAAATAACTTCTTTTAGAGGGAATTTAAATTTGAAAATCTCGGCCTATATGTCGACATAGGGGGATGGGTCATGCCGACATGCTCAGTTCAATTTTTGAGAAATTTTTATTTGTATTAATTATTAACTATACTTGTATTATTTATAATTTATATTACTGTTAATGAGCATATACCAAATTTCCCTTCTAAATTTAGTAAAGTTTTGTTCATTTAATGGTTTGGTTAATATATCAGCAATTTGTTTTTCAGTATTAATATATTCAAGAGTAATGACTTCTTTACTTATATTATCTCTAAGAAAATGATGTCTAATATCAATATGTTTTGTTCTAGCATGATGAGTTGGATTTTTAGATAGGTTTATTGCACTAGTATTATCACAATAAATTAGTGATTTAGTTATAGTTAATCCAAAATCTTTTGAAGTTTGTTGCATATATATAACTTGAGAACAAGCCAAAGCAGCAGATATATATTCTGCTTCAGTTGTTGACAATGATACAGTGTTTTGCTTCTTACTAAACCAGGAAATCAGAGAATGTCCTAGAAAGTGACAAGTTCCAGTTGTACCTTTTCGGTCTAATTTACAACCAGCGTAATCAGCATCACAATATGAAATTAAATCAAAAACATCGTTTTTAGGGTAAAATAAACCATAATCTAAAGTATGTTTTACATATCTTAAAATTATTGTAATAGGATTTAAGTGAGTTTCTTTAGGTTGAGATTGGTATCTTGCACAAAGACAGACACTATGCATGATGTCAGGACGATTTGCTGTTATATAAAGCAGCAAACCAATCATTACCCTATATAATTTTTGATCAACATCTTTTGATTTATCTTCTTTATTTAAAGCCACATAATTTTCATTGGAGTTGGTTTCCCACTAGAAGTGATCAAACCAAATTTATTAATTAAATCCTTAGCATATTTTTCTTGACTAATGAAAATTCCTTTTTCTAATTGTTTGGTTTGAAGTCCTAAGAAGAAACTTAGTTCTCCTATATGATTCATTTCAAATTATTTAGTCATTATATCTAAAAATTCTTTATTCATTATGTTATTAGTTGACCCAAATATTATATCATCTACATATATTTGTACTAATTGAATATCATTTTCGTTTCTTTAATAAAAAGAGTTGTATCTATTTTACCAATTTCAAAATCAGATTGTAGTAAATAAGATCTTAGTCTTTCATACCAGACTCTAGGAGTTTGTTTCAGACCATATAAAGCTTTCTTTAATTTATATACATGATTTGGAATTTATTATCTTCAAAAAGTGGAGGTTGTTCAACATAAACATCTTCTTTTACAAAACCATTTACAAAAGCACTTTTAATATCCATTTGATATAACTTGAAATTATTGTAATTTGCGAAAGCAAGTAGAATCCTGATAGCTTCTAGTCTTGCTACGGGGGCAAAGGTTTCGTCATAATCAATTCCTTCTTCTTGACAATAACCATACGTGACTAAACGAGCTTTGTTTCTTACAACCTCACCAAGTTCATTCATTTTATTTTTATAAACCCATTTTGTTCCAATTATACTTTTATCCTTAAGTCTAGGAACAAGTTCCCAAACATCTTTTCTAGTGAACTAATTCAATTCTTCTTGTATAGCAAGAATCCATGAATCATCATATGATGCTTTCTTTGGATTTTTAGGTTCAATAGTAGATATAAAAGCTACATTACTCATACTATTTAGTTGATTTCTTCTTTAACTATAGATTCAATATTTCCTAGTATATTTTCTACAGGATGATCTTTTAATACCCTAATTCTTTTTTTAGGTTGAATGATTTCACAATTAGTCTCATTAGGTTCGTTATTTAAAGTTACAAAATCTTCTTCATCTTATGTTTGTACAGTATCTTTAAAAATTTCATCAAAAGATATATGCATTGTTTCTTTAATAGTGTTAGTTCTTAAATTATAAACTCTAAATGCTTTACTTCTATTAGAATATCCGATGAAGATACCTTTCTTGGATTTAGGTTCAAATTTATCTAAATTATCTTTTGTATTAAGAATAAAACACTTACTACCAAAAACTTTAAAATAAGCTACTATGGTTTTCTTACTGTAAAGTAATTCATATGGTGTTTTATTAGTTAATGGTCTAATTAAAATCCTATTTAATATATAACAAGCAGTAGCGACTGCTTCAACCCAAAATTTTTTAGGTAAGTTACTATTAGAAAGCATTGTTCTAGCACACATTTGATCGTTCTATTCTTACATTCTACCACTCCGTTTTGTTGTGGAGTTCTTGGAAAAGAGAAATTATGAGTAATTCTTTTTTGTTTACAGAAATTCTCAAGATTTTCATTTTCAAATTCTCCACCGTGATCACTATGAATAGTTTTCATTTTTAAAGAAAGTTGATTTTTAATTCTTTTAGCAAAATTCTTAAATAATTCAAAAGCATCACTTTTAAGTTTAAGAAAAATTGTCCAAGTATATCTAGAATAATCATCTACAATTACAGAAACATATTTATTATGATTAATTGATTGAACTTGAGATAGACCTAATAAATCTAAATGAAGTAATTCTGGAGGTTTAGAAGTAGAAACCATATCTTTTAATTTAAATGAACGTTTCTTAAGTTTTCCTAATCGGCAAGCATCACATATACTATCTACTTTAAAGTTTAACTTGGGAAGACCTCTAACTAAGTCAAGTTTTGATAACCTAGATAACAGTTTAAAATTTAAATGACCAAATCTTTTATGCCAAATCCAAGGGCCGCTTGTATTAGCCAAAGGACATAAGTTATCATTTGAAACTTTCGTACTAAGGATGTAAATGTTTTTCTTCCTAATTCCTTCAAAGATAATATTTGACTTGTTATCTTCGATGTGACACTTATCTTTTTCAAATTTAATTTTGAATCCCTTATCACATAGTTGATTTATACTAAGCAAATTATGAATTAAATTCCTAACTAGCAAAACATCAGAAATAAGATGATTTTTGGAATTACCGACATTGCCGATGCCAATCACATATCCTTTAGAGTTATCTTCAAAGTTAACTAATCCACCATCTTGATATATAATGTCATTGAGTATCTTGGGATTTCCAATCATATGCCATGAACAACCACTATTAAGTATCCATTTATCTTTTTCAATTTACACAGTTTTTCCATTGATTATTGATTCTTCAAAAGCCATGTAACATGTCTATTCCTGCATAACAAACCAATTCGGTAGATAACTTGATTTTTCATAAAAACTATATGCAAACTTACGATACTTTTATGAAATGCATAAATTCAAAGTAGTATTAACAAAATTTCCTAAAAATGCCATTTTTAACTTTTCAAGTTTCAAATTATGAAAACTATGAAAACCTACGCTCTGATACCAATTGAAAGGGAGTGCAGATAAAGGATGTTAAGGCTAATTTAACACTAGAGGAGGATAAATAGTGCTTAATGAATTTTAAGACTTATATGGACTAAATTAAAATTATGGCACAAACAAATGCAGAACTTAATCACTGAACAATCATAGAATCGAACACAGATGCAGAAAGTAAATAATAACAGTAAAAGGAAAGAACACACCAGATTTTATACTGGTTCGGAGTTACCCTACGTCTAGTCCTACACCAAGACAAACACCTCGTACAGATTTTTATTATACCAATGTCGAGGTTACAATCCTCAATTTCTAAAGGCCTTGAGGTATCCTCTTGTCTTTAAGTCTGGGGCAAACTCTCTCGATTTACGGGACACAAGATCACCCAATTGATTTCCAGGCACAACCACACCTTATAGAGAGACTCGGTAAACTTTTGATTACAAATTGATCCTATAACTCTAAATATCACTTTGATCTTCGAGAGAGGGCAGAGAATCAAATAAGAAATAGATTCTAAGTTGATTCACTTGAAAATTCAGTAGAATTTCGACATGATCTTAAAAATATGAAAATTTTAGAATATGGATTTGTGGAGAAGAAGGAGTGAAGAAAATAAGAAAATATTCATTTGTGAAGGATATTTATAGATTAGTAACGATCATAACCATTCATGAAAAGATTTAAATGAATAGACACTTCTTTTGAAAATTGAAACTTTTGAATTTAATGGCCACCATGTCGACATGGGGTATCCAATGTTGTCGACATCCCTTGGTTAAAAACAATGTAAAATTTTGAAAATGGTATTGAAAGGAAAACAAGATGAAATGATTCTGAAATAAAATAAACCAATTTTCCTATGTTTTAAAATAAAGAAGAGTAGAAAATATATTTTTAGAATGTATATATAAATTTGATTTTAAATTTTAAGTATGTATATTATAAAGAATATTTAAAAAACAGAAGATAGTTTTAAAAACAAACAAAGTTTAAAACAAGAGTTTATTTTAAAACAAAAACAAAGAATATTTTAAGGATAAAACATCTTTTTGAAAATCATTTGAAAAGATAATTTTTAAAGCTAAAACATTAAAAAAACAGTTTTGAAAATCATTTAAAAAAACATTTTGAAGTAGTTTTGCAAGCTTCTTCCTGTAGAATATTTCATCACATCAGGACTCGAGAACTTGTACAAAACCAGAATGTTCATGGGTATGTAAGCCACTTGTCGTAGGTTTGTAAGCTACTTATCGTGGGTTTGTAAGCCACTAAGAAGGTAGAAATGGGTTCCATCCCAAATGAAATTTGGAATAAAAAATTTCATGTTATTATGAAGTTTTAACGAAACTATACACTTATCTTGAAATCTTGACCTTGATACTCATGAGTCTTAAACTCATTCTTGATCTTTATACTGTACAGTCTTCAATAATTAGTACCTGCCTTATATATATATCCTGCATAATAACATTCATATATATCTAAACAATAGTGTTAGCATATAAGTTATACTAAAATAAGTTACAAAGGTTGTTGTCATCAAAACCATTATCTCCAGTTCCTAACATATGCTATTGGTAGCCTTTGGCTCTATTTACAAAGTCTTTTTATAAAGGATGAATTTAGGAGATAAAATGCAATAGTGTCCCATCATATCGAACACTGTAGCCATGTTGCACTGCTTTTAATGCTTGCTAGCTTGACTAGTGGAGACAAAAAGCCACATTGTCCCATTTTATCGAACACTGTAGCCACGTAGCATTGATTTTAATGCTTGCCTGCTTAACCAGTGGAGATAGAAGGCCATAGGGTCGTCATATCGAACACGGTAATGCTTGCACCGCTTTTAATGTTTGCAACGCTTTTAATGTTAGGAAGATATTTAATGCTTTTAATTATTGCACTGACCATCGAACAATACTTAATGCTTTTACTGCTTGCACTGCTTTTATTGCTAGGAAGATATTTTAGTGCCAGCCTGATAATTCATTGTCGACTATTTTAATGCCTGATAATTTAATGCTTGCACTGCTTTTAATGCTTTCACTGACCATTTGAATGAAATATTTAATGCTTTCTCTTTTCTTTTAATGCTAGCTTGACCATCAAACACTATAGCCACTGCTTTCAATGCTTGCACTGCTTTTAACGTTGCACCGCTTTTAATGTTTGCACTGCTTTTAATGTTGCACTGCGTTTAACATTGCACTGCTTGACTAGTGGATATAGAAGGCCTCAGTTCGATTTATTTCGTAGTGCGTTCCATAATGCTGTTCACTAATATCATACCAGCAACACATAAAAATGGTGGATTACAACCATACTTCCTTGCCCTCACCATACTCATATGAAGGTCCTTTAAGACACGATACCCTGCCAAACATGTCTTCCCCATAACCTTCAACCTGGTGGTATATTGAAATGGAGGAAATACACTATGAGGATGTAAGGAGCATAGGAGAGATTTGCAAGAGCTCAGACTATTAGTGGATGGAAGAAAACAAAGAGTAAAGCGGCATAGCCACAATAAGAGAAGGCAAAGAAGGCATGAAACACGCCACCAAGTACCTCAAGCAGATCAAAAAGCTGACACTGGATTTATATACTATAACTGTGGAGTTTCTGTTCTGTATTCTGTTATAAGAAACGAAACCGACGTCAATCGACGTCACTATAGATGCTGCAGTTTTCTAGATGGTTGTGAATTTTGGCAATGGCTTGACGATCCTTTGCCTCATCGAGCAGTTATGTATGCTACTAAACTTAAAGAACAAATTGAAACACTTCAGTGGACACTGGGTTCAATTTAATCATCAGGTGGTCGAAGGAAGCTTTTTAATCAATTAGTGCGTTTAATTTCAATCTACAAAGTTCTCTTGTTTCAATGTTTCTAATGGTTTTAATTAAGTTCAGTGTTTTTAATGTTTGTTCTTATCTTGCAACCAAGTTAAGTCAGTTTGTAATGATTTAATTAAGTTTGTAATGTTGTTCATATCTTAAGTGTGTACTTGAATTTGAAACACAGACTTAACTTACTTAATTTTCTTATCGAAAGTACATAGAACTTGCTGAACTTGATTAACTTACTTAACTTGGATTCAAAAGTACATAGAACTTACTGAAAGTAAATAACTTACTTAACTAACCCAAACGTCTTTCAAATTGTCTAACATAGCTAACCCAAAGATCATATGCAGCATGTCCAACAAAATCAATATGATACTCCCACAAATATCATGAATCAAACGTAACTCATGTCAACTAAAATAGATCTTCTTCCTCCGCTATATTTATAATGCTTTTGTATCTTCGACAAGCTCTAGTAAACGTGACATAAGCACTTTAAGTTTCCAGAATCCTTCGAATTAATCTATAACCAGGATGATTATTAAATACTTCATTTAGAGTAACCCAAACATCTTTCTCCAACTCCTCTTCTATGCAGTCGACTTCTAGGTAAGCTTTGATTAGTACCAAATAATCTTGTGGAGTCCAACTTTCACTTGCTATTGAAGATGTTGTGAATTTTCAATATAAAACTTTCATTTAAATAGAAAATCATGATCCACATCGAGTAAATCAAGTGCCATCTGAACGAGCACATGGCGAACATCCACGAACTTGAATAGAAACAAATATAAGTGTGTTTGTTTCTTCAAAAAACGAAGTAAAAACACTCAACCATCGGCACTAAATATGAAATACAAATACAAAATGAAGCACAAACACTGAAATACCAATACTAATAATAGATATGACATACAAATACAAACATCAACATGAGTTATGAAATACAACACTGATATGAGAAACATAATACAATCTAAAACTGATAATACACTGATAGTAAATCTCAATCACTGATAATACACTAATAGTAAATCTCAAACATTGATAGTAAATATAAACATTATAAGCGAAGAAGATAGTAAATCTACAACTCATCAAACTGATACTCATCATCTTAAAGACCAACCGCAACATCATCATCATCATCTACTCTAGGTTTAGGATGATATCATTGCTCATTAGCACCAGTAAGTTTGTTAATACAAGAAATCAAATCATATATGCTTCGTTGATGCTCAACCTACATGACCTGGCGTAGTCCCATCTGCATCTAAAACAAATCCTCATACAATAACGTAGCTAGATCTAGATATTGCGAAATCTCAGGCCAAGGAATATTAATATATCTATCAACTCTCGACGTTGTAGGTATATCGACTATCCAAGCATAATCTCCTTTTTCGGATGGCTGTAGTGTATGGTATACCTGAGTGCTCTATGTACGGTCCTATACAACTGGGGGACAACACCACTCCAGATGCCCGAAGGTCCTACCAAATCAATGGATGCAACATGAATAAAATTAGCCGTATGCGGTAGAGTGCAAAACCGATGCCAAAAGGATGCATAATCTAAATCGGTGATGTAGGATCTAGATTAACCCTAGAGGGGGGGGGGTTGAATAGGGTTATAGCAAATTTTCTCGAATTAAATACAGAAATATAATAGCAGAAATAAATATGCTGAAAAGTAAATCACACACAAAATTTACCCAGCTTCGGCAACCCCTGCCTACTGCTGCATTCACAGATTTCTATTAGAATTAAACAGTATCATGCTTACAAACACTCTACTAGACTCGCAGACCCTTTTGCTCCCGCTCGCAAACACTCTACTAGACTCGCACACCCTGCTCCCGCCTATAGAGTTTCGCTTACTCGCAAACACTGCTCCCGCCTATAGAGCTTTGCAAACTCGCACACCCTGCTCACTGAACTAATTCAAAATAGACAATCTGACACTACCTAAACCTAGGTGGTGATTTACTACTCCTTTGACTTGAAAAGAAAAAACAACTTCAAAAATACAACCAGGAGCAAAAATTATAATATGAACTTTGGACATGTAATTTTTGCTCAAACTAAAAACCCCTAATATAAAATTAAAAACTAAAACCCCTATTATAAAATTAAAAACTAAAACCCCTCCTTTTAATAATAAGGCCGGCCCAAAAAGGTAAATAGTATTATTTTTTTTAAATTCCCCTTTTGTTAAACTTCGGCCCGTTCCTTTTTCTCTTGATAATGGTGGCCGTTTCTTTCTTCGTTCCTTCGATCTGAGATATTATGAGTGGCGGCTTTGTTTCGATGCTCTTTAATCTTGGCTATTGCTCAATCTTCGTTGCTCTTGAATTCACGGCTTCGCTTTGTCGTGGTACTGTGATTTAGGGTTTATGGATTTGGGGATTCGATTGCGAATTAGGGTTGAGATGATTATCGGCTTGGCTTGGCTTCGCTTTGGTGAGTTCGATTTTGCTTCAGGTAAGATTTTTGGCTCTGTTCCTCTTCGATTTTCGTACTCGAACTATCTCTTATGCCGATGATGATTTGGGGCTTTTATATGCGTTCGTATTCCTTGAATTACGTTCGTTTGAATTCGTCAATTTATTCATCTCGGCCACTCGATTACACTTGGATGCTTGTGATAAAATCTGACTTTGTCAATTTCGTATTTTTGATGCTTGGCACACACGGTTTTGATTTTTAACTGGTTCACAATTGGCTTCGGCCTTTGAATTTGTGTTGATTGACTATGGCCGTGAATCTCTCTGTTGACCCGATTGCAATATGCTTTGAATTCGAGACATTTGTTTACCATGTGCTTTGAGATGATTGACTTGCTTTGAAAATTCTCTGTTCTGTTGATTTCTTCGACACGAGCTTGTACTTGGATACATGTGCTTGCTGTCTGGATATCTGCACTGCATCACCATTGTTCTTTACATTTGTATATAATGTCATTACATGCTGCTTCACCATATTGCATACTTAATGTTGTCACTGTGTTCGACATGGTCTTTGTAGTACTTTGTTTCGTATGTATGCTGTGCATTTGTAGTTGGTTTGAAAACTTCTGTGTTGTAGCTGTCTTGATTTGTGCCTTGTCCATTCTCATGTGTTCATCCCTGTAGTATATGCTAGTGATACATTTTGGAGTTGGTTCATGTTGTATTGAGCTTTGACCCTTTGTTGTTCATCTGCATTGTTGCCTTGTTGACTGCATCACCATACTCTCTGTTTTGATTTGCACTTCTGTAGTGATATGATATTACTGCAATGTGAACTGTTGTGATGGTTCCATTGTTGTATTTCTGACCTGTTGCATACATGAACTGTTTTGTTCTTTGTGCTCCGACTCTGCCATTTTTATGCTCACTGGCCTGTACATTTGCATTGTATATATTCTTGAATTTGGATTTGAACTGCTTCATGTACTTGATATTGTGACAAGTGGTTTTGTGGTTGGTCACTGGTCTTGCTTGATGGTCATGTGCCCTGCATGAACTTGACACTGGTTCATTGGGCTGCATACATGTTGTAAGTGATTGTACTTCATGTTGTATTCATGCAGCTTGTTTTCAATATACACTTGAATGTTGCAGTCCATGTTCTTCACTGTTTATTGTTTCACTTGCATAGCTGAACTTCACTGTTGCACTTTTGTGCTTTGAGTCGGTTTCATTGTTGCTGTACTGATCCTATGTTCATGTTCTTGCAGTCTTCATGACTGTACTGTTGCAGTCGAGTTGTATTCATGTACACTTGTGGCTTGAACTTGATTCACTTCATGTTGTTGTTTGGACATTGTTTGAATTTGCAGTGGTGCATTGTCTTTGCATTCCATGTTGCATGCAGTAGTCTTGGCCATGTTGGTTCGAATTGCACTTGCTCTTTTGTACTACTTCACCATGTCACTTGAGGTTCTGCAGTTGGTTTATTGATGCATTCATGTTCATGCAGTCTCAGCTCCATTCTGGTTTCTTCCCTGATCTTGCTGTGACATTTTGTTGCATGAGTTACTTCCATTTTCCATGTATCTGCTGGCTTGTACTGTGACTCGAGTTTTCACTGTCATAAGTCGTGCATGTGTGTTGCAGTTGTTTATATGCACTTCATCACTTCAGTATTGCATTGTTTTCACCTCTGGCCTGTTGTAGTTTGATTGTGTTCATATACACTACTGCCTTGAGTTGAATCCCGTATGTTATTTGGGTTTGACCTTGTGCTGAATTGTTAGCAGTGCTTTTGTTTGATTTGTGCACACGAGTTGGCGAGGCAGTGCACACGTGTACAAATGTATGTGTGTGTACTGCAGCCACTTATGTATACCTGTCCCTGTAATATCTATGTGCACGACTTTGTGATGAAATCAAGTGTGAATGATGACGAACAACCCAAATAACTGAGGCAAATCATATTTTCAAAAATCGTATTTCATTTTATATTGCAAAAATATTTTTTTTTCAATTTTACTGCGTTAGTGAATATTTTTGCAGATTGCTCAGATGCTGGATTCAAACTGGAATGCAGTTGAAGATAAAAATACGAGTGTGAGTGATATGTAGTGAGGTTAACTGTAAATGTGAAATGTGATGTGATTGTAATCAAAGTTGTATAGTTATAGTGAGAGATTGAAATTGTACTATTCAAAATTGTAATAAATATTTGTTTGAATAAAATTTCTGTTTGAATTCAAAATCTGTTTAACTTGTTCTGTTTGAATTCAAATTCGAATTCAGTGTAATTTAATTTTATTCAACAAATATTTATTTAATCTATGAAAAACAAAATAGTACATTACCAAATACATTTAAATGAATATATATGTTTATTATCATCAAACAAAAAACATATAAGCGCATATTCAACAATCTCCCCCTTTTGATGATAACAAACATATATTTAAGATTTTGACCATGTTAAATGTATTTGACCAATTATATACTTTAATTGCTCCCCCTATTTAAATGCTCCTCTCTACATAATACTCCCCCTACATATATGCATACAAATAGAAATATATAAATGAGCCTATATGCAAAGTGAAAATTATTTGACCTTTGCTTGATTCTATTTGACAAAATCTTAACTTTTCTCTCCCCCTTTTGTTATCAGCAAAAGAATAACAGTGTTATAAAAATAGGGATGAAGTGATAGACATGAATCAAACATTTAACTCAATTAAATATAAATATTAAATTTCAATAAAACTCAAACAAAAATCATAATTACCCTTGTCAAGCGCATATTCCACTTTCAAAAGTGATGGGGATAAAATCATCAAAAATCATACAATTCTGTCTATTTGTGGTATATTTATTTCAGGAAATTTGAATATCTACTAACCATGCATAACCGTTAGGACTTTTAAATGAGATTAGTAGTATTCACAATTTTTATTTTAAAAAATGAAATCAAGTATCTTCTAACCACGCATGACCGTGAGGACTTTTAAATGGGATTAGAATCAACTTGTCTATTAAATCAATTATTTTTGATATGCGTTCCATACATGCATAATCGTGAGGACTTTTAAATGAGCATGGAAGCACATAATCAAAAATCCAAGTAATTCACCCATGCATAACCGTGAGGACTTTTAAAGGAGAGTGAATACTTTGGATATTTATTTTTAATTGCTGAATATAATAAGTTGAAGCACAAATAATTTACTTCACAGATTTAAAGATATTGAAGAACAAATGATTTCCTTTGTAAACTACCACAAATTTACATATTAAATATGATCTTGATGAGTGATGGTTGATAGAAAGATGATAGGAAAAGAAATGATCATGGAATTTTTACCCAACAAAAAGTTTTTATAACTCTTGTTATGAAATTCTAAAGAAATTTTCTAATTATACTTTCTCGAGTTATAATATATGATAAATATCAACACTCATCTCTTTTTTAATCACTATTCATCATTTCGATAATCAAAGGGAGTCAGATTAGTCAAAATTTGTCATTTAAAAAAAATCAAATTCAAAAAATTATAAAATCAATTTTTCAAAAAATGACTAATCTGTAAATATGGTCAAACATGATTTTCTCGAGGGGATTTTATAAGAAAATTTTCTGCTATTTGAAAATTATTTCAAGTGAAAAATATGCAGATATTTTCTTTGAAAAAAAAACGATGCAGCAAATGAATGTTTCAAAAATTAATCACGTTACACTAATAATTTTTCTATCAACTATATTATCAGTGTAATCTGCATCTGAATTTAAATTTCACTCAATATTCACTTGTTGAATCAAACCATGAGATGTGCACCAAAAATTTCAAAACATCATTCTTTTGAATTTGAATTTAAGCCGTGTTAACACTCAAACAAATATCATGATGTTAATTTCAGAAACCATAGGATAAACAATTATATTCATGAGTAATCAACAGTCAATCAACATCATAATTATTTCAAAAACAATTTCTTGAAGTCCTTTTTCACATGAATTTGAAATCGTGCAAATTTACAAGCAGTGACCAAAATATATCTACGTGTAGCATGAGTAATCAAATACCATCATTTGACCGAACAAATTTATATGGATCAGTTCAAAGTTGAAAATCTGATTGGTCATCGATTAAGCACAAATCAATGTCATAAATAAGAACAAGTCAAAAAATTTCTTAAAATCCTTTTTACAACTTTTTAATAGAATTCATTAGGATTTTAAGTTGAAGCCATGTAAATGGAAGAAACCATGAATATAGATTTAGCCAAAAATATTATCGTCAATCAATAAAAACACCATCAGCAATCCAAATTAATCGATATAAAGTATTTCAAGGATTCTAGTGTTTTTGGCATAAAAGCATAATTGGCCAACAATTTTGAAAAAATCAGAATCAAAATTATCAACTTTTATTCATCTCAATATTGGCTGATTTAATTCAGATTATGGTGCAGATTATCACATTTGATATATCGTTCAAAAATAAATTTACCTGTTTTACCTTTACGATAATTTTTCGTCATTGTCCATTGTGATTCTGTCACCTTTTACCTAGGCTAAGGAACTTTGCTTTGTCGCCCGTTGTGTTTCTGGAACAGCCGAAATCCAGAGAACACTGTTGTTGTTCCTTAGCCTGCCACCACACCTACACGATAAAAGATTTATGTGACCTATTTGTTTTTATAGGTCCATGATTGTTAGTGGCAGAATATGAAACATATGTTTGTGGAGACCCAAAACTATTTATATATGTTCCTTTTGGCACCCAAATTTGTTTGACTTTCAAAGATTTTATATTTGTGCCTTTTGAAACCCAAATTGGTATAGTTTTCACGTGTTTGGGTCTATACCAACAATTATTTCGATTATGTCCAAATTCTTTACAAAACGTGCACATTAAATTGACTTGATTAAATTTTGTGTTCCTATGATTATGATTTTCAACATGATTTCCAATTATTTCAGATCGAGCAAAAACACTTTTACTTTTTGCATTATCATCATTTTGTGATTTCCCAAAACCTAGTCCTTTTCTATTGTTAGCAAAAATTTGATTTCCCAATAACATTTTGAAAGATTTTTCTCCGTTTGAAAAGTTGTTCAGGGATTTCTCAAGATTTTGGACTCTGGTTTTTGATGTTGAGTTTTCAGTGACAAGTGAGGTGCATCGATTTATAAAATCCTTTCTCCTAGTGTCGATGGTTTCCTTAAGATTCAAGTTTTCATTTTCAAGACTTTCAAAGTTATTCCTCAGTTTTGATAATTCTGAATCTAAAATCTTACATTTTTTACATTCTAGGTTTTGAATATTTTCAAGTTCAGTTTTTAACCTAAAATTTTCACGAGCAAATTCTCTCCTATCAGATTTCAGTTTTTCAAGTTTAGATTCAAGAGTATCCACTACCTTAGTAAGATCAGAACACATAAAAACAAGTTCTTTATAAGAAAACTCACCTGCCTCACTAGATTCGTCGGAGGTTGCTTCTGATTCTGATTTTGCCATGCAACACAAGTTAGCCTCCTCTGAGCTGCTATCCGAAGCTTCCTCTCCTTCTTCATCATCCCAAGTCGCTGCAAATACCTTCTTCGCCTTTTTCTTTTCTTTGTTGTTTTTGAGAAGTAGGCATTTTGGTTTGATGTGGCCAGGCTTGTTGCAGTTATAACACGTCAGTTCATTATCGGAATTCTCGGAATCTTTTGACCTATTGCCCTTTGTTTTCTTCTTGCGTGGCTTGAATCTAGACCATCTTCTAATATTATTGACAGCCATTGCAAGTTCTTCAATTGAATCTTCTTCATCGCTTTCTTCTTTGCTCTTTAAGGCAATCGTCTTCTTCTTTGGTTCGGAGTTGTTGCGTTCTTCCTTTGCTTTTAACTCAAGCTCATATGTCATCAAGTTGCCAATCAACTCCTCCATGCTTAGTTTGCTCAGATCTTTCGATTCTTGGATTGCTGTGACTTTTGCCTCAAAGTTCATTGG
Organism: Allium cepa; assembly: GCA_030765085.1. NCBI lineage: Eukaryota > Viridiplantae > Streptophyta > Magnoliopsida > Asparagales > Amaryllidaceae > Allium > Allium cepa. The sequence continues at coordinate 445,528,015 of CM060940.1, read as the reverse complement.
TAAAACTCGTAGTATCTTCCGCACAAGCTCTACCTCAGTGAATACCTTCCCAAGCGCTCTAGCATTGTATACCAAGGTTGAAAAGCGTCCAAACATATCCTTTATGCTCTCGCCTTTGTCCATCACAAAGTTTTCGTATTCATTGCTGAATAGGGCTAGCCGAGACTCCTTGACTTGAGAAGTTCCTTCGTGTGTCACCTCCAAAGTATGCCATATTTCCTGTGCTGTTGTACAATGAGAAATTCTATTAAATTCGTTTTTATCAAGAGCACATATCAAAGCATTCATGGCTTTAGCATTTGTCGTTTTCAATTTCTTATCGTTGGCATCCCACCTATCCTTAGGTTTAGGAATCTCAGTACCACCAACGATTATAGTGGGAGGTTTATAGCCAGTTTCAATAATATCCCAAACATCATAATCAACAGAACTAAGATAGATACCCATCCTAACTTTCCAATAAGCATAATCGTTCCCGTTAAACATGGGTGGCCTAGCAATAGATTGCCCCTTAGAAAAAGCATTATTTTGTAGACTCATGACTCTAGAGTTAAATAAAAAATATACCGGGCTCTGATACCACATGTAGGATCTAGATTAACCCTAGAGGGGGGGGGTGAATAGGGTTATAGCAAATTTTCTCGAATTAAACACAGAAATATAATAGCAGAAATAAATATGCTGAAAAGTAAATCACACACAAAATTTACCCAGCTTCGGCAACCCCTGCCTACTGCTGCATTCACAGATTTCTATTAGAATTAAACAGTATCACGCTTACAAACACTCTACTAGACTCGCAGACCCTTTTGCTCCCGCTCACAAACACTCTACTAGACTCGCACACCCTGCTCCCGCCTATAGAGTTTCGCTTACTCGCAAACACTGCTCCCGCCTATAGAGCTTTGCAAACTCGCACACCCTGCTCACTGAACTAATTCAAAATAGACAATCTGACACTACCTAAACCTAGGTGGTGATTTACTACTCCTTTGACTTGAAAAGAAAAAACAACTTCAAAAATACAACCAGGAGCAAAAATTATAATATGATCTTTGGACACGTAATTTTTGCTCAAACTAAAAACCCCTAATATAAAATTAAAAACTAAAACCCCTATTATAAAATTAAAAACTAAAACCCCTCCTTTTAATGATAAGGCCGGCCCAAAAAGGTAAATAGTATTTTTTTTTTAATTCCCCTTTTGTTAAACTTCGGCCCGTTCCTTTTTCTCTTGATAATGGTGGCCGTTTCTTTCTTCGTTCCTTCGATCTGAGATATTATGAGTGGCGGCTTTGTTTCGATGCTCTTTAATCTTGGCTATTGCTCAATCTTCGTTGCTCTTGAATTCACGGCTTCGCTTTGTCGTGGTACTGTGATTTAGGGTTTATGGATTTGGGGATTCGATTGCGAATTAGGGTTGAGATGATTATCGGCTTGGCTTGGCTTCGCTTTGGTGAGTTCGATTTTGCTTCAGGTAAGATTTTTGGCTCTGTTCCTCTTCGATTTTCGTACTCGAACTATCTCTTATGCCGATGATGATTTGGGGCTTTTATATGCGTTCGTATTCCTTGAATTACGTTCGTTTGAATTCGTCAATTTATTCATCTCGGCCACTCGATTACACTTGGATGCTTGTGATAAAATCTGACTTTGTCAATTTCGTATTTTTGATGCTTGGCACACACGGTTTTGATTTTTGACTGGTTCACAATTGGCTTCGGCCTTTGAATTTGTGTTGATTGACTATGGCCGTGAATCTCTCTGTTGACCCGATTGCAATATGCTTTGAATTCGAGACATTTGTTTACCATGTGCTTTGAGATGATTGACTTGCTTTGAAAATTCTCTGTTCTGTTGATTTCTTCGACACGAGCTTGTACTTGGATACATGTGCTTGCTCTCTGGATATCTGCACTGCATCACCATTGTTCTTTACATTTGTATATAATGTCATTACATGCTGCTTCACCATATTGCATACTTAATGTTGTCACTGTGTTCGACATGGTCTTTGTAGTACTTTGTTTCGTATGTATGTTGTGCATTTGTAGTTGGTTTGAAAACTTCTGTGTTGTAGCTGTCTTGATTTGTGCCTTGTCCATTCTCATGTATTCATCCCTGTAGTATATGCTAGTGATACATTTTGGAGTTGGTTCATTTTGTATTGAGCTTTGACCCTTTGTTGTTCATCTGCATTGTTGCCTTGTTGACTGCATCACCATACTCTCTGTTTTGATTTGCACTTCTGTAGTGATATGATATTACTGCAATGTGAACTGTTGTGATGGTTCCATTGTTGTATTTCTGACCTGTTGCATACATGAACTGTTTTGTTCTTTGTGCTTCGACTCTGCCATTTTTATGTTCACTGACCTGTACATTTGCATTGTATATATTCTTGAATTTGGATTTGAACTGCTTCATGTACTTGATATTGTGACAAGTGGTCTTGTGGTTGGTCACTAGTTTTGCTTGATGGTCATGTGCCCTGCATGAACTTGACACTGGTTCATTGGGCTGCATACATGTTGTAAGTGATTGTACTTCATGTTGTATTCATGCAGCTTGTTTTCAATATACACTTGAATGTTGCAGTCCATGTTCTTCACTGTTTATTGTTTCACTTGCATAGCTGAACTTCACTGTTGCACTTTTGTGCTTTGAGTCAGTTTCATTGTTGCTGTACTGATCCTATGTTCATGTTCTTGCAGTCTTCATGACTGTACTGTTGCAGTCGAGTTGTATTCATGTACACTTGTGGCTTGAACTTGATTCACTTCATGTTGTTGTTTGGACATTGTTTGAATTTGCAGTGGTGCATTGTCTTTGCATTCCATGTTGCATGCAGTAGTCTTGGCCATGTTGGTTCGAATTGCACTTGCTCTTTTGTACTACTTCACCATGTCACTTGAGATTCTGCAGTTGGTTTATTGATGCATTCATGTTCATGCAGTCTCAGCTCCATTCTGGTTTCTTCCCTGATCTTGCTGTGACATTTTATTGCATGAGTTACTTCCATTTTCCATGTATCTGCTGGCTTGTACTGTGACTCGAGTTTTCACTGTCATAAGTCGTGCATGTGTGTTGCAGTTGTTTATATGCACTTCATCACTTCAGTATTGCATTGTTTTCACCTCTGGCCTGTTGTAGTTTGATTGTGTTCATATACACTACTGCCTTGAGTTGAATCCCGTGTGTTATTTGAGTTTGACCTTGTGCTGAATTGTTAGCTGTGCTTTTGTTTGATTTGTGCACACGAGTTGGCGAGGCAGTGCACACGTGTACAAATGTATGTGTGTGTACTGCAGCCACTTATGTATACCTGTCCCTGTAATATCTATGTGCACGACTTTGTGATGAAATCAAGTGTGAATGATGACGAACAACCCAAATAACTGAGGCAAATCATATTTTCAAAAATCGTATTTCATTTTATATTGCAAAAATATTTCTTTTTCAATTTTACTGCGTTAGTGAATATTTTTGCAGATTGCTCAGATGCTGGATTCAAACTGGAATGCAGTTGAAGATAAAAATACGAGTGTGAGTGATATGTAGTGAGGTTAACTGTAAATGTGAAATGTGATGTGATTGTAATCAAAGTTGTATAGTTATAGTGAGAGATTGAAATTGTACTATTCAAAATTGTAATAAATATTTGTTTGAATAAAATTTCTGTTTGAATTCAAAATCTGTTAAACTTGTTCTGTTTGAATTCAAATTCGAATTCAGTGTAATTTAATTTTATTCAACAAATATTTATTTAATCTATGAAAAACAAAATAGTACATTACCAAATACATTTAAATGAATATATATGTTTATTATCATCAAACAAAAAACATATAAGCGCATATTCAACAGGTGATGATGAAGCAATTAGCCAACCACCACTCATTTGCATACTCTCTGTAAAGTGGCGCTGTCCTTCAAAAAAGGTGACCAAATTAACATTTAAGGTCTGTCTCCAACTACGCTCACCAAGAAACCAATAACATCCTTCCATGGAGGAGGATGATACCAATGGAAAACGTCTAACAAAGAGGAAGCTAGCGTGCACTACGATGGGGTCAGTCATATAAGGAGAACCATCATAAGGATGCCAAACAATACTCTCCTGTATAGTCCATAACTCAGTCCGATTTCGGACCACAACAAATATATGACGTGCCTCGCCTTCTTGCACCATTATGTGGTTCTCTCGATCCTATGCTGTAATTTGACGTAAGAAAAGAGGTAATGTGGAGTCTACGTCAGGTAAGTCATATTGCGGAAGTACTCATAGTATCAATACTGCAAAATATTCCTAAAACCTATAATTGACGTGGATCTAGCCCTAACAATGCACTGATGATCCAAAGAGCAATACAAATACACTAATATCAAAGTCCCCCAGTCATATCTGATTGGACTAAAAAAATGAAAACTCCACAACAACTGCAACATGTCCAAAAGACAACGTGTTTGATGGAATTGAAAAAAATATGTTTCCCATCATGAAAAAATAAACAGTCGAGCAATCTCCAAATTGTTTTCTATGCTATAATTATGTATCAGTTTAGAGATTGTTTGTCTAATGTAATTGGCTCTAATTTGTAAGTTGAACGACAGTCCATCTTGTAATTCAAGATGTGGAAGTACACTAGCTAAACGGTTAAAGTGTTGGTACTGCTCATCATAGGGTAAGGTCATTCCCATCTGATGCCTAAATCGATAAGCATAGTAAAGTCTAAAGGGATCCAACCGAAATCTCCAAAATTAAAGTGAAATATATGAGCGGTCTTACGCCAATATACGGCTAAAGCACCATATAACTGAACATCCGAATTTAAAGATTTTTCAATACCTATTAAAGCAATTTATGATTATTGGAAGTACTAAAAAGCGTTAAATAAATGAGGAGTAATTAAGTGAATGTCTGTTCAAGAAATCCCCAAATCCTATATCCCTAAGAAATGCATGAATAATGTCGTCGACATCAACTGCTCGAATAGATCTATAAAGGCGTATAATATTGGACGAAGATCCATGGGTGCGGTAACGACGAGTCTAATTTTAAATAGGTTGCATATTCAATTTATATTCTACAATTTCAACTAAAAATAAAATTTTAAAGTAGATATCCTATAGAATCTTCGACGCACGTAATCACATGTACTTCGTTGTTGGGAAGTATACGAAAATGGTCAAGTCCTTGTCGGGTTCTAAATTTTTATCGATACGGGGATCCAGAACTGCATCTCTTATATTTCCCGCCAAATGTCTTCGCCTAATCATGGTGCTTCGTCGACCTCCTATATCTATAGCTGGGATGTCTATGTATTCTTCGGTAGGGACATTTCCTTCCGGCGTCGGAACATTTCCACCACTACGACAGCCGCTGTCTAGAATACTCCTCCACGTTCTTCTCATATTTATTTTGGATTCTTTAATACCATTTTTCCTCTTTTTTACCTTAATATTTTTTACTCTCGGTAGAAATAGATGGGGAGCGGGGGAGGAAGAAGAGAGTTATGTGCTCTCTTCTTTGGCAAGACCTACTTATAGCTAGCTATTGCTTGTTAACATAGTCAGATTTATAAAAGTCAGCTATCTTAACATTGTGGATTGCAATCCACGTCATGCAATCCACGTCACGTGGATTACAATCCAAAGGATGTGGATTGTAATCCACGCGAATTGCTAGCCGGTTAAATAAAAGCCTACAAGGCTTAGTTGTTGGGGCTTGCCTTATTTGGCTTTGGGGTGGGTGGGGTCATCGCATGATGAATTGAAGTGGGAGGGTGCTAGCGGTTAGGAATGCTCCAAGGATCAATTGCTCCACCTCAACTGAATAAAGGAGAAATCAGTATCATACTAATCAAATATATTACAAGGGTTATACTTTTAGTATAAATGAATATACCAAACATTCGAAAAGAATATATTGAAAGTGACCTATAAAGGTCAGCTGCATAATCATCCTGTGGTTGCTCTTCAGCAAATCCAAACTCCATATTTCAAATTTTGAAGTTCTTCGAATAATCAATTTAATGTATTATTTAACATACCATACTAACTAACAAGAGATCTACCTGCATCATTCAGTAATAATTGCTTTGGAAAGATAGCAAATTGTTCTCAGAGCTCTACCATTCATGAATTAGATTTAACAACTGCTTAAACTATCACAATGAGAATATATTTACTAATAAATATGTAAATTGAATAGCGAACACAAGGGAATATAAGAATGACACTGCAGTTGTTGAAGTCGAGATTTACCATTTTGGAGAACTCGATTACAATATTCCGCATATTTGTAGCACAATTGTATAAAAAAGGATACAACGGTCCTTATACCCATAACAGGTAGCTGTACCAGTTAAATTATAGTACCTGAATCATATTCAACAGCCAGCACCTCACGTTCCATAGCTGCAGCCCTCAGCAATGAAGACATAAGGATCAGAATGAACCTAAAAATATTAGTACACATAATATTCTTGATTTCACATTGTCACGCCACATTATAACAAAAAGTTAGTTTTGGTCATGACAGACAAACATTTTGGTGGCGGTTTTATTTGAAAATTCTGCTGGTATTCTCTTTTTGTTCCGTCAGTAACTACTATTTTTTATTACAGCTTCCCCTTTGCAGTAAACATTAGTAGATCAACGGTCAATAATAGAAGCATCTATGAAAATATATGTGTGCCCATTTATATAAAAAGAGTAGTATAAACAAAAACAAAATTGCAATTATAAATCCGTTGATCATATACACACTAAATTGAACTCTGAGCAATAAAACTATTCAATTAGTGCTAATATCTCATACAAAAAACAATATTATCCATAGTCATTGATTTATACACACACTAAGTTGAATTCTAAACAACAAAAACAATTCAACTAGTGCTACTGTTATCCCATATATAATACAATACCGTCCATAACTATAATACATATGCAAAAAACCACATAATATCACATTTAATACAAAATATTTTCAACTACCATATCCGAAGAGCTTACGAAGACGGGGAAAGGATCTTCATAAACAAATCCATCGTGTCTCTGAAGCATTGCTATCACATTTGTCATTTGTGTTTGAAAGTTCTCTCTATTTGAATTTAACCAATCATTTCAACAATAAATACATAATAAATCATTATTACCGAATTTAATTTTTTTTTTTGAAAATAAGTACCATATTAAACAAAATAGACCCCATATACTTTCATACTATGACTCATCAAAACCTTACAATCTCCGAATCTAGATGTGTGTCTTACAAGGAAAAATATTACATAATATTTTTGTATATTAACAACACAAATAGAAGATAAAACAAAAAAAATCAGGACCAGTGTATCAAATAGATGGATGAGTCTATAAAAGAATAACACCGCTCAAAAGCATCTATACGAGCAACTGGTTCCGGGAAAAAAAAAAAAAAACGATGAAAAGCACGTTTCCCATTAGAAATCTCAACAATGAACGATGAAAATTCAGATCTAATAAAGGTCTCCAGAAACGAGCAATAGCAAGAGTAGTAAATCAATCAAAAGAGGAAAAATTCCACAGTAATACAAGAGAGCGAAGGCGAAGGAGACAGGCGGACGGGAGAAATCATGCCATCAAGACTATGGAGTTTGGATTAAGACTGATTCCCAACTCTGCAAAGATATTCTCTTTTCCTTTTGTATCTGATGTTTTGATTTTGGATTGTAGCATTAAGCCTTTGCAATCTTGAATAAGTAAAGTAGCTCTGACTTGGATAGGTAGTTGAATTCCTTTGAAAAGTCGTGTGTTCCATTCCTATCAAATATGCCAAATAAGGGAAGTAATATTAATGTTTACCAAATGGTTGAAAGCTTTTGACCCTATCTGGCTGTTTGCTATGAACTCAAAAATTGATATGATATCAGTGGAGTTACAACAAGCGAAATTAAGTTTGGCTATAATTATTTCCAGTAATCTTCTTGGGCAAGAACAATTAAAGAAAAAGTGGTCTCTATCTTCATATTGTCTTGAACATAGAACACAAGTTTGATCAATACTATTATTCCATCTAACAGTCTTGTCTTTAGTGTTCAGATTGTTTAATCGGTCCAGTAATGAACATAATGACATTTTTGGAGAATATTTACTATCCCATATAACATTAGTCCAGTTATTTTCTACATATTTGCATCTATTTTGGTTAAAAGGCAGAATTAAAGATTAAATAACCATTCTTGTTAGGTATCCACAAACAGAAGTCATTTTCCATTTGACAATGAATTTTGGTAGCCTTCACTGTATTGCAAACATGCGTAGGCAAACATTTTAAATTTCCATTCCATTCATTCTCAGAAATGTGGGAGGAAACTTTTCTATTGGTGCCACTTATCATTGTAATATATTGCCAACCTAGGTTATCAACTAAGGATGAACCAGAGATCCATGGGTCAAACCACATGTGATTATCTTCATCATTGACAATTTTTATTATCATTATTCCTTTACACCATTATCCGGACTTTAGAAGAGTTTTTCAAGTATAAGATGCATTGTTGTCCAAAACTACGGTCCAAAAATTTCCCATTTTATAATTTTTATTGTGCATCCTTCTAGCCCAGAGACTATCCCCCTGCATATATCTCCAAACTAATTTCATAGCAATTGCCTTGGTAACATCGTTAAGCCTTCTTATACCAACGCCTCCTTCACTTTTGGTTTTGCGGACATCATCCTAGCACATTCTATGCGCTTTTGATTTCCAGATGAAATTAGCACAAATTGAATTTAATTTGTGAATTATATTAGTTGGAATTTGAGTAAATTGCATCCAAAAATGTATCATACGATGAATTATAGTCTTACCTAGCTCAACCATACCACTAATATCAAGTTGTTTACTGCTCCAAATATTGAACTTTCTATCAATTTTGTCTATTACATGCCCAAAATTTCTTTCCTTTAGTTGTTGTTCGAAAGAGAAATGCCTAGAAAAACAATTGGGAGATCACCCATGCTTACTTGTAAAAGATTAAAAATTAATTGCTTGTTTTTGGCCCCATTGCTGAAAAAAATACTAAACTTAATTTCATTCAGTGCAAGTCCAGTAAGACCATAAATTTCCTGAAAAACTTTTTGTATAATTTTGGCATTATTTTTAGTGGCTTTAGTCATGATTGAAATATCATCTGCGCATAGCAAATGAGTAATAATAGGCTCCACATGGTAGATAAGGGTGAGATTTCCTTTCAAATATTCCAAATCAAGGTTATTGGTGAGGATTTCTAAGTCTATGGAAAATAGTACGGTGAGAGGGGGGTTACCTTGCCTTAATTCCCTAGTACTACCAAAAAAACTAAAGGGGGAATCATTAACTAGGATAGAAAATGATGGGGTAGATGTACATTCATAAATCAGATTACAAAAGCAGGAGGCAAGCCCATAGATACCAGCATATGGTGAATAAACTCTCTACTTATCTTATCATATGCTTTATGCAAATCAATTTTCGGGCATAAATTGTGAGAGTTTTTCCTATTAAATCCTCTAACCATTTCGTAAGCCTGTAAATAACTTTTTGAAATACCCCCCCTTCCCCCCGCGGGTATGAGAGCATTTTGATTAAATGAAATTAAATCATTCAGGCAGGCCTTCATTCTATTGCAAAGTAGGTTGGTAAGAATCTTGTAAGTAACATTACAAATGAAGATAGGTCTATAATTTGAAAGAGCAACAGAATCTTGCTTTTTGGGATTAAACAAATAAAAATATGATTTATTTCTCTTATAATTTTACCTGATTGAAGAATACCATTCATAACTTTCCAAAGATCACTTTTAATTTTCTTCTAGTGAACTTCGAAAAATTTAGAGTTCATCCCATCAGGTCTTTGGGTACTGTTATCATAAGCTTGAAAAGGTTCAACTTTGATTTCTTCAAGTTGAAATGGTTTACAAATATTTTCTCTAGCATTATCAGTAAGAACCATCTTGCTAATATGTAAATTAGCATCATATTCAACTTATATTCAACTTAAAAAACCAAAAAGTAAATTAGTACCATTTGCATGTTTATAACATTCACATAATTTAGGATCATCGACTAATTCTAATATGTGTCTTGGTATGCTCAATGACTAATTCCCATTGAAGCTTGATGTTATGTATGCACATGATGCAGAAACATGCACATTTTATAAATAATTAAATATAAATCATGTAAAAAGAAGAAGATAAATAGTAAGATATAAATAAAACACATTTTATATTTTTATGACTCAAGATAAAGAGACTGCTGTTAATATGAAAAAATATCAGCAACCGTAAATTCTAATGTAAACTTATATGAAAAATTAAATTTCTAAGATGGTTTATAGTATAATAGCTGGAGAATTGAATAGTGATGAAAATACACATGCTTTGATATTGTTTAATAATTCATAGATTTAAAACATACATACACACATAGATACACACACATATACATATACACATACATGTGTGTGTGTGCATATATATATATATATATATATATATATACATACATACATACATATATATATATATATATACATACATATATATGTATATATTCCTTAATAGAACATCAAATTTTGAAATGAAAAGAATTATATGGACTTGATGTAAATAATTAAAGAATTACAAAGTAGTTTGTGAACTATAGTAGATATTAATTATAGGTATTCGAATGCCACACCATGCAAGAGAAATGGATAGAGAAACCTTAGATTTATAAGAGGGTAACAATTCTTCTATTTTACTATTATTTAATAGATTAGTAAGATTATTGATTTGTTATATGAACTACAAAAATAACTTGGTTGCTATTTTTGGCTGTTCACTAAGTCATGACATACACAATGTAGAGCAACCTACTACTAATCATAATCAGAGAAAAGAGGGAAGGTGATGAACTAAGTTTCTATTCAATGCATCGAGAGGATGGTAAACATGAAAATCCATCTTCAGTCAACACATATCTACTAGCTGAAGGAAGTAGTTATTCTATAAATGTCATGTACATTACTATAAGTTAAAATTATATATAATTATTTACATACAGATTTAAATACTAGATATCTCAAACTGGGGATTTGTGGAGTGTTAGTATCAAAATGTGGCACCAACACCAAAGATTAAGTACATAATAAAAGTGATGAAAAATAAATGAAAATGAGCAAAAACAGAACAACGCACATTTATAATGGTTCGACCAATCGTTACGTACATCCACTTGAGAATTTTATTGATGCTATAGATGTTTACACGTGTTGTTCTTATGGATTGGTACCACTCCACAGGCAATTATAAGAGATTATGTAAAAATTATAAGGAAGCTAAAAGGTCCTCAAAACGATGCCCCTCCATGTCTATTCATAGCCATAGTTGGCGGAAAATTCTCCACCATGTTCTCCTTCATGATTTCAATGATCTAATAGCAATTTATCTTGAGAAAACGTGGCTTTGTCAGCAACAGCCATGGATCGGTAATGATCCATGAGCATTGATCAGTACCGATCCATAAGATCTTCTTATGGATCCTTCTCAACTGAATAAAAGAGAAATTATACTGCAGAAGCATACTAATCAAATATTCTACAAGGGTTATACTTTTAGTATAAATAAATATACCAAACATTGGAAAAGAATGTATTGAAAGTGACCTATAAGGATCAGCTGCATAACCATCATAAGGTTGCTCTTCAGCGAATCCAAACTCCATATTTCAACATTTTGATGTTCTTTGAATAATCAATTTAATGTATTATTTAACATATCATACTAACTGACAACAGATCTACCAGCATCATTCAGTAGTAATTTTTTTGTACAAATAGCAAATTGTTCTCGGAGCTCTACTATTCATGAACTAGATTTAACAACTGCTTAAACTATTATAATGAGAATATATTTACTAATAAATATGTAAACTGAATAGTGAACACAAGGGAATATAAGAATGACACTGCAGTTGTCGAAGTCGAGAACTACCATTTTGTAGAACTTGGTTATTATATTCCGCATATTTTGAAAAGGTAAGTTGTAGCACAATCAAGCCGGTTTCAGAGTAAGTCCTGCCAGGCGGCCATCTAGGGAAACCACCCGGTTAGTGGGCAACTTGTGGAGGAGATAGATGTTAACATAATATATCTTTAAATATCATGTCGTATTTTCTATTTATAAAGTAAATGTTGGTATAACGATAGTTGTTATGTTCTCTGACGATGAGGTCGCAAGTTTAATTCCTCGTTAGACTATTGTTTTTTAGAATTTATTTTATCTAATCTCTTATTTGCCTAGGGAAACCTAGGTTTTTAAAATTTCTTGAGCTGTCCCTGAGCACAGTTATAAAAAAGGGATACGATGGTCCTTATATACCCATAATAGGTAGCTGTACTAGTTAAATTATAGCACCTGAATCTTATTCAACTGCTAGCACCTTATGTTCCATAACTTCAGCCCTCAGCAATGAAGGTATAAGAATCTGAGTGAACCTAAAAATATGAGTGCATATATAATATTCTTGATTTCACATTGCCATGCCACATTAATAACAAAAGTTAATTTTGGTCATGGCAAACAAATATTTGCACGCACATTAGTGAACATATGTTGTTGTGAATATAATATGTTTATTAATTGGTATGAATTGTAACGACTCAAAATTTGACCGCTTTAAAATATACTATTTAAAGTGATTTTAAATATAAAATAGGTAAGGTTATACGATTTGAAAAGAAAAGAATACACAAAAATGGTAACATTTGCATATACCGACAAAAGTGACAAAATGCTGATTTAAAAAAGTCTGTTCCAATGGTTAAATAAATTATTTTAATTTATATATGATTGTTTATATTTTCAAATAGTAATATATAAATTTATTTCTAAATTTGGTTTACATAAATAAATTGTTTAACTAAAACGTCAAAATGTGACCATAAAACATTTTGTCGAAAATCAATGTTTTGTTCAAAACAAGTTGCCGCACATTTTGACAAAATATTTTACGGTCACATTTTAAAACATGTTAACAAATGTGACCGTAAAACAACTTTTCAGTTAAAGTGTTTGAAAATTCGAGAGTAAAGTCAAAAACAAGAGAGAAGGTGACCTATTTTTCGGATCTAATTTTGAGAATTCAAGTTCAAAGCTCTACCACTTCTTCTCTATACTTTCGGCCAATCTCCATTTCAAGCCTTGGCCAAGCATTAGGAATGCTTATTTTCATTTGGTTCCAAGCATTGTAGGAAGTATGCGTTAGATCTTAAGTTCCTTGCCTTAAAGTTTGACGGAGTGGAATTCAAAGTAAGTTATTTCTTATTCTAAGTTCATTGCTAAGTTGAAAGAACTATAAGTGTTAAATGTTGTTTGAAAACCCTTGCTGAATGCTTGTGTACTTTATTTTCTAAAACAATTGTTTGATTTCCTTGCTCGATATTATGTTGGATGGTTAATTAAGTAATTGAAAATTTAGAAGATAATTACTGAATGAGGTATGCGGAAGCGACTAGTACATGTGTAACGATCCGTAGATTTCGACAATTTAATTTGTTTATTTAATAGGATTTTTGTAATTTATTTTAGTAGAAACAATAAAGGGGATAAATAAATGTTAAAATGAAGGCTAAAATAAATTATGTAAATGGTAACTTAAAACCTATTTATAGAAATTGGAATAAAATCCAAATGAATTATGTAGAAAAAAGATTCTTACTTGGATATAAAATTTAATATGAGAAATTAATGAAAATATTAAATTGATTTAGTGCAATAAAAGAGTGTAAACGGTAATTGAAATAAATTTAGGAATCATGTTAATGCAAGTTAAAAATTTATAAATTTTGATAAGTAGTAGTTGTGTGAAGAATAAATATACAAGTATATTAAAAGTTATAATAGTGGGTTACTAGTAAATTCACTCATTTACCAATAAAAGATAATTAGAAGTGCCTTGCTGATAATTTATAACATAACGGAAAAGAGTAAATGTATTCATTAGAATATTAGTTGAAATTGGGTAGGGAGTATAAGTAACAATGTTAATACAAGGTAAGTAATGTAAAATTTAAGTTAATTATAATGAATAGTGGTTAATTCAAATTTTGTAACGCATATTATGAATTACCTGCTTATTTGTTAATGGAATTAGAATTTGCTATAAGTGATAATAAAATAAATGAATGTTACACTTATGGAAAGTGAAATAACGGTCGTTTAAATGTTGAGTAATGATAGGGTTATATTTATTAAGCGTTACTTTAATAAGTATGATAAATTGTGTAATTAATACAAGATAGTAATTTGGGTAATACAAAGTATGAAACTAAGAGATAAATTTGCAGAGGATATTTAGTTGTAATTAATATATTTGACAAAAATATAATAAATGTAGTGAAATCAAAATTTGTATAAGAAATTGTGAGGTTTTGATTGATTGGAATTTGTAGAATCAGGAATGGATTAAAGGTTATTGGTTTAAACAGGTAATCAATTGAAATAAATTTCAATCATTGAATGTTACGTTAAGGTAAATTTAATGTTATGCAATTGAGATAAAAAAATTAGAAAATGTTAAAGTATCTGTATATATATATTAAAATAAATGGTACCCAGGATGGTAATAGGATAAATAGTGAATTTAAAGAATGGGAATAAGAATTTATGTATCTATATTGAAACTTAAAGTCCAATAATTAAATATAATTGCAATTAAATGAGATTGGATATAGTAAATAATTCGTTATTTGAAATAAAGATAATATGAGGAATTTATGTGATAATTTGGAATTCATTATTTAATCCATCTATTTGACAGAAATGAATGGAATACTAATTAATTTATTTAACTAAACGAAATTTTAGGATATTATTTATAATTTGGAAATTTAATGAAATTAAGGATTTATATTGAAATTTATAAATTTACCTTCTTTAATTTGACATCTAAACTTGTTGGAATTTTGATTTAAGAAATTGTACATATGATAAAAGTGTCAAATTTAGAATTTAAATTATAAAATTGGATTTAATCAATTTATTTAATTAATTTAAAAATATCCATTTTGGCCACTGACTCGGATTTCGACGAAACCAGTTTCATCGGATCCGTATCGGTGAATTATTGTAGGGTTTTAAGTTTCGTAGCGATCGGACTTGTCGTTTGATCGTACGAACGCGAAACGCCTTAAAATCGATTTAATTGAAATCAATTTGAAATCAATTTGAAAATATTGTTTTCAGCATAACTTCTACATACGATGGAATTTGGGCGTGAAACTTTTTCCATCGCGTTCAGAATATTTTAAAATACCTATTTCGATATATGGGTTTACCCAATTTCGTTCCGGGGTCAGAATGGGCTTTTTGGCCCATAGTTTGTTCCGCACGTTCATTTGTCCGGTCCATATACTCTATTTCAACCCTACATATAAATAGTCGATTATAAACCCTAGCCTCCATCTATTCTCATTTGTTTGTGCGTTCATTTTTCCTCAACTCTTTCTCTTCCTCAGTGAATACAAATTTCAGATCCAATTCTATTCAAAAATCAAATAAAAATTTCAAGTCCTCAGAAAAATCTCAAAAAAACATATGTTGATGCTCTCGACGAGCATAATTCAATGATGTGATTCGTTTTTCGATTCGGGTTTCGGTTTGTTCAGAAATCAAAGTTTCTTCCCGGCCGTTCGTATTGGGTTATCGGTTTCGACGGTGGATCTTCAACTAGGGTTCGATCGGGAAGTGTAGTGGCGTAAGGGTCGATGAGTAGAGCGCATCGGTATGGTTACTTCGTCAAGATGGGCATCGAAATCGCCCAGATCTGGCCGCGTGAGGAGCGGCGGCAGTTCCAGCCACCTAGGGGTGCGCGCGCGGCTACAAGGTCGGCCTGAGGTGGTTGTGGCGTTGGTGAAGCTTGATCGCGGCGTCGTGGTGTCAGGTGGCGCAGAAAATTCAGAGGATGGTGGCGGCTCGTAGGGTTTCGAGACGAAGAAGATGGAGCGGTTACTTCACGTACGTGCATTCCTAGTACTAGCAGTTTGAACAAAGAGAGATGACGTGGCAAGTGAGTATTTTATTTTGTTTTGGTTATTTTAATTTCAATTGCAAATCGTTTAATTGTGATAACTTTCACATACGAATTCCGTTTCACGCGCGATTTTTTTTGTTAGGATCGAAATTAAATTCTAGATCTTTTGACGCTGGTTTGGACAGATTTGGAGACCGTCGAATTTTTGGGTTTAAATCGGATTTAAATTCGATTTAAATTCAAAAGGTGAGTGTTTTAACCCACTCACAATTTCTAAAATTTCTTATGTTTGTTAAATTAATTTTAGATATGAGTAGAAATTTGTTTATGACTGTTTGACATGTTTTATTCATTATCTCTGTTAAATCGCATTTATTTAATTTAACTGTTAATTAATTTCATTATTGCATATAAATTTGACAGTTAAAATTTATTTATTTGCATAAAAACTGCTAGTTAAACAGTTATTAAATTTATTTTGAATATAAACTGTTAGTTAATAACTGTCATTTATTTCCTGTTATATTGCATATGCTATATATTGATGTTTGTTTAAATTGACGATGATTGAAAAAAATTAACGATGATTGAAATAAATTGGTTGATGATTGATATTGGATGAATGGATGATGTGTCCTATCTTATATAAACTGCAAGTTATCATGCATTTTCATTTCATTCGGGATTGCGGTTTGAAATGATATACAACCGCATTTTATTTTTAAATTGCGGATTGAAATGATAAATATCCGTATCACTTGACCATAGGATAGAAAATTATATACAGGCACCGCGGTATATATGTATAAAATTATTTTGAAATGATTTTTATGGTTTGGATATGATAAGGTTTAATAAATATTAAATTTGGATATGATATAAATATATTTTATATATACATACAAAGTTAAATTGTTGAATTTAAGCTATGTATAAATCTGCTAAATAAAATGAATAAGTTGAAAAATGGCATTTGATAATTTATATTATACGATTTAGTATGAGTTTAAGTTCTTGTATATATATATATATATATATATATATATAGAGTTATAAATGATTCAAATAAATTAAGATTGAAAGATAAATTGGAGATTTAATTGGAATTGAGCTTATTTGAAAATTTAACTCCATAAGTTGATGTAAACTTATTAAAATTGGAAATTTTAAAGGTATGATATTTATAACTGGATTTAATGAATAATTCTAGTATAAATAAATGAAAGAAAATTTTAGTGTTAATAAATTTAGTTTATTTTAAATGGTTATGGATTTATCATATAAACCTTTCAAACTAAATAATAGGAAAATGAATTGTTCATTTGAAATTTCCAACCTTAGTTTTGAAATTCATTAAATTCTCGAAGTTTTGAAAATATTGAAATCGAAATGTTTTATTCAAAACGAAAGTGAATCTAAAAGTTATGGGTTTAGACTGAATTTAAAGTGAATAAAAATTGTAAAGGTGTGGAAATTATTTACTTTTAAAGAAATTTTAAATTCAACTGTTTTATTCTATATATTGTTGAATATCCAAACCATTTAAGTTTTGAAAGTTATGGTTTTAAAACTATGGATTACGAAGTATCATGTTGAAAGTTAAAATTCAAATATTTGATTTCGAGGTATTATAAATTTTAAAAGTGGCATGATTTTTGGAAAAGAAATATATTTGAAATAAACGATATCATATTTATTTGGGTTTTAAAAGGAAATGATATCGTATTTATGGGTTTTGAAATGGATAATTATATTCTGGTTTTGAAAGTATAATTATTTTAAATGACCGCGGTGTTATAATAACGTTTGGTTGTTGAAGAGACCGGGATCGGAAGTTGTCATACTCTCTGCCAACTTCGAAAATCACTTTAAC
Source organism: Allium cepa (assembly GCA_030765085.1). Classification (NCBI taxonomy): domain Eukaryota; kingdom Viridiplantae; phylum Streptophyta; class Magnoliopsida; order Asparagales; family Amaryllidaceae; genus Allium; species Allium cepa. The sequence goes on along the minus strand of CM060940.1, from coordinate 445,510,104 downwards.
AACCGTGTACGCAGTGGAGATTCCAGAATGAAGTAGGATGGTGGCGGCGTTTCCTTTGAGGTAAATACGTGGACCCGACTCCCGTGAGTTGGCATAAGGTGGCTAAAACAGGAGCGATTCTCGGGCCAATGAGGTCATTCCTCTGATCGAACGCATTCCTTCGATATTATACTCTGACTTTTGGATTTGATTCGGTATCCACTTTTTTTGGGGGTGTTGTTCGAGGTGGGCGGTTGTAGCAGCTACGCGTTACCACCAGCCCGGATGCGTAATTGGTATGTCTACCCTGGCATTGCCTAGTTGTGCCGTGTCACCTACCCTATCGCGCCTTGTACGAGTTTCTATTTGTGTCGTACCTATGGAGTATCCTCTGGTAGCCTCCCGATTAGGAGGTATTACGGTACTGTATAGACTATTGGCATTTTACGTGTTAAGGTGGAAAATGTAAAGCCTTAACGCTATTTAAAAGTAAGTTTATTTTACAAATAGACACTATTATAATATCGCAATATACTACATAGTAAATAGTTTAACGGATCCTTAAGAGATGTAAACCCGAGCATCTCTTGAGTTACTGCACTCATATTTATTTCTGTTGATTTAAGTTACATAAGATCTTTTAGTTCTGACTCGAGTGTTTTGTCTTTTCAATTCGCTCGGGTCAGTCCGAGCGTTTCAGGATTTGAAGATTTAGCTCTGGAGGACGAAGACGAAGATCTGTATTACTATTATATACTATATTATTCCACTACAACATTTAATTCCGCTGCATTGATATTTTGGTATGTGAACTCTGATATTTATTGTATAAAGAAGAAGCAAATGTTTTGTAAACAGTTTTATGAACTATATATTGATTATTATATTTTATCCTTCCGTTGTGAGATTCTGTTTTTTTTTCTCTTCTCTATTTTTCTTATTTACCCCATAACAATCCGCCCTTCTGTATGGTTTGAGTTGGCACGTGTGTCGTTTTAATCGTGCGAAATGGCGGGATGTTACAACATGTGTTTCGTTTGTGAGATCCAAGGAGACTTGGGGGAGGGACAGAGCACGTCGAAGGGAAAACCCAGATGCTCCAAAATAAATATCAAACCGTTTTACCCAAGATAAAATAAAGTGTTACAAATATTTGATATAATGGAGCATTGACTATTATTTATTTATTGTTGAGTTTGCTCGACAAGTTTATGAACAATTAATTATCCATATGCATGGTTGGGTAGAAAATAATAGTAGGCTAACACCTTATGATTTATTTCATGATTTGACTATAAGGTGTTTAGCGGTAATATTTGGTTCACTTCAACTTAATTAATTTTTTGAAAATTACTTTTCAAGTGGAAATGTTATGAAATGTTTTCCCTTTAAAAGAAATATAAATGTTTGGTAATGAATATTTTGAAGTTATATATATAAAAGTGATTTATATAAGAATGGTTTTATGAAAATGTTTTATAAAATGGAAAGAATTTCGAGGACTAAACCCGATGGTTTTAAGATGATTTTGAACAGATTTGGGAAATGAAAATTATTATAGATTTGAAAATACTTGTGAATATTAGTGTGAAATGATTTATTACTTCGGAATATAAAATGATTTGTTATGTTACCAATGATTCGGGTAACCCGTAACTAAAAAGTAGACATGTGTTTTTGGTATAGTTCGCTCTTGGAATAGAGGGATGTACTTATTTATCGATTGTATGAAGGCTGAGACCCAATTGCCTTGTTATTGGGAGAAACCTTCCGATCTGGTTGCATATGGTTTGATATGTTTTTATTATAGTATTTGATATTTCCAAATAAACTTTTCGAAAGTGATTTGATTTAAGATTCCGAAGTAAAGTATAATTTGAATATAAAAAGATATATATATTTCAAAAGTTTTGAAACAAGAATTCAAGAATAAAGTCCAAAGAGATAATTTGCACAAAGGTTATTAGATTTGAAAATCTTAAATTGAAGATTAAGCCTAAGTGGGTAGTTTTAGGAATTGCATATTGTTTGTTGCATCGTAGGCTCCATGAGTCCTATTTACGGTAGGAGAACTGCATTGATTTGATCTTGTTATCTAATTGGGTACCCAACTAGATAGGGGTACGTAGGAAGTCATAAGTGGTAGTGATACAGCCCCTAAAATAATATAACCTTTTCTTGTTTATCTGTTATTGGTTGTTATTTATTTTTTGGTATTGTATCTTTTCTGCTTATTATTTTATTCCGCATTTACATTGTTTATTGAGTTCGCAGGTAAGGATGGAGTTGTCTCTCTCATCAGAATTGTGTAGTGGTTGATTTATAATCATTGTATTTGGTATGTATTAAAGCACACTTTTTAGGATTAACAAATAAGTAAATTACTCTGATAAGTTGTATAATTGAAATTGTATCCTATACATTTAGTAATATTGAATATTTATCAAATATGTTATATTAAGTTGGTAGTTTTCATTAGTAGTTTTAGAATGGACATATTTTTCGGCAATTTTAACTGCTCTAAAAATTCGGGTCGCCACATGAATTTAACATTGTTTTCTTAATTAGTACTATTTATTAATTGGTTTGATACATAAATGGACAAACCAATAAATTAGTAGTTTGTTTTGAACCATTTTCTTATATCTAACCTGTTTACCTTCCTTTTAGATAACTTTTAATGTTTGGACTGAAATGGTTGTCGGTAAGTTTATAAATGTTATTTGCAAGGGGAAGGATGTGACTGGGAGGTGCATAAAATAGTGGTGGAGGAACAGAACCCTCAGAAAGAATAATTTCAATCTGGTTCAATTCATATTGTTAGTCCTTGAGATGATGGTTTCGATGACAACAACCTTAGAATAAGATTATAAAATATAAATACCAACATTATAGTTTAGATATATATGTATATGCAGAATTTAATCATGCAAGTACCAAGAATGAAGACTGTAGAGTATAAAGATTCAAGATATCAAGATTGAAGACTCATGAGTATCAAGATTATCAAGAGTTCAAGATTATAATTTAGATAGGAATTTTGTTAAAACTCCTAGAAAAGCACTAGCATCTTAAAATCCAATTTAATCGTGGAATGGAATCCACTTCGAGCATGTTAAAGATATAGGACCTAAGTAGGATGGAACTTACGAAAAATCTAGTGGAACATTGTTTTGTATCCGCTAACCTTTTATTCAAATGTTTTTACAAAATTATAAATTGTTTTTAAAATGATTTCAAAATATTCCTTTTTAAAGAATCAAAACATCTATCCTGGTTTTAAAATATTTTAGCCTCAAAATAATCTTTATTTTCAAAATCAAATTATCCTTGGTTTTAAATTATCTTTTAATAATAATATATTTAACTTTTAATATTTATATTTATATTTAAATATAAAATTATAGTAAAATTTTATATATATCAAAATATTATTCTCAATATTTATTTATGTATTTTAACTATAGTTAAGTATATTTATAAAGTTTAAAAATAGTTTTAATACAAGGTGAAAGTTATTTTCAAAGAAAAATAAATTATTAAAATTTCCTTAGGCGTGTCGACAATCTCAAGTACCCCTTGTCGACAAGGTGGCAGTTGATTTCAAAAATTTGAATTTCAAAAGAAGTGTCTATTTGTCATATCCTTTCACGAATTGGCGTGGCTGTTGTTCTACTATAAATATGGGCAATTTTAAACGAATTTTCATTCTTATTTTTCTCTGATTTCACTCCTCTTCTTCTTTCACATTTCTTTATATATTTTTTACCATTACTCTGCAGAAATCACCATTGAATCTAACTAGATCATCTCTAGTTTGATTCTCTATCACTATCTCAATAAGATCTCAATGCTATTCAGAGTTATAGGCTTCTTTGTAATAAACTCGACGATAAAAGGTGTGATTGTAGCATGTGAAATCAATAACCTGTGAAATCAATTGGGTGAACTTGTTGCCCGTGAAATCAAGTATCTCTATCCAGAGGATTGTGAATCTGGGGTGGTGTACCTCGTGGCCTTGAAATCAAGGGTGTAATTGTACAATTGCTTTTGAAAGGAAATCCATACTTGTGTGCAGGACTAGATGTAGGGTAACTCCGAACCAGTATAAAATCCGGTGTGTTCTTTCCTTTATTGCTTTTACTTTATTTCTGCATCTGTGTTTATTTCTGTGATCATATCTGTGTTTGAATATTGCATACATTTGTGTTCATATTAACAAAAACTCAAAAAGATTTAGTAATTCCTTAAAACACTATTCACCCCCTCCTCTAGTGTTAATCCCAGCCTTAAGACCCGTATTCCGCATTTCTCACATTTGGTATCAGAGCAAGGTTATCAAAGTTTTCATAATCTGAATTTTGAATTTTTTTGAAAATGGCTACCTACACTGGTTCTATTAACACTGGTTCTATTATCCCTTTCACTAGTTCATTTGTAGAAGGTCAGTTTACTATTAGACCACCACTTTTTAATGGCAGTAACTATGAATATTGGGCATGTAGGATGAAAATATGTTTACAATCTATAAGACTAGACACTTGGAATGTCACACAGACTGAATATTCTGAACCTACAACTGATTTTGCACAGTGGACTGCTGAGCAAAAGACTGTTGCACAAAATAACTCTAAAGCTATGAATATTCTGTTTTGTTCACTTGATAGAAATGAATTTAATAGAGTGCCAGTTTGCAAGTCTGCATATGAAATCTGGAAAACTTTGCAAGTTACTCACGAAGGAACAAGCAAAGTTAAACAGACTAAAATTTCCATGCTCACAAACCAGTTTCAATTATTTAAAATGAATTCTAATGAGTCTATTTCAGATTTGTATAGTAGATTTCAGAACATTGTGCATTCTCTAATATCCTTGGGAAAGGAATTTTCGGAAGAAGATCAAGTGAGAAAAATCTTAAATTCTCTTACTCCAGAATGAGATCAAAAGACACTTGCGATAGAAAAGACACTTGCGATAGAAGAAGCAAATGACATCAGTACCTTAAAGATAGAAGAATTAATTGGAAATCTAATGTCGTTTGAAGTTCAAATGATTGAGAGAAGAGAAAGCAAAGCATCTGAAAAGAAATCAATGGCATTCAATGCATTGACCGATGGATCAGATTCAAACAGCGACAATGATGAAGAGATAACCCTTATGACCAAGAATTTTCGAAAATTCCTGAAATACAGAAAGATGAATAATCTCAAGAGAAACAACTATAAGAACTCTGAAAATCAGAATGTAGTGCCAAACAATATCAAATGTTTCAACTGTGACGACATGCCATATCAAAAGAGACTGTCCGTATCTAGATAGGCAAAAACTTCCTATAAACAATGATTCTGTAAAAAAACGAAAACGTGCATTTACTGCTACTCTAGATGACTCAGACTTGTCCTCAAGCGATGATGATCAGAAAATAGATAATTCAAATATGTGTTTCACGGTAGTTCACGACTCCGACGAATTCAGAGAAACGGACTCAGAAAAAAGGTACACATTTATAATACAATTGGTTGAAATTGCACACTTAGAATTGGATGCTTGATTGATTGATTTTGAATTGGCGTGTTGTTTTAATTTTAATTTTTTTTACTATTTTTTTTTTTTAATAGTATCATAATATTTTATGGAATATACTATAATTCTAGTAATATTCCAGATATATATATATATATATATATATATAGACATTAAAAATAATATATATATATTAGAATACTTCAGAAAAATAATCATGGAAATTCATAGACACCTGTCAACATGGTCCCCTCCATGATGTCGACAAGGGTACATAAATTCAAAATTCAAAATTTGAATTCAAATGTTGAATTTCCCTCCATCTTTTCACTTCATTCAATTCTCTGAAAAGCCACCTTTTGACCAGAGAATATGTTCTTTGAGAATCTACTTATTCACCATCTTTTATCACAACTTTTCATTCTCATTTTCAAATTCAAACTCTTATCTCAAAACATCAAGCTCTCTACTCTCTACTATAATGGCTTCTTCAAGCAACCCCTCCAAAATGAGAATTTCTAGAAAGATAAAAGAGCAACTCTATAATGATCCGGAGGCTATAAAAGCATATATCAACTATGCTAACTATGGAAAAGTCCATCCCGAAAAGTGCTCTATTTCAAGATTTCTCTACTTATGAAATCGATTCTCTTTTTGCAAACAATCAAATCCTTAGTCTTGTTAATGCTTCTCAAAATGATTTTGTTTGTTATCCAAATCTTGTTAAAATTTTCTATGCAAATCTCAATCGTGGATTTTATAATGGAAATGATGATGAAATTTGGAGTAGTGTCAAAGGTACTAGAATTGTTTTAAATTGTGATCTTTTGGGTACCATTCTCAATTGCAAGAGCACGGGATTAGATCTTTCTAGTTTTAATATTGATGAAAATGATCGTGAGACATTTCATCACATTTTCGAAGGAAATGATAATTTTGAATTCAAAAGTCGAAACTTTCGACCAAAAGCTAGAATTGTTAATCTTCTTTTACAACATACTTTGACCTCAAGATCGGAGAGTTTTAACAATCCAACTTCAAAAGTTTGCAAAGCATTTATTGCTATTTTTGAAAATTATGATATTAATTAGGCACAAGTTATTTTAGATGAATTTCGTCCCAAAAATCTTGAAATGGGTGAAAACACTTTGTATCATGGAATCTATCTCACTCGGATTTTTAACTATTTTGGAGTAGGTTTCAAAGGAGAAGAATTTGTTTCAAGAAAGGTTTTTAATCACTCAAACATTTCTCTTATGAAAATTCCATTTGTTTTTCAACCTTATGAGACTCTTGCCGAAAAGGAAGAGCGTTTGACTTATGAGGAGATGGAAGAGGAGGAAGAAGAAGGAGATGAAATGGGAATAAAAGAAGAAGAAGGTGAAACATCTTTGGAAAGCATTGACTATCCTCCTAATCCAACCAACAAAACCTTACTCAAAAATCAAAAGACCATTGTCGAGAATCAACGGATTCTTAAACGTTCCGTTAGTAAGAAATTGGATAAAATGTCATCGAAGATGAACAAAATTTTCTCAAAGTCAGCTAGAATCTTGGATTATCTTCATCTTCGTCATCCTCTAACTAGTTCTACCTTTTCATATCTTGTTGTATTTGTTTTAGATAATTTTGATTTGAATGTTCGTGTAGCTCTTAATGTTTAATCATTGTATCGTTGTATTATGAAATGAAATTGAATTACTTTTCTATTATCTAGTTTATCTTATTTCTAGAGTAAATGTTAGTATATTATATAAATGTATATATATACATAATTATTCACAAAATCAAAATAAGTCATCAAAATTCACTTACCCCTGTCGACAACCCCCCTGACCATGTCGACATGTACTGGTCAGAAATGACTTTTCATTTTAAATTTGAAATTTGAATAACTACCTTATGTCTATTCATTTCAAACGAATTTCTACACCTATAAATACCTATTTCTTCCAAAATTCATCACTCAAAATCATCTCTTATCTACTTTATCTGCATTTCTTCTCACAAACTCAAAAATGGCCAATCCAATGCATAATTTAACCGAGAATCTTGAAGAAAACCTTAATTCTTTCAAGAATATTCTCTCTTTCATTCTTCGTAACCAGCGGCACTTAGAGATGAGTCAAATGCAGATGATCAAGGAGAAAGTAAAGCATTTCGATGCGACACGATGGATGATTTCCTCCCTGCACAAAGATGATAATAAAGCACATCCTCCTGTCTCTCTCACCAATGATAATGAAAATTAGGATGCCATTAAAGCAGACCATATATTTAGAGAAGAAGGATGGGTGGAAGTTCCTCGTAACATTTGATTTTATTTGATTGCTTTGTTTGATTTTAGTTGATTGCTTGAATTGAATTTGATTTGATTTGATTTTGTTTGGTATGGATTGATATTTGGTGTGGATTAATATTTGGTGTGCAAAACATGTATAAAAACACATTGATAATTATATGATCTTTGATTAGTTATCATGTCTATCAGTATATTTGTTTCTTAATCTATCTATTGTATACTCCATTGAATATTATATTAATGCAGGTATTTATGTACAAGAATAAGGGGAAGTTATATAGTTTGGAGTTAGCTTTTTTGTTGATGACAAAGGGGGAGAAGTATAAAATAGGATAGTTAGGCATAGATTAAGGAGGAGTTATTAGTTTTAGGGGGAGTTATTAGGATAGAAGTAATATTTTATAAACAAAGGTTGTCATCACCAAAAAGGGGGAGATAGTTAGTCCTTGAGATGATGGTTTTGATTACAACAACCTTAGAATAAGATTATAAAATATAAATACTAACATTATAGTTTAGATATATATGTATATGCAGGATTTAACCATGCAGGTGCCGAGAATGTAGACTGTACAGTATAGAGATTCAAGATATCAAGATTGAAGACTCATCAGTATCAAGATTATCAAGAGTTCAAGATTATAATTTAGATAGGAATTTTGTTAAAACTCCTAGAAAAACAATGACATCTTAAAATCCAATTTATTCGTGGAATGGAATCCACTTCGAGCCTGTTAAATGGATGGAACCCTAAGTAGGATGGAACCTATGAAAAATCTAGTGAAACATTGTTTTGTATCCGCTAACCTTTTATTCAAATGTTTTTACAAAATTATATCTTGTTTTCAAAATGATTTAAAAATCTTCCTTTTTAAAGAATCAAAAACATCTATCCTGGTTCTAAATATTTTAGCCTCAAAATAATCTTTATTTTCAAAATCAAATTATCCTTTGTTTTAAACTATCTTTTAATAATAATATATTTAACTTTTAATATTTATACTTAGATTTAAATATAAAATTATAGAAATTTTTTATATATATCAAAATATTATTCTCTATATTTATTTATGTATTTTAACTATAATTAAGTATATTTATAAAGTTTAAAAATAGTTTTAATACAAGATGAAAGTTATTTTCAAAGAAAAACAAATTACCAAAATTTCCTTAGGCATGTCGACAACCTCAAGCACCCCTTGTCGACAAGGTGGCAGTTGATTTCAAAAATTTGAATTTCAAAAGAAGTGTTTGTTCGTCATATCCTTTCACGAATGGACATGGCTGTTGTTCTACTATAAATAGGGGCAGTTTTCAACGAATTTTCATTAATATTTTTCTCTGATTTCACTCCTCTTCTTCTTCCTCATTTCTTTATATATATTTTTTTACCATTACTCTGCCGAAATCACCATTGAATCTAATAAGATCATCTCTGGTTTGATTCTCTATCACTATCTTGTTGAGATCTCAGTGCTATTCAGAGTTATAGGCTTCTTTGTGATAAATTAAGCGAGAAAAGGTGTGACTGTAGCCTGTGAAATCAATCAAGTGAGAAAAGGTGTGATTGTAGCTTGTGAAATCAATTGGGTGAACTTGTTGCCCATGAAATCAAGTATCTCTACCTAGAGGATTGTGAATCTGGAGTGGTGTACCCCGTGGCCTTGAAATCGAGGGTGTAATTGTACAATTGCTTTTGAAAGGAAATCCGTACTTGTATGCGGGACTGAATGTAGGGTAACTCCGAACCAGTATAAAATCCGGTGTGTTCTTTCCTTTATTGCTTTTACTTTATTTTTGCATCTGTGTTTGTTTCTGTGATCATACATGTGTTTGAATATTGCATACATTTGTGTTCAAATTAATAAAAACTCAAAAGGATTTAGTAATTCCTTAAAACACTATTCACTCCCCTATAGTGTTAATCCTAGCTTTAATGTTAGGGAAGTAATAGTAATGTTTACCAAATGGTTGAAAGCTTTTGACCCTGTCTGACTATTTGTTGGGAACTCAAAAATTGTTATGATATCATTGGAATTACAACAAGTGAAATTAAATTTGGCCATAATTATATCCAGTAATCTTTTTGAGTAGGAACAATAGAAGAAAAGGTGGTCTCTGTTTTTATATTGTGCTGAACATTGAACACGTTTGATCCATACTATTATTCTATCGACAATCTTGTCCTCAGTGGTTGTTTTATTTAACCTAGCCAGTAATGAATGTAATGACATTTTTGGAGAACATTTACTATCCCATATAACATTAGTCCAGTTGTATTCTGCATATTTACATCTAATTTAGTTCCATGCAGAGTTAAAGATAAACTGGCCATTCTTGTTAGGTATTCAAAACCAGAAGACTTATTCCATTTGATAATGAATTTTGGTAGCCTTGACTGTATTGAAAACATGGGTAGGCAACAATTTAAGTTTTCATTCCATTCATTATCAAAATGAGGGCGGAAACTTTTCTGTTGGGTCCGCTTATCATTGTAATATATTGCCAACCTAAGTTATCAATTAAGGATGAACCAAAGATCCATGGGTCAAACAACAAGTCAATATCTTCACCATTGACAATTTTTTATCAATTAGACCTTTTCACGATTGTCTAGACTTTAGAAGTGTTTTCCAAGTATAAGGTACTTTGTTGTCCAAAACTATAGTCCAAAATTTTCTAAAATTTTCTCTTTTCACAATATTTATTGTACATCCATCTAGCCCAGAGACTATCCCCCGATATATATTTCCAAACTAATTTAGTAGCAACTACCTTAGTAACATTGTCAAGTCTTCTTATACCAAGGCGTCCTTCACTTTTGATTTTGCAGACATCATCCCAGCACGTTCTGTGTGCTTTTGAATTCTAGATGAAATTAGCATAAACTGAATTTAATTTGTGAATTATATTAGCTGGAATCTACGTAAATTGCATCCAAAAATATATCGTAGGATGAATTAAAACCTTAACTAGCTCAACCATGGCACTAATATAGTTGATGACTGCTCTAAAGATTGAACTTTTTATTGATTTTTATACTAAATGCCCAAAATCTCTTACCTTTAATTGGTTGTTTGAAAGTGGAATGCCTAGATAAACAATTGACAGATTACCCATGTTTACTTGTAAATGATCAAAAATTAATTGCTTGTTTTGAGCGCCTTTGCTAAAAAAATACTAGAGTTAATTTCATTCAATACCAGTTCAATAAGACTATAAATTTCCTAAAAAAACTTTTTGTATAATATTGGCATTATTTTCAGTGGCTTTAGTCATGATTAAAATATCATCTACATATAGCAAATGAGTAATAATAGGCTCCACCTAGTAGGTAGGGGTGAGAATTCCTTTCAAATATTCCAAATCAAGGTTAATGGTGAGGATTTCCAAGGCTATGGCAAATAAGTATGGTAAGAGGGGGTTATCTTGCCTTAATCCCCTAGTACAATCAAAAAAACCAAAGGTGGAACAATAAATTAGGATAAAAAATGATGGGGTAGATTTATATTCATAAATAAGGTTAGCAAAAGTAGGAGGGAAGCCTATAGATATCAGCATATGATGAATAAACTCTCTACTTATTTTATTATAGGCTTTATGCAAATCAATTTTCAAGCATAAATTATTAGAGTTTTTCCTATTAAATCCTCCAGCCATTTTGTAAGCTAGTAAAGAATACTCTGAAATAACTCTCCCTGTATGAAAGCATTTTGATTAAATGAAATTAAATCATTCAGGTAAGCTTTCATTCTATTGCAAAGTAGATTGGCAAGAATCTTGTAAGTAAACATTACAAAGGGAGATAGGTCTGTAATCTGAAATAACAACAGAATCTTGGTTTTTCGGGATTAAACAAATAAAAGTATGATTAATTTCTCTTATAGTTTTACCTAATTGAAGAATTCCATTTGTAGCTTTCCAAAGATTTATTTTAGTTTGCTCCCAATGAATTTTGGAAAATTTAGAGTTCATCCCATTAAGTCCTGGGTACTATTGTCATCAATTTGAAGTACTACAACTTTGATTTCTTTAAGTTGAAATGGTTTACAAAGATTTTCACTAGCATTATCAGTAAGAAACTTCTTGCTGATATTTAAGTTAGCACTATATTCAACTTATAAATCAAAAAGTAAATTAGTACCATTAACATGTTTATAACATTCACATAACTTAGGATCATCAACTAATTCTGATATGTGTCTTGGCGTACTCAATGACTAGTTCCCATCGAAGCTTGATGTTATGTATGCACATGATGTAGAAACATGCACATTTTATAAGTATTAAAATATTAATTATGTAAAAAAGAAGATAAATAGTAAAATATAAATAAACACATTTTATATTTTTATGACTCAAGATAAAGAGATTACTTTAATATGGAAAATATCTGAAATTGTAAATTCTAATGTAAACTTATATGAAAAATTAAATTTCTAAGGTGTTTTATAGTATAATAGCTGGAGAATTGAAGAGTGATGAAAATACACATTCTTTTATATTGTTTAATACATTCATAGATTTAATACACAAAGACATATACATACATATATATTCCGTAATTGAATATCAATTTTTGAAATGAAAAGAATTATATGGACTTGATGTAAATAGTAAAAGAATTACATATATCTTGTGAACTATAGTATATATTAATATAGGTATTCGAATGCCATACCATATAAGAGAAAATAAGAGAGAGAAACCTTAGGATTATAAGAGGGTAACAATTCTGCTATTTTACTATTATTTAGTAGATTAATAAGATTATTGATTTGTAATATAAATTACAAATGCGATTTTTGGCTGTTCACTATGTCATGACAAACACAAAGCAGTGCAACCTACTGCTGATCGTAATCGGAGAAAAAAGGGAAGGTGATGAACTAAATTTCTATTCAAAATGCATGGAGAGGATGGTAAACATGAAAATCCATCTTTAGTCAACACATATCTACTAGCTGAAGGAAGTAGTTATTCTATAAATGTCATATACATTACTATAACTTAAAATTATATGTAATTATTTACATATAGATTTAAATACTGGGTATCTCAAACTGGGGATTTGTAGAGTGTTAGTACCAAAATGTGGCACCAACACCCAAAGATTGAGTAGAGAATAAAAGTGATGAAAAGTAAATGAAAATGAGAAAAAACAAAACAACGCACATTTATAGTCGTTTAACCATTCGTTGCCTACGTCCACTTGATAATTTTATCAACGTTATAGATGTTTTACAAGTGTTATTCGTATGGTTTAGTACCACTTCACAGGAAATTATAAGGGATTATGTAAATATTGCAAGAAAGCTAAAAGGTCCTCGAAATGATGTCCCTCCTTGTCTATTTATAGCTGTAGTTTGGCGGGATATGCTCCAACATGTTCTTCTCTATGATTTCCATAATCTAAAAGAAATTTATCTTGAGAAAACAGGGCCTTATCAACAACAGCAGCCACGGATCGGTACTGATCCATAAGATCTTCTTATGAATCCTTCCAGCCACTTTGGGATGAAGTGATATATCTTTAGATTTGTGATTTCAAACTTGTTTTTGTGTCTTTGAGCTTGTTTCTAAATTAATATCATAGACCAGTGGAAGGAATAAACTTGTTGATTTTGGTGGTTGAGTCATTTAATAGAAAACAATGGGCGATTGATCTATGGAGCTTGGAATAGACTTCTGGTTTCAACACTAAGTAGTAGGAGGAAAATGGAGTGGTTCTAAGGACATCTTATGGATCGTTACTGATCCATAGCATGGATCGGTACCGATCCATCAGATTGATGAATCGAGACTTGGAACTTTTAGAATGGTCATGTTATTGCCTCGACATTGGTTGTACTTAGTTTCTGGACTTTACAGCTATCTCTCCGAATCTACTATCTCAATAGCTTTCAATTTCTATTTGTCAAGTTAGTCTAGATATCGCTTGGTCAAAAGTCTGGATAACACTTGCCTTCTCAAAGTGCATTTTGTTGCAAAAACGATGTGCTTTGAATTGGGTCAGTTCGGGATTGCCATATCAAACCCTCTGATCCATGTTTCAAATAGTTATTATCCTTTATTTGGACCATTTTAACAAAGTTTTGCATCTTTAATTATTCATTACAATGCTTCGCTAGCATTTGGGACTATAAAATTAGAGTGTGCTCTCATGATCTATCATTTTGAGCTTGCCAATTTTGAACCAATTCACTTTCCAGATCTTTCAGGTTCGAATCTATTCTTTTTCGATTCCAGTTATTGAATGCTGAGCATGCACACGCACAAGTGCTTTGATTTTCCATTGTGCCTTGGTTTCATGTACACACATTCTTGTTAAACATCAGATGCACATGCATATACACATGTTATATATATGTATATGTGTGTGTGTGTATATATATATATATATATATATTAATTGTTGGGTAACGATCCATAGGCATGGATCAATACCGATCCATGGCCTTAGAATAAGCCAAACCTATTATCTGTTATTTTGGATCGGTAGGTATTATATACCCTGCCCTTCACATTTCTCCACTTTATTTTCTTGCAATCGATTTAGAGCTTTTATTCGCCATTAAATAAACTCTCCTCTCAATGGAAACGCCGCCATCCGATCTTTGAATTACCATCGCTGCTCTTCGACACTTAAACAACTGCCACTATTCCTTACTTGAACTCTCTACCGAACGAATTCGTAAGCTCGAATCCAATCTGCTTTATTGTTGAGTAATTCTTAGATTCATAACCCAAGACTTGAATCGAACATTCCTTTTCATCTTTGATAAACTTAGGAAGGGGATGATGGAGGCGAACGAGGCTGGAAGGTCATCATGTGGATGGTGATGCTTTTGGATCGGGGAGAAGATAGAAAAGAGGACTGAAATTCCTCCTAGTGATTAGATCGGTACCGATCGATCCAACCCTTGGTGAATTTTGCAAGCTCCATCTTGTTCGTAAAATTTGCGTTGGACCAATCATTCGCATCATGTTTATTTTCATCTCCCTAGCTCTCAAGGCATTCCCAAAGCTCGGTTGATGACGTGATGCCCCTTGGGATAGTCGGTGATGACAGTTGCTTCGGAAAAACTCCAGGCTTTTAAATGAACTATTGCACAATATCAGAAATCAACACTGCATGACACTGCACTTGGTTTACACTTTGGCATGGGTCATAACTTTTAGTCAGTCTAATATTAATTATGTGTTGACTTTTGATAGCTATGGCTCATAGACATTCCGAGCATCTTTCTGCTCAAGCTTCCGGTCCACCGACTTCTGGATATGCTGAATCAAACACCGAATCAAGCTCGACTACGGTCACATCCTTACTACAAACTCAGGTGTAGTCTGCACTTTAACCAAAAAATCAATAAGTAGAACAATCTGTTTTGGAAGTTCCAGTACAGCCTGTAGAAGGTCCAGAAGTCGAACTTCCCCTGACATTCTTGATGACATGGTTATATTAGATGATCCAACTTATCATGTCTCTTCAACGATCATGGAAGGATATCTTAGGAGAATTTGTGATAAGCATGATATTCTGTTCAAAGATGTATTGGTTCCCACATGCCATCAGAGAGCACATCATTTGCCAGATAGGTATACAACATGCAACAAGTATATGTATTTGGCAGGATGTGTCCAATAATTTAATCAGTTCATGTGACGAGTTTTACATTTTATGAGACTGGCTCTAGCTCAGTTTCACCCAAATAGTTACGTGTTCCTTCATGGTTTGTTTATCATATATACACGTAACTTCTATTGATTCCCCAGTAATCAAGAGATCCAATATTTATTCAGCTTCAAGCATCGCAAGGGAAATCCTTCCCTTATTTTCCTAGAACCATCCAGGGGTTGCTGGATTGTGGTTCACACCTAGAATAAACTGAGTTATTTCAAGGATAAATTCTTCTTCGTTTGTTGTCCTCCTGGATTTACACAGCGATGGCTGTCTCCTCATAAGTACTATTCCTACTCTTTTCGTACAAGCCCGGGTTTATAGTTTTTCTATCAATAAACATCTTTATTGTTCTTTGTAGATGTACCGCGTAGGCCAGGATATGTGACTTTGGCGGAAACTATCCAACTACTTCATCAGATTCCAAAGGAAGAGAGAGAAGCTAAGACGCTTCTAAGCGATGAAAACTTAGGAGCCTACAACCTATTAAACCTTGATTGTAGTATCAGTCTTACTCCAGAAGCTTCCGATAGTGATGATAATGATTCCTTGTCCAAAAATAACAGGGACCACTTGTTAGTGACCCTAGTGCAATGTTCAGCAGTCAAGACTAGCGATGTGCAAGAGCATATCGAAGAAGGTAAAATCAGAAGTGGTGATGAAGGAACGGGAGTAGGCCATGCGGGTACCGACATAGGTCGTGATCCATCTGATGACGAATACAATGAAGATCAACAACCTCTTCAAAGAAGAAGCCTTAAGATTAAAATTGCTAATACGAAGACTCTGATTCCTACTCTGTCAGTCACAACTACGTTTGAGACTCTCGTATAGGCTTCAAAGGATCCTTTTTTTGGTCTTAGGCCAATCCCAGATGTAATCGACTTCTTTGGCCTCACCAATATGAGTATTGGGCATGTTGGGTCCTCCATTCGCCTCCAAGAAGACGTGCCCTTCACTAAAGCAGAGGAGATTACCTCTGTTAGGAAAATTCAAACCCATGGTCTGTCGAGGGACACTAGGACACTTGCATGCATATACACATACACCACATTCTGCACAACTTATGTCGTGCTTCTGTCTTGTCAAAGGCGATTTTTTTTGTTTTGTTTATAAGTTCTATGGAATGACATGGATTGTACGAGGAATTTCACGATCAGATGGGACATCAACCGTGGCACGAACAAACCGCGCGACCCCATAAACCCAGCCATGATTTTAATTCTAGCCGCGCTCAAGTCGTTATCATGGGTGCAAAAAGAAAGACTACAAGCCACATGATTCATTGCCTAGGCATTGATCTAGGTCCAAGTCCCTAAGGACTTGGAAAAACACTCTGGTAACTATGACGACGTCCTTGAGGATGACCCTTCTCGTGCTTTCCTCTCCACCAAGCAGCTAGCGCCGTCTCACACTTCTTACCAGTCTCATCATCCATAAAAATCTATTGCTTTCATTTAATCCCGATATAGAGCCGATAAAGCGCCTATTGAGCAACTTGTCATCGAAACAGATTAACCGATCGCTTCGAGTCCTCAAATAGCTGAATTGCAGCATCGCTTTTCGAAAATCAATTTTAAGGCCTGCAAGTTCATTCCGAACTTGAAAGATATTCCTTCATATATTAAGGATTAGATGGTATCATACGTTGATGATGTGTATGATCATTACTTTACTTGGAGGAGGCAAGCTGAAACGCTCTCAGAATACAACAAGAGTTTTGAGACTGAGATTGCATGGCTAAATCTTATAGCAGGTCAAAATGATGAGACTATCGCCCATTTTGATGAGGAAGTTGTTGAGTTAAAGAAAGCAAAGGAGGACGCTAACCAAAAAGTCAAAGACTTGAATATAGCTATCGAGCGAGAAAGGAAAGATCGCTTAAGTTAAGTCAAATATGTTCATCACTGGAACTTCAAGGTGGCAGAAGAAGTGAAAAAGTTGAAGGCGCATCTTGAAGGAGAAAAGAAAGAGAAAGATAAGGCACTTCAAACAGCTCACAATTATTTCAAATCTTGACACGTGCAAGGAAGGAGATGATGCACTAGAGAAGGAAAAAAGAGTAGATGAGTTGGTGGCAGTTGCTAAGAGGAAAACTAACGAGCTAGTGGCAGCTGTAGAGAGGTATGTTAAAGATAATTTCGATCTGCTCATCACCAACTATGATGCTAATGTTCTCAAGTTACAAGACTTGGCATGGCTTGGCAAAAGTTATCTCTATGCCTTACGATGACATGAAAGAACATTGTGCTTGAAGAGCATGAACATTCAGATAGAGCGAAGTGGACTTAGCAAAACTGGAGAAAGAGATTCTGAGTCCAGAGGAAATTGAGGCGCATAGAGCAAGTGAGCTCATTTTACATCCAAAGTTGGCTACTACAATTCAAAAAGATCAAGCATAAGGTTCTAGCACTACGCCTTAGGATATTGATACCGGTCTCACCTCTGGGTTCTCCACTGCCTCTATTCCTTCTTTAGATTTTGAGTACAATCCGGGTGTGCCGCAACTCCATAAAACAAGCATGCTATTTCTTATTCAGGAGGGGAACTCAAATGGTACGCTTGCCCATATTGAGCCTCAATCTGTTGGAGGTATATCATTTACCTTACCTATATTTGAGAGAGACCACATGATGTCAGTCGATGTCGCTAATCTCTCATTTCATCTTTCTCAAATTTTAGGTCAGTCTATGATTTCTAATCATCCAAAGGAGGGCTGCTAACCTGGACAACAAGCGACAATGACCGATTTAACCGTTGTGACTATTTCAAGGATTACTTCGAGCATTCCAGTTGGTGACACTCTAGGCCTTGGCATGTAAATGATTCATGTTTTTCCAGAAGAAGGGCCTCGTGATCTCCAAGGTATGCGAGCTGATGATAATCTCCAGATCACCTAGTCGATTAATCCTGCTCAAGGGCTTTCAATGAGCAAGCTTCTTGAACAACAGCTCAAGTCCTCTGTAGAAATTAAGCAAGAGCCGACTAACATTTTCGTCCTTTTTTTCAATAGCTTTGCCCAACGAGACCATTTTCACTTTGATCACGCTGCCCATAACTGGAATCACTCAAAGCATGTCTGTCGTCGCGTTACTTAGCTCACCTTCGAAGGGAAAAGGAAGTGGAGGAAGAATAGGGAAGAAACCGGAGGGATTCAGTGAGCCATCTTCTACATAGAAGAAAGTTAAAAAGAAAAGGACCAAGAAATGACCATCCATCTCCTATGTGCTTTTGGTTGTATAGTATTAGGAACCAACTTTTGTTTTTAGGTCGGTTTATATAGGTTTGGCCCCTGCATTTGCTTTCAGTCTAGTTGTTAATAGCACATATAGTTTTTCTTCCAAGTCTTATTTTGGTTATGAATAATAAGGACTTTTTATTTTGTCCAAGTCTTGTGAGAATTTTTCCAAGTGTTTAAGAAATGTACTTTATATTCAATGTATTGGTGGTCCACTTCTCATCATCATCGTTGGACTAATTTACTAGTCCGTTCCATCATTTGCGGGTAAAGAATGATCGCCAGAATATTTGTTCGCATATGACCATATTAACTCCAGAACTTGGTCAAACTCAACTTGGTTAGGAAGTTAACTTAAACATCCATTTCAAGGATGTTTTGAGTGCGATCACGCCTAACTATGGGTGCTAATCGATGGAATTTATCTTCTGATTTTTCTTCGGACATACTTCTCCGGAATACATGCCTTGACCATGCCAAACTCGGGCGTCTGTCGAAGTTAACCACTAAATCATAGTGGTTAAACATCCTTTTCCAGAGCATTTCTCTTCGAATGTGCCTAATTATGGACGTTGATCAATGTAAGTAAGAGCTTCCTATCTTAGAGCGTAGATCTTTTGTCTTGCTTCTTTGAGCAAGGTGTGGATATTCCACCAAACTCTAAGGATGAGCAATAGAGGCAAACTATCTCATTCAGTGTTTGTTTATACTCCTACTCCCAATTCATGGGGTTAGATGAGTTGTTTGGCATCTCTTCGAATGCCAAGTGTGGTTGAGCTTTATGCATTCGATCATGGATTGTGGAAGTTCTATTGGCACCAATCTCCGGGTACCTGCACTCCTGCATTTTGCGTATGCAAGTTCTTCTAAGAAAATGCCACCGATCCTAGTGTAAAGTCAAGCACGGACATATTAGCTTCAAAAGTCATTTCATTTATAAATATTAGAAATGACAGATTCTGTTTGGTTAGATAACTTTGATTAAATATGTACAGATTTACATTCAAGTTAAATAACATCGCAAGTGTTCACTATTCCACACTCATGGAAATGAGATCCTGTCCACCATTTCCAACTTGAATGTGCGATCTCCAAGCTTCTATTCAATTACATACAGATCTTCCCATGTCAGGCCCTAGTTCCTAGGGCCAGGGAAGATTCGTTGAGAATGAGATTGCCTATTTCAAAGATTCGATTCTTAACCTTGGTATTGTAGCGAGCAACTCGGTTCCGATGCGCAGCTACTCTTAAGTCAGCTTTATCATGCTTCTCATCGATCCTATCTAGAGATTCCTGCAAAAGTCCCTCAATCATTTGTGGATTATAGTGAGACACTCAATGGAAGGTAATTCAAGTTCAATCGGTATCATAACCGCTAATCTGTAAGCTAGGGCGAATGGAAAGTGGCTAGTCGCTGACTTGTGGGTCGTTCGATAAGCCCAAAGTGCCAATGGAAGTTCATCGACCCACTTTCCCTTAGCCTTCTCTATTCGCTTCTTGAGAATGGACTTAATGAATTTTTTTAACTACCTCGACCTATCCATTCACTTAGGTTTGTACTACTACAACAAACATCTTCTCGATACGGTGCCTACGGTAGAAATATTTGAACTTAGCACGGTCAAATTGGGTTCCGTTATAGGAGATAATCGTTTATGGGACCCCCGAATGATAGATGATGTTTTTGATCACGAAGTTGATTACTTTTTTAATGGTGATTATGGCTAACAGCTATGCCACAGCCTATTTGGTGAAGTAATCAACCGCGATGATAGCGTACTTCACACCACCCTTAGATATTGGCAGCATACCAATTATATCGATTCCCCAGACTACAAATAGCCAGGGGACTAACCATTTGAGTAATATCCGTTGGTGGGGCTCTTGGTATCTTGGCGAATCTCTAACACTTGTCACACTTTCTAGTGTAGTCAGCTGCGTCTCGATTGACATTTGACCAGAAATACCCATAGTGTAGGATCTTCTTCGCTAGGGTTTGCCCCCCTCCTCGGTATGGTCGCCACATGCTCCTTCATGTACTTCTCTCAAAACTTGTTTAATCTCATCACTGGCGACACACCGAAGAATAGGAACTAAGAATCCTTTTCTGTAAAGTACCCCTTCTTGCATGATGAATCTTGCAGCTTTACAAAAGAGTTGATGTCCGTTTGCTCTTTCTATTAGGAAGGATTCCTTTTTATATATAGTTCTTTATTGGATACATCCATAACTCCTTCTTAGGTTCGACCTCCAAGATCTAATTGACATCCATCTGGTCAATGCTCAGAGCCAATAGTACTTCCATCGGAAGCGGGCTCATGAGCTACGCATGTCTGAAACTGGCCAACTTAGCTAGCGAGTCGGCCTTCACATTTTCCTCTCTAGCAGTTTGCACTATCATGTAGTATTTAATATCACTTAGCAGTTCAAGGGCTAATCTTAAATAAGGAGCTACTCTCGCTACTCTCGCCTGAAACTCTTTCTGCACTTAACATACCGCCTGTTTAGAATCACAAAAGGTATGCAAACTCTTGAATCTTAGCTTCTTAGCGATTTTGAGTCCCACAATTAAGGCCTCTTATTCTGCTTCATTGTTTGCAGTGGGAAAATCAAGTTTCAGGGTGTAACAAACCGAATGTTTCTCGGGAGTCACCAGCACGACTCTAGCACCAGAACAACGTTCATTAGACGCACCATCCGTATACACCTTCTATCTGGTATTCTGCTCTCCATTGCTCTCTGGAATATGATCTCGCGTAGTGTATTCATCAATGAATTCTGCCAAAGCTTAACCCTGGATCACTCTTCGGGGATGATAAGTTAGTCGTACTGGCTCAATTCAATATTATATTTCAACGGCATTCCAGAGGTTCCAGGTCGTTGTTGGACCCATCTTGGTCGGTAGCTACAAAGTACCGTCAGAGTTTTCTTAAAGCTGTTAATAGATAGTATGCAAGCCTCTCTAGCTTCAGATAGTTTCTTTCTGCCATTGTCAACTGCTTACCAATGTAGTACATCAATCTCTGGATTTGAGACTCCTCGTGCACGAGTGTGGCACTTAGGGCATGCATCGACACTACCAAAAAAATAAGTCCTCACTATCCAATGGCTTTGACAGAATGGGGGGTCTCTCCCAGTGATCCAGCAGAGCCTGGAATGCGTCTATACATTCTTGCATCCAAGCAAAATTCCTCTTCCTCTTCTTGATCATATCAAAGAAAGAGATGCATTTGTCAGTGGCTCTAGATGTGAATCGACTCAAGCTTATGACCTTTCCATTCAAGCTTTGAATGTATTTGATTGTTTCCAAGGCTTTGATGTTCCTCAATGCTTCGATCTTCTCCGAATTGGTTTTGATTCCATGGGAGTTCACATTGAAACCTAAGAATTTCCCTGATGCAATGTCGAATAAGCATTTCGAAAGGTTAAGCTTCATCCCGTATACTTTCGGAGAATGTTGAACATCTCTGCCAAATCATCAACATGGCTCCTTCATCGTCATGATTTCATAAGCATATCGTCCACATAGACCTCCATCGAGCATCCAATTTGATCTTTAAACATCTTATTCACCAATCTCTGATAAGTTGCTCCAGCATTCTTTAATCTAAAGGGCACAACATGATAACAGTTCAGTCCCATATTGGTTATAAAGCCGGTGTGTCCTTGGTCTGGTATGTGCATTAGTATATGATTGTATCCAGAGCATGCATCCATAAATGATAACAATTCATGTTCGGCTATTGAGTCCACTAGCTTCTCAAAACTCAAGAGCGGGAAACTTTCCTTCGGGCATGGCTTATTCAGGTTAGAATAGTCAACGTATGTCTTATGCTTCCCATTTGACTTCTTCACCAAGAATGGATTTGATACCCACTCTAGGTACAGGGCGTCGCAGATGAAGCCATTATCTTTTAACCTTCCCACTTCTTCTTTGATTGTAGCAGATCTCTCCAGACCTAAGCGGCGGCGTTTCTATTTCATTGGAACGCATTTAGGATTTATATTTAATATATGGCATGCTACCTCTGGCAATATTCCACACATGTTAGAGTGAGTTCAGGAGAAAACATCCAGGTTTGCCTGGAGAAAACTAATTAACTCTTTCATCATTTTCATGCCAAGCTACGGTCTAACCTTAAGGACCCGTGTAGGGTCATCCTTGCTGATCGAAATGTTAATTGTCAACTAAACTGGAGCTTCCCTTCCATCCTCTGGCACTTTCCACGGATCCATATACTTATGGAACCGACTTTGTTGCCCGAGCCAAGGCTTAGGCAGTTGCTATGCATCTAATGCCTTGATACAAAGAGTCCTCTCTATACCTTTTACTTTCTTTCTTCGCCTCGACTCTTTCTGTTCAACGACATAACACTCGCGACCAAACCCCTGATCTGCTTGATCAATTCCCACACCATTCTTGGTCGAGAACTTCATCGTTAAGCGCTACAAAGCGATAACTGCTCTAAATTAAGCAAGGGTCGGTTGGCCCAAAAAAAGCATTGTAGGCAAACTAGATATCCAATACAACAAAAGGCATGACCCGCACTCTCATGCGGTCGCCCTCTCTAAGTACCACGGTAGATCCATGCATCCCACATGCTCAGTAGCGATCACGTTAAATCCTTGGAACCGAGATTTACAAGGCTTTAAATCCTTGCCCTCTAGAAGCATCTGGTTGTAGCCTTTCTTGAACATAATGTTGACTGAACTTCCATAGTCAGCCGACGGTTTCCTTGCAACAGTACGGCCATTCGTGGCCGATATCACAAGTAGATCAATCATCGGGGATTCGACCCTATCGGTATCTCTGTTTCAAAACACGATATCATCTGTTATAGTTCTGAGTTTTTTTGCCGAAACATTGTCCTCGATGGAAAAACAATCCTCATTCATTACGTGCTTTAATGCTCCTATATACTGTTCCATTTTATTCCAACTTTTCTCAACTGGACGATGCCCACCAATAATAGTATTTATCATAAGACATTTCTTAAGCCACCTAGGCTCATAAACACCAGGGCCAGCTTACCCCAGCTGGGGTTTTAAGTTCCTTGCCCGCCATCCTGCAGAGCTTGCATGAACTATTGTAGTTCCTTTTTGCGAATCAACACTTCAATTATATCACGTAAATGTCTGCATTCGCCGGTGTTGTGATCATGCATTTCATGAAATCTACAGAACTTGCCAGCTTCTTCTCCTTTTCAATTGACTCCCTAAGAGTCGGCTTCCTATACTTCTCTTTACTACGAGTAGCCAAGTATATGTTTTTAAACGAGTTGATCAATGGAATGTAATTGTCAAACTTCGGGATACTCGGACGTCTCTGTAAGAAATGCGGAATACGGGTCTTAAGGCTAGGATTATCACTAGAGGGTGGTGAATAGTGTTTAAAGAAATTACTAAATCTTTTTGAGTTTTTGTTAATTTGAACACAGATATATGCAATATTCAGACACAGATATGATCACAGAATCAAACACAGATGCAGAAATAAAGCAAAAGCAGTAAAGGAAAGAACACACCGGATTTTATACTGGTTCAGAGTTACCCTACATCCAGTCCTGCACACAAGTACAGATTTTCTTTCAAAAACAATCTTTACAATTACACCCTCGATTTCAAGGCCATGAGGTACACCCTCCAGATTCATAATCCTCTGGGTAGAGATACTTGATTTCCCGAGCAATAAGTTCACCTAATTGATTTCCAAGGCTACAATCACACTTTTTCTCGCTTAATTGATTTCCAAGGCTACAATCACACCTTTTCTCGTTTAATTGATTATAAAGAAGCCTATAACTTTGAATAGCACTGATGATCTTGTTGAGATAGTGATAGAGAATCAAACCAGAGATAATCTAGTTGGATTCAATGTTGATTTCGGCAGAGTAGTGTTAAGAATGTGTATAAAGAAATGTAGAAGAAGAAGAGAAATGAAAACTAGAAAATATGATTCAAAATTCGTTGAAAACAACCCATATTTATATAAGAACAACAACCATGTCCATTTGTGAAAAGATATGACGAATAGACACTTCTTTTGAAATTTAAATTTTGAACCCAACTGCCACTATGTCGACATGGGTATATTGAGCATGTCGACATCCAAAAGGAATTTTTGGTTGTTTGTTTTTCCTTGAAAATATCTTATATCTTATATTAAAACTATTTTAAACTTTATAAATATACTTGACTATAGTTAAAATACATAAGTAAATATAGAGAATAATATATATATATATATACATAAAATTTTACAATAATTTTATATTTAAATCTAAGTACAAATATTAAAAGTTAAATATATTATTATTAAAGATAGTTTTAAAACTAAGAATAATTTGATTTTGAAATTAAGATTATTTTGAGGCTAAAAGTATTTGAAATCAGGATAGATGTTTTTGATTCTTTTAAAAGGAAGGTTTTGAAAACATTTTGAAAACAAGACACAATTTTGTAAAATCATTTTGAATAAAAAGTAGCGGATACAAAACAATGTTCCATTAGATTTTTCGTAGGTTCCATCCTACTTAGGGTTTCATCCCTTTAACGGGCTCGAAGTGGATTCCATTCAACGAATAAATTGGATTTTAAGATGCCAGAGCTTTTCTAGGAGTTTAAAAAAAATTCCTAATTAAAAAATAAATTACTTGAAATCTTGAACTCTTGATAATCTTGATATTCTTGATACTCATGAGTCTTCATTCTTGATATCTTGAATCTCTATACTGTACAGTCTTCATTTTTGGTATCTGCATGGTTAAATCCTGCATATACATATATTTCTAAACTATAATGTTAGTATTTATATTTTATAATCCTCTTCTAAGGTTGTTTTCATCAAAACCATCACCTCACGGACTAACAATCTCCCCCTTTTTGATGATGACAACCTTTGTTTATAAGATGTTACTTCTATCCTAATAACCCCCCCTAAAACTAATAACTTCCCCTTAATCCATTCCTAACAACCCTATTTTATATTTCTCCCCCTTTGTCATCAACAAAAACCATCCTAAAAACATAAAACTATTAAACTCCCCCTTAAACTAATACTAGAACAGTAAATGGAATGTGAAAGACATTAACATAATTATATTATAATTATTCAATACATAAATATGTATAAGTATATTTCAACACACTCATCAAAACCAATCATGTTGGACAAGTCAAACAAATCAATCAAGTCAAACACGTCAAACAAGTCAATCAAATCAAACAAGTCGAACAAGTCAATCAAGTCAAACAAGTTAATCAAAACATACCAAACAAATCAAAAACTAATAATCCTATATTATAAGACAATACTACAAACTCCCCCTAAATAAAATACACTCGTTATGTATATATGTATGCAATATGTAGTTTGTAATGCAGTATGAAATGTATGACATATGCAATGTATCATGAGATGGTATGCAGAATGAAGTGCAACTTGTGATGCAAATGATTATGATATTTCAAGCAATGTAATTTATGATGTTATATGCAATGAAATGTGATATGAAATAGGATGCATAATGATATGTAATATGAAACAAAATGATAACGAAGTAAAAATAATAATAATATGCAGCATGATATGATGATATATATATTACAGTAAGAGATATCCAGATTATAAGATAAACATAGCGATAAGTAATATCTAATTGACAAGCATATATATGTATATGTGTGTATATGTATGTATGTGTGTATGTATACATATATCAAACAATTTATTATAACTCGCTTCAACCAAACAAATGTAATACACACCAATTACTAAACTTAGATTAAGGAAACTAATGAATGGGACTAAAATAGTAATAAAGACAAGAGTTTAAAGGTAATAAATGATATTAAAATTATAACATATTCATGAAAAGTAGTAATCAAATTCAATACTAAAATCAAATTGCTAAGAAATATGGATTTAAACTATATATATGATCAAATATGGTTTTTATAAAAATTAATAGCCTACTTATTTAGTTTATTTAAAATAATTATTTTAACTTGGTTGTTTTTATTTTTTTTCATTTTTTTATTTTTTATTTTTAAGAATCCAAACTTCCATGTTTATAAAATACTTAACTTACTAATTAAAACTTTTATATTAAATTATTATTGGTTTAAATATTTAAAAACATGTTTAAACATCTTTTAAATTTATAAAATATCATAATGAAATAATAAATAAAATAATAAAGATTAGAAAACTAAAATAAACATGTGTTATATTAAGTCCTCTTACTTTAAAAAGATATAATTAATTATTAAAAAAACATTTAAACATGAAATTAATTTTAAAATATTCTAGTATAAGTTAGAACATAACTCTTAAAAGAATAGAGAAAAATACTTAATTTAAATATCATTTTTACATAGTTTAAAGTTTCATAAAGAAAAACAACATTTAAAGAATGCTAAAAAAAGTTTTTGTAGTAAGATATATTCAAAACTTTATAAAACTAAAATTGTAGCTTTCACCAAATGCTATGTAAAGTTTTTGAAACTCAATAGCATTTCAAACCATAGAAATACAATAAAAACGAATTTGCAGCACTTAAACATTACAGAAGAAAAGAAGCATTTTAGAAATGCTATCTAAAATTCCGGTCATGTGATGTGGTGCTATCTTATTAATTGAAGAAATGTATAAATAGAGCCTTATTCTAACATTCTAAATTCATTTTATTAATTTCTTAAAGATATAAAATTAGTATCTTAAAAGAAATAGAGTTGAGAAGTAAAAATAACATTAGAAAATCATTAATGAAGGTATGCTTTTCTACTTAGTATAGTTGTAATAAATTTATAGTATGATTTTATTCGAAATAAAACACATTTTAATAGACTTCTTTTTGAAAAATTTAGACTGATATATCAATATTTATACTATGGTGTGTCGATATATGGACCAAAATATTAAAACTTATAAAAGAGATAAATTTATATACCTAACTAAATGCATAAATCTATATTCCTAAATGCAACAATAAAGATGAAATAATAGTAAAGCGTACCAATTTTTGCACTCCATCTTTCTAACTTTGTTGTTCTTCCATTGTCGTGAACCACACATTTAACTCTTTCAGAATTTGACGACGAGACCTGTTCTATTGCGAGGGGCTCGTTTTTATGATCAGCGTAGTATATTCTTTTGCTGAATTTGAAGACCGTATGAGAAAGATGGAGATGATTTAGTAGATTAACTAACTTGACGCCAAAACTTTGAATTTGAATTTTGAATGAATGGACACTTCAACCATTATAAATAGGCCCAACAGTCACCACTTTTCATAAAAATTTCTCTTCTTCTTCTTCCCGTTTTTCTATTTACCATCAATCTTCTAAAGGCATATCTCCTTCGTTTCTTAACGGAATTGGATGAAACCAGTGGCAAATCGAAGAGGAAGGCAAGGGCTATGATCCAGTAATAGTTTGGTGATGAATTTGGATAGTATTGTGGTGCAACAGGCCGAACAGTAAGAGAAATGTAGAAAATCCCGTACACAGATTTTCAGTTTTGAATAGCCAACTTCAAACGGTCATATCTCACTCAATTTTGATCGAAATTTGATGATCCACCCATCAAAACGACTGCGAGAACAAGAACTAAAATCCGTAAAAGGAGCGGGAACAAAATACTCAAATTTTTGGATGCAATTTGAATAATATCATTGACAATTTTGCTTTCTTTCTCTCTTTGTTCACCAAAACTTCATTTGACCATAACTTGGTCATTTCTTGACGGATTCGCACGAAACCAGTGACATTGCGAAGTAGATGGAGAGAAGTACGGTATCATATCAAGTTGTAGATGAGAATCAAAAGCTTTATATTGATCTGGTAACCATTTCATTGTCGATTACCATTATATATCCATTTGTTCTTCTTGATTGTTGAATGGTTATCAGGTATCTTTTAACCAATAGTCATTAGACATAACTCTTCTCCTGCAAAACAACATAACTTTTAAAGAATCGAGTGACTTTTCAAAATAAATAAATATAGTTTTAAACAAAATATCATGATGATTTTGCGACATATTCATATGAAAATAGTATTAATAATGTAAAAAAATTGCCATTTTAAAAATTTTCAAACTTCAGATTAAAATTTTGAAAACCTTGCTCTGATACCAAATGTAAGAAATGCGGAATACGGATCTTAAAACTAGGATAAACACTAGAAGGGGGTGAATAGCGTTTGAAGAAACTACTAAATCTTTTTGATTTTTTGTTAATTTGAACACAGATGTATGCAATATTCAGACACATATATGATCACAGAATCAAACACAGATACAGAAATAAAATAAAAGCAGTAAAAGAAAGAACATACCAGATTTTGTACTGGTTCGGAGTTACCCTACATCCAGTCTCGAACACAAGTACAGATTTCCTTTCAAAAACAATCTTTACAATTACACCCTCAATTTCAAGGCCACGAGCTACACCCTCCAGATTCACAATCCTTTGGGTGGAGATACTTGATTTTCCGGGCAACAAGTTCACCCAATTGATTTTCAAGGTTACAATCACACCTTTTCTCGCTTGATTGATTTCCAAGGCCACAATCACACCTTTTCTCATTTAATTGATTACAAAGAAGCCTATAACTCTGAATAGCACCGAGGATCTTGTTGAGATAGTGATAGAGAATCAAATCAGAGATAATCTAGTTAGATTCAATGTTGATTCCGGTAGAGTAATGTTATGAATGTGTATAAAGAAACATGGAAGAAGAAGAGAAATGAAAACCAGAAAATATGATTAAAAATTCGTCGAAAACAGCCCCTATTTATAGAAGGACAACAGCCATGTCCATTCATGAAGAGATATGACGAATAGACACTTCTTTTGAAATTTAAATTTTGAACCCAACTGCCACTATGTTGACATGGGTATACTGAGCATGTCGACATCCCAAAGGAATTTCTGGTGGTTTGTTTTTCTTTGAAAATAACTTTAATCTTATATTAAAACTATTTTAAACTTTATAAATATACTTACTATAGTTAAAATACATAAGTAAATATAGGGAATAATATATATATATATATAATTTTACTATAATTTTATATTTAAATCTAAGTATAAATATTAAAAGTTAAATATATTATTATTAAAGATAGTTTTAAAACTAAGAATAGTTTGATTTTGAAATTAAATATTATTTAGAGGCTAAAAGTATTTGAAATCAGGATAGATGTTTTTGATTCTTTTAAAAGGTAGGTTTTGAAAACATTTTGAAAACAAGATATAATTTTGTAAAATCATTTTGAATAAAAATTAGCGGATACAAAACAATGTTCCACTAGATTTTTCGTAGGTTCCATCCTACTTAGGGTTCCATCCCTTTAACGGGCTCGAAGTGGATTCCATTCCACGAGTAAATTGGATTTTAAGATGCCAGTGGTTTTCTAGGAGTTTTAACAAAATTCCTAATTAAATAATAAATTACTTGAAATCTTGAACTCTTGATAATCTTGATATTCTTGATACTCATGAGTCTTCATTCTTGATATCTTGAATCTTTATACTGTACAGTCTTCATTTTTGGTACCTGCATGGTTAAATCCTGCATATACATATATTTCAAAACTGTAATGTTAGTATTTATATTTTATAATCCTATTCTAAGGTTGTTGTCATCAAAACCATCATCTCACGGACTAACAGTCTCCTTGAATCCGACTTCTTGTCTCACGCTCCATTACTATTCTTACCCTGTCCACCACTTTGGTTTTCCACATTAACATCAACATTTCCGAAACTCCCTCCGGACTGTTTTGTAGTAACATTACTCTGTACCACTTTAGCCGAATGACCTGCATCAACCTTCCCAATAGTAGTACTTGGCTCCTCCAAGTACAAGAATAGATTCGCCTTCCTATAGAATATATCCAATGTTGGTGGGAATTTCATCTTTAACTGCGTCTCGAAATCGATCTCTAGATGAATCTCGCTAATTAGTGCCATCAACACGATATCCTCTAGAGCATTGCTTACTTCCATCATTGCACTATGAAATCTATGTAAGAAATCCTTCAAAGACTCCCCCAGTCCCTTAAAGTGGTTGGAAAGTGACATAACGTCCTTTGGATAGGTTATATGCATACATAATTGCTCACTGAAGTTTTGCCCCAATTGCTCAAATGATGATATGGATCTGACGACAACCGGGTGAGCATGTTGTTGCCACTCCCTTTGGGAAAATCGAGAAACAACGACATTGTACCGCATTAGTTTCTCTGGTAGAATCCATATGCCAGTCATACTTCATCAAGTGCTACCTCGAACCAGTCTTCCTGTCATATGACGATATCATCGGCACCACAAACCTCCTCAGGTATTCCCCGCAAAAGATATCTTCCGTGAATAGATTTTGGATCGATGAGGAACCCCATTCATTATTAGTTCGATGCTGGCTCTCGTCTATAAGTCTCTTGACCATTTTAGTCAAATCCAGTCAGGTGGATCTACTAAATGGCGGTAATCATGATCCGCCCCAACTGTTTAGCCTGGCAAAAGCTATTGGTTTTTTTCACGATACCTGGGCACCCCTGACTCTAGAAGAACGTTCGTTTGGTAGTTTGATGACTTCTTCGAGGCGGATCCACAACACCCGCCTGACCTCCATCATTTTGGCCATCTACAACACGGCCATTGGTCAAACCAGCACCATCTCCCGAGAGTCATCCACTCACGCCTATGTTTGGTGGTTCGGTACCAATCCCTCCTGATAGATCAATACCGATCCATAGGCCTTGGCCATGGCTCAGTTCCGCTTTCTATTTCAACTTCCTGATGTTGTTGCTGAGCATCTGCCGCTTTTCGTTCCTCCGCCTTTGCTTCGAAGATGAGGAACTATCAGATTCTGAACCGCAAGGTGTTATGTCTTTCCTGCTTCTCCTATGGTCGTTTGTCGATTGATTTAACAAATCCAAGCTCTACTTCATTTACTTATTCTGTTTATTGCAGCTTTCCTTGAGGTTATCTTCCATTTGTTTCATCACACGGTCCATCTCAACCCTAGTAATCACGTCTGTTGGGTTTTGACCTTTATTAGCGGTTGGTTATGAACCTTCTCAATATATTAGGAACCATCATTCTCAACATTCTCAGTAGCACATGAAGCAGTGGATCGATCCCTTATAGGAGCCATGGTAGGAAACACTTGTGTAGATTTTCTGGAAATGTAAATAGTTAAAAATTCCAACAATGGAGAAAACTGGATTTATCTCTTGGACTTAGACAATCTAATAGTAGATGAGGGATCCAAACAGCCCGAGTTCAATTCTCAATGAAAACATAAAATGTAAGTACCAAAATGTGGCACCAACACCCAAAGATTAAGTAGAGAATAAAAGTGATGAAAAGTAAATGAAAATAAGCAAAAAAATAGAACAACACACATTTATAGTGGTTCAACCAATCGTTGCCAACATCCACTTGAGAATTTTATTGATGATATAGCTATTTTACAAGTGCGGTTCTTATGGTTCGGTACCACTCCACAGGCAATCATAAGAGATTATGTAAAATTTGCAAGGAAGCTAAAAGGTCCTCGAAATGATGCCCCTCTATGTCTATTTATAGCTGTAGGTTGGCAGAAAATGCTCCACCACATTCTCCTCCATGATTTCCATGATCTAAAAGTAGTTTATCCCAAGAAAACGCGACCTTATCAATAAAAGTCGTGGATCGGTATCGGTCCATAAGATCTTCTTATGGATCCTTCTAGCCACTTTGGGATGAAGTGATATATCGTTAGCTTTGTGATTTCAAACCGGTTTTTGTATCTATGAGCTTGTTTCTAAATTAACCTCATGGATCGGTGGAAGAAATAAACTTGTTGATTTTCGGTGCTTGAGTCTTTCAATAGCAAATAATGGACGATCGAACTATGGAGCTTGGAATAGACATTTAGCATCAAGACTATGTAGTAGGAAGAAAATGGATTAGCTCTGAGGATATCTTATGGATCGGTACTGATCCATCAGATTAATGGATGGAGTCTTGGAATTTTTAGAATGGTCTTGTTTTTGCCTCGTGACCTTGGTTGTACTTAGTTTCTGGAATTTATGACTATCTCTCCGGGTTTCATTATCTCGATAGCTTTGAAGTTCCATTTGTCAAGTCAGTCTAAATACTACCTGGTTAAATGGCTGGATAACATGGAGGAAATTAGATATTTCAACTACCTTAGTCAGTATTCTTGAATGGCAAAGGATGGAGAATTTGTATGTTTAAAAGAACAAGATGTGATAAGAGAGTTTTCCACATCACTGTTTAAGTGCTGTTAATTATAAGAACCCATTATAATTGATTTATAGTCGATACATGGGGAAATTTGACCTATCATGAATATACACATTGTTTTTGAAATAAACTGGACAAAAACTAAAGGGATAAAATGGATTACACTAGTTTTTGTATGTCTATCATGGATTTGAAAGGTACACTTAATCCCAATCTCAATCGATTCAAATGTGATTGTTTTTGTATAATTATAGTAGTAATTTATAAAAAGAGGAAATGCTTTTTTTTCCTTTTCTGTTTAAAAATAATAATATTGTAGGTAGTATTCCCAAGAGTTTGTGCCAAACACAAAAGAATTTTGGCAATTTAGCCAAAATTTATATAATTAGCAACAAAAAGGAAATAAATATATACTATACTATTATTATTGAGTTGGATTTTAAGAGCTCACAAGCCTCGTCGGTATTTTTTGAAACGAATAGTCTCCTTTTTCCCCCTTTTTTCTTTCCTTTTATCCTGCTAATTAAAAATTAAATAGAAAAGCTCTTCGCCTTAAATGACTCTTCTCTACGCATCTCCTTCTCATCTCTCTCGACCCTAACCCTACATCCAACATCTTCTTTTGCTTGTCTTCCGCATCCCCTCTCCCTATGCATCTGTAGATCACTAAAGCCCTAATCCTCTATTGTCCCATTAGTACCACTCCAATTTCATTGAAATTGCCTTGGATTTATTGTTTGATACCAAAAATTGGAACCTCCTTATTCATTAGGTTGAATCTACGAAGGTATTATTTTCATCATTCATCTAGATATACTGTTATCTGCATGGATTTTTGTAGTGAAAATGCTTTTTCTCAATTGCTATTACTAGAGGCAGTGCCAACGATTTTAAACCGTTTACTCCTTTCTTGACTGAATGATTCATGTGGATGCTGTAAAAAATGTTATGATAATCATTTATTTAACCGACTATTTTCTGACTGAGTACATATCTTACATGAAAACATTTATTTAGAGTTGCAGATTGGAAAAAATCATTGATCTATAAATTTGAAGCTCGTGTAATTGAGTTAATTTTCCCTACGGTAAAATCTCTTTGTTATTTTTCCTTTTTTATTCTTTTCTAAATCGATTTTGTGCTTCTTTGACTAAGAAATGAAAATTAGTTTACCAGGCTTCTTTTACATGATTCATTGCTAAAAAATAATCTATAACTTACAAGAAATGAAATTACTTTTACCCATGCTTCTTTTGCAATTAAATCTTCCACTAATTTTTAATATGTATTTTCTTTCCACAAATCTTATTTATTTTGAACAAAATGAATGCTTATCTTATACATATTCCGTTGTAGCTTTTGTACATGATTGTAATATATAGATTTGTACTTAGTTTTTCCTTTTTACTTTCCTTGCTACAATGGGTATCGATCCATTTTTTAAATTTGGGTACATGATTGTAATACATAGATTTGAACTTAGTTTTCCCTTGTTACTTTCCTTGCTACAATGGGTATTGATCCATTTTTTAAATTTGGGATGATTGACTTTCAATGATTTTTTTGTCAAATAAATTTGTGACTAAGGCTGCCTATATAAGAGATTTAATAATCAATATGGTTTTATAAAGCTCAACAGCATTAAACTAGATGTTTTCAAGTAAAACGGTTGACATTCGTATGTGTTCAACATATTGTGCTTAGGTAGGAAAATACAACGTGAATTCATCATTTTCAACTATAGTTCTTCATGTCATTGTCATT
Organism: Allium cepa; assembly: GCA_030765085.1. Lineage (NCBI taxonomy): Eukaryota > Viridiplantae > Streptophyta > Magnoliopsida > Asparagales > Amaryllidaceae > Allium > Allium cepa. Next base: position 445,475,356 of record CM060940.1, on the reverse strand, counting down.
CAAATTATAAAGGTTTAGAGTAAAAGTTTACGCAAACGAAGACTGAAATGTCCATCTATGCTACTAGTTATCCTACATTTGAGCCTTAGTTGACAAACAAGCAACCAGGTTACGCAAAAATCTTCCACTAGAACTTTTAACCATGCTTATTTTGCAATTGAATCTTCCATTTATTTTTAGTATGTTTGTTCTTTCTACTAAGTCTAATTTATTTTGAACAAAATAAATGCTTATCTTATATATATTCCCTTGTCTCTTTTGTACATGATTGTAATATATAGATTTGAACTTAGTTTTCCTTTTTACTTTCCCTGCTACAATAGTTATCAATCCATTTTTTAAGTTTGGGATGATTGGCTTTCAATGATTTTTTTGTCAAATAAATTTGTGAAGACTTCCTATGTAAGAGATTTATTAATCAATATGGTTTTATAAAGCTCAACAACATTAAACTAGGCGTTTTCAAGTAAATGATCGACTTTCTGTTGTGTTCAAAATACCGTGCTTAGCTAGGAAAGTACAACGTGAATTCATCATTTTCAACTATAGTTCTACATGTCAATGGTACTTAAATTATGAAGGTTTAGAGTAAAATTTTATGCAAACGAAGATTGTATTGTCTGACTATACTATTAGTTATCCTACATTCGAGCTTTAGTTGACAAACAAGCTACCAGGTTACACACAAATGATCTGCTAGATAGTTTGAATTTGTTGTTCTTACCAAAGGGATATACAAGTACTTGATGATAGGAACTATATTTTTACCACCATTACAACAAAACTAGCATTACACAAAAACACAATTTGATTTTTCTAACTATTTTGTATGGATAAAAGCATAACCCACACAATGGATCACTAAGATTAAAAAGTATAAATAATGATTACAAGTGCTAATACCAAATAATTTCATAAAAATAAAACAATGACATTAAATCTAAAAGGTTATGGTTTTGTTATTGAAAAAACCTAAGTTATCACTGGAGCCTCAAAACACAAGGTAAATAGTTCGGCATGTGCTTATCTTTAGCTGAAAATGGATACAAAAATATAGATGTTACTGAGATGCATCACACATTAAAATGAGAGTGATTCATTTTTTTTTGGACATTATGGTGTGTTCTACTGCTTATAGGGTAATTTAAGATGTCAATGTTGGTTATACATTAGGGATAATGAGTCATATCTTCCAGATGAATCACAATATAAATAGCATATAAACATGCACACTCCCATCTTTTCAACTCACCAAAGCTATTGTCTACATAACACACATTGAGTACACTTCTATAGATGGCTATTGTTGTGACTATACCTTAAATATTCAACAAACATGACGATCATCATCACATTGTATGTCTACACCAACTCATGCATATACATTAGGATAATAGGTTACCGGTCTCAAGCTCAGTATGTCAAACTTTGTCATAAGTCAACACTAATCTATAAATTATATGCTTAATTGATTCAAACTCTTATTTGTCACTCAAGGTATACACACTAGGCTCATATGATGAAAAATTGTTTTACTCCTGTTTTTGAGCAATATCTCTATTTCATCCCAATAATCGAACAAAAGATTTTATTAATGTAAAATATAAAAAAACATTAAATCCACTATCCCGATTAAACCGCCTATGAACATGAGTGAAATTTCCAATTCAAAATTCAATTAATCACATTTACGATTCTTACCTAGAAGTTAATGAGCTAATAATTAACATGGACTATCTCATAGTGCGGTTCTCATGTTAGCTATATCCATGGACTGCGAGGCTAATGTTGCTAAAACAGAACATGAAAGAACAAATGAAAAGCCATTAAAGAATTTGTAAACAAAAGATTCAATCGCTAAGAAGGAAAACATAAAATGATTGAATGCTCTAACAAAGTAGATGTTTTCCAGAACTCAACTTTAATTATTCAGTGTACCTTTTACTAACAATTTTTTTACACAATTTGTTGTTGTACTATGCCTTGATCGATTTCCTCATCGAGTAATTTGTGATGAATATATTTTTATGCAATGATAGAAGTTGAGGTTGAGTTACAATGATTTTTTTTTTTAGATTCATGCTGTCAGCAAATAATAATTTGTTTTCTTTATTTCTATGGGTAATAAATACTGCATATCTTACTTCACCATAATTGCATGCTACATCATTTTAATGAATACCAAGTATACAGTTATCATTTATATAATTTTTTGGTGGTAAAATGTCCCGAACTTCCAATAGTTAAAACTATTACTTATAGTGCTATTAAATATGTGTATGTGAATTTTGAAAAGATGATTATTTCATTTATAGCTCTTAACCATCCGATTCTAAAGATGAATGAATAGATATGATAAATGGACAAGCTAATTAGCTTAAGCGATACATGAAAGTGATGAATTTAGTGCCTAATGAATGTGAAAATGATGGATTAAACAAATATTGAATCTACTTAATAATTGATATTTTATTAACTAGCATAATACCATTAATTATTTCAGGTATTAAGAAAATAATTTAAAGGATGTGTAATTTAAATCACTAACCATTTAAACTTTATTTATTCTCCATAAAATGTTGTATACTTGGTTTGGATGATTAAATTCAAAAATTGAGCTATATTCTTATATTTGGGAGGGTAGTTCTTTGTTTTTTGATGGAATTTTTTTTATTTTATCCTTCACATTATGTACCAATCGTTTTATCTTGGATTTGTTAATATTTTCCAATACTTGATTTTTCAAAATTACACTTGTTAATTTTCTTGGTTGTATATTTTGAATCCAGTTAATTTCTATAGGTTAGGTGAATTGTGCCTACATTAGAAGAAATTGTTATGTTAAAAGTGATCAATTTTGATTTGTCTCAAAATGGCATATCACTGGATAATAAGTAGTAACTTTGATATTTTATGAACTAATATCAGATAATTTTTATATATAGAGGAACAGTAGTTATATAATTTGATATGAGCTTTTGGGTTCCAAAATAAAAGTAATGTTGAATATAGTTTAATGCTTCCAATTTTTTGTATTATATTGCCATGATCATCACCAATTGCATATGTTAGATAGTAGGCATGTTAATTCTTTTGGTTTAACTATGACTCATTTCCAGACTTCGTTCCTGAAAGTCAAATCATTTCGGTCTAACCAATCTCATATGATTCTTCTAAAGAAGCACTAATGGATTGATTGAAAATTTCGATTCATTATTCTGGATTAATAGAGACATCTCTTCCTCTCTCTTAATCGAAACGTAAAATTATGTAAGTTAAATTCTCATCATGTAGTTATTCAATTGTTGTGTTATTTTAGAACAGCTTTCCTTTGTATTACTTAATTTAAATTTGATGTTTTTACAAAAAAAAAAAAAAAAAAAAAAAAAAAAAAAAAAAAAAAAAAAAAAAAAAAAAAAAAATTTTGGATTCGTCCTCCGTCTCGGATCTGGTTGCCTAAAGTTTCATCCTCTCAGCTTGCCCCCTCCCCTGCTGTTCCTCCATCTTCTTTGGGCCCTCCACCTGTTTCCTTTCCTGTTACTAGTACTGCCTCCCCATTGATTCCTGATGCCCCGTGTGTTGCCTTTGAAGATCCCTTTGCTACTTCAGCTTCTGATCCCCCGCTTGTGTTGTGGGATGAGGCCGAGAGGTGCTGGATTGATCAGATTTCTGATATGAGATTTAACCCGAAGGATGATTTCTTCTTCCGATTTGTATCCGACGATCACTTGGATCTTAGATGTCTATTCTACAAACCGTCTGGTGATTCCTTAGTTCTTGATTTGGATGGTCATTTTGCTTGTAAGAATGCTTTCATGCTTGCTGATACAACTTGGGATCGTTCCTTCATATACTCTTCTGATGTTTTGGGTTACGATCCTTGTCTTGCTACCCGGTTCCGCCCCTTCGCTGGTATTTGTGGTTCTGAACCATGTGATTCTTCCCGTGTGTCAGTGGTTGATGTTAATTCTTCCTCGTTGGAGGAAACCTAGTTTTAGTGATTTATGTAGCTACTGTGGCATCTCTGTCACATACCTGTGCTGTATTTTCTTTTTTTTCCTAGTAGTTAAGGTACCTTTACCTTACTCCTGTACTTCAACTTTATTACGTTTGTAATAAAAGTGGACGGTCCACTATAAAACCGGCTGGCCTTGCCAAAAAAAAAAAAATTTGATGTTTTTATGGTACATCCTTGGCCGATGTACGTGAAACTAAAGAAGAACTTACTGGTGAAGCTTTGGTAATGAATAAAAAAACTAAATGTTGTTCTTTCTCATGTTCTTATCTATATTAATATATCCTTTATTTGAACAGGTAGTATATTTAATTACAATTTGTAATATCTTTATGCAATCACACACAGTTAAAATATTAAAAATAATGTTTCATTTCTGTTTATAACCAAAATTAGCATTGGACATAATTAAAGAATCACATATGGTGTTTATGTCTCTCACATTAACTTTGAATATTACTTTCATAATGCTCACTCAAAATAATTAATGTAACGACCCGTAAATTTTCCATAATTAAAATAGCTAATTTAATAAGATTTCCTGATTTAAGGTTAGAAAAAATTTGCAATTCGTTTGGAATAATAATAACTAGAATGAAATGCAACAAATTTTATCTAAGTTAATTATTTATTAATTGAATGAAATCCCAAATCAATTGAAATAATATGCATCAAAGGTAATTGAATGAATTTGTATTGTATAGGTAATTGTGACGCTTGTTTGTAAATAATAAACTTATAAGTAATTAAAAGTTAACAGTGATAATTATTTAAGTTACCTATTCATTTAGTTAGTCGAATTGAATTTGTGAACCAATTGCAATTGAAATGAAAGTTTATATATTAGTTGAGTGCATTATCTCTAACTGTAGTTAAATAATAATGTGGAATTCATTTGATGTAATATAGTAAATCAACTGATAATGAAATTTTATATAAGAATCCAATATTGAAATCCGTCAAATATTGAACAATTAAATTGTTTAAATTTAATATTTGGAATTTATTGAATAATTGAATAACGGGAGTTGAACAACTATTTTAATGAAAATGGTTGTTCTATAATTTGAATAGGTTAAATTTTATAAGTTCGTTTTGAATATTTCAAAAGATAGTGATTTGAGAATAATCAAATTGTTTAAATTTAATATTACAAATGTTTGAATAATTAAATTCCGAATTTGATATGATTAATTTGATATTGAAATTTAATATATGAAAATAGAGTGAATAATTGAAATTTGATTTAATATGATTCAAATTGGTTTCCAAAGTGAATGTAAGTTATATTGGGATTATAATAGAGTTAATAAGATTTTAAATTTGGAATTTATTGGATAATTGAATAACGGGTTTAATATGATTAGAAATGATTTGTAAAATTTTATGATAATTTTATCATATTAAAGTTAGAATGAGGTTGTAGAACTTTTAAAATCGAATTAAAAGTAAATTTGTGAAAATTGAATATTTTAATATGTAATTGACGAGTTAAAATAGCCATTTTTCAAATAGTCTTAGATTTCAATGAAACTAGTTTCATCGGATCCGTAGTGTTATATTATCGTAAGGTTTCAAATTTTGTTTCAATCGGATTTACCGTTTGTCCGGGGCAAGCCAAAACGCATAGAAATCGGTTTAATCGATTTAATTTAAAATCGATCGTTTATTTCCGTAACTCGCACATATGATCGAATTAGCTTCCGAAATCTGTTCCATTGTGTCCGGAACGCGGGATAAACCCTAGAAATGCCGGTCACCGCGCGAGATTTGGAGTTCGGATTTTGGAGTGAATAGTGTTTTTCGTTGAAATTCTATAAAACGAAACCCTTCTTCTTTCATTTGCAAACACCCTCTCCTTCTAACCCTATCCGCCACCCTCCAACTAATGGCCGAAATTTGCCTACGTTCATCCTCATATATCTCCCAATCTGTCAACATCCACGCAAAGTCATCAACTAGAAACTTGTAGAGGCCGATGTGTACTACGAATCCAACGGTCGAGATGAAGAATGGTGCGACGTGGAGGAAGGTAGTGGCTGCCGCTCGCATCAGGTCACGCACGATTTCCAAGCCTTAGATGGGGCCGAGCTTCATGGAACGGTGGCTGATGGTGGAGGCTAGTACGAGCTTGGGAATGGCAGTAGCTGATCGTCTTATAGCTCGATGTAGGAGGAGTATAATTCGAGCTAGTAGGGGCGGCTATGGGTATTGTACGTGAGTTTTTCACGTTTGGAGAAGAAGCTACAGCACGGCCCAGATTTTAGGGCAAAGAATTGAATGGCCCGGATTAGAAGTAGGTTTAAAAATAAAAGAAATGTTGATTTATTTATATTGTAATCTGTATAAACTTCTAAACGCCATAACTCTTTCATACGAGGTCGAAAACGCACGAAACGAATTACGTTGGCTTCGTTTTGTCGAGCACTATGCTATGGAGCTGGATTGGAAACGTTTAGAGATAGTGAAAATTTCAGGTAAAATTAAACGCTCGTTTAATTTTATTCGAAATAAAACGCTGGAACTGCATTGAAATCAAGGTGAGTGTTTTATAACGCTCACAATGTACTAAATATCTTTATGCTAGTTAAATTTGACATTATGAAGTGTTATGATTTTATTTGTCGTTGTTTGATAAATTGAATTGTCATATATATTATCATTTGAATTAACCGTTGAAAATTTAATTGAACAGTTAAATTGAAATTAAAATTGAATTGCGATTAAATTACCTGACATTGATAACTATGAAATTGCCATGAATTGTATTGTCTATTGGATGATATATTTCGATGGATGCTATTGGTTGATATTTAAATGTTTGGATGTTTATTTGCTTACATATATATATATATATATATATATATATATATATCCTGTTATGCATACATATGAAACTATGATTTGATTTAAGTGATATATATTCATCCCTGACATTTAATTGAAATAAATAATCGCTTGGCCATAGGATAGAAAATTATATACGGACACCGGATTGGCTTAATTAATAATTTTTGAAATCGTCGATTTGAAATTTATTTAAATGTTGGATTTAAAAGTTATAAATAGAAATCAATTTATAGAAATCGAATTTGTCGAAAAATTGAGTTTGGAATGTTGAAATAAATTTTGGTTAAAAGAAATTGGTAAATAATTTAAGTTGAGACTTTGAAAATTAAAATTTGGATATGACTGAATTTCGAAAACTTATTTGTTTTAAAGATTGAACATTATTTCGAGCTTTGAGTATTACTAAGTAAAAGCGATATAAAAAGATATTTTGAAATTGAGCTTGAAATTGAATCATATTTGTAATTGGGTTTTAAATTTGAATATTGAAAGATAATTTTGTTAAGTATTATAAATTGATATTTTGAAAAATCAAGCTCCAAATCGATATAAATTGAAATTGAATTAGTTGAAAGTGAATATAAAATTGAATAAATTTGAAGTCAAAGTTGACGTTGATTGAATCGAAATCGAAATTGAATCGGTAGAAGGGAAACTAAAATTATTTTGAATCGGGAAGTTATAATTGAAATGGTTCGGTTTTGAAGCTGTTTTATTTGTATTCCAAATTACTCAGTTATATAAACCATTTTTGAATACTTAAATTATTTTAATCTATTTTAAATCTACTTAACTCAATTTAAATTATTTTAAACTAATTTATCTATTTTTAATCCATTTTTAGATTTTAAGTATCTTTTACTATTTTAATTATTTAAAACTACTTTTAAACTACTTAAACTATTTGCTAAAAATTTCAAGCTGGTTAATAAGGCGAAATGTTTATGTTTAAATCTTGAATTTGAATACGAATTGGATTAAATGAAGTTGCAACCTAAACTGAAATTCGAAATGATTTTGAAATCGAAATGAGATATTGATGCGGAAAATGATTTTTGAACGGAATCTTACATTTTGAATAGATACGATGATATTTGAAATGGATTTGATTTATGAAGCGAATATGATATTTTGATATCAATTATGAATCGATTTGAAATGTAAAAGAGCCAACGGTGTAATAATACGTAGTTATTAAAGAGACCGGGATCAGATATGCACATACTCTCTGTCGATACCGAAAACCACTTTAATAACTATTATACGTGGAGTGTTGATCCAGAATGAAGTGGATGGTTTGGTGAACTCATTGACTGAAGAAAGAGAACGATTATTGGATGACCCCTGACATGACTAAAACAGGAGCCGTGCCGGGCCATTGAGGTTCGCCATCTCTAGCGGACACACTTCTTCGATACCATATCTATTACATTTGTGATTCGATTTGGGTGCACCCCTTGATTTGGGAGTGCTGTTTCGCGGTGTTGGGGTAGCTGCTGGCTATGCTCAACATCAGTCCGGATCACGCAACTACTAGTATCTTAGTTGGTATCGCCTCATGTACCTTGTCATACTGATTATCCTATTCGCGATCACTACGTTTTGTTTGTGTTATACCTATGGGGTACCCTCTGATAGCCACTAGTTTACGGTGGGGCTTACGGTGCTGTATAGACTATGACATTATAAAAATGTGTTAAGGGGGATTATGGTAACGCCTTAACGCTATTTTGATACTTTATATTATTGATAGGCATTATCTACTTAGAGTATTGTACTACATAGTAGATTGTTTAACGGATCCTTAAGAGATGGAAAATCCCGTAACATCTCTTAAGTTATTGCACGCACGTTGACACTGGATATGAGATGTCAAACCCCGTAAACATCTCGGACACCGTTGCACTCATATTTATTTACGATTGATTTAACTTTCATAAGGATATTTTAGTCCTGACTCGAGTGTTTTGTCTTTTCATTACGCTCGGGTCAGTCCTGAGTTTTTAGATTTTTAGAGATCTATTCTGGAGGACGAAGACGAAGATTTGGTACACTATTACTATTATTATCTGTGCATCATGCTGTCTGCTGCATTATTTTAATTGTTCTGTTGTGTATGTATAACTCTGATAAATGTTGTATAAATAATTGTCAAAGTATAGTAAACAGCTTCATGAACTGTTTATTTTACTATTATATTTTATCGTTCCGCTGCGAGATTCTGTGTTGTTTCATTTCCTTTATTTCTCTTTCTTTTCTTTTCTTATTTACCCTAATAACCATATGCCCTTTTGAATGGTTTGGAATAGACATGTGTAATTGAGTGTCGGTTTAAACTGTTCAAAAAGACGGGTCGTTACATTTGGTATCAGAGCTTTGGTTTAGAGATAACCTTAGCTTTATGGGGTCTGAATCTTTATAAATAGGGTAGTTATACCCTATGATGAGTCGCTGAGTGTATACATACGAGAGAGCGTAATTGTTAGTGATATAGAATGTTTTATATTGTGTCGGTTGATTTGTTGAGTGGCTTATGGATTCTGGTCAATACGAGTAATTAACGTCATTGATAGGGATCTCTAAACACTTAAACAGAACAATTCGACATAGTATTGTTTTGAAATTGGGTAAATGAAATAATTTTGCTCTAATTATATTTTGTATATAAAGAATTTTTTTCAGAAATTATTGTGACTTATCTAGCTTACCTGGTTGTTAGGAATGAAAATATTGGTTATTATCATAAATTGGATATTGTAATTTAATAAATAAGGTGAATTACAAAATGAACAATGATAAAACACTTGTGAAATGTTTTAAGAAAGAAAATCCTATAAGAATATTTTATAAAAGTGACTTATAAATTAAAATAGATTTAAATGAGAAATATTGAATTTAAGACCCGGAGATCTTGAAAAATGGTTTTCAAAGCTTTGAAGAAAATATATTGTGATATTAGTTAGAAATATTTATGAGAAATATTTTGAAAGGATTTTAAGAAGGAATGAATACAGTACTCCTCTCTTATGTCGCTGGAAAATAATTTCGGTGATGACTGCGCAGCATCATCGACGTTCATTTTCGAGTCTCAAAGTGGGGGAGACTTCTAAGAAGCTTTGCTTTTCTTCAAAATTATTTTGGGTAAATGGGTTTTGGTTTAAACTCCAAAGGTATGATTTGATATATTTAAAAGGATATAAGTATATATGTTTATTTCAAACGATTTGGAAAGAACCGGGCATTTAAAATTCTAAGTTATGTTAATTAGAAATTTTCAAATTATTTGAATGAAATGTGAATAACCAAAATTCATAAAATAAGAGGATTAGGATATCTAAGCTATTGTTTGGGAAAACTTTAAAGTTGAAAGGTAAAGAGGATTTAAACAAATTAAATTGTGAACATTCTAATTAAGTAAAATGAAATTCTATAAATTTGTGTAATACCAAAATTACATTCTGATAACATATAACAAGACTTACCAAATGTTAAAAGTTAAAATGATGTTTTGGATATGTAATGAGATATTGTATAGATAAACAGAACCTGAAAGTAATTGAAATATACAGGTAAGGAAAACTCAAAAGGAATTAAAATGTATATAAATGGAAATTTGGTTGTGATAAAAATTATAAAAACTTAAATATAACATGACATGATGAATGGATAAATGGAACAAGTAAGTGAACTTAAGAAAGAAGATAAATGAATCGTAATATATCTTTGTAAATTGGTTATAGAAAATAAATATAAATTGCAAAGGGGTTGTAAATTTTTTCTGAATTTGTAACCTTTAAGATAACTGTAAACTAAGAAAAGTCATTTATGAGAGGTTAGACTTTTATAGGATGATTAACAAACTAAAATGATGATTAATAAAATGTTCCACAAATAAATTTGTATTAACTGAAACTATGAATATGAAGTAAATGTAAACAAAAGAATTTGGTATAGCTAAGAATCAATTGGGAAAAGAAATTGAGTTTAATTAAATTATATAGAATGTTTAAAATGAACTTGAGTAAGCAAATTCTTTGATATGATGTTTAAGAAAAGATAATGTTAAAGAATATACTATGTAAAGAAATGAATGTACTAACTGAATAATGGATTGTGAGTAATTAAGTGAAAAAAAATAGAAGTCAATAAAATAATTTAGTATAGATAAATTGGATAGAAATCCATTGGAAGGTAATACGTGAGGTTGTACGTATATTATTTTATTCGCATAACGATTTGATCCAAATTCGAGCACAAAATTTCGAGATGATTTATATCGATCCAAGTTAGGATTTTTCACTCGATTTTCGACGGCGAACCCTGGATATGGATTTTTAATTTGATTCTGGAATTCTCTATCATAGTATATGGCTATGCAAGGAGAGTAACAGTTTCCAATCAAGAAACCAAATCTGAGTCCGCACTAGAGAGTCGTGTGAACGATACTAGTTTGGAAGTGAAATTGTGTGATCGAATAAACGATTAGATTGATATTACTCACGGATGATATATGTACGGCTTACAGACTTAATTAAAGTTAATATTGGAAATTTACGATGCCAAATATAAAATGATTCTTTTAAAATTATATGATTTGGTCGTTATATGATTGCTAGTTGATTGTATATAATTCATTAAGCGTTAATGAAATTGAAAGCTAGAAATCATTGAAATCAAATTGGAAGTTAAATGAACTTAAATAGAATTTAATTTGATTCAAATTGGAAGTGAACTAATGTAAATATAAATTAGTGAATGTTAACTAATTGAATTGAGAATGAATGTTAGTAAAATCCAACGTTAATGAATCAACTGAGATTAAAATTTGAAATCCAAGCCAATAAATATTAATGAGAAGTGAATTTATATTGATTGGCTATGGATTTGTAGGATGATTGTTGGATGATAATTGATTTGGTGGATGCATTTGTTGTTTTGTTGCATTTGCTATGTTGGCACATGTAGTTGTTATGTTGCTATATTGTGTATAATGATATTATTTTCATATATGCATGTTTCTCATGGTTTGTTGAGTGTTTAGTAGGTGCGGATTGCGCTTGCTTCGCATTTGGAGCTCGCTTTCGCGTTATATTAACCGTATATGCTCGCTAATAATATATAAGGTACATATCTCGGATTACGTACCGTACTTTTACAATTTTCCCTGCGGGATGCCTCATCACTTGATGAGACGTATATTTGTGATATATATACTGTCATTTTTTTTCCGATCGAGCCGCGCAAAGGAAACTCTGCCGAAATTTTCGTAAAATCCGGGTGTTAGAAATTTTTTCAAGTTTTAAAATTTTATAACTTGTTTTGATAACTAACTTTAAAGTAAGAAAGCCGTTCGGAGTAACTTGGTGGAAGCGTATTTACGGCTTTATAAATGGAATTTCATTGTTTTATAAGTTGGTAATATTGAATAAAATATATCAAATGTTGAATCCTTTACTTAGTTTCTTTTCCCTTCTTTTTCCTTTTCGTGGACGAAAAGTTTTGAGCGGGGGAGAGTGTAACGACCCGTAAATTTTCGATAATTAAAATAGCTAACTTAATAAGATTTCGTGATTTAAGGTTAGAAAAAATTTGCAATTTGTTTGGAATAATAATAACTAGAATGAAATGCAACAAATTTTATCTAAGTTAATTATTTATGAATTGAATGAAATCCCAAATCAATTGAAATAATATGTAGTCAAAGGTAATTGAATGAATTTGTATTGTATAGGTAATTGTGACGCTTGTTTGTAAATAATAAACTTATAAGTAATTAAAAGTTAACGGTGATAATTATTTAAATTACCTATTCATTTAGTCAGTCGAATTGAATTTGTGAACCAATTGCAATTGAAATGAAAGTTTATATATTAGTTGAGTGCATTATCTCTAACTGTAGTTAAATAATAATGTGGAATTCATTTGATGTAATATAGTAAATCAACTGATAATGAAATTTTATATAAGAATCTAATATTGAAATCCGTCAAATATTGAACAATTAAATTGTTTAAATTTAATATTTGAAATTTATTGAATAATGGGAGTTGAATAACTGTTTTAATGAAAATGGTTGTTCTATAATTTGAATAGGTTAAATTTTATAAGTTCGTTTTGAATATTTCAAAAGATAGTGATTTGAGAATAATCAAATTGTTTAAATTTAATATTACAAATGTTTGAATAATTAAATTCTGAATTTGATATGATTAATTTGATATTGAAATTTAATATATGAAAATAGAGTGAATAATTGAAATTTGATTTAATATGATTCAAATTGGTTTCCAAAGTGAATGTAAGTTATATTGGGATTATAATAGAGTTAATAAGATTTTAAAATTGGAATTTACTGGATAATTGAATAACGGGTTTAATATGATTCAAAATGATTTGCAAAATTTTATTTTATCATATTAAAGTTAGAATGAGGTTGTAGAACTTTTAAAATCGAATTAAAAGTAAATTTGTGAAAATTGAATATTTTAATATTTAATTGACGTGTTAAAATAGCCATTTTTCAAACAGTCTCGGATTTAGACGAAACCAGTTTCATCGGAGCCGTAGTGTCATATTATTGTAAGGTTTCAAATTTCGTGTCAATCGGATTTACCGTTTGTCCGGGGCAAGCCAAAACGCATAGAAATCGGTTTAATCGATTTAATTTAAAATCGATCGTTTATTTCCATAACTCGCACATATTATCGAATTAGCTTCCGAAACCTGTTCCATTATGTCCGAAACGCGGGATAAACCCTAGAAACGCCGGTCATAGCGTGAGATTTGGAGTTCGTATTTTGGAGCGAATAGTGTTTTTCGTTGAAATTCTATAAAACGAAACCCTTCTTCTTTCATTTGCAAACACCCTCTCCTTCTAACCCTAGCCGCCACCCTCCAACTAATGGCTGAAATTTGCCTACGTTCGTCCTCATATATCTCCCAATCCGTCAACATCCACGCAAAGTCATCAACTAGAAACTTGTAGAGGCCGATGTGTACTACGAATCCAACGGTCGAGATGAAGAATGGTGCGACGTGGAGGGTGGTAGTGGCTGCCGCTCGCATCAGGTCGCGCACGATTTCCAAGCCTTAGATGGGGCCGAGCTTCATGGAACGGTGGCTGATGGTGGAGGCTAGCACGAGCTTGGGAATGGCAGTAGCTGATCGTCTTATAGCTCGATGTAGGAGGAGTATAATTCGAGCTAGTAGGGGCGGCTATGGGTATTGTACGTGAGTTTTTCACGTTTGGAGAAGAAGCTACAGCACGGCCCAGATTTTAGGGCAAAGAATTGAACGGCCCAGATTAGAAGTAGGTTTAAAAATAAAAGAAATGTTGATTTATTTATATTGTAATTTGTATAAACTTCTAAACGTCATAACTCTTTCATACGAGGTCGAAAACGCACGAAACAAATTGCGTTGGCTTCGTTTTGTCGAGCACTACACTATGGAGCTAGATTGGAATCGTTTGGAGCTAGTGAAAGTTTCGGGTAAAATTAAACGCTCGTTTAATTTTATTCGAAATAAAACGCTGGAACATTTCTTTATGCTAGTTAAATTTGACATTATGAAGTGTTACGATTTTATTTGTAGTTGTTTGATAAATTTAATTGTCATATAGATTGTCATTTGAATTAACCACTGAAAATTTAATTGAACAGTTAAATTGAAATTAAAATTGAATTGCGATTAAATTACCTGACATTGATAACTATGAAATTGCCATGAATTGTATTGTCTATTAGATGATGTATTTCGATGGATGCTATTGATTGATATTTAAATGTTTGGATGTTTATTTGCTTATATATATCCTGTTATGCATACATTTGAAATTGTGATTTGATTTAAGTGATATATATTCATCCCTTACATTTAATTGAAATAAATAATCACTTGGCCATAGGATAGAAAATTATATACGGACACCGGATTGGCTAAATTAATAATTTTTGAAATCGTCGATTTGAAATTTATTTAAATGTTGGATTTAAAAGTTATAAATAGAAATCAATTTATAGAAATCGAATTTGTCGAAAAATTGAGTTTGGAATGTTGAAATAAATTTTGGTTAAAAGAAATTGGTAAATAATTTAAGTTGAGACTTTGAAAATTAAAATTTGGATATGATTGAATTTCAAAAACTTATTTGTTTTAAAGATTGAACATTATTTCGAGCTTTGAGTATTACTAAGTAAAAGCGATATAAAAAGATATTTTAAAATTGAGCTTGAAATTGAATCATATTTGTAATTGGGTTTTAAATTTGAATATTGAAAGATAATTTTGTTAAGTATTATAAATTGATATTTTGAAAAATCAAGCTCCAAATCGATATAAATTGAAATTGAATTAGTTGAAAGTGAATATAAAATTGAATAAATTTGAAGTCAAAGTTGACGTTGATTGAATCGAAATCGAAATTGAATCGGTAGAAGGGAAACTGAAATTGTTTTGAATCGGGAAGTTATAATTGAAATGGTTCGGTTTTGAAGCTGTTTTATTTGTATTCCAAATTACTCAGTTATATAAACCATTTTTGAATACTTAAATTATTTTAATCTATTTTAAATCTACTTAACTCAATTTAAATTATTTTAAACTAATTTATCTATTTTTAATCCATTTTTAGATTTTAAGTATCTTTTACTATTTTAATTATTTAAAACTACTTTTAAACTACTTAAACTATTTGCTAAAAATTTCAAGCTGGTTAATAAGGCGAAATGTTTATGTTTAAATCTTGAATTTGAATACGAATTGGATTAAATGAAGTTGCAACCTAAACTGAAATTCGAAATGATTTTGAAATCGAAATGAGATATTGATGCGGAAAATGATTTTTGAACGGAATCTTACATTTTGAATAGATACGATGATATTTGAAATGGATTTGATTTATGAAGCGAATATGATATTTTGATATCAATTATGAATCAATTTGAAATGTAAAAGAGCCAACAGTGTAATAATACGTAGTTATTAAAGAGACCGGGATCGGATATGCACATACTCTCTGTCGATACCGAAAACCACTTTAATAACTATTATACGTGGAGTGTTGATCCAGAATGAAGTGGATGGTTTGGTGAACTCATTGACTGAAGAAAGAGAACGATTATTGGATGACCCCTGACATGACTAAAACAGGAGCCGTGCCGGGCCATTGAGGTTCGCCATCTCTAGCGGACACACTTCTTCGATACCATATCTATTACATTTGTGATTCGATTTGGGTGCATCCCTTGATTTGGGAGTGCTGTTTCGCGGTGTTGGGGTAGCTGCTGGCTATGCTCAACATCAGTCCGGAACACGCAACTACTAGTATCTTAGTTGGTATCGCCTCATGTACCTTGTCATACTGATTATCCTATTCGCGATCACTACGTTTTGTTTGTGTTATACCTATGGGGTACCCTCTGATAGCCACCAGTTTACGGTGGGGCTTACGGTGCTGTATAGACTATGACATTATAAAAATGTGTTAAGGGGGATTGTGGTAACGCCTTAACGCTATTTTGATACTTTATATTACTGATAGGCATTATCTACTTAGCGTATTGTACTACATAGTAGATAGTTTAACGGATCCTTAAGAGATGGAAAATCCCGTAACATCTCTTAAGTTATTGCACGCACGTTGACACTGGATATGAGATGTCAAACCCCGTAAACATCTCGGACACCGTTGCACTCATATTTATTTACGATTGATTTAACTTTCATAAGGATATTTTATTCCGGACTCGAGTGTTTTGTCTTTTCATTACGCTCGGGTCAGTCCTGAGTTTTCAGATTTTTGGAGATCTATTCTGGAGGACGAAGACGAAGATTTGGTACACTATTACTATTATTATCTGTGCATCATGCTGTCTGCTGCATTATTTTAATTGTTCTGTTGTGTATGTATAACTCTGATAAATGTTGTATAAATAATTGTCAAAGTATAGTAAACAGCTTCATGAACTGTTTATTTGACTATTATATTTTATCGTTCCGCTGCGAGATTCTGTGTTGTTTCATTTCCTTTATTTCTCTTTCTTTTCTTTTCTTATTTACCCCAATAACCATATGCCCTTTTGAATGGTTTGGAATAGACATGTGTAATTGAGTGTCGGTTTAAACTGTTCAAAAAGGCGGGTCGTTACAATTAACCTCTTTAATAATTTAGCAGGCTTGGATTATTGACAAATTTCAAAACAAAATTGTTAGGTATTGTACCTCTATTGGTAATGTAAAGTAATTAGGCACACATTATTTGATGTCATTGTTTATTATTGTTTTGAAGTGGAGTTCATGGTTCTCAACTTTAGATTTTAAATTGATGTAGGCAACAAAAATTTATATTTTACTATTAAATAATGATACATCATGTAAACTTGCTATAATAGTTGTTGGTTTTGGAAGTTGTATAAAAGTTGGTTACCGTTATTTGTGCTTCATCGTTACAATCAAATAATTTACATGTAGCATTATTTTATTCAACTAAAATGTATTTTTAAATTATACTATTTATTTAGATTAGTGTACAAGTCCATAAAGCGTATGTATTGGAACACATACACATATATTGGTACATGACGACCACTAATAAATTTTTTGGTTGATTTTGGAGCTAGACATTCCTCATTCATAAGGAAGCTTTGTACACTTTAAAGGTAAAAATCCTCAGATCCTGATGATGACTATTTTATTTCAAACTTCATATCTTCCGTACTTTGTTATTTTATTGACTACACCAAATTTTGTTTGTAGTTCATCATTTGTAGTTTATGCTACACATGTAAGTTAACGTTTCTTTTTATACATCGCTGAAAAAATAATGGGTTTTATATTACTTCTTATTTCCATAGTTCATTCTTTCATAAATTAATTTATTACCAAAATTTATATCATCATTTATACAATTTGTTTTAGGTTTGAAAATTTCATGATGATGGTAAATATGACTGGTACACTTTGATAAAGAATAGCCATTTTAGAGACATAAGGATGAAATATACAACTTTTAGGTCTTCTTCAGGTGTTATGTACTATACTACTGTTGTAGTAAATCAAGGGATTCTCCTTCAAACACATATGGAATTTTATGAGGATTTTTATTGTCTAAATTTATGTATTTCTAGTATGGCCATAGATTTGTATTAAAATAGTAATGGGTTTGCAAATAAAAGGAAATAATTTAATCATCCTAATGTAACCAGTTTTGTTATTAGATTGCAAGTGAGTAGCTTTGTTTTAAGTGCTTAATCAACTAACAGTTTATGTGATTTTATTTATTTTTTTACATATCTACGAAAGGTAATGGTGTCATTCACTCATTATCACTACATGTCTCATTTTCATCTTCTTTTTTTGCAAGTGTTTAATTTATTTTTCAATATTTAGGTAAGTAAGGTAGGATTAACAGAGGAAGTGACCATTTATGTGATCTTATGGCAGCAGTTTAGTTTGTATGTAGATATTATAGGCATTACACCTTCATTATTCGATATTATTGTAGTCTCATTTAGTAAGTACTATTTATTGATTTTATTAACTAGGTTAAACATGTAACCACTATATATTTTGCAACTTCTACCTTCTATAGTCATTATGCACCAACATGATGCTAAAGAGAAGAATGAAAGTTCTATGGAACTGGAAGCAAATACTCTTTGTGAAGCTATTAAATTTTTTAAGCAATATTCTTATTATAAAGGTATGTAAATTATAGTTCAATCTACACAATAAAATTATAGAATTAACAAATTCGACTGAAAAGAGAGGGTAACTGTAACGACCCGTATTTTACGTGTTGATATATTGTAGAATTTACAGGTCGAAGGATTGGTTATGCTGTCTCTAGCCTGAGTCTTGTTCGAGCCATGGGATGAGTTGTGTACGAATTAAGGGTTAGCTCGTATGACCAACCTAAGGAAGTGGCCGAGCTATAGGAGTTAACAGGTTAAGGATTGGACCGACCTAAGGGGAGTGACCGACCTAAGAGCTAATGGTTTAGAGTTATGGCCGAGTTAAGGGGTTGACCGACTTAGTGGTGATCGGCTTAGTGGAGATGCCGAGCTAGCAAAGTCACCGGGATAACACGTTAAGGGGGGATACCGGCTTAAGGAGCTACGAGTTATATTGATAGGTCGTTGGCTTGGTTTTGTGTTAGGTCGTAAGGTAATCGTTAGCTCGGTAGGATTTAGGTCGGTCGAGGGATAAGGTCGTATGCGACCTAAGTTGGTTCTGTGCTAAGAGTTAGGTCGGCATCTGGTTATAACGATAGGTCGGAGACCTGTTTAAGTCTTTTGGTCGGCACTAGGGATAAGCCGTTAGGTCGGTGGGATGGTTAAGGCACGTGTGTTTTAGGTCGTAGAAGAACATAGGTCGGCAGCGACCTATGTTAGGTCGGAGTCTTTTTAGGTCGGTAACGACCTAATAGCGAACTCCGAGTTAAGACCTTGGGCGATCTAAGGTTGATTCAGCCTATAAATAGAGGACTTTGGCTCACTTTTTGGCACCGGTTTTTGAAGCAACGAAGTGCTGCCATTTTGAAGACTCGACTACAACATTTCTTCATTTTCTTTTCTCTATTCCAATCTAGTTCTAACATCCATCCAAGATCGAAGATCGAGATCAAAGATTCAAGTGCCAAAGTTGAAGATCTTCATCCGTTGGAGCTAGATTTCATCGATTGAAGCGAGATGTTGCCGGATCAAGCCTTGATCTCCGCTGTCCAGATCTGAAGTGTTTAGTTTTTGAGGTGTTTGGGTGATTTGGTGAGTGGTAGTTATCTCTCACACGGACCCAAAGGAGTATATTGGATTGGTGGTTTGTTGGAGTGTTGTAGATAGTGATTTTGTGCATTTTCCTTAGATCCAAGTATATATCCATTGTTTGTGAAGATGTTTACCTATGCAAGCTCATTTATTAAGTTATAGAAACAAAACCCATGTTTTATATTTGCTAGATCTATACTAAAAACCCATGATTCATGTATGTTAGTTCTGTGCTCATTTATTTACGAAATTGCCATTGTAGTTATGAATGCCTAATTAGATCTTGATTGAATACTTATTTGTTTGGATTAATGTTTGCCTTGATTGATTGTTGTGAATGAGCTATCTAGTTGATAGATTTGGACAAGTATGGTCAAAGATGATTCAAAAGCTACAGAAGAGGCTCTTGAATGGTGAAAGCTGCTAAAGGCATATGTGGCGGATGTGGAAGCTCATATGTATGGATTGAATGATGTTGAGATGGAACTTTGCCATAATGCGATGAGGCAAACCATGTTGTTGAGTTGAGACTTTGCTATGGTGTAATAAAGCGAAGTATGATGTGATGTAGACTTGGCGTAATCCAGGCAGGGATCATTCCAAGCATGTTGATAACTCGAGGGATGGTTCGAGTTGGTTGATAATGGATTGCTCGAGAGGTAGCTTGAGCTAGTATGAGGATAGTCGTCAAGGAGGATGACTAGGAGGCTTGGATCTCATCGTTGTTGAAGGTTCTAGCATGCTCAAAAGCAAGAGTACATGGGGTGCCCATAACGACTACAGGTAGGTAGTCGGGACAACCAAAAGACTACAGGTAGGTAGTCGAGTACTCTGGGCAAAGTAGATAAGTCCTAGGCACAAGGCAGTGTGCGGAGTTATGTCTGGAACCGGGGTTACCATTAGCCCTTGACGGATGGTCATTCAATCAACGGTAAAATCGAAGCAAGGATAACAGTGATAGCCAGAGTCATGGATGTTTGGACGTTTGGTTGTATCATCATTCGGTCTTAAGAGCGGTATTTTCTAGGTGCTTATCTGATCTTGGTTTAGGCCTTGGGGGTTTGTATTTGGAAAACATCGCCCTTGACTCGAGTGATTATTGCTTTACCTTAATTATCTGCTATGTTATGCTTGCTTCTCCTTAGTGTGTGTCTGGGGGCTATCACTGTAGAAAGAGGTGGAGTGGGATGGTTTGGTTCCTATTCCTTTTATTCCTTTTGCTCTTTTGGTACATTTGGTAGTTAATTTACTGCTCACTAAGACTTTGTCTGACTCAAGGTTTTATGTCTCCTCTTATTACCTTGGGCTGTTCATCCATGTTGGGATGGGCAGACTAGGTAGCAGGTGACAGGTGCTGTTCTAGGAGATCTACGCTGATGATGACGAAGACGAGCAGGAGGCTTTGCATATTAGTTTTCTTACTATTTGTACTGGGTGTTCCGCTGCTTGTATATATTCTGAGTGCTATGTAGTGAGGCTTTGATGTATGGATTTGCCTGGATAATTGTATCAAACTACTGTGATGCTTATATGATGATTTCCTGTTATGAAGCTTCACTATATATATATTTCTCTATTGTATTTTATCCATGCGCTGTGAGTTATGCGATAGAGTTTCTGTTTTATTTTACCCTGACTATCGTCCATGGCTGCCTGGCACGCTTTTCAGCGCTCTTTTCTCTTGTTTTAGTGCGGGAGTCATGGGCGGTCGTCACATTTGGTATCAGAGCGAGCTTAATCGATTTTAGCCAACGCTCGCTGACGCAACTACGTATGAGAGACGTAATTGTATTTTGATGGATGATTACTATATATAATATAGTAGCTTAGAAGGTTTTGAACTCCTTATGCAGTTGTTTCTTAAGGTGTTCTAATCATTCTTATTACAGATATTAAGGATGAGTCGAAGAGGGAGACCAGCTGCAAGGGAAAGCCGTGCTGATGAAGGAGCTGTTGATTATGGAACTATGTTCGAAGCGATGATGACTTCGATCATGAGAAGGATACCAGCTTCAGGATCATCAGTGGATGTGGGAGTTCAAGTTCAAGCTCCAAGACCGGTGGATTTTGCTAAGCTTTGCAAGGATTATACTTCTCTTGGAGGAAAAGCTTTCTTGGGGACGGAGTCGACCATTGAGGTGCAGAGATGGATTGATGCATGTCGAAGAATCTTTGGTGACTTAGGGATTGAGGATGCAACTAAGAGGAAGCTTGCATCGAGACAGCTTCAGGGAAGAGCTGCTGATTGGTGGAATTCTATCACCATCGATACTCCAGAAGAAGAGATCACTTGGGAGCAATTCCAAGTTAGATTTGAAGCCAAGTTCATCTCTACGGCTCAGAAGTCTGTTTTGTTCAAGAGGTTTGTAGAGCTCAAGCAAGGTGGGAGACCAGTTCTTGAGTATATTTCTGAGTTTGAAGCTTTGTCCAAGTATGCTAGATCGTATATTGATTCTCCTTATCAGAAGAATGAGAAGTTTGTGACTGGTTTGGATGCTTATCTTGGGAGGCAGTTGGTGGATCATCTGGACGATCCATTTGAGAAGCTTGTGGAGAAAGCCCTCAGGCATGAGAGTTTGTTTCCTAAGGAAAGTTCTGTTGTTGCTGTAACCAGGGAAGGATCTAAACCACACCAGAGTGGCAATAAGAGGAGGAAGCAGCAACAGAAGGGTAAGGATGGCCAGAAGAAGCCGAAAGGCGAAGTGACTTGTTATAACTGCCAACAGAAGGGCCATCTTTACAAAGATTGTAAGAATCCCAAGGTGCCGGGAAAGTGTTATAACTGTGATAAGCTGGGACACATCAAGAAGGATTGCCCAGAGCCGAGGAAAGATAGGCAGATTGTGCAAGCTTATGCTTTGGGAGTTGTGCCGTCATCTTCAAAAGCTCCTACTGCTGAAGAGAAGGGGAAGAGTGTGGTGGTCCAAGGTACTCTTTCTATTTGTGGTGTCCCAGTTAGAGTGTTGTTTGATACTGGAGCGTCGCATTCTTTTGTTTGTGATGATTTGATAGGCCGGTTAGGTTTGAAACCGGATATTATTGATAGGCCATTGGTTGTGACTAATCCAGTTGGGGGTTCGTCATGTTTGTGTATGATATGCCGTGGTCTAGTTGTGTCGAGTCATGATTGCTCGTTTGTTTGTGATTGCTTTGTTCTGAACTTTGCGGGGTTCGGAATTATTTTGGGTATGGACTGGCTCAAGAAGTATGCGGCAAGGATTGATTGTGAGAGGCTTGAGGTGACAGTCGGGAATGTGGAAGGGCAAAAGGTTGTGATACGATGTAAGCATGAGGAAGGCGTCTTCATGAGCTTCATGTATTCGCTGGTTGTTCCACGGGATGGACTGTCATCAGTGCCTATTGTGAATGGATTCGATGATGTCTTTGACGAAGTCAAAGGGTTGCCGCCGCATAGGGAGATCGAGTTTCGTATCGATCTAGTTGAGGGAGCCAGACCTGTTGTGATGCCTCTTAGGCGGATGGCGCCTAGGGAGCAGCTAGAGTTGAGGGTGCAGGTTGAAGACCTTTTGCAGAAAGGATTCATTCGGAGAAGTGTGTCCGAATGGGGTGCACCAGTTGTGTTCGCAACCAAAGCGGATGGATCGTTGAGGTTGTGTGTGGATTATCGTGAGCTGAATAAGTTGACTAGGAAGAACAAGTATCCATTGCCGAGAATAGATGACTTGTTTGATCAGCTTCACGAGGCTAAGGTGTTTTCTCAGATGGATTTGGCAACGGGATTTCACCAGTTGAGAGTGGCAAAGGATAGTGTGCCAAAGACTGCTTTCAGGACACCATCCGGTTTTTATGAGTGGCTGGTAATGCCGTTTGGATTGACTAACGCGCCAGCATATTTTGTGGATCTTATGAATAGGGTGTTCAGAGATCAGTTGAATAAGTTCGTGCTTGTGTTCGTGGATGATATTTTGGTTTACTCCAGAACTGAGGAAGAGCACAAGACGCACTTGAGAATTGTTTTGGAAATCTTGCGGAAACATCAGCTGAAGGCTAAGTTTTCGAAATGTCACTTCTGGAAGAGTGAAGTGAGGTTCTTAGGCCATGTTATCTCTAGAAATGGAATAGCGGTTGATCCCGCTAAGGTGGCAGCAATCCAGGATTGGGTTAGACCTAAGAATGCATCTGATGTGAGGAGTTTTCTTGGATTAGCAGGATATTATCGTCGGTTTATCAAAGACTTTTCCAAGATAGCTGCACCGTTAACAGGATTGACGAAAAAGAACCAAGTGTTCAGATGGGATGCTAAGTGTGAGCAAGCTTTTGAAATCCTAAAAGAGCGACTGACGAGTGCTCCTGTTTTGACTATTCCAAGTGGGAATGATGAGATGGTGGTTTACACCGATGCATGTGGCACTGGACTTGGAGCAGTGCTAATGCAGAAGGATAAAGTTATTGCGTATGCTAGTCGACAACTGAAGCCGCATGAAAGGAATTATCCGACTCATGATTTGGAGTTAGCAGCAATTGTGTTTGCTTTGAAGATATGGAGACACTATCTATTGGGAGTTAGATTTGAGTTATTTACAGATCATAAGTCGTTGAAGTATCTGTTCTCCCAAAAGGATTTGAATCTTCGACAGCAAAGATGGCTAGAGTTCTTAGCATCTTATGATTTTGGTATAGCCTATACTCCGGGAAAAGGTAACGCGGTGGCTGATGCGTTAAGTCGAAGACATGCAGGTTTGGGAGCCATGTTTTCGGAATGGAAGAACCTTGAGTATTTGGCTGGATTTGATTTCAGGCCCAGATGTGAGTTGGAACCTGAAATGTTGGCAAACTTATCGATAAGACCTACTCTTGTGGAAAGGATTGGCGAGAACCAAAAGAGAGATGATAGGCTTGTTAAGATTATCCGAGATTTGGAATCCGGATTGGACCCGGAGAAGAATAAGGGATTTGAGGTCGATCGAGAGGGTGGGCTTCGGAAGCAAGGACGATTGGTTGTTCCCGACATTGATGGATTGAGAGATGAAGTTCCGAGGGAAGGTCATCACTCGAAGTTGACAATTCATCCAGGTGGAAATAAGATGTATCGGGATATGAAGAGAACTTACTACTGGGAAGGCATGAAGAAAGATGTTGGAAATTTTATTTCCAAGTGTATGAACTGTCAGTTAGTGAAAGCTGAGCAGAAGAAGCCCAGTGGATTACTTCAGCCATTAGAAGTTCCTACATGGAAGTGGGAGCAAGTGTCGATGGACTTTATCGATGGTCTACCTAGGACAAGAGCAGGAAATGAAGGAATTTGGGTCATAGTAGATCGTTTGACCAAGAGTGCAAGGTTCATTCCTGTTCGATCAACTAGGACTGCATCGAAGTTGGCTGAGCTTTATGTTAAGTGGATAGTTCGATTCCATGGTGTTCCGAAGAGTATAGTGAGCGATCGAGACCCATTGTTCACTAGTGGATTTTGGAAGAGCTTCCAGGAAGTTTTGGGAACCGAGTTGTGTTTGAGTACAGCTTATCACCCTCAAACAGATGGTCAGACTGAAAGAGTCAACCGAGTTTTGGAAGATCTTCTCAGAGCTTGTGTTTTGGACTTCGGAGGATCAAGGGAAGATCATCTTCATTTGGTGGAGTTTGCTTATAATAACAGTTATCAGTCGAGTATTGGTATGGCACCATATGAGGCATTATATGGAAGACCGTGTAACTCTCCGACATGTTGGTTGGAAACTGGAGAAAAGCTGATACTTGGGCCAGAGATGATTCGACAGACTTCGGATTGTATAGAGATCATTCGGCAACGAATGAAAGCAGCCCAAGATCGTCAGAAGAGTTATGCCGATAATCGTCGAAAGGATTTGGAATTCGACGTAGGTGAGATGGTTTTTGTGAAGATTTCTCCATTAAAGAGTACTATTAGATTCGGGAAGAAAGGAAAGTTAACTCCGAGATTTGTTGGACCATTCCCGATTATCGAGCGAATTGGAAAGCTCGCTTACAGATTGGAGTTACCGGAAAAGATGGCGGGTGTGCACAATGTTTTTCATGTATCTTATCTACGGAAGTATGTGCATGACCCAACTACGGTGGTTTCTGCTGATAGCTGTGAAGACTTGAAGGTTGATCCAGTGGTTACGAGACCTCGTAAGCCGCTTCGTGTTGTTGAAACTGACACGAAACAGCTTAGGAGGAAGACGATTACGTTGCTCAAGGTACAATGGAGTGATGATGTTAACGACTGTACGTGGGAAGAGGAAGAGAGGATGAAGGCAGCTCATCCCGGACTCTTCGAGGTATGGCCCTAAAGTGTCGTGACATCTCATGAATTTGTAGCTTGTTCTAAGCCTTAGAATTCTGCATGCTAGGCTAGAATTGGATGCATGGTTTGTTGATTGCTATGGATGGTAGGCATGCGGATTATCTTTGATTGCTGTTGTTTGCTTGGAATTTCGGGGGCGAAATTCCTAAGGGGGAGAGAATGTAACGACCCGTATTTTACGTGTTGATATATTGTAGAATTTACAGGTCGAAGGATTGGTTATGCTGTCTCTAGCCTGAGTCTTGTTCGAGCCATGGGATGAGTTGTGTACGAATTAAGGGTTAGCTCGTATGACCAACCTAAGGAAGTGGCCGAGCTATAGGAGTTAACAGGTTAAGGATTGGACCGACCTAAGGGGAGTGACCGACCTAAGAGCTAATGGTTTAGAGTTAGGGCCGAGTTAAGGGGTTGACCGACTTAGTGGTGATCGGCTTAGTGGAGATGCCGAGCTAGCAAAGTCACCGGGATAACACGTTAAGGGGGGATACCGGCTTAAGGAGCTACGAGTTATATTGATAGGTCGTTGGCTTGGTTTTGTGTTAGGTCGTAAGGTAATCGTTAGCTCGGTAGGATTTAGGTCGGTCGAGGGATAAGGTCGTATGCGACCTAAGTTGGTTCTGTGCTAAGAGTTAGGTCGGCATCTGGTTATAACGATAGGTCGGAGACCTGTTTAAGTCTTTTGGTCGGCACTAGGGATAAGCCGTTAGGTCGGTGGGATGGTTAAGGCACGTGTGTTTTAGGTCGTAGAAGAACATAGGTCGGCAGCGACCTATGTTAGGTCGGAGTCTTTTTAGGTCGGTAACGACCTAATAGCGAACTCCGAGTTAAGACCTTGGGCGATCTAAGGTTGATTCAGCCTATAAATAGAGGACTTTGGCTCACTTTTTGGCATCGGTTTTTGAAGCAACGAAGTGCTGCCATTTTAAAGACTCGACTACAACATTTCTTCATTTTCTTTTCTCTATTCCAATCTAGTTCTAACATCCATCCAAGATCGAAGATCGAGATCAAAGATTCAAGTGCCAAAGTTGAAGATCTTCATTCGTTGGAGCTAGATTTCATCGATTGAAGCGAGATGTTGCCGGATCAAGCCTTGATCTCCGCTGTCCAGATCTGAAGTGTTTAGTTTTTGAGGTGTTTGGGTGATTTGGTGAGTGGTAGTTATCTCTCACGCGGACCCAAAGGAGTATATTGGATTGGTGGTTTGTTGGAGTGTTGTAGATAGTGATTTTGTGCATTTTCCTTAGATCCAAGTATAGATCCATTGTTTGTGAAGATGTTTACCTATGCAAGCTCATCTATTAAGTTATAGAAACAAAACCCATGTTTTATATTTGCTAGATCTATGCTAAAAACCCATGATTCATGTATGTTAGTTCTGTGCTCATTTATTTACGAAATTGCCATTGTAGTTATGAATGCCTAATTAGATCTTGATTGAATACTTATTTGTTTGGATTAATGTTTGCCTTGATTGATTGTTGTGAATGAGCTATCTAGTTGATAGATTTGGACAAGTATGGTCAAAGATGATTCAAAAGCTACAGAAGAGGCTCTTGAATGGTGAAAGCTGCTAAAGGCATATGTGGCGGATGTGGAAGCTCATATGTATGGATTGAATGATGTTGAGATGGAACTTTGCCATAATGCGATGAGGCAAACCATGTTGTTGAGTTGAGACTTTGCTATGGTGTAATAAAGCGAAGTATGATGTGATGTAGACTTGGCGTAATCCAGGCAGGGATCATTCCAAGCATGTTGATAACTCGAGGGATGGTTCGAGTTGGTTGATAATGGATTGCTCGAGAGGTAGCTTGAGCTAGTATGAGGATAGTCGTCAAGGAGGATGACTAGGAGGCTTGGATCTCATCGTTGTTGAAGGTTCTAGCATGCTCAAAAGCAAGAGTACATGGGGTGCCCATAACGACTACATGTAGGTAGTCGGGACAACCAAAAGACTACAGGTAGGTAGTCGAGTACTCTGGGCAAAGTAGATAAGTCCTAGGCACAAGGCAGTGTGCGGAGTTATGTCTGGAACCGGGGTTACCATTAGCCCTTGACGGATGGTCATTCAATCAACGGTAAAATCGAAGCAAGGATAACAGTGATAGCCAGAGTCATGGATGTTTGGACGTTTGGTTGTATCATCATTCGGTCTCAAGAGCGGTATTTTCTAGGTGCTTATCTGATCTTGGTTTAGGCCTTGGGGGTTTGTATTTGGAAAACATCGCCCTTGACTCGAGTGATTATTGCTTTACCTTAATTATTTGCTATGTTATGCTTGCTTCTCCTTAGTGTGTGTCTGGGGGCTATCACTGTAGAAAGAGGTGGAGTGGGATGGTTTGGTTCCTATTCCTTTTATTCCTTTTGCTCTTTTGGTACGTTTGGTAGTTAATTTACTGCTCACTAAGACTTTGTCTGACTCAAGGTTTTATGTCTCCTCTTATTACCTTGGGCTGTTCATCCATGTTGGGATGGGCAGACTAGGTAGCAGGTGACAGGTGCTGTTCTAGGAGATCTACGCTGATGATGACGAAGACGAGCAGGAGGCTTTGCATATTAGTTTTCTTACTATTTGTACTGGGTGTTCCGCTGCTTGTATATATTCTGAGTGCTATGTAGTGAGGCTTTGATGTATGGATTTGCCTGGATAATTGTATCAAACTACTGTGATGCTTATATGATGATTTCCTGTTATGAAGCTTCACTATATATATATTTCTCTATTGTATTTTATCCATGCGCTGTGAGTTATGCGATAGAGTTTCTGTTTTATTTTACCCTGACTATCGTCCATGGCTGCCTGGCACGCTTTTCAGCGCTCTTTTCTCTTGTTTTAGTGCGGGAGTCATGGGCGGTCGTCACAGTAACTTAAAGACATTTCTAGCTGAAGGTAAAATAGACGTCATTTTTCCTATATAAAATATAAACTAGCAATCTGATAGAACATAATTATGGTGTATTTGTAAATGGAACTGGTTGACAAAAGTTTTCATATAATGTGGATAAATCCAAGACAAAATATAGTTTTGACATCTGATAAACATTCATCTCTTTCTACTTATCATTATTTGATGCCCATTGCAGGCTTAATAGTTCGAGCCAACATTTTAAAGTATGAGTATCGGGATGGCATTGTGACAGATCTAAAAGCATACTACCTTACATTAATCATGCAATCGTACACAAGCTTACAACGGAATTACTATGATAGAATTTACAGGGGTTTCATTACTTACCAATCATATTCAAATAATGGGTGAAATAAATAGCCAAAACAGAATACATGCTTATGAAATTTGTGTCAGGTATGTAATGTTCATGCTTCTTGCTTCAAGGTCTTGATCTTTCTCGGTTGTTTATTTTCTATCTTTTACTTTTTTTTCCATGTAAAGTATGTTATTTTAGAACATTTTAAAGAAGAACTATAATTCCCATTAATTTTCATACCATGCATTCATTTTGTGTGAGTCGTAGTTTTTATTATTAACTTTAGTTTGTTGTTATCTATAAAAGACTGAAAATCTAATGATAGTTAAAGCATTATTAAAGCTGACAATTTAAAGACCGATTAAAAGATGTCAACTAACCAACACGAGGTAGGCCAATTCATCGAGACTTAAGATACCTAAATACAAGCACAAATGGTGAACAAATTTCTAGGCATTTCTTAGGATTAAAATGGAGATGAATACTATGAGATACTATTATTTTCAAAGTAGTTTTATACTAATTGCATGTCGAGTTTTATTTGCCTAGATTAGTTTGATTTTAAAAAATGTCATCCTATCTTTATATTTCACTACATCCAAAGCCTTAAATAATCTATATTTCTATAGCAATTCTATTCATACACCATACACTATTTTACATATAACGTTAATTAATAAGATTTAAGACATAGTCGTTCTTATTAACAAAAAAATTAAGAAAGAAGAATGAAAAATTATAGTATACAAAACGCTTTCCCCATAGCCAATATAATTTCTTTCATAGAGTTATTAAATTTTCGATACATCATCAATTTAGTTTAATTCGAATTTCTTTCATGTATTAAGTTTTACTCATACCGTTTCAAGTTATACTCATGCAAAGTCAATTTTAACATTTTTAACTTCAAAATAAATAAATAATTTTTTTATAATTCACTATTAAAATGGTTAAAATTGATATATAATTAACTTTCTTCTCTATCTTTTAACTTGAATTAAATAAAGTTTAAATTTTGCGTCAAATTTCGACCAATTTAACCTTTAAATATTAAAAATATTAATTCTATTTCATATATATTATTATCTAAATAAATTTAAATAAATTCAAAGTCTTTAAAATTAAAAATTTGGAATTTGTAAACGTTAATTAAAAGAATTTAGTAATCAAGCTTCTGTTGTTTGATTAATGTATGTGAAAGAGAGCAGTGAGTGATTTTTTATACTTTAAAGTGAGGGTATTTTTTTGTAGTATGTATGGTTTGTATTATGTAAAAGGTGATTCATATAATTTGGAAAAGACTTAGATGTATATACAATAATTTATGGTGTACGAGTAGAATCTTGCTATTTTTATTTAAGTTGATATTTAACTAAAGATTTGCTTTGTGGACATATGGATTTTTAGTATCATAGGAGTGATGACTTAAACGCATGTTATAGGTCATGATTAATCAAAAATGTATTCCGCCTACCAATTAGCATGTTGAATGGAACTAATATTTTGTTTCTTTGTTTTTTCCAAATAAAATTCTTATTGTGACCAGTTTATTTAGCCTACAACATGTGGTTCTTTGGCTAATCCATATAAGATATTTAATGTATAATTTTAGTTTTATTGACTATGTGAGAAACATGATTAACTAGAGGAGAAAGGAATTGCGATCAAATACACAAATGCCAATATGTAATAATAGACTATAATAACGTGTTCATGGCTATTAGCGATAAAATGAATTATCAAATAATGAATATAACATTTAAAAAGTGTTCATCAAATAAGAAATAACACCATTAACTCAACATGAGAATGCGTACATCAACTATCATTAACTTTGGTTGGATTCACTTGATTCTCGCTAACTAAAATGAGGCGTGAACAATTATCACTTGTTTTTGCTACAATAGTTCAACGAACGATGAGTTTCGGCATCGAGAGATGATTTTTCATCGATAATAAGTTTTGTTGACAACAAGCAAGTGATATATCAGAAGATGATTTTTTAAAAATTGTTAAGTAACCGGATCCCATCAGAACTCCCATGGCCTTAAGGGGCCCGGGTTACTCAGGAAGCCCAACTACCTGGGTTTGCCATAAATGCAGCATGTGGGTCTCTAGGTGGAGGGATCTTCTTTCCGCTCTCGAACTTTCTCTTATTTAAGGGGAAGGAACTCAGCCATTGTTAAAATTTTGGATCGTAACTGTAATCGACTATTACAGCAATAAAAAGAAAATTCCTGGAGTGGACGTAGGCTGGAGTTAGCCGAACCACTATAAAATCTATTGTTCTTTATTGCTTTCATTTTAATTTTTGTTGTTCTTCATATCAATATCCACCACGTATATTCTATCTGTAAGCTGTGACTGGTATTTGATGCTTTCGCTTGGATTTGGGTGTTAGTGACCATTTTGGTGCTTTCATTGAGAATGCTAGCACTCAGGGGTTTTGGAGCTTGGATTCTGGGTTTAGAAGCTTAGGAACTTGGATTCTAGAAAGCAATGGTTAAACCACCAACAAGAAAGCAGGCAGTAGAAAGAGGTCACCAAGAGGAAAGTCAGGAGGCTTCCTTTGGAGCTAATCAAGCCTCTGTCTATATCACTAGGGACGAGATGCAGGTCATGATGAATTCCATGTAGGAGCAGATGATGAAACGACAAGAGGAGATGATGCAGGCTCTTCTTAGGCAATTTGGACAATCAGGAACTGCAAGTGCTCGAGTTATTGAAGCTGGATTAGAGGGACTCAACCAACAGGCAGTCAACAAACAACTATTAACCTGGATGGACCAAGACTTAGGGGCACACCGTCGAATAATGCTGGACCAAGCCATGGAGGGATATCAGGTGATGTTGTGCAACCCGGCATCAACAGAAACACAGGAGTACATGATGAGGAATATGTGCCAGAATTCCCGCGCGGAGTTAGAGAGAAGCTAGGAAATATGGATAGGGGGCAACCATTGGTTGGAAATGCTAGATTGGCTGACATTAATAGGCGGACTATTTGCGGAGGTCTGACAAACAAGGACTCGGAGGGGGTCAACAAAAGTCCGTTTACCCGGAACATCAGGACAACTAGGAATCCATCCGATTTCAAACTGCCCACTCTGGAAGTATACAACGAGAAGACGGATCCCACTGACCACTTGATGAGGTACACAAGGCATACGGAAGTGTTGGGGGCAACAGAGTAGGTCATGGCCCGATGTCTCCCCATGTACTTGACCGATATAGCTGCTATGTAGTTCAGACATCTAGAGGATGGATCCATTGGAACGTGGGCAGAATTGGTGGACAAGTTCTTAGGTCAGTTTCGAGTTCACATAAAAAGGCCAAATAACGTGATGACGCTGACATCGTTAAACAGGGGGCAGATGAATCGCTTAGGACATTCTTAACTCGGTTTAATGCAGCAGTTGCTTCGATGGATCGGCCGGACCCATCAATGGTTCTAAAGGCTGCGGTATAAGGAGTCACGGATAACTCGGATTTCAAAGTATCGTTGATATGGGACCCACCATTGGATCTTGGTGAATTCTTTCATGAAGCTGAGAGATTTCTTCGATAAGAGGATGCATGATTGTATATGAGGTCAAAGGAAGTAAACATGGTTAAGGATAGAGGACTGCCCGGCGTAAGCTCGGGTAAGGACAAGGATAAAGGGAAAAGAAAGCACGGGGGAGAACCAAAATTCTTCACTTACATAGGATTGAACACAAAATTAGAGCGGATATTCTTAGATAATCGAGATTGCCTTCCGTATCGAAGGTAGTAAGGAGGTAGCCCACAGAGTGTGAAAGGGCATTAGGAAGTCACTGTTTTTTTATGACCTGGACGGGCATGATACTAACAGCTGCCGACATCTGAAGGACATAATCGAGGAACATGTAAGGAATGGTCAGTTGCAACAATATATTGGAACTCGTAATGCAGCGGTGGAATAGGAGCAGTTGTCGCCTACCTTGAATGATGAAGGCATGAGGCCCAGGAATGGTGGCTGGTTGGTTATCAACTAATCGTGATGGTTTGGAATAAGTAACAAACTCTGGGCAAATGGCTAAATCACTTACTCATGTACGGGGTCGGGGATAACCCTTAGGCTTGCTCTAAGATGATGTACCGAGACACTTCGGTTTGTGAAATTTGTTTTTACTTTTTGGCTTGGACATTTGCTTTTTCCGCTTTGATTTTGGGGTTCGGTTTGAACTCTCAGTTTTATTGGTTTCTTGGTTTGGATTTTGGTTTGGATGCTTGTTTTTTTATTTGGATTTTGATTTGGACTTTTGATATGGATATTCGGTTTTCTGTTTTGAATCTGGATTTGTATTTTTGGATTTTGGTTGACTTTTGTCTGGTTTTTAATTAAAAGGTCGTCGAGTGTGGACTATGCCTGGCAAGGGTCTGGAGAGACCAGGATTCGGCCTAGGACTTAGGCCCTATATTATCTATCGGTACTATTTCAGGTCGTTGAGTATGGACTATACTCGAAAAGGGTCCGAAGCGACCAGGATTCGTCTTAGGACTTAAGCCACGACATTGCTTAGCGTTCATGGACATTGAACCAGTAAATCCATGGCATTACTTGATACAGGTCGTCGGGTGCAGGTTGCGCTTGACAAGAACCCGAAAAGGTTATGAATTTGGATATTGGCTATGAACAGCAAAGGATTTCGGCATGGACCCGAAGCGGTCCCGGATTTTGATATTGACCTGGAGAGGTCATGGATGTGGCTATTGGTTATTGGGAATGGATGGATTGGGACTCGGTTGTTCGGTTCGAACGGATGTGGACTTCGAACATCAGATTTGAGGATTTCAAAACACACCTTCCAAAGCAAGGCATGTTTTGAGGGGTAAATGTTAACCCACCATTTAGCAAGGCCGTGGACAGACGGATTTAACTTAATCAAGTACTCGTTTGCTGAGGTGGGAACACAATGGGTTTGAGTCAATTAGATGGATGGACGATCATTCGCGGATGATAGATATGGTTACAAAGTCGGGGTTCGGCGTAATATGGTTCGGTCTAGAAGTTAGGAGTCGTTCTGCATGAAGGCTAGGCATGAATGGCTCGACATTTGTATTCCAGCATTTCTCATTCGGTCTGAGGTGATTCAATATATATGGATCGGTGTGGATGATGGTGTGGTTTGGCATGGTGTTGTGGGTCGACATGCTCGGGAAATATTAGAGTGTGGATGTGGTTCAGCATGGTGGTGAGGCCTTATCGCTCGACGTTGTGGTGAGGACAGGATGGCTCGGCATTGTGGCTCGCTCAGGGTCGCTTGGTATTGTGGCCTAGTTAGGGTCGCTCGGTATTGAGGTTCGTCAAGGTGGCTCCGCATTGTGGTTCGTCGGGGGGGCTTGGCATTGTGGTTCGGTCAGTGTCGGTCGACATCGGAGGTGGCTCGGTATGGTTTGGGTTGGCAAGATGGCGTGGGTCGGCTTCGATCTGGACTTCGTGGTTCGACGTGCTGGAGTTCACGAGTGGGTCGGCATAAGGTAGTGGTTCGACATGAAGGTCTCGGTCATAGTGGAGTGGATTGGGATCAGCACTCCTCTAACTTCGAGTTAGCAAGCAAATGGCTTTAAGTCGCTGAGCACTCTACTTCGAGTCATCGCAGGGGAACTTCCGTTCGGCATGTTGACTATGCAGGGTCGGTTATGATGATAATTCTGGTTCGGCCATGGCCTTAATGGGCCCGGTTACTTAGAAAGCCCAACTACCTGGGTTTGCCTATAAATACAACATGTGGGACACCAGTTTGGGGGATCTTCATTCTGCTCTTGGACTTTCTCTTCTTTAAGGAGAAGGCACTCAGCCATAGTTAAAATTTTGGATTGTAACTGTAATCGACTAATGCAGCAAGAAAAAGGAAATTCCTGGAGTGGACGTAGGCCAGAGTTAGCCGAACCACTAAAAAAATCTGTTGTTCTTTATTGCTTTCATTTTAATTTTTGATGTTCTTCATATCAATATCCTCCATGTATATTCTATCTATGAGCTGTGACTGGTATTTGGTGCTTTCGCTTGGATTTGGGTATTAGTGACCAATTTTGGCGCTAACATATCAGAAGATGATTTTTAAAAAATTGTTAAGTAAATCCTTGCATAGCACCTATTCATAATTACAGTATATGAAGCATATAAATTGTTAGCGCCAAAATTGGTCACTAACGCTCAATTGTAGATGAAGCTCCAACTAACAGTCACAGATGACAGATAGAGTATATGTAGAGAGTTATAATGTGAAGAACAGTCAAAATAGAAATTAAGCAGTAAAGAACAAAAGATTTTTATAGTGGTTCGGCTAACTCCGGCATACGTCCACTCCAGAAGTTTACTTTTATTGCTGTAAAAATTGATTACAGTTACAAAGTGGTAAACTAGCCTTAGCCTTAGGAAATATAAAGTCAGAGAGCAGAAGAGAAGATACCTTTTTTGAACTCCTACACGCTGTATTTATAGACATGTCCAGGTAGTTGTTGGGCTCTCTGAATAACGGAGCCCATCAAGGCCGAACGGCCCATGCCAAACCACAATGCCGAGTCACAATGGCCTCTCCCCAATGCCGAGCCGTACCTAATGCCGAACAACCCGTCAAGCCGAACGATCCATCATGTCGAACGACCCATCATGCTGAACGACCCATCTTGCCGAACGATCCATCATGCGACCCATCATGCCAAACGACCCATCATGCCGGACGACCCATCATACCGAATGATTCATCATGCCGAACGATGTCCAGGGCCGAACGTGGTCCAATGCCGAGCGGCGTCCAATGCCGAACGAGGTTTGATGCCGAGCGAGGCCTGATGCTGAGCGACCCATAATGCCGAGCGACCCATAATGCTGAGCCGTACTACCAGAACCGAAACACCTCACCAGTGCCGAGCGGCATGATCTTATCATAATGCCGAACGACTTCTAACTTCCAGACCGAACCAAATTTCCTAGACCCACATTATGGTTGATCCTTCTTTATCCAATCCAATTTCCATCTTCCAAGCGCGTTGCGTCATCCATCCATCCAGTCGAATAATTCCATCATTCACCAGCCTCGACGAACGAGCAGCCGATAATGTTAGATCCGCCAGTCCATGGCCTTGATAAAAGGCAGGTTAACATAAATCATAAGGGGCAATGGTTAATAATCATAGTTTTTTAGTTTTTAGTATAATTCAGGCATCTATATGTAGTGTGAGACCATGAACATATATAATTGTAAGTTGTATGTTGATTAATTGTACTTTATTAACGGGATTACATTATATGTCAAGTCATATTAGATATAAAAGCAGGCTATATCTAATCTATAAATATGGTTTATGTATTTGATATATGCTTTATATTGATGGATTTCTGGCTACTCAGGTGTGTCTATAAATTTATGTTTGGTCTTGGTAACTTATTTGCGGTTTGATAGTTATAGCTTCAGTCATTCAAATTTATGGTATCATTTATTTTATATTTTGACTGCATATTTTATATATAATTAACAAATACTAAATAGCTCACACTGGCATTTCATACAATTTAATTATTATAGTTATATAGGATGAATAAGCAAACTGTTTGTATGCACAGTTGATGTATGCAATTGATATATGGCCTATATTGATAAATTGGATATATATTGATATTTGCTTCATGCAGTTGGTATATGATCTGCAAGCCTCGCATTATGCAGATTTATGATGCGGTTAATATAAAACAAATTGATTTATGCAGTTAATATATGACTTGCAAGTTGATATAAATCAATATGCATATATCAACTGCATGCTCGCTTTATGCAGGTCAAATATCAACTGCATATATCAATTTGCAATTGATATATCACGGTTGACATGCATATGATGCATAGTGGATATATACACTCAATTTATGATCAATCTTGGTAATTGATTTGCAGTTGATATATGATCTGCATAAAATGAGCATAGAAGTAGATTCGTATGGTCTTTATTGTGGTGTTGAAATTTTGATGTATTTTGGGCGTGAAAGTAAGCTACACTTTCTAAACATGAATTTTTAGTTTATACTTAAGTTTGGAATCCAATTTGTATGCATAGTGATGTAATGCCATGATACTCAATTAATTTTGGTTGTGTGCAAGTGATATACTATTGTATAAAACCATGTCTAGACCGGATGGAGGCAAAGAAAAATATCTCTAATTGAGTCTTGCATCTTATGATTAAGTTGCATTAAGGAGTTTTATTATATGTGATATATAAACGAAGAAAAGACTCTTGCATAGTTGTTCACTATGTTGACTCTTCTATCCTTTACAGCTTTATTAGAGTGACATGAAATAAGAACTTTGTGATTCTATCAAAATCAAGAGAAAGGCAACTAAGAATTTTTTCTATGTATTATGATACTATGTTTTTTCCAGCTTCCACTGGTGGTTGTATATATATTAATGGTTATGGAATAGGCAATGCCCTCTAAATAAATGACCGTCTGATTGTTGTTCATTTTTTAATAGTTGAAAATGTACCGATTTATTTCGCCATGCTTCTTTTAATTATCATTAAATTATAATTTACTACTGACTTACTTGCTATACCTTACGTTCACTTACCAAATTTATTTTATTTTTGTTATATTACTAATTTAACTTATTCTCTATTTAGTGTACACCCACAATATTTTTACCATCCCCGTGTGCGAAGCACGGGTTCACACTAGTTACATAAAAAGACAATAGTACGATCTTATGATTTCTACTAATCAACTAAATTTATGCTTCAAGCTTGCATACAAATTAGGTAAAGAAACATACTCCTCCTTCTCCTATTCTTCATTCTTTGAAGCACACTATAAAAAGCAAGTTTGCCAATAGTCTCCCCAAGAGCAGCTATGAGATCCGCTCTTCTCGGGTCCAATAAAGCGCCGAGAGATGATCCTGCAACAACTACTGCACGTAGCCATCCTTTAAGATTAACTCATGCTCCAACCTCCAGGCATCATCTTGTAATAAAAAAATCACTTTTAAATTTATTATCTATTGGGAAAATACATTTATTTGTTATATGCTCATGAAAAATCAGCCTAAAATATCGTTTTCCTGAAATGGAGATAAAACAACAAGGATTCATATAATCAAGAAAAATTTTCAACTGGTATATGAAGCTATTTTATTCTAGTGAAATCAAATAATTATTATGTGATCACGTTAAATAAATCCAATTCAATACAGTTTATATAAAGACAAAATATCTAAAAACATTAAAATACCTTTTAGCTTATACTTACAAGCATATGTGCATTGTAAGATGGAGGGAATAAATGTGAAATTAAGAGTAAGAGGAATTATAATACATATATGATGGCATTGAATACGTATGAGAAAATGGTTCCAAACTGTGAGACATGAAAAACCAGTGTTCGACCACACAATTCGATAAGATTGCCTATGCATGTCTATGCATGCAATTCAAATATTTGTATCAATCAGGATTAAAATGATAATGATGTTCCTTAATAT
Organism: Allium cepa; assembly: GCA_030765085.1. Classification (NCBI taxonomy): domain Eukaryota; kingdom Viridiplantae; phylum Streptophyta; class Magnoliopsida; order Asparagales; family Amaryllidaceae; genus Allium; species Allium cepa. The sequence continues at coordinate 445,436,734 of CM060940.1, read as the reverse complement.
TTCCTTTTCGCATAGGTTTTCAACATAATTTAAACCATATGTTAGATTACAAGGACATTGAATGTGTCGGTAAAACACCAAAGCCCATCCAAAAGGCATTTGGGGTGAAGGAATGTTGATGCGGCATATAAATATATTTAGGAAGACGGGGTGGATAAAATATAATGATCATATATTGGCTGATGTGAGACTCAAAGAACAAAGAACGCTTATCAAGTACGAGTGTTTCGGCATGCGCTTCGCGCGTGATGGAGGCATCTAAATGGTTTTTCTAGAAATCGTATTTCTTTAAAACATTCAAAATAAAGATTTCCACAAATATTTAGCCATATTTCCGTGTTGAATCATATGTAGTTAATTTGAATTTGAATTTTTAAGTTTCATTATATAATTTTTTGTTAGTTTAAATTTTTATTTATATTATTAATTAATAAAAAATGAATTTGAACGTAGTTTATTTATTAGATCCTATTTTAAGTGATGAGCATTACGACACGCGCTTCATGCGTGAGTTGTTCTCCAAATTGTATATGTTTCAAAACGCTCAAAAAAATAATTTTCAGAAATATTTAGCCGTATTTTGCATTGAACTCATGCATAGTTTGTTTGAATTTTCATTTTTAAGTTTCAGTATCTAATTTTTTTCATATTTTGAATTTATATTTCTGTTATTAGTTAATAAAGAAAGAATTTGTGAAGGAATTTTATTTGTTATATCCTATTTTAAAGTGGCATTAAGATTTGATTATACTTGAGCGTTATAAATTTGTAAAAGAAAACTATTTATCTGGTCCTATTTTCAAGGAATATTAATGTTTATTAATATTTATAAAGACACATGTTGAATTTGTAAAGTGGGTTTATTTGTTAGATCCAAATTTTAAGAGATTTGGTAACATATATAGATAAGCGCTAAATTATATTTGAGCAAAGGGTATTTTCGAAAGTTTGTGGTCGGACCAAAAGTTTGCGCTTCCAAGTCAACTATTAATAAAGATATTAAGACTTGGTAAGTATTTGTAAAGGAAACTTTGAATTTTAAATCAAACTTAATTGTCAGATCATATATTTAGGTGATACTAAATTTTTATAATATAAGTAGAGAGGTATTTTTGATTTTTCATGCTGCTGACACTGAAAAAATGTGACACTGAATGTATTACAACTACCGATAAAGAAATTTGTATAAGGGCATTTTTGGAACATTACGGTCGGACCAAAAAATTGCACGTTCAAGTCAACTATTAATAAAGATATATTTCAACAAGACTAAAGTTTGTATTCCGTGTTGCTTCAAATATAAACCCAACATGACCCAGCATACATCGATGCTTCAAATATTCCTTGTTGCTTGAAACATAAACCCATCATAACCCAACATATATTGGCTGACATGACAACTTCTATGCTTAGTCATCCAAGCAGCGATAGATATCATGCCACTACATTACTAGCTTATCAAAATAAAATTAAAAATACAAACTACCTAAAAATAACTAAATAATTAATGCAAACACATTGTGTGTGCAAATAAAAATTACAAAGACAGACATATATTTCTTTATGCTTACAACTAGTGTCGGCCCCATGAGTTGGATTGCTCGAGACGAGCATAACATTTGTTGCCTTTTATACAAAATAGATTAAATAATATTAATATTATAATATATATTTTAGTTCATATAAAAACACCAAATATTTCTTAAGCATATTGATACATTATACAAAAGTTTTAACATGCTATGACAATAAACCATCACCCATATCAAGCATTCTACTATAATACATCAAATCATTTCAACAAAAACAACTTCTTCTTTCATTTCTTGAAGCGAACTCTTCAATTATATCATCATATTTTAGCATATCCAAATAATCATTTTCAGTTTAGATCATTGCTAATCCACTTATTCTTTCTTGTAACATGGTGCTCCAAAGATAAATTTTATTTAACTTCAATTTAGAAAAGCTTCTTTTCGTCGAAGCAACCGTAATGAGAATAGTCAATAATACCATGTGCAACCCGCACGTTTAAAATTCCACTCACATCACGATAGGATCTTAAAAAATCAAGAATGCTAATTGATTTTGTTACTTCCAATGGTAATATTATTTTCAATTATTTAAGCACAAGGAATATTCCCTTTCCACAAATATCACACTCTTGATTGTGTTTCAAAAATCTTTCTAGTTTCAAGCATTGCTCTTTCAAATATTTAGCATCAAAAATCCGAAAATCTCTTCATAAAGCTTAAATTGTTCAAATTGATTTGTAAGTGGGGTTAGAGTTTGATCTATTATACGAAGAAAGTAAGCGACTCTAAATTTATCTTTCAAAGATTGACTTACATTAACATCAACTTCTTTATCCTCGTCAAACTACTTCTTTCTACGAACAACTCTTTTTTTTGAAAATTTTGGTTCAATGCCAACTTCATCCACAAGTTCTTTAGCTACATTCATCATTTCATCAAATCCAACTTCTTTAAAATTCTCAAAAAATGCAACAAGTCCACTTATTTTATTAAATGCATCCTCGATATCCATTTCCTCTGCTTGAAGTATTTTGCTAACCCAATTAGTATTGTCTAATATAGTATACCAAAGACACAAACTAATCAAGGATTCAAAATCCTCTAAAGCATTTTAAAATAGAGTTTTAGCTTCCACCCTCGCAATATCATAAGTGGAATTATTAGCAATATTTATCAAAGCATCTTTTAACTCCAATGGTTGAGTTCTTATTGCCTTGGCACTTTCAATATGACTTTTCCAATGAGTTACGGACGATGCATTAGGAGTCAACCCTTTACATATTTTCTAAGTATTTCCCATCGACGTGTTGATCCGCAAAATAAATTATAAATTTTTTGCACATAAGAAAGAAAAATTCTAGCTTTAACACATAATTTGGTCGTATCACATAAAGAAAGATTCAAGCTACGACATCCACATGAGATATAAAATGTTCTAGGATTTACGTCAAGAAGCCTCTTTTGTATACCATAATGTTACCTATATAAATATTAAGTTACCATTCATAAATATGTTGAAATAATAAATGATCATATATAGTTATTTATCTATTTTGAAAAAGAACATACCTTTCATATTTGATTCATTATCATAACTTTGTCCTCTTACATCATCGATATTTAGTTTAAGATCGACTAAAATGTCTTCAAGCTTTTTGAAAAGGCCAAGTCCTGATGTGTCATCAACCTCAATGAATCCAAAAAAAAAAAACTCCTCCACCTTATGTTACTTGCATGTTCAACATCTACACATCTTATGACAATTGACATTTACTCTTTATGGCTTAAATCCGGCGTACAATCAAGAATAACCGAAACGAATTTTGCTTTTGATATTTTCATAAGCAATATTTCTTTAATCTTTTTGGCCAGTAGAAGTATTAGTTCATTTTGTATTTTATGTCTAAGATAATGATTGTTTATTTCATTACCACATGTCTAAGGTGATCCTCCATGATTGGATTAGATTCGACAACAAATTTTATGAGTTGGCAAAAAAGCTTATTGTTCTCCTCATAATTTTTTCACTAGATCCATGCAATGGCAAATTATTTCTGGAGAGAGTTTTCACAACACCAATAATAAGAACTAATACTTTTTTCCATCGTTCCCTCTCTTGGTCGATTAGCGTCTCCAATTTTTTGTAATTGTTAAGGCCTCTATACAAATCTACCCATTTGATAATACTTGCGGTATTTCTGGATTGCATTCATGCTTGCGAAGTTTTTTTGTAATATTATGCCAATCTTTAAATCCTTCTTCTCCTAATTTGAACGTCTTTTGTGGATTTTTGAATAACTTGCAACAACAACAAATTCTATTCACCTCATTTGAATAGACAAGCCACTTCCGTTCATGCTCCTCTCCACGGGGATAATAACCAATATAATGTTCAAAAGAAAAATGTCTTCCGTCACTTTCATGTTTAGGAAACCTATCATTCTCTTTTGACATTTTAGTAGGACATTTTTGAACTAACAATCACACTTTTACTATCCGTAATTTCCCTATAATCTTGGTTCATAGTTATCTTTCTCAAGATTAAGCTCAATAGTATCATAAACAACAACATCGTCAATATTATTAACTTCTTCATTGTCGTTACTTTCTTCACTACTACTTTCATTTATAACACTATCATTTGGTATGTCAATATTTTCACATGAGTCTCAACATTCTCATTGATGACATGATCTCCATCACCGATTTGTTACACCATACATGAAGTTGAAGGTTGTGATTTGTGAACTATTGCTTTATATAAGTTGGAAATTGAGCCAATGGGTGATTTTGCGAGTTCATCTCTCTTTTGCTTAACTTTTTTATTGTAAGCTCCATAATTTTGTTTTCGAAACCAAATCTGATTTTTACCATCTTTATTTTTCATCATATTTCCAACACTTTAAAAAATGATATACATTGACTTTTAAAGTGAAACAAAACAATCGATTCTCTTTACAAATATTATCAACTAACTATTTCATATTGTTATTCAGTGATAAAAGTGAAATATTTACCAATAAACGAAGATATACAGTAAGAAAATAGTTATTTCAGGTTAAAAAACAACTCTATAAATTGCAATACTATCAAATCAACAAATTAGAGATTTTGAATTAGCAACTGAAATTATATAAAACTAAGGGAGAAGCTTGAAAATTATATACATATATTACCTGAGGAGAGAATTTTGTAGCTTTAAAGAAAGGAAGACGCAGATGGATGATGTAGCAGGTCTAGGTTTCAGGCTTTCAGCATCGTGCACGCAGCAGGTAGAAGAAAAACAAACGTGTTTTTTTTTCTTTTCTTTCTATTGAGAGGGAAATTGAAAATTTGTCGCCTTTTGTTGGTAGATTGCCCAATTCTTTTACCTGATGGGCCTTGACTAATGGTCGGCCTTCATACAACTAAAGAGCTTAGAAAATCCAAATTCTTCTTCTTGTTAACTGTGATCAATGGAGAATTTTTGATAGTGGCACAACAAAAGAAGCGACAAAGCATCAAATACGAGAGTATCATAGTATTTTCTTATAGTTCTCGGCGTGAAATAAGAACCATGGATAGAAGAAGCCAGGAAGAATATGTTTACGCCCTATCTAACTTGTTTAGTCGTCAGTTTCGTTTCATTTTAATTAGTTTAATGGAATACCCTTACATATTCTCATTTGTTTTATTTTATTTTTAGTTTCACACAAAAACAATCTTATTGAAAACTGGCAAATATACCAATGTAAACCAATGTTACCCACCATGGTTCGTAAACATAGCACGCGTCTTCTAATTATCAAAATATTTCAAAATACATGGACCATAAACATAATAGTGAATAAATCTTTCGTATTTAATAAAATGAATTCAAACTATGTACAGATCGATTGCATAAGAATCATCAGTTAGAGAATGGTTGTGACTAAATCAAAATTCAAAAAAAAAATATGAGCTTACCCATGCCGTCAGCGATGGCGGAGAGTATGTTCTGCAGGCCAAGATAGTGATGCGCTCTGAAATGAAGAGCAAGTCGTGATGAAGTTGGAAAAGTGACACATGTATTGAGCCTTTGCCGAGAAGTAAGTCACGAGGAAAGTAGAGAAGCGACATATGTTGATTTAGAATTTAGGGATTTAGGATCGATAAAGGTAGAGAAGCAAGCATGGTGAATGAGTGGGCTTTAAATGAGAAGCAAGTCATGATTTAGGAATTTAGTTTCTTTGAAATGAGAACCAAGTCAAGATTTGGGATTTAGAGCGGACTTTAAAATTTTAGAATGGCTCCTATTTTTTATGTTTATAGAAAATAGGTTGGATGATTTATATTTATTAATTAATGTTTAGAAATTAAAAATTAATTAGAGATATGAATTTATAATTCAATCTAAAATGTTTGAAATTGTAATTATTAATTATAAATTACTAATTATGAATTATTCTAGTATTTTAAATAAGTATATTTATATACATTATAATTTATAAATTATTTGTTAGCACCTCAGATATTGATTTTGATGATAACAACCTTAGTAAAAAATATACATTCATATAAAATATGGATATTAATGATTTTGCCAAGTTATATAGTATATAGTGCAGGATATTATGCAGGTTTTGAATTGAAGATTGTATAGTATAAAGACTCAAGAACTAACATGAAGACTCATGAGTATATTGATCAAGGTATGAAGATTTCAAGGCTATTTGTACCAAAATTGGGTACAACAATCTTCGGATGTGTTTGAAGAGATAAAATGAAGAAAGTAAATGTAAAATGAGACAGATCTAACAAACACAATAATCAACAGATAAGAAAAAATGCAGAAACACATAAATTTAGAATGGTTGGGCATATTGCCTACGTCCACTATGAAATGATTGAAGTTTATTTAATTTGAGTTGTTGATTACAAGAGATTACAACAATTCAACTAAAGTATAGTAGTGATTTCGGCAAAGTATCAACGTAGAGAAGCCAAAAGTCCATTTTCTGGAGCATTGGAGTACTATTTATAAGCGTAGGTTAGAAAAATCTGACTTAGATCTCAGAATACTACTTCTCACATGCGGGCGGGCCCACTTGATCAACCCGAGGTAGGTTGGGGCCGATCCCTGATTGATACGTGTACATTTTGTATCGATCAAAAACACTTCCATTTGGCCCGAGATCGATCAAGGACATTCTTAAGGTGGTACACAAACTCCTGTGAAAATTTGGTGGCATTTGAATTTTAAATTTTGAGTTATGATCGATCAAAGTTTTGATTTTCATTTAGCTGGTGTCTTCGTATCAATCATATGAATATCGATCAACTTCGGATCAATGGCAATTCGTATCGATCAACTACACATTGATGACATGGAGCTACAATCTAAGAGCAATCCACTTTTCATGCTGAGTGACCACTTCTTCCCCTTTTCCATGCTTTATTCGTATCGACTCTGGAAAGCGCTCTTCATATCGATGAATGGAGGGTCAATTGGTATCGATGCTTTGTGCTCCACTTCGTATCATTCCCTTGAAGTTGCTTTGTATCGATAGTCTTCGTTCCAGTTCGTATCGATGTTTGCTAACACCTTCGTATCGATCCTTTGGATACTGCTTCATATCGATGGCACTTGATGGATTCCTATCGATTACAATGGGCCACTTCGTATCGATGGAAAGCATTAGTTTCATATTGATCCGTTGGCTGATCGATACGAACTAGGCAAGTGGGAGATCGATACGAAGCGCATATGTATAGAATCGATACGAAACGTAAACATCGACGGATATGAAGAGGATTGATCATGGTGGATACGAAATGGAGAAAACATGATGGATATGAAATAAAGTAAACATTGATGGATATGAACTGATGTCTCTTCCCTTGATTTTGATCGATCCATATCTTGAGCATACGAACTCCGATTGACTTGAAATTTAAAACGTTGGTTTCTATAGCTTTGCTTGTCGTGTCACTTTAGTTGTAGCTCAATCCGAACTTGAGAAAAATTTACCAGTATCCATAGTGAATCTGTTTATAAAACCGATCTCTCGAACAAACTATCTTCGGTTTCTAGTTAATTTCTTGGTGTCACAGCCTTGCCAAAAGGTGGGATAACATTTGCCCCCAAAGTACATCTTATGTGAACATGTCGTTCTTTGAAAAGCTACAATATTTATTCTTAAATGTTCTGTCTGATTCGTTGAGTATTGTAGCTTTTTCGTCAAAAGGTGTAACCTTTGATCGATTTTCGGTAATATTACTACTGAACTGTTGGCTGCTAATGATTATGCAGTGCATTACTGTAGCCGAGCATCGAGTGTTAGCAATTTTTTGTTCATTGTTGTAATCATCACCAGGTGAGCATTCAATTTCTGTTAATTTTGAAAATTGATTGTTAGTCCGTCATACATGAACGTACGGTAACCTGACTCCCGTTCACGTTTGTACATTCACGAGTCATTGTCAATTTTTTTCAAAAAAAATCGAATTTCATATCGATCCTCTCTTTGATCGATGTGAAATTCGAGTTTTAACGATACTTGATGGTCGTCTTAGAGTGTCTCTTGGTATTAGTCCTCTCCTGGATCGATTTAAGAAGTTGGAAAATCATCTTCGCATCGATGGTGATTGATACGAATAAGTTGGCCTTCAAAATACTTCATACCGATGGATACGAATTTCTGTGAGCTTCAAAGCGATGGATATGAAACAATCACTTTTTATCGATGAATCATTAATGGAAACGAACAACCATGCTATGGGTCGAATAGTTCAAAAGCCTTTGTTGAATCATTCGTATTGATCGGTCGCCGATGGGTACGAATAGTCATGTTCTTGATCGACTCGAGTTGATGGTTATGAATAGTTGTATTCTTCACCGATGTGGGTAGATAGATATGAAGTATGCTTCATATCGATGATAAAGGAGACTTCTTTTTACCATTTAACATAACTGGAAGACAAATCATTTCCTTCTGATCTTTGTACCCATATAAATACGTTCTGTACTTAGAAAAATTTCATTTTCCTTCACTTTATCCTTGCCTTTGTATCAATAGAAAAACTAAGAAATTAAAACTGTCTTCGTCCTTAACCAAACGTAACTTGCTACTCCATTGAACCAACCTCTAAATTCTGTAATTGACCAATCAGTTCACATTAAAACAATGAGATTTGAGTTCAAATGACAATTCATCCATGTTCGTCGGTTCAGGCGGTGTCGAGACCGAAGTTGGGTTGAAGCATGGTTGAGGGAAGAGGAAACCGTGTTCAAGCTATTTGGAGGAGAAGGATCACCGATGGATATGAAAGAATCAGTGGAAGGACCCTTAGCCTCAATCTCGTATCAATAAATGGAGGACGAAATCAGATCTTGTATCAATCTAGAATGGGAAGTTTGCATCGATCTGGAACCGATAGGTGAAAGGAGGAGTTTCGTATCGATCTGGTGTGGTGGAACTTCATATCGATCTAAAATGATCGATATGAAGTCGAGGAGCCGATGATAGATATGAACTCGAATTGTAGGCAACCGATATGAAATCCCATGTTGGAGATTGATACGAAATCCTCGGTCGATGATCGATATGAAACCTATTTTATCTTGATCGACGCGAAATCGGGCTTCTATGGAAAGATCCAAGTTTGAACTTCTGCCTTGCATAATTAAATGATGGATACAAACTTTTTTGCACGTTCGAATATTTGACTCCGACGGGCTTCTATCTTGCATGATTGGACCTAACATTTTCATTGCACATATGACTACCTTTCGAAGCTCGTCGATGGAACTGCAACTTGAAAATTTTGATGAACTTTAACTCGTACCATTCTCTGAAATCTAGATGGCATGGTTGGGATGGTCTGCGATGACGGTCACTTCGGTTGAATCTTGATGTCTTGTCATTTGAACATCTCACAAATTCCGTAGAATTTCTTAAGTATTATGTAGCACTGCACTGCACAACCCATTCACGCACTTCACACCGGGGGGAACATAGGTTTATTGTCGTCTAATGTTGATTTTTACTGATTTCAATAGCTATGTAACCCGGAAGTCCACAATCGTAGGATGTCCAAAGTCTGCCTCTCCCTGTAATCGAAATGCCGGCTATCGCAGCTGAAGTTATTAGCCTTGCTTTAGATGAGCTACCAGAAGCAGTCTTCATCACACATCCACAAGATTTTGTCCACTTTAATATTTTTGAAGATATGTTAGGTAGGATTTGCCTAAGGCATGGGTTGTCGCTGGATGATGTCTTACCGCCGAGGCCAGAAGATAAAGCCTATAAACCCCTCGGAAGGGTACACAACCTGCAACAGATTTTTGTGTGTAGCCGGGACACTTCCTCCTTTCAACCAGCTCATTGGGGAAGTTCTACTTTTCTTGAGGATTGCTCCGTCTCAGCTGCACCCTAATGGAGATGCATTGCTCAATAGTTTGTTTGTCAACTTTATGGAGCACCTCTTCCATCCTCCAACGGTAGAAGAGATCAGATACTTATTCAATATAAAGAGTCGCAGGGACAACCGTTCCTTTACTTTCCTAGAAGCAGTTAGGAATTGTCAAGTCTTGACCGGGGCTTAGAACAAACTGAGTTAATTTAAGAATGAATGGTTCTACATACGGTGGCTAGCAAGACGTAAGTGCCCATGCCTCCTTGCCGACTAACTGGATAATAGTAGTTGATGTCGAGTCTAACATTTTCTTCTTTTATAGCTTCAATTCCACGACCTGAAGGTGCTCAGTTTGAAGAGATAGCAAGAGTTCTTCAAGAGGTGCCCGTCGAATAAAAAGAGATTGATGAAGTCCTTACGGACAAGAATCTGGTTGCCATTGGGCTAATTGACAGAGATCAAAGCATTGGACTTGCAGGAGTTCTTAGGATGGCCGTGGTGAGGCAAGCTCAATGAAGAGCTCCCAGGACAGTAATTACTGAACAAGGCAGTGATGAGAATATGACTGCCAGAGATGAGCCCGCAGCCGGGCCTTCATGAAGTCCTCGATCTTTAGTGCGAAAGAGAAGAGGAAAGTCTACTGCTCGAAAATCTGTAAGGTGCAAATCCGTCATAGTCACTTTGCCTACTACTAGTCAAGAGATTCCTTCCTCGTAGATGGAGAGCTCTTTTACGGGACTGGCGGACATCCCTATTCCGAATGACTTGCCTTTGCACCAAGATACCGGATTAGAGAGGATTCAAAATGCCTTAGACATAAGAGAGCCAACTCCTCCGAATATGGCTATTATAATCGGTTGGTTGGGGATGTGCACATGCATACACACACTTCACGGCACCTCGCAATTTCTAGTTACAAGCTATTCATCTCTGGAGATTACCAACTCTATTTCTCTTTTTATATTACAGATACGATGTCGAGGCGATAATTTATGCTCGATAGTCTCCGTTCTATGCGCTGTTCATCTAGCTCTTATTTTGAGTCTCGTAGACGTGAGGCTGATAGAGAATGAGATCGTGTCTACTCTAGTCAAGAGAGGGAGCACTACGAGAGGGAAAGTGATATGGAGAGGGAGAAGGAGAGGTAGTATAGGTGCCATTCCCGATCATGCTCTCTGCTACCTAGTGGTCCAACTCAACCTTCTGGTTCTGGCAAAAAACCCTCAGAATCTTCAGACCAATTACCACATTTTCAAATTTCAGGACTCGACGAACTACATCAGAGGATCGAAACTGAGATCTCCGTCACTACCAAACAAGCCGTTATAGAACCCACCGGGGAAGGGGTGATTAGAATCGCTAAGTTGAAAACGGATTTCCCAAATGTTTGCTTCGACGGCTTCATATTCCCTTCACATCTCAAACGAATTCCCAATGAGGCAGAACAAATGACGCATGACTATATATATGATGTTTATGGCCAGTATCGTGAATGGATGAAGACCGCACAGAAAGCATCAACGGTGGCCTTCGAGCAGGCAAAGAAAATTGAGAAACTGGGAAATGATCTTGCTCGGAAGGACCGTATAGTACAAGTGCTCACCATTGAGAACGACACTCTAAGGAACTCAGAAACAGAGGCCTTGAAGAAAGTCGATGAGGAAAACAAGAAGATGGAGCAGATGAGACAAGAACACCTAACTTTGGTCAATGACATAGGCCACAGAAACGCCACTGTAATAGCCGAGAGAGATAATGCGCTCAAGGAGCTCAATGAGCTTAAGGAAAAGTATGACGAGGTCATTAAAGAAAAGGCCGAAGCTAATAAGGCTGCCCAAGAGGTATGTGATCAAGTTGTGGAACTTAGGAGTGAGAGGGGCGTGGTTGTACTAAAGGTGCAGGAAGCCAAGGCTAGGGTTGAGATTGTGGCCAGAGTGGCAGAGGCCAGGCTGGAGGGCGACATTGAGGATCTCCTTATCACAGATAATGTCAATATTCTTAAGCATCGAAATCTGAGCTAGCTCAAAGATTGCCCATCGCATCTATATAATGCTTGGTGCTGCTTGATTAATGATGAAAAAGAAGAGCATCATACTGAATCCATTGATAAGTTCAAACTGGAGAACTGGGTGTTGACTGAGGACGAAAGAAGAGTTCTCCACGATGCCACTATCATATTTGAAAAAGAGAGGCTCATCACTCAGCATCCGGAGGCTGCAGAGGGTTTTGGCATTGAGCATCATGATATGAGCTCTAAAATTCCTATATTAACCCAGCCTGAATCTACTCCTGTAGTTGATCCTCTAACTGTGCCTTCTTATAATCCTGATCAACCGCATTTATCTCCAGCTCGTGAGCACGTCTCGAAATCTGTTCTGGCTCCACCCGTTAGCCAATTTGAGGAAGGTATTCTGGACACTTTTTGAATTCATTTAGAGTTTGGAGTACTATCAGAAGAATTCACTAATATTTTTTCTTATCTTTATCTAGCGATAGGAGCTGCACCGGCCTTGCCCCATGCAACCTAAATGCAGCATCATGAGTAAGAGGCCTTTATGACGGAGGAAACCACAACAAAGGCTACTGCACCAATTGAGGTACTGTAAGGGAGCGCTTTTATTTTTGACAAAAAGATGATGGAAGAGCTCCTTGCTCATCAAAGTGACCCACTTACCGACCTTCCATTCATCATAGGCGAAGGCGCATCACAGCCAGCTCTTCGGGCCCAACTAGCAGCATCCCCGTTGACGCTGAAACAATTCATGAGGAAGAGATAATGGTAGAAATTAATGCCGAGATGGAAGTAGCTGCACATGCCAGTGGTATTGGAGGTGGTATGGTGGGTCCTGGCCTAGCTCCTCTGCGAATGATTTCTCTCGGTGGTACAGTTGTCGATAGCGGTGTGCCTCTCTCGTCTTCCCACGTCGAGAGTGTTCCTACTCCTCCGACTCCGTATTCAAAAAGTCTTCCAATTCCCATAAGTTCAGGAGGAAAAGATTGCCTTAATTCCCCCGGTTGGAGACCAAACACCAAAAGGCAAATGCTCGAAGAGGCATCCGAGCGGTAGCTCCAGTGGGTCAACGCCGAGGAAGAAGAAGAAGAAACTGAGGGAGTAGACAATCTTCTTGCTCCCTTTTTTGGTAGATAGATAGGTATTTATTTTTTGCTTCCTGTAGATGCGGGTTCGGCCCCTGCAAGTAGGATTTTTTGGCATAGACTTCTTGTATCTATTTTGCTTTTAAAGGATAAAAAAATAGAATTTCCTTTTTCTCTTTGTACAATTCCGAGTTTATTTGTTTAAGTGTTGCATCATCTGAGTTTTCTTACTTGTGAAGTACAAGTCTCTGGATCAGACTTGTGCTTGGTTGTTAAGTTTCGAAGTCACGACTTTGGGTCATAACCGAACATCAAGTCAAGTCCGAATATTGCAATGCCTCGATCAGTTGTTGGTACTTGAGTTTTGCCCCTGGTCCCGGGGATAAATTGAAGTGGTCGGTCGACAGTCGCTTTCCTCCTTCGATAAATCGAGCTTGACTTAGTTTTGAAGTTGAAATGAGGCGAGTTCGAGTGGCTGGATCCTCATTCATCTATTGGTAATCACATCCACACTCTAGGGATTGCACTTGTGCGTCGGTGGTCGGTTATGCCCGTTTAATGATTAAAGATATGTCTGCGCTCCGGGGACTTAAGTTATTTTATGGGTAGTCAGTCACACCCATTTGATATTTAGAATTTCGTCCGCATTTCGAGGACTTAGATTGATTTGTGGGTGATCAATCATACCTAATTTGTGTTACACACCGGTTCTCACTTCGAAGACTAGGAGTTGTCTCACGGGCGATCGTTTCACGCCCAATTTGTGTTTATACTCTAGCCATGCTCTGGGGACTTAGAGTTAGTCGATGGGTGGTTGGTTACACCCATTTTAATGTTTCTACTCCAGTTTGCACTCTGAGAATGTGGAGTTAGTCAATAGACGGTCGACCACATCCGTTATAAGTTTTAGGATTTCGTTCGCCCTCTAGGAAAAATAGATTCATCAAGATCATGGACGGTCAGGTCACATCTATCCTGAGTTAACAAGTGAGATCGTTAGACAAATGGATCCATCCTCCTCGGAATTGGACTAAACATGGGCAAAGTCGTTAGGTGGATGGATCCACCGTCTTCAAGCCTATATTTGAAAGTTTATACTATAGCTCGCACTCTGGGAGTCGTACTTAGTTAGAGAATTGTCTTGTATCAATTCTTTTTGGCTTCAGTGTGATGACTTTCCCTCGAGCTCGGGTCTTACTTAGTATGTGACCGGTTGTATCACAGTCACTCCTTATTTGAATAAGTCCCACTGTAGGATGAAACTTAGCGCTCCGTGCATTTTGATGGTCGTATGATGCATTTTAAGAATCACTGCTCTGGCTCGAAGAGATGACATTTTATGTTGAAATAAGAAAGTATGGCAAAGTCAGTTGCCTTATTACAAGTTCAAATTTCAAAATGCATAAACAAATTCCGAATGAAAAGTAGACTGACTGAATAAATAAAGCCTGTTATGCATAGTAGAGTCGCATTTGTCTTCAGATAATAATATGTCATACGATGAGAAGGCACTTCCAACTCAACTGGAATAACGGCTTCGGAACCATAGGAAAGTGAAAATAGGGTGTGGCCAGTCGTGGACTTGTGGGTTGTTCGATAAGCCCATAGGGCCATAGGAAGTTCGTTGACCCATATGCCTTCGGCTTTTTCCAATCGTTTCTTCAAAATGGACTTTATAACTTTATTAACAGCTTCGACCTGTCCATTTGCTTATGGGTGTTCAACTACAGATAACTTCTTTTGGATATGCAATTGCTGGCATAAATTCTAGAACTCGACACTATCTATTTGGGCGCCATTGTCAGTGATGATGGTATGTGGGAGACCAAATCGACAGATAATGTTGCATACCACAAAGTTGATCACTTTCTTCGTTATGATAGTAGCAAGGGGATCGGCTTCACCCATTTGGTAAAGTAATCACCTGTAATGATGGCGTACTTCACACCACCTTTAGCTGAGGTAGAGACCCAATAATGTCAATGCCCTATATTGCAAATGGCCATGGAATGACCATTTGAGTTATTTCGGTAGGCGGGCCTCTCGGGATTCGAGCATGCTTTTGGCATCTATCACATTTCCTGGCATAATCTGATGCGTCGCGATTTACAGTCGGCCAATAATAACCATATAGGAGTACTTTCTTAGCAAGAGCTTGCACCTGGTGTGATCGCTACATTCTCCTTCATGCACATTATGTAATACCCGTTTGATTTCATCATGGACGATAAACCAGAGTAAAGGAACAGAGTACCTACTTCTATACAGGACTCCATTCTGAATAGTGAACCGCGAATCCTTTCGAAGAACTTGTCTTTTCTTACTCCTACGCTCTGGCAGGGTCCCATGCTCGAGAAAGTTCCAGAATGGAGTTATCCATACTTATCAGGTGTGGCTTCAAATACTCAGTCGGTCTCCATTTGATCAATACTCGAGGAAGATAATGTCTCAATGGGATTGAGTCCTATTTGCTGTGCCTCACCGGTACTAGCTAACTTTACTAAGGAATCAACCTTCTGATTGTGTTCTCGGGGTATGCAATAGATGACATGATAATCGAACTAATTCAATATTTCCCGAGTCTGAGCAAGATAAGCAGCCAATCTCCGATCTTTGGCCTGGTATTCCCCCTGAACTTGGCACGTGACCAATCGTGAATCGCAGTAAATCTCTATAGACAAGTAGGGCTTCGTATTTGACCTCGTTGTTGATCGCACGAAAATCGAAATTCAAAGCATAGCATATAGATCGGCCTTAGGGAGTTTCAAGTACAACCCCAGCGCCTGAGCAGCGGACATTTGACGCACCATCAGTATGTAGCTTCCGGACATATTTAGGAGATTCATTGGATGCGGGCAAGTCCTCCGAGATAGTGAATTCGACGATGAAGTCTGCTAGGACTTGTCCTTGAATAGTTTTCCTCGGTGTGCAACTGATGTCAAACTAACTCAGCTAGATATTCCACTTGAGTAACCAACCAGACGTCTGAGGCCGCGTAAGGACCTGTCATAAGGGTTTGTCAGTGTAGGTAGTGATAGGATGAGCCTGAAAATTGGGGCGGAGCTTCCTTAAGGAAATGAAAAGATAGTAAGCTAACTTCTCCAACTTCGAATAATTTCTCTCCGCTCCGATCAGTCGTTTGCTGACGTAACGGACTAGCCGTTGTATCTGGTCCTCCTTTCGAATTAAAGAAGCACTGATTATGTTTTCTGACCCGCCAAGTAGATGTACAATCTCTCGTAATCAACAGGCTTTGACAGAATGAGTGGTGTGGATAGGTGTTGAACCAGTGCTCGGAATGTGAACTCACATTCTGTAGTGCATTCAAAGTTCTGTTTCCCCTTTTTTGATTAGATTAAAGAAGGAATGCATTTATCAGTGAATTTTGAAATGAACCTGCTCATTGTTGTTACCTACTCACCGAGGCTCTGAACTTGCTTTATAGTTCTTGGAGTCTTAAGCTTTCTAATTCCCAGATTTTCTCGGGATTGGCTTCGATTCCCCGAGCATTGATGGTGAATCTAAGGAACTTTCCAGATACGACCCTAAAAAGTGACACTTCAACGGATTGAGTTTCATCCTGTACCCTCAGAGGATGTTGAACATCGTTTCCAGATCTTTGATATGATTGATGGAGAATCATGAATTTATGAGCATGTCGTCTACATATACCTCCATAGTTTTTCCGACATGGTCAGCAAACATTCGATTAACTAGCCATGGTAAGTTGCTCCAGCATTGTTGAACCAAATGGTATGAATTTGTAGTATTAAATTCCCAGATCAATGACGGAACTGGTATGCTCCTGATCGGGCAGGTGCATGGGAATCTGATTGTAGTTGGAATATGCATCCATGAAGGATAAGAGCTCGTGTCCGACTATTGAGTCTACAAGTTGACCAATCTGGGAAAGTGGAAAACTATCCTTGGGGCAAGCTTTATTCAAGTATAAGTAGTCAACGCAAGTTCTCCATTTCCCATTAGGTTTCCTGACCAGTACAGGGTTGGACACCCAATTTTGATATAATGCATCTCGGATAATATCTACCTCTTCCTTTAGGGTGGTAGATCTCTCTAGATCCATACCATGCCTTTTTTGCTTGACTGGGACATGACGTGGGTCAATACTCAAAGTGTGGCTCGTGATGTTCAACAAGATCCTGCACATGTTGGAGTGTGTCTAGGCAAACACATCGAGGTTTGCCCGGAGAAATTCAACCAATTCCTCCTTCACCTGTTGGCTTTGCTGAGATCCAATCTTTACCATTCTAGAATCGTCATCATTGTCAATTAGAACATCAATCTTCTACTCTGCCGGAGAAGCCGGACTGTCTTTGACTTCGTCCTCGCTTTTAGTATCTCTTGGGTCAAGATCTCTTGGGAATTGGTTGTGGTTCCCGGGCCTTGGCCCAGGCGTTAATTGTCAATTATTTGCAAAGCGGACGTAGAGAGATTCATCTACGCCCTTTCCCTTCTCTTTTCGCTACGCCTCCTGTAGCTCAGCAAGATAACTGACCCATCCAATAGCCTGGTCTCCCTGAATGACTCCGACTCCATTGTCGGTAGGGAATTTCAAAGTTAGACACCAAGGATGATAGAAGCCTTGAACTCAGCAAGGGCCGGTTGGCCCAAGAAAGCATTATACGGTGAGTCAATATCCAATACAATAAACTATAATATCTAGACACTCCGGTGCTCTCCATCTCCCAACTCTACTGGTAGCTCCACCATCCTATTCGGTATAGTCGCACTCCCATTGAAGCCATGAATACGAGACTGAAAAGGATTCAAATCTTTCGCCACCATCTTCATTTGATCATAGGCTCGCTTAAAAAGTATGTTCACTGAACTTCCACTGTCCATTAAGATCCTCTTCATCCAAGAAGGACCTATCTGAGCAGAAATGACTAGTGGATCAATGGTAGGGGCTTCGATTCTGTCAGCATCCCTGTTTTGAAATACGATGTCGTCTGTCATCGTTTTCTGTTGTTTTGCTGGAGCCCCGTCTTCCAAGTCACTACAACATTCGAAGCTCGCATGCCTAATAGAGTTGGCATAGGACTCCATTTCCCTCCAGCTCTGAACCACTGGATGAGGACCACAACTAATAGTGTTAATAACTAACCTTCCGCCAGTATACGCGGGTTCCTCTGGTCTCACCTGATTTGGTATTTGATTTTGATTTGATCGACCCGCACCTCCAGTCTGTGGCGCCTGAACGGACAACCCCAACTTTCTTTCTCAAATCAACTTCTCGATGATATCCTATAGATGATGACACTTGTTCGTGTTGTGGTAATAACTATCGTGAAATCTATGAAACTTCCCAGTTTGAGTCTGTTTCTCTGACGATTGCTTCGAAGTAGGTGTCTTATATTGGATAGTATTACAAGTTTGCAAGTACAAATTTTCTACAGATGTATTTAAAGGACTATAGGTGTCAAACATGGGAGCTCTACGTCACGCTCCGCTATTCTGGTCCCGCTTCCTACCCTGATTTCCATCGCCTTTCTGTTGATTCTGCTTATTCCAAATATTGAACTACACCTTTGAGGAACTCTCCCTGGTTCATTTCACAGCAACAATGCATTATATTCCTTCCACACTAGGTCTTGCGTCATCCTTTTTCTTAGACTATTTCGCATCCTCTCTTCTCAAGAACTGAGCTACCTTGGAATAAAATGGTCCAATGATGAAGGGGGTTTTCTGACCAGCCAGTTGCCAAACTCAGAATCGAGATCGATTCCCTTAGTCAGTGCCATCAAAATGGAATTGTCGTTAGGGTTGCTAATCTACGTGCATGCAGCATGGAACCTCTCTAGGTGACGTCCAAGTGTCTCTCTATGAGCTTGAGTGACATTGGATAAGGTATTAACATCTTTGGGCCTCATGACATGCATGCGAAACTGCTCGACAAACTTCATTGCCAATTGGTCGAAACATGAAATAGATCAGGGTGGTAGGCGAGTAAACCACCGAGTCACGATGCCCTCTAGGGAGACTGGGAAAGTTGAACATTTAACCGCATCATCGGCCCATGCAGAATTCATCAACCATTCATACTTTAAAATGTGTTGATTAGCGTCTGGGCTCCCTTCATAAACATGTAGGGTTGGCATTCTGAATCGCCGAGGCGGTTCAACTTAGAGGATGCCATCGGTGAAAGAGGGAAGGACTTCGGAAGATTCCCCAGCCGTCATTTGTGAGCCCTTGGCTTTCACAGATCATATGACGGATCATTGTCAGGATGTTTGGAATCTAGACATTCTGGGCATGACGAGCCAAGGTGTGGTCGGGTTCCATAATGCGAGGATGGGCTGGGCGTGGTCGAGGGTCCATATCTTACCTCCTTGGCTCTAGGTCTTTAGGAACATAAGTCTCAGGAGTATAATCACGCTGGTGGTGGTTCAGAATAGTTTGGTTTCGGGTGTCAACTTCCAACTCAATGGCAGCAGTAGCAGCACGGTTGTCAATAGTGTGATAAGGAATCGTCCCTTCTCGGGAGAAGGGTCCGGTCTTGTGGCTGGTTGACGGACCAACTCTCGGTTGCCCAAAATTCAAAGTTCGCTGATGTTTGGTAGCCTATGCATAGCTTCCATCCAGCCGTGGGCACGTGGATCTGTGATTGTAATCAAAAGAAGCTGAAATTTCAGTAGATGAGTAGGAAGCCTGATCCCTTCTGGATATCCTTCGTCTTTCACGGTTCGGCCGATTGGTTAACTCCGCGTTGGCACGAAGCTACTGGATAAGCTACTGGTGGTTTTGAGTCAGCTCTTGCATCAGTAGTTGGAACTCCTCCCTAGTGACAGGCCTTGTGGATTCGAAGGTCCAGCAGCGTTTTGGTCTGTAGAGGGAAGTTATACGGTATTCTACATATCTCGTCCTTCTGGATCTGCAGCGGTTGAGGTAGTCCTGGTAGAGACAATGGTGAATAGCGAAGTTCTTTCCTAGACTTGTTGTAAATCTGAATAGGATGGAAGAACTTCTAAGCTTGAGATCTGGATCTTCTCCTTAGATTCTTGCAATCTAATATCAGTAGAAGATCCAATGAGCAGGAGAAAAGCTGGGTTTTCTCTGTGAAAGCACCTAAATTATTGTATCAAAATTGGACACAACACTCTTTGGATGTGTTTGAAGAGATAAAATGAAGAAAGTAAATGTAAAATGAGGCAGGTCAAATAAATGCACCAATCAACAGATTAGAAAAAATGCAAAAACACAACAAATTTAGAGTGATTTGGCATATTGCCTACGTCCACTATGAAATGATTGATGTTTATTGAATTTGACTTTCTGATCACAAGAGATTACAACAGCACAACTAAAGTATAATAGTGATTTCGGCAAAGTATCAATGTAGAGAAGCCAAAATTCCCATTTATGGAGGCAATGAAGTGCTATTTATAGGCGTAGGTTAGAAAAATCAGATTTAGATCTTGGAATACTCCTTCTTACATGCGGGCGGGCCCACGTGATCAATCCGAGGTAGATTTGGATTGATCCCTGATCGATACGTGTACATTTTGTATCGATAAAAATACCTCCATTTGACCCGAGATCGATCATACACAAGCCCTTGTGAAAATTTGATGGCATTTGGATTTGTACATTTTGAGTTATGATCGATCCAATTTTTACTTTCATCTAGTTGGCGTCTTTGTATCAATCATATACATATCAATCAACTTCGGATTGATGCCAATTCATGTCGATCAGCTGCACTTTGATGACATTGAGCTGCAATCCAAGAGTGATCCACTTTTCATGTCGAGCGACTGCTTCTTCCCCTTTTTCGTGCTTTGTTCGTATCGACCCTGGGAAGCGCTCTTTGTATCTATGAATAGAGGGTCAATTCGTATCGATGCTTTGTGCTCCAGTTGGTATCGTTCCTTTGAAGTTGCTTCGTATCAATAGCCTCCGCTCTAGTTCTTATCGATGTTTGATAACACCTTTGTATCGATCCTTTGGATACTGCTTTATGTCGAGGTCACTTGATGGATTCATATTGATTACCATGGGCCACTTCGTATTGATGGAAAGCATTAGTTTCGTATCGATCCATTGGCTGATTGATACAAACTAGGTAGGAGGGAGATCGATACAAAGTAGTACGAATAGAATGGATACGTAACGTCAACCGTCGATAGATACGAAGAGGATCGATCATGATGGATACGAAATGGAGAAAACATGATGGATACTAAATGGAGTAAACATTGATGGATACAAACCGATGTCTTTTCCCTTGATTTTGATCGATCCATATCTTGAGCATACGAACTTCGATTGACCTAAAATTTGGAATGTTGGCTTCTACAGCTTTGCTTGTTGTGTCACGTTAACTAGCTTGATCCAGACTTGAGAAAAATTTACTAGTATCCATAGTGAACCTGTGTATACCCAATCTTCGAGACGAACTATCTTCGGTTTCTAATCTCAGTTTCTCCTTTTCTTATCATTTCCTTTTAAAGTCCCTATTAGCAATCTTTGATCTCAATTTCTCATTTCCTTATCATTTCGTTGTAAATCAAAATATATTTTAGAATATATTTAAAAATATTTTATAAAAGTTTTCTAAGGTTTAAAATGTTCATAAACTATATTTAAACTATTTTACAAAGTATCAAAATATTTTACAAAGCATTAGATTTTTAAAACATTTTAAAATAAATAGGTTTTCAGAATATACTAGATATGTCGACATATAGATGGATTGAATGTCGATATACATGCTGTAGTTTTCAAAATTCAAATTTGAAATGAAGTGTCTACTAGTTGTAAATCTTTGCAAATAGACATGTTTGTTTATTCTTTATATATATGGGGTTTCCAAATAATTTTTTAATAACTACTTTTTTATTATTTTCTCTCTTCTTACTCTGTAAAAATTTCTATTAAAAATATACCGAAGTTTCTCAAATTTAAACTAGAATCAATTCAATCTTCATCGTATTAATTCTCTACTATTTACTCTTTGATTTCAATCATCTCTCTCACTCAATCAAAGATCAAAGTAATGTCCAAGAGGCTATAGGATCAATTGTATCCGAAGATCAAATATTTCTTTGGAAAAACCATTAAAACTATAGTTATAGTTGATTGGGTGTGATTGTGTCCCGATTCAAATCAATTGAGTGTGCTTGTTGTCTCGAAAATCCAAATGGGTGTGGTTGTATCCTAAGTCAAATAAAGAGAGTGTACCTATAGCTCTAGAAATCTAGAGGGTGTGTCTCATAGCCTTGAAATTGAGATTGTATTAGGTTTTCCATCTGCCCGTTGAAAGATTGGCATTTGAAAATAAATTTGTACAAGCAATTATATGAGACTAGACATAGGGTAACTCCGAACTAGTATAAAATCTCTAATGTGATCTCTTTGATTCTCTATTTTTATTTTATTGCATTTATATTTATCTATATTTAAAAATGTGATTGTTTATTCTGTGTTAATTAAGTATAATCTTAAAAGAATCAAAAAGAAATCCATTAAAGTTAGAAAACACTATGCACCCCTCTAGTGTTTAATTAAGCCTTAAGGTCCATAATTCCGCCATTAACATTTGATATCAAAACGTTAGGTTTTCAAATATTCGTAATTTGATTTTTAAAAGGTTTAATTGTCTAGTAATACTTTTAATAAATTTGCTGAAAAACAATTTTGTGAAACCAATATGTTTTAAAAACTAATTGTTTTTAAAAGTCACTCAATTTCTTGGAAATGTATGTTTTTAAATTGCAGGAACAAGTTTGTTATATGGTTGATGTTGAACAGACACTTGAAAATCAAATATCATAAATCAAGAAGGACAAGTGGATATTGAGTAGTGGATGTTTGGGATACATGACTAGAAATTCAGAGATCTTGAAAGATATAGTCTGTAAAGATGGTGGATCAGTAAATTTTAGGGACAACCAAAAGGATATATGATTGGCATCGGTAATGTCGGTAACTCTAAAATTCCAACTATTTCTAATGTTTTGCTAGTTAGGAATTTGAAACATAATTTGCTTAGTATTAGTCATTATGTGATAAAGGTTTTAAAATTAAGTTTGAGAAAGATAACTACCATATCAAAGATAATGAGTCAAACACTATCTTTGAAGATATTAGGAAATGTAACATCTATATTTTAAGTATGAAAATGTCCAGTATCAACTTATGTCTTTTGGCTGAATCTAACGACCCTTGGATTTGGCATAAAAAAATTTGGTCATTTGAATTTTAAAAACCTTTGTAAAGTTGCTAGATGTGAACTTGTTTGGAGAATTTCTAAAATAAGTTTTAATGTTAATAATTTATGTGATACATGTCAATTAGGAAAATTTCATAAGATTCCTTTAAATCTAAATATATGATTTCTACTTCTCATCCCCTCGAACTTCTTTATCTAGATCTCTTCAGACCATTGCAAATACAATTAATAAATCACATAGATATGTCTTTGTAATAATAGATGATTTTTCTAGATTTACATAGACAATCGTCTTAAAATATAAAAGTGATGCTTTTGAAATGTTTAATTTTTTTGCTAAAAGAATCCAAAATAAAATGTCAACTAAAATTAAAATGGTAAAGAGCGATCATGGAGGAGAATTTGAAAATGATAATTTTGAAAATTTTTGTAATAAGAAAGGAACAACACATTAATTTTCAAGAACACTATAACAAAATGGAGTAGTAAAACGTAAAATAGAACTGTACAAGAATGTGCTAGAACAAAGTTAAACAATAGTGAATTACCTAAAAGTTTTTAGGCTGAAGCAGTTGCTATAACATGTTACATTTTAAACAGAGTTCTAATAAGACTTTGACTAAGAAAAGTCCTTATGAATTATTTTACAATAAAATGACTAAAATATAATATTTTTGAGCTTTTGGGAGTAAATATTTTATGTTAAATACTAAAGTTAACTTGGAAAATTTTGTTGCTAATCCAGATAAAGGTATTTTTCTTGGTTATTCTAATAGAAGCAAAGCTTATAAAAATTTTAACACCATTTGATGAAAATTTTAAAATCAATAGTACCAATATTGATGTGGAAGAACATATTGATAATGAAATTACTAATAATAAAAATAACTATAACACCAAAAATATACATCCAAACAAAAAAACAGAATATTTGAAAGACAACCCTATAGAAAATATTTTAGGAAACATAGAATCTATTATAAAAATTAGAAATCAAATAAATAAAATGAGTAATGTTGCTATTATTTCAACTATTGAACCAAAAAATGCTATGGAAGCATCATTAGATGATTCTTAGATTCTTGCTATGCAAGAAGAACTGAATCAGTACATCAGAAATAATGTTTGGAAATTTGTTCCAAGACCTGAAGATAAAACTATAATAGGTACTAAATGGGTATAGTAGAAATAAAATGAATGAACAAGGAGAAGTCATTAGAAATAAAGCACATTTAGTTGCTCAATGTTATAGTAAAGAAGATGATGTTTTACTCCTATAGCCAGATTAGAGGCTATTAGAAATTTACTTGTTTTTCAACTCGTAGTAATTTTAAATTATTTCAAATGGATATCAAAAGATCTTTTTAAATGGATTTATTAAAGAAGATGTATGTAGAATGTTTGCACCAAAAGTTGGCACAAGCACCCAATAGATTTTATGTAGGGAAATAGATGAAGAAATCAAAATTAAAATAGAGGAAACAAGCAGAAAATAAGTAAAAAAGCAAGGAAAAACATATTTATAGTGGTTTGGCATTGAATGCCTACATCTATTTTGATGAAATAACTTTACTAATCACTTGAATTCCTGAGTACAAGAGGGATCAGATCGGGATCCGTAATTACAATAGAGTACTAGCAAAATAACAGCATAAAGATCCCTAAAATTAACACTGTATTAATAGGAGTAGATGATCGAATATATTTCTTAAAATTCACCGGCAGAATCTCCAAATGTAGACAAGGTCACCCAGAAAATTTCGAGGCCCAATTCCCAAAGGAAGCGATCAGGGCCGATCGGTCTAGATGACCAATAAGGGTCATGCGAACCTTCATGTAGGTCCATCTTAATGTTGGATTTGTGTTTCTAAAGTTGTTTGTATAGTTTCTTTCATGTTTTAAGAGATATTGATCAATTCACATTGAATTCTTAGTTGATGTTGTTTATTGCTATAGTGATACAATCCAATCCCCTGCCAAGGGGAAGGGATTGGTAATGATCCCCTGCCTAAGGGAGATACAAATCCAACTTAGAGTATTCTAGAGAGTTTATCTCTTTGCTTTGCTCGATCGTTGCTTTACAATATGGTATGTGCTTGATCTCCAGTCTCTGTGATCACCTCTCTGGGATGCTTACCTTGTCTATCATCGAGTGTAACTTGTCCAGTCAGTTTGAATATAGCCGGGTCAAAAGGTTGGATAACACTTGCCCTCCAAAGTACGTCTTGTTTCAATCATGACATACTTTGAATCAAAGCAAGTTAGAGTCACCGGAAAGCATTTCATTCTGTTTCTTGAAAAGTCATTATCCCTCCGTTGAATGGTCTTTTCGAAGAGTCATATCTCTCTATTGATTGTGACACTTGGTCGATATTAGTTAGTATAAATCCGGAGTGTAATCCCTATTCTTTGTCTATGCTTGGTTCCATTGAACATGTTAGTTAAGCTATTAGGCCTCGGCAATCTATAATGACTTCCTTTTTGAGAAATCTAAGTGAGATTCAATTCCCGTTGATTCAAGAAATTGAATGTTGGGTATGAACAGGTGATTGTTCATTCATGTACACACTTTTGTCATTGGCTTATGATCATGTTTACACATTCATGGGTTGTTGCCAATATCATGTAGTTGAAACATATTTGCATCGCTTTATTTTTCATCATCCATTCACCTTTTTTAAACAATAGTAAGGGGCGTTCGATAACAATCCCCTAAGCATAGGGATCGGTACCAATCCCTTGGTCTAGGTGGATTTGAACAAATTTCGAGCCCAAGTAAGTGGGTGGTGTATCATATATAAGCCAGTCACTTAGCTTACTTCTCTTAGCTTCGATCACTTACATCTATAACTGAACCGATCACTCATATTCCTTTAAACATGCTATTAACGAGCCTAAACTCGAGAAATTCATCAATCCATCGAATCCATTTATCGATTTAAAACTTCCTCATGTTCTACAACTTTCGCCACCACCTTCAATTACATGCAAGCATCTAACTCTACTCAATCTTTCCCTAAATCAAATCGAACCCAATACTCTTGCTCCATTCCTTTTAACTTTGAATTCTTCCTCGTTGATCGAGTTACATCTTTATATAGGTGGGTTTCGTTTCGGTTGTATTCAATTCAGCATTGGATTATAGGGTTTTCATTGCGATGAGAAAATGAAATTATTCACATTGGTGAATTTAGATCTAGGATTTGGAAGTATCGAGTTGAATGGTTGGAATTGAGTAGAATTCAAGTTGCTTTTGTGTATTGGTGGAATGGAGTGGCAAACTTTTGTATCTTCCGATGGTGATAGGTGTTTATGTGGAGCATGAATTGATGAGGGAAGATTGGCGATGTGATGCGATTGGTTGTAGTACTTCGAATTTGAAATGGATCAACCCAACATGGTGGGATCGGTCGCTTGATGGAATGGATGGATCGGTTATTGTGATGTGGCGAAGTTAATGGAGCGGCCGTGGATATAAGACAAAGGGTTTGGTTGATTATTGAGATGTAGGGATCGACGTGAGAAGGATCGGTTGTAAGCAAATGGGGCTTGAAATTGGACAAGGCGAGACCGCCTAGGCAAGGGATTGGATACAATCCCCTTGCCTAGAGGGAGTTAACCATTTCTTGATTGAGAACATGGGTTAGAAACTTTCATATGACCATGAATTCGAGCGTGAACAATTGAGACTCGAAACAGGACTACAGACTTAAACTAATAGCCTATAGTCTCAAATTGAATGTATTTGATTGTAACCAAATTGGTCGTGAACACCTAAGAACGGATTTTTATAGAGAAGTAAGTGAAGAAAATAAAATTAAAATGAGGAACAGATCAAGAAAACAACAAATAAAAAGCAATAACCAGATACACAGAGATTTATAGTGGTTCAACGTTATATGCCTACGTCCATTTTGAAGATTATCTTTATTGATCACTTATAAATCTGATTACAGCAGCAAGGAATAGAGAAAACTTGACTACAATAAAGATTAAAGTAACCACTAGTGTAAAGATTATTAGAGTGGCCCATTAGGCCAGTATTTATAGAAGAAGACAACCACCAATCTCTCTGAAACTTCGACTATAGGACATTCTGATCCATATGGCCCACCAGAGGGGTCGTTGGACCCAAATCCCAATGAAGAGGGATTGGTATCAATCCCTTCAACATCTAAATTTTAGGCAAGGATCCCTATGGTGGGTTCTGCATTCTTAAATATGTTGGCCTTTCAAATCTTATGTTATTTGGACCAAAGGAGCTCAAGTTATTACACGATCTTTGACTCAACATTGCTTGTGTGCTATCTTTTGCCAATCCTTTTCATGGGATGTATACCGATCCCTCCATATTTTTCGTTTGATATGAGATCCCTAGGGTATTTCCCTAGGATCCATATGCCTTACTCTCCAAATCTCATATACTTCGAACTCATGGATGTCGAGATAATGATTGTTGTATGTGAGAATGTACTTGGACTTTGATGAATGCCGACCCCTATCTAATGAAGTATGCTAATCCAATGCAACCAATCATGTCGATCCCTTTTTTCTGAGCCGAAGTATGCCGACCCGTATTTATCACTAAAGCATGCTAATCCCTCTTTTATAAAATATGCCAAGCCATCCTAACCAAATACGCCAACTATATCGAGGCATCTTAACCAACTATGCTGAGCCCTCCTTTATGAAATGAAGTATGTCGAACCCTCTATAAGAGCTAACCCTTACCGATCCCTTCCATTTGATAAGCTATATTCCATAGTTTAAGCATTTACATGGTTTATCTACCAATTCCATTCAACTCTAACTTCACACTACCATCTATACTTGTCTTTCAGGTCGCACAATCTTTGCTCCAGAATCGTCAGCCTTGACAGTAGTCGAATCTAACTCGTGCAATCAGTTCAATATAGCTGAGCTAGAATGCTGGATAACACTTACTCCTCAAAGTACGTCTGGTGATTAACATGATATGCTTTGAATCCGAAGAATCTTGAATTGTCAAAAAGAGGTCCATCTAGCTTTTTGAATGATAGTTATTCCTTTGTCGAATCGTTTTCTCAACGTAATAATTTTCGTTGATCGCCATGACGCTTGGTCGATTTCCAATAATATAAATCCAGTGCCATCTTTTGTCAATATATATAAGTCTAGTTCTGCAAGACTAATAAGCTTTCATTGTCTGGTCCAGCCCTAAACTTGAAGGTTTCAGGTTTGATTTCAATTTCTGTCGATTTCAAAAAATTGAACTTTTGATTCATATATGGGCGTGCTCATATATATGTTTTTGTTGTTGGCACCCAGACGTGTTCGAACACTTATACGACATTGCCAACTTTCATAATATTCTTTATGTTCATGCTTATAACCAAACCATTACAACCATTTTTGTTTTTCTTTCTCCTTTTTTTTTTGAGGTTTATAGGGGTCGGCATGCATTATTCCGGTGCCTCTTCAAGCCCAAGCCAATAGGGATTGGTGAGCTTCTCTGCCATCCCTCTTTCCTTATTACACATTCAACGTTCTGGGTCGAACCCTCTCCTATATTTATACCAACCCTTCATCCCTTCTATTTTCACTTCTCTCATTCTCTTGCCTTTGCACTGAACCTTTGTTTCTAAGTCATGAAAATGATCTTCTCCAATCTCGGGCCTTAAATCCATCCATGATTCAACCTTTCTTACAATCTTGTTTCTTCTTTCCTTCCAATTCAGACATCTCCAATTACTCTCCTCCATCTTAATTGAAACATTCATATAGGTAAGATTTCAAAATACAACCCTAAATTATATAATGAGATTTCTGAGCACTAAGTTGTTGGTAATTATGATGGCGTTCGAGGCCGTGATGACAGGAGGCCTGGGAGAGATGAATGATTAGCGAATAGGATTCGGTAGAATGAACTAGGAGAAGGAAGAGGGGATGAAGACAAAAGATGAGGATTTGGCATTGGACTTCGAAGGAAGGAAGGTTAGGAGTATAAGAATGAAGATATATGTGAACATTGCAGAGGCAGGGATCGACAGTTTGTGGTAGGATTGGGATCGGTGTTAGTGATCTTGGGTGAGGGATTGTAAGGGAATGTTTCGCTAAGGGATCGGTCATGGAATAGGGACCGAGCCTGACTAGAATGAAACTGTATTGACTTAAGCAGTATTAAGCCAAACCCTACCTTGATGAGCATGAAGGGATCGTATATAGAAGCCATGGGACTAGGATCGACATAAACATTGGAATCGGCATTCCCTGGTCAAAGTGAGGGATCGATATAGAATCTTTGGGATAGGGATCGACATATTCATTGGGATTAGCATAAAGTCAAGGATTGGATCTTTGAACTTGTAAACTAATCTAACCTAACTTGTTTAAACAATCACCATTAATTTACCTTAACGAGCTTGGACATGTGATGGCGATGAACAAAAAAACATGCATCATCACTGTCAAACTCGAGATTAGACAATCAAATTCCTGGAACTTTTGATAAAGACTAAAAAAAATTCATATGGACTTAAGCGACAAACTTGGCACTCTGATATGCTGATAGTTAATCCCAAAGCTTTCATAACCAATCAATCTTTTTGCTAGTTGAGAAGGTCAGCGATGACGGTCACTCTAGTCGAACCTCTAAGTTTCATCATTTTACTTCGCTTTTCTGATTTTAAACTATTTATATTTGTTATACACTGCACCAGCTCACACTTAATACAGGGGGAACAAGTTAACTTTTCTAACCTCAATTATCTACTGAGAATAGCTAATATTGATTCCAGACGCTCAGAGCATTTAGCTGGTATGTCTTCTGATTCGACGATGTAACACATCGATTCTAAAGCAAAATCAAGTTCTGCAAGTATATTCGACAGACTTTCTCTCAGCTATTAAGAAGAATAGACGGAAGTTTCCAGCCCATTAGTTGACCTTTTCTTAGATGTTCTGGTTCTCCCAACGGAATATGTAAGTTTTGCTACTAATGCAATAGAGGGTGCTATTCATCTAAATAACCTAGTAGACTCACAGTGCTCCCAAATTGGTGAGGCTGCTCTTCGTCGGCTATGTTCTATTCATGGAATTCCATTTGTAGACATTTTGGTTCCATCAATAAATGACAGGCCTCACTTGCCCCTAGTAGGGTACACAGCGTGTAGTAAGTTTATGTGCTGGGCCAGATGCGTACTGTCCTTTAACTTGTTTACTCGAGAGATGCTGAGATAATTTGGAACAGCACCCACTCAACTTCATCTAAATAGTTACGCCTTTATACATTGAACCTACTTGCTATTTATGAGCATTCTATTTTGTCCGCCAACTCCCAAATACATAACATTCATTTACAACTTCAAATGGCGGTCGAGAAGTCCTTTTTATGTTTTTCTTGAACCTTCACCGAATTTCCATGTCTTGACAGGTACTTGGAATAAACTTTCTTTTCTAAACACGAGTGGTTCTATATATGATGTTCACCGGGCTTTGTGAGGCGATGGTTGGAAGGACGTAAGTGTTGCCTTCATTTTATTTTCACGTTCGCTAATCCAAGTCATAACTTTTCCTTTAAATCTGCTAACATCTAGGATTCTTTTAGGTGTTCGCACATGTCTTAAAGGCATCAAATTTTCAAGAACAATTGTTGCCATTTGCGCTTTCCCCATCGAAGACAGGGACATCAAACTTCTTGTAACTGATGATTTACTATCTTTATTCGGGCCGTTGGAGGAAGGCCTTAGCATCGGGCTCTTCAAATGTGGAACATTGATCGAGGAATGTTGCAAAGCAAGGAAGGGATGCTATCAATCCCGTCGTGCCCCCACCCGAGGGAACTCGGGATGGCATTGAAGATTGTAAAATTAGGATTCCCAGGCTGATAAATCTGGCGACGTGGATGTAGGCCCAAGGAAGGCTCCTATGGTCGAACCATCACAAGACCCATAACCCTAAACACCTACTAAGAGAAAGAAAAGGCTGGCATACAAACTTTGTAGAAGAAAGATCGCTATGTATCCAAAATTCATTATTACTTCTGTTGAAGAAGAATCATCTTCTCAATACTTGGAAAGTTCAGTGAAGGGATTTTCAAATCTTCAAATTCCAGATTATATCATGGCCTACGACTCTCCAAATATCAACTTCGAAGGAATTAATTCTCCTACTAGGAGCGGTGAAGGCATTCATCCTTTTGGAAAGAAGAGAGAACGCCTATGAGCAAGGCTAGAGCCACCGGTCTGTCAAGAGGAACACCAGGACACTTACGACCATATGCACTTTAGTATGCTCTTTAACAATCTTTTGTATAATAATCACTCACATGTTCTCATTTGGTCATTGTAGGTGCAATGACTCATTCCCAGGCCTTCGATCGCTTAACAGGTTCGTCATAATATTATCGATCTAGCCGGAATTCAGAATATGACCGGTGTAGGGAGAAAGACAAGGGACGGGATAAAAGCTACCATTCATGGGAATCCTCTTCTTTTAGGCGAAAGCCCCAGTCCCAGATATCGCGCCAAAGAGAACGGCACAATTTTCCTACTTGTAGCAGAGACCAACCTCCTTACTACGGCCCTCAAATCGCCACATCACATGAGCAACATTCTAGCTCCTTAAGCTCTAAAAAATCCTGCCAATGTAGATCAAGTAGACATCCAATTGCCAGTTCTGATCCGCCTTTGCTGGCTACTACTCCTAATGTTTCTATAGCCGAGAAATTGGACGAGCTCAAGGCCAGTTTCCTAAAAATATGCTTTGACGAACTAAAATTCCTTCATACAATGCATGCGATTCTGTGGCACGCTGAAGCGAGTTCTCTTGCATGTGTTAATGATGTGTTCATGCAACATGAATTGTTTCAGCATCTAGCGAAATAATCTCTGAAGTGTCCATTGAGCGACAGTATGAAATAGACCACTACAAGTTAGAAGTGATATATGATAAAGACATAATCAAACATCAGAATGTCAAATTGTTAGAACTGAAAAAGCAACTTGCTGAAGTGGAAAAAATGCTACGGAAACAGCGGATGCGGTGAGCCATTTAGAAACTTTTTATAAAAAGAACTCGATGATGCCCTCAACCATAGTGGGGCACTTACTCTAGAAAAAGATTCCTTGCAAAAGGAAAAGGATATTTTGGCCTTCCATATCGAGGAATTTGAAGAGCTTCCCAAAAAGAAAAGGAGGAGAATACTGAGGCCCAGAAAGAATCATAGAGGTACTACGAAGAGGCTGTCGTAGCCAGAAGTCCAAAAATTAAGTTTGATGCGCAGCTCGCTAAAATTGAAGCTCTTAATGAGGAGGCTCGAGAAGAAGGCTGCAAAGAAATGATTGAACAAATTGAATCCCAAGTGGAAGCCGCTAAAGAGTCTGGTAGGCATAATATCAAGGACTTGTTCGATCCGTTGATCATTGAGTATAATGCCGAAGCCCTTATACACCGTGACTTAAGTTTTCTTGGCGAGAGTTACATTGAATCACTTATTGAAGCTTGGGAATAAATTATTGAGACGAAAAAGAGAGAATTGGGTGGAGCTGAGCTCACTGAAGAAGAATTAGCGCGGGAGATTCTTCATGGAAACGAACCCTTGGATTTGGCTGCCGTGAAACTTCGATATTGTAATTTTTTGCACCAACCGAAAAATGGTAACATATTGATGGATCTCCAAGGGTTGATCCTAAGGGTCCCTCTTCTTCCCAATCAGCCGGAGTGCCAGTCACCCTCGACACGAAGTAGGATTTGGTCGATGATCCAGAAAAGCTCAGCTACCAGTGCAAGGTGTTTTCCCCTATGTTAGAAAGAGGTACCCCAACAATCACGAAGAGTCAACTGGATAAAGGTATTTCACTTTAATCCTCAATTTATGAAAAGTTTTATTCTTCGCGCCCAATGATTTTAGACTCATCTCCCTGTTTTAACAAAATTTTCAAGTCTTCTAGGTCCTAATTGAACACCTAAGAGTGATGCCGCTGTAGAGCAACAAGAGAAACCGACTGAGATTCTGGCAATTGTAGATGTACCATGGGTCGAAGATCTGCTCCCAGCGGATGAGTCTGACAATGTAAGGATCACCGATGCCTCCAAATACACCGATAAGATTAGCTTGAAAAAGCGGATTGAAAAGGAGGAGTTGCTAAAAAGAAAAGCTAAAACTGAGCATGTCGAGGTGGACATTAACGATCCTCATCTTGTGCCACTACAAGTTAATCCACCTAGCAGGTCGATTACCGGTGAACTTCCTCCTACCTCTGTAAGCTTGCGTGCTAAAGGCGGCAAGGAATCCAGAAAAAGAAGCATAAGCGACACTACTCCCAAAAAATCCAATAAAGAGAGAAAGTCCAAGAAATAGCCATCACTTCGGCTCATTGTGTATATTGTTTGCGTAGTCATTTCTTTCATTAGGTATGGTTGTATGGATATGAGCCCCGATCTTTTGAAATAACTTATACCACGATCTTAAAACCTGTTATGTGAATAAAAGTTTTTGTTTTCTGTTGAGCTTTTGTGTAAAATTTATTTAAGTACTTGAACAACTACTTTCCATTCAATGTACTTGTAATTCATTGTTTATGGATTCTGATAATAATCCACCAACTCTATCCCCAGGCCTCCAAGTGGTCATGGCTTCGAGTCATATTAAACACTAAGCCTGAGCCTTAGCATTACGCTGTCAAATTCAATGGATTTTGGGCAAGTATACTCTTGCCCTCAGTTTTAGCTTAGCGGGGTTAGATGTCAGATGGTCGAATTCAGTGAGTTTACATTCCTCCCGTCGATTTCAGGCCGAAGTTCATGGAATGGTGAATGGTCGAACTCCACTCATCTATTCATTCATTTTCGTGTCCGCACTTTCGGGAAAAGATTTATTTGATGGGTGGTCGGATTGCAACCAATTTATATTTCTACTCTAGTCCACACTCTGGAAACTCAGAGTTGTCTTGTGAGCGGTCGATTCACGCCCAATATATGTTTATAATCCAGTCTGCACTCTAGGGATTAGAGTTATCTCATGGGTGGATGATTCACACTCGATTTATGTTTATACTCCAATTCGCACTTTAGGGACGTAGAGTTATTTTGCGGATGGTCGATTCACACTCGATTTATGCTTATACTCCGTCCACACTCTAGGAAATTAGAGTTATTTCGAAGAGTGGTCGGATCGCACTCCCCTTAATTGATTGAACTGCCCTCCATGGTTTGGGGTTTGACAAAGCGAGTAATTGGTCATGTCAAAATCACCCTCACTTTATTTTAATCCTACAGTTTGGTTGGATTTATTTGATCATCAAATGGTTGGCTACATTTATTCCTCATTGTGCATCCCGTCAGTTGGACTATGAATGAGAGTTGCCAAACGAACAAGAGGACCAAGCTTATCTTATTTAGTCCCATTGGGAATTGGCATGATTGATTAATTTCAAACTTTGGAAGCCTATTCATACATACCGACATCAATCAGTTTCACTATGTAATTAGCATACAACACAACAACAAACATAAATATAAAGGAATCCCAAAACTTTATTCATTAAATGGAAAGGAATAACATAAACTGTCTTACTACACATTCAGAAAATCAATTGCTAAAGCAAATTACGAAAGCTAATACGACTGAAATGAACAAGTGTTAGCGCCAAAATTGGTCACTAACACCCAAATCCAGATGAAAGCACCAATCACAGTCACAGATCACAGATAGAATGTATGTAGAGAGCATAAGTATGAAGAATGGTAAAAATTAAAAAGAAAGTAGTAATAATACATGGTTTATAGTGGTTCGGCTGACTCCGGCCTACGTCCACTCTAGAAATTTTCTTTTTATTGATATGAGAATCAATTAAAGTTACAATCCATAATTTTTAAAGCAATAGTGGCAGAGTAGCCTTAATAAGGAAGAAGGAGGAAAACAGAATGAAGATTCCTTTTCTGAAGCCCCGCATGCTGTATTTATAGGCAAAACCCAAGTTACTAGGCTTCCTAAGTGGTCCAGACCCACCAAGACCATAGCCAATCCAAACCCCAAACACCATGACCGACCCCGAGTTTATAATATACCGACCCGATATCCCCTGGGCATGACTTAAAGCACGCCTATCCAAAACTCAGAGTAAATTAAGCTAGAACTCGGAGCGAAATGAAGCCGATCCTACCCTTAAACATGCCGATCCACAATTTTGTTGCCGACCTATTAAGGCTGAACCACACATGCCAAACCGCCAATGCCGAATCATATTTGGCCGACCCACCTTAACTTTTCTACCACGATCGAACAAAACATGTCGACTCGGTGATACGCAAATACCGACCCGAAGCAAATCAAAGATGTCGATCCCCTAAATGCGGACCCAATTTCCGAATGCCAACTCGAGTAAAATGAAGTGCTGACATGGAGCTACGAACATGCCGACCTGAAGCACTCCTCGAAGCCGACCCATCTTCTACCGATCCACTCTAACATGATCGACCCAGTTTCCTACTGATCCACTTCAACATGACCAACCCAGCTTCCTATCGACCCACTCCGATCACCGATCCACACTACCACCGATCCATACCACTACCGACCCACTTCATCATGACCGAACCACCTCCCTCCCGACCCAAAACCTTAACAACACCGACCGACTCGTATCGAGCCATGCTTGCCAAGTCATACTCACCGAGCTAGTCGTATCGGGCTATCTTAGCTTATGCACCATGACCGAACCATGCATGATCTCCTCTCCTTGACCGACCCATGTACAACCGAGCCACCTTGGTTGAGTGACCCACACTGAACCATCCATGGCTGATTGTCTATCCATCCAATTGACTCAAACCCATCGTATTCCAATCTTGATAAATGAGTAGTCGATATAGTTAAATCTGCCTGCCTATGGCCTTGCCAAAAGACGGGTTAACATTTGCCCCCCAACACATGCCTTGCTATTGGAAGGTGTGTTTTGAATAGTCTCAAATCCGATATAAAAAGTCATTGTTCCATTCATTATCAAGCAATTCCATCCACATCCGATAGTCTACATCACGACAGTTCCGAGTCGTTATTCAATTCCGAATCCATCCCAAATCCATTAACTGAATCCACGATCTCTCCAGATCATTTAACCCGAGTCCGGGACCTCTCGGGGTCCAGTAATCTAAATCGAGGACCTTGCCGGGTCCAAATCCAAAGCTGGGACCTCGTCGGGTCCTAAAATCCATATCCGAGACCTCACCGGGTCCAAATCCAAAGCCGATATCTGAATCTGATAGCCGAGTTCTAATCCATCCATATCCAATAACCAATAACCGAAGCCATAACCTCTTCGGGTCACTAACCAAATCCACGACCGCTTCGGGTCCATGTCCAAATCGTTAGATGTTCATAGCCATTATCCAAATCTGTAACCTCTCTAGGTTCTTGTTAAGCGTAATCCAGGCTTGGCGACCTACGTTAATCAATCCTTTGGGTATTCTTGGTTCAGTGTCCCCGAACGCTGAGTGATGCCATGGCTTATGTCCTAAGACAAATCCTGTTTGCTTCGGACCCTTGCTGAGCATAGTCCATACAAGATGACCTATTTTAGTAACCGATATATAATACAGGGCCTAAATGCTAGGACGAATCCTAGTCTCTCCAGACACTTGTCGAGCATAATCCATTCCCGACGACCTTTTAGCCAAAAACCAGATAAAATTCAATCAAAATTGAATTTGAAACCCAGATTCAAACCAGAAATCCATGTCAAAAGTCCAAATCAAAATCCAAATCAAAAATCAAGCATCCAAACCAAAATCCAAACCAGAAAACCAACAAAACTAGGAGTTCAAACCGAACTCCAAACCAAAGCAGAAAAAGCAAGTGTCTAAGCCAAAAAGAAAAAACTGATTTCATAAACTAGAGGGTCACGGTCTATCATCATCTCCGAGCGTACCTAAGGGTTATCTCCTTCCCCGTACACAAGTAAGTGATTTAGTCGTTTGCCCGAAGTTCTTTAATTATTTCAAACCATCACGATTAGTTGATGACCAACCAACCACCATTCCTTGTCCTCGCGCCATCGTCATTCAAGGTAGGCGGAGGCTACTCCTGCTCCACCACCGCATTTTGAGTTTCAACATATTGCCACAAATGACCATTCCTTACATGCTCCTCGATTATATTCTTTAGATGCATGCAGTTGTTAGTATCATGCCCGTCCAGGTCATGAAAGAGACAGTGTCTTTCCGATGCCCTTTCGCATTCTGAGGGTTCCCTTCTTGCCGGCGTTCGATGAGGAAAGCGATCCCGAGTATCCAAGTATAGCCGTTCCAATTTCTCATTCAGTCTTATGTAAGGGGATATATTGGTTCTCCCCAACGCTTCCTCTTCCCTTTATCCTTGTCATTACCCGAGCATTCACCGAATGGTTCTCCATCCTTAAGCATGTTTACTTCCTTTGACTTCATATCCAAACATGCATCCTTTTGTCGAAGAAACCTCTCAGCTTCGTGAAAAAATTCCCAAGATCCACTAGTGGATCCCGTATCAACGATACTTTAAAATTCGAAGTATCCCTGACTCTTGATACTACTGCCATCAAAACCATTGATGGATCTGGCCGATCCACCGAAGCAACTTCTGCATTAAACCGAGTTCAAAAAATCCTGAGCGAATTATTTTCCCTCTGTTTAACTAATATGTTTCTCATTATTGTCGTCCCCTTGGATGTGCATGAAAACTACATATATATTTCCCACTATTTTCGTCCCCGGCACTAATAATCTAACATAAGGGATCGACGTTTATTTACAACCATTGATTGAAGAGTTGAAAACACTGTGGCAAGAAGGAGTTGATATAGATTGCATTTAAAAAAATGAATTTTCGTACGTTCGCTTCTTAGTTATGGATATTGATGATTTTCCTACTTATGCAATACTTCAGGTTGGAGTATGGCCGATCGACTAACTTTCCCTTATTGCATGGAAGATATACGAGCATTTTCTTTACTGCATAGGAAGAAAATTTCATGGTTAGATTGTCATCGGTGTCTTCTCCATGTTAATCATACTTTTAGAAGAAATAAAAAAACTTTATAGCTGATAGAGTAGGGACTAGATAACCACCAATGATTTGGTCAAGTGAAGAAATATATGAACTTATAAAGGAATATCCAAAGATATATGAAATTGGAGTACAAATTGAAATTATAGGTAAATCGATGGTTCATAATTGGTGCGAATAAAGTATATTTTGGTAGTTACCTTACTGGAAAGATCTCTTACTTTGTCATAATATTGAAGTGATGCACAATGAGCAAAACTATATGATAATGCGTTTAATATAATTTTGAATGTTAAAGGGAAGACTAAAAGCAATGTGAAATCAGGACATGATATAGAAGAATTATGTAAGCGTCCTTCATATCAAGCCAAATGACACTAAAAAACCCAAAGCATGCTATGAGTTAGACAATAACCAAGTAAAACTTGTCTTAAAATGTATGGAAGGATTAAGATTTCCTGATGGAATTTGATCTAATCTTCATAAATGTGTCGACTTTAAAAACAATAAACCGAGTGGGATGAAAAGTCACGATTGTCACGCAATGATGGGAAATTGTTACCCGTAGTTTTCAAAGAAATGAAACTTGTAAAAGTTTGGATAGTGATAACAGAACTTAGTTTGTTTTATAAAGTACTTTGTTCGACTACGTTAAAGTTGAGCATCCACGTAAACTTGAAGTATATATTCTTATATCGCTCTACAAACTAGAGAAAATCTTTCCTCCAAGTTTCTTTAATGAAATGGAGCATTTACTTATTCTTCTTCCATCTAAAGCATGTCTTCGAGGTCTTGTGCAATATGGATGGATGTATCCATTTGAAAGGTAATAATATTGAGTATGTTAAATATTAATTTAGTTACATAAGTAAATTTAATTTGAAATAATTTTGTAATAGGTACTTAAATCATTTAAAGAAAAAAGTTAGACAAAAAGAATGAATTAAAGGTTCGATTTGAAAATCCCAAATTTAAGTGGAAGCTTCGTTCTTTTTCTCTTATTATTTCAGTGACCATGTGAACTTATCGTTTGAAAGTATTCCACCTAATGATGAAAGCTTTGAACATGATTCTTCTCAAGTAGTGTTAACCATGTCAAAGATGTTTAAACGACAAAAATTACCATGTAACAAAAGCATATGTACTTCTTAATTGTGCTCAAGTTGCACCATTGTTTAGGTATTGTTGCTTAATAATTCTCGATATGTGAATTTTTAAATTTATATTTATTTCAATCATACTTAAAGAATATGTGCAATATATATTATTTACAGTATTTACGAATCACAACATCCACATGACCATCTCAATAATGCTTTTACCGGTTGGTTTTCAAACTATGTTTATGATCTGAGAAATTATGTAGTCGATGAAGGATTGAAAAAATCTTACAATGCAACCAAAAAGAAATGTCAAGACATATCCAATATTCGTCGCCAAAGGATTTAAATTCAACACCAAAGAATATGATGCTGAAAAATTCACTACATATCGGTATTGTTAAAGGTAGTGATGATCCAGATGATCATATAAATGATTTTTACAACATGTTAATCCAGGTTTCGAAACTGACATATTTTATATAACTTGTAGAGAAAGTTTTTTTATTTAGATGCAATTGGTTCGGCAATGTTGCAGGTTCTGGAATCAATGTGCACTAAGATTATAATCATATTGAAATAAAACATAACTAACGTTGCCGTAAGTATGATCCTTTTGTATGGGCCAAATATGCACTACAAATTTATTTTACTTCGTATCCATATCTAAAAGAGATAAAGCAGATTGGTCAGCAATTTTTAAAATAAAGGAAAGATTTATATTTGATGGAAAGAATATTTCAAACAAATAAGCTTATCAAGAAGATCTTGAACAAAATAGTGAAATAATAATAACCGACGATCATACTGATTTTGAGCCTCTCAATGATGAATCAAATATTTTACTAAAAGCATTTGAGACTACAGAGGAAAATGATATAGAGCGTGAGACCGAGTCTGAATCAAAAAATGACGAAGACTAATTATTAATATATGTTTGGATAGAAGGTAATTTATGTCATTATTAATGTTACATGTTTTTCTCATAAAAAATGATATGTTTTTGCATAATAAAATGATATTTCTCGCATAATAAAGTGAAATGTCTATGACAAATATTATGTTGCTATGTCAGAGATCTTCACATTCATCAAGTTCCCCATCAATGACAAATATTATGTTACATGTCTTCTAGTCAGAGAGGGATTGGCATGGGAGGCGATGATGGCAACCCATAACAGTAGGTTGATCGTCCCATAGTCACATTAGTAAGTAAAGTGAGTGGGTAAGTAGCAAGTTTATTGCAACATCGTAAATATTTTGTGTATGATATATTATTCATGATTTATTAAAGGTATATATCATAATTAATACAGGGGCTTTGAACTGGAGCCCTCAAATGTAGTTCTTGATATTTGTAAGGCTGCTTATAAGAGCAAAATGACAGGTTGTTGGCCTAAGTAGGATAATATTCAACCCCACATTACATAGTGTATTTAGCAGGATTTTTACGTAAGTGTAAATGTGTATTTCATTTTATATATAATGACTGTACAATTGTTGACTAAGTATAAATGCATAACTTTTTTTCAATGTGCATGGGCGGTAGATTTATAAAAATCTGACTATTCCTTTTGCAAAATTTACCAGGTCGAATAAATGCGAAAAAATTATCGCGATACGATATCGAGTGTAAAAATAGGGGGAAAAGCCCGATTGGATGAGTGCAAGCATATTGGAAGCTTGGATTTATTACTGGAAAAGTTCAGAAGCAATTGTAAGTTTACGAGTCTCATGTATTTATTAAAAATTTATTATAATAATTGCACTAATTTAAAAATGTGAAATATACTGTTCATGTTAAATTTACAGGCAGAATCTTTGTGGAATTATGCGAATAGAAACAAAAATCCTATCACACACCGCAGGAGTTCAAAGTCATTCCAACATTACCGTCAAGAGCTGATAAATTTATTAATTGTGATCATAACTACTTATTGCATCATATATCATATATAATAATAATAATACATAATAATTATTTCAAAAAAAAGAGTGTGGTCATGTCGTCTCCTACTAGCAAGTGTTTACCCATACTTACGCCATCGAGCATGTCAATGAAGATGGCTCAATAACATACACATGGCATGTCACGAAATCAAAAGAGGCCATGGTAAGCATATTTTAAATTATAAGATATAAAAAATCGCTTTAAATTATAAGTTATAAATAATTAAAATAACGTAGTATGAATTTTAATTGTAATTCTATTTGTAATCACAGAATAAATTCATGAAAGAATGAGAGACACTGCTTGAGGGAACAGATCGGGACAAGCTGACCATCGAAGAGGTGAACTGGATTTTTTCGCTGTCATGGAACCACTAACGTGGAGTAAACGTTATGGTTTTGGGAACAAAGAGGCAATGTTTATGTATAACATAGTTAGAATTGCGTATAATACACCGATTTTATTAATCATACTATATGAAACTCATACACTTTGATAAACAATATTATAGGCTAGACGTAGGCAAAACAGCTATAGAGAAGCTCAGGACAATTAGAAGATTGCAGAGTTGAGAGCTCAGATTGCCGACCTCGAGGAACGAAACAGGCGTCGGCCTATGGAGATGCACCAGATGTTGGATGAGCGCATTGCTGCGTATATGCAACAACATGGTACATTTCTTTCATCAATGGGATCTGGAGGCAACGAGGATCGATATGAATGATTTTTTTTATTTATGTTGAGACATTGTGTATATATGAACTTTGATGTTGCATGGTAGTTTGATTAATATACATACTTTGAAATGGGTAAGGTTGATGTGATTTGATATTTATGATACAATTTGAGATGTTGTTAGATTGGTGAAATTGATATGATGTGATGTTTGATATATTTTGAAATGCTGACGGATGTTTGTGATTTGTGGCATGTTAATGTATGTTTGAGTTGGTTTATTGTATATATTGATTTTTTTTATTATTGATGTGATATATTTTGTGATATATGTAATTTGGGCTTTGATGTATATGATATGTGTGTGTGTGTGTGTGTATGCGTGCGTGTGTGTGTTTGTAAAATTGGG
Source organism: Allium cepa (assembly GCA_030765085.1). Classification (NCBI taxonomy): domain Eukaryota; kingdom Viridiplantae; phylum Streptophyta; class Magnoliopsida; order Asparagales; family Amaryllidaceae; genus Allium; species Allium cepa. The sequence goes on along the minus strand of CM060940.1, from coordinate 445,394,381 downwards.
TTGCAATATATTTTTTATATATGTGTTGGTTGGGAATGAAATGCTTATTTAATAATAAAAAGCTTCAGATTATCGACGGTTGGCGACGGCTTTTAGGTTGTAGATTTTTCGATGGCTTGTGATGGCTAGCAACAACAAATTAGGAAAGTATTACCGACCACGTGTCCTCAACAGGGCATCAAAAGCCTTCGAAAAGTATAAGATAACTCTCGAAATGATGCCGACATGGCCGTCGAAGAACAGTTGTTCGAAGGCCAATATTTCGACGGCTATTTCCATTCGCTTCCGGTGGTCGCCGATGGCAATTAACTGTCGGAATAACTATTATCTCTTGTAGCGATTACGAGTAAATCGAACAATCCTAAGTGGAGTAATTCGGTTACTGATGATATGGTTTCGCTAAATTCAAGAGGCAACAGCTTGTAAATAAGTAAATTCATACACGCGATTTTGGAATGGTTCGATCGAAAATGATCTATGTCCACTAATCTTATTTTATTGTTGGACGATCTCACTTATAGATACAAGATGTTAGAATTCAAAATTTCAACCCCTTCTTCTTTGACAAGCATAATGTATTTAAAGTGATATTAATGTGGTCTTTCACTTTTGTCTCTAATTGATTTTTCGATGAAATGTCACTCGTTACATGGGTTCCTCAATTGTGCCAAGTAGGTGTATACCTAGTTGTGGACATCATGGTGTAGTTTTACGTCTAGACGTTTTAATCTATAACGAAGTCCCATTTTGTTAGATAGTTTCCTTTTTATGGATTATATTTGAAAAAGTGCTGAGTTTGTTTTATTTATCAAATCTTTAGGATCTGTTTAATGTGGGATAGCCTTTTTCCGTTCTTCTAGTTTTCCTATTAGGTAAGCTCTATATATACAGAGTTTTCTCAATTCAAAAAAGATAACTTAAGTTCCCGAATTTCTTCCCTTTTTCATATCATTCTATTATATTTACATCTAGTATCAGTGCCCCAACTAGGTCTGAGGTAAAAAGCACCAGCTTTTATGTCTTGCAGCATCAAGGGATATGGCAACAGACAATAACTACATGCAGCCTTCAATACCTTGCTTTGATGGTCACTATGACCATTGGCGAATGTTAATGGAGAACTTCTTAAGGTCAAAGCAGTAATGGAGTCTCACTGAGATAGGCTTTCCTAAACCTACCATGGTAGAAGGGATGATGGCTGCACAGAGGAAGACTTTGGTTGAGTTGAAGCTAAAAGATCTTACGGTAAAGAATTACCTCTTTCAGGAAATATATCACACAATTTTGGAGACCATTCTCCAAAAGGACCCGGCGAAGTAGATATGGGAATCACTGAAAATGAAATATAAACGTAATGCATGAGTGAAACGTTCTTAGCTCCAAGCACTACACCAAGAGTTTGAGGCACTTGAGATGAAGACCGGTGAGCCTGTTTCGGATTATTTCTCATGAGTTATGTCTATGGAAAATAAGATGCGAACTTATGGTGAAACGATGCAAGATGCTAGTGTGGTGGAGAAATACTTCATTCCTTAATGGAAAAGTTCAAATATATAGTTTGCTCCATTGAAGAATATAAAGATATTGATTTGTTATATATAAATGAGCTATGGAGTTCCTTAATCACCCATGAGTCAAAACTCAATCGACATAATAGGGAGGAGAAAACAGCTTTGAAAGTAACATCAAATGGTGGTTCTTCATCAAGGGGTAGAGGAAGAGGCTGTCAAGATGGCAGTAGCAGCAGGGGTATTAAAGATCATCAATCCTATGATGATCGGTCCTCTAATTCTCAAGGTAGAGGTAGGGACCAATTTGATAAGTCGAAGGTTGAATGTTTCAGATGTCATCGTTTTCGTCACTATCATTCGGAATTTTATACAAAACTACACAAAGGCAAGCAAAGTAATGGGAAGCAGTCCAATCTTATGGAGAAAAAGGAAAAGGAAAAAGAGACAATGTTGATGGCAATTCAATTGAAGGGGAAGTCTGAGGCGAACACATGGTATTTAGACTTCGGGTGTAGTAATCACATGTGTCGTAGTAAGTCATCTTTCTCAGTTATGGATGAAACTTTTTGCACCACTATGAGTTTGGTGATAATTCCATTATGAAGGTCATGGGGAAAGGTGATGTTTAAATTAGAACCAAAGCTGATCACGTTGAAACAATTTCCAAAATGTTTTATGTTTTTGATTTGAAGAGTAACCTGTTGAGTATCAGTCAGCTTCAAGAGAAGAGGTATGTATCTACAATCAGGGAAGGCGCTTGTGAAGTTTATGACCCTCAAAGAGGTTTGATAGCTCATGTGACGATGGCATCAAATATATTATTTCTACTGCAAATCAATAGTGCTAATTCATGTCATTTGACCGAGATAAAAGTTTCAACATGGTTGTGGCATTTGCGCTATGGTCATTTGTATTTTAATGGATTGCAGACACTATATCAAAAGAAGATGGTTATTGGCCTTCCTCAAATAAGCCCTCTCTCTGATAAAGTATATATAGATTACTGTGTTTTCCAGCAGCACCATGAACCTTTTCCAAAAGGAAAAGCCTGGAGAGCTAGTGCATCATTTGAGCTAGTTCATTCTGACATATGTGGACCCATCTCTCCAGAATCAAATGGTAAAAAAAGTACTTTATTTCTTTTGTTAATGATTATAGCCGAAAAACATGGGTTTATTTTTTGTGATATAAGTCAGAGGATCTTGCTACATTTAGAACCTTTAAAGTTCTAGTTGAGAAGGTGGTTGGCAGACCTGTTAAGATCTTGAGGACAGATCGTAGTGGCGAGTATAACTCACAGGAATTTGTGAGCTTTTGCACCTTGCATGGAATTTGAAAGCAGCTTACGGCAGCCTACACACCGCAATAAAACCGTGTGTGTTAAAGAAAGAATTGTACCATTGTAAATACAGTACGTAGCATGCTTGCAAGTGGAGGAATTGAAAAGTCATTTTGGCCGAGAGCAGTAAATTGGAGCATCTATATATTGAAAAAAAGCTCCACATTTTCTATTCAGAATATCACTTTACAAGAGGCCTGGAATGGAGGTAAACCTGCGTTGATCACTTTAAAATATTCGGTTGTATTACTTATTCTCACATTCCAGATCAAAAGAGAGAAATTTTATGACAAGGGTGAAGAATCCATATTTCTTGGAGTAAGTGAGCAATCCAAAGTCTACAAGTTGTATAATCCCATTACTAAAAAGATAGTGATCAGCCGGGTATTGTTTTTGATGACATGGAATTAGGCGGAGAAGAACAATCAACCAAAGAAGATTTTTGTATGTTTTTATAAAGAACAAGAAGAGGTTGAAATTCTCCTATCAAAGACGTGTCAAATGAGGAAGAAGTAGAGGAAGCTCATACCCTCAAAGAACAAGTAGGAGGAGACCTGCATGGATGACCGACTATGTAAGTGGAGATGAATTTTCATACGATGACCTGCTTGCTCATTTGATTATTTTTGCAGACTTTTGTCCTTTAACTTTTGTGGATGCGGTCAAAGAAAAGAAATGGCAGATTGCTATGGATGTAGAGATGAGAGCAATAGAGAAAAATGATACTTGCGAGCTTACTAATCTTCCAAAGGGACAGAAAATAATTGCAGTGAAACGGGTTTTCAAGACCAAGTTGAATGAAAAAGTGAAAGCGGAGAAACACAACGCTCGGTTAGTATCTAAAGGTTACAAGTAAGAGTATGGTGTTGGTTATAGAGAAGTCTTTGCTCCAGTTGTGAGGCTTGACACAATCAGGTTGGTGATCTCTATTGCAGCACAAAATGAATGGCCCATCTATCAATTTGATGTTAAATCTGCGTTTCTACATGGAGTGTTGCAAGAGGGGGTCTATGTTAATCAACCTACTGGTTATGTACAAAAAGGTAGTGAGGAAAAGTCAACAAGTTGAAACAGGCTCTTACAGACTTAAACAAGCACCTAAAGGTTGGTATAACCATATAGATGCTTACTTTATTGGAGCTAGCTTCAAGAAATGTCCTTATGAACATACTTTGTACATCAATAGTGTAGCCGCAGAGAAGTACTTAATCGTTTGCTTGTATGTAGATGATTTAATCTACACCGTAAATGATGAGTTGATGTTTTAGGAATTTAAGAAGTCCATGAAAGGGGAGTTTGATATGACAGAGCTGGGACTGATGCACTACTTCCTTGGCATTGAGGTATTACAATCAGCTGTTGGAACAGAAGAAGTATGCACTGGAGGTATTAGAGAAGTTTAAGATGCAGGATTGTAACTCTACAACAATCCCCGTAGGACCTGGTCCTAGAGTTGTTTAAACTTCCTGAAGAGGGATTGAAGTTGGCCTACTATCCCAAAAGAAAGAAGGCTGATAGCACATACTTCAAACAGCATGCTGGTAACTTGATGTACCTAACAGCTACAAGGCTTGATATAATGTTTACGGTAAGCTTTATTAGCAGGTTTATGGATTATCCGACTGAACAAGACATTCTTACGACAAAGAAAGTATTATGCTACTTGAAAGGTACAATTGATTTTGGTATTTTCTATAAGAAGGGAGAAAGATCAAAACTTGCTAGGTTTACTGATTCTAATTATGTCAGGGATATAAATGATACAAGGTGTACTTTTAATTATGTGTTTATGATGGGAAGTGGGGTTGTTTCTTGGTCATCAAAGAAATAGCAAGTTGTCTCTTTGTTGACAACCAAAGTCGGGTTTATTGCCGAAGCTTCATGTGCATGTCAAGCAATATGGTTTAGGAGAATGCTTGGTTAATTAAAATTTCCTCAGGTAGTAGCAATTGCAGTTTATTGTAACAATAGCTCAACCATCAAGTGTCAAAGAATCTGGTGTTACATGAGAGGAGCAATCATATTGATGTAAGGTACTACTTCCTTCGTGATTTAACGAAAGATTGTGTTATTAAGTTGGTGCATTGCAGAAGTAAGGATCAGATTGCTGATATTATAACAAAGCCTTTTGAAGATTGCTACATTTATGAGGTTGAGAGGATTACTTGGTATGTGTTATGTAAAGGAAGTTGTTGAAGCTATTAGTGATACACATGGGCTGACTTACTGGAATTTTTAGCTAAACTAATATCTTGATGACTATCAGTTTAAGGAGGCAATTGTTGGATAGTTTCCCTTTTATGGATTACGTTTGAACAAGTCCTCAGTTTGTTTTGTTAACTAAGTCTTTAGGATCTATTTAACCTTGGAAGATTTTTTTCCGTTTTGATAGTTTTCTATTATGTACGCTCTATATATACAGTGCTTTCTCAATTCAATAAAGATAACTTAAGTTCCTAGATTTCCTCTTTGTTTTGTATCATTCAATTATATTTACACATGCAACTTAGGGGGGGGGGGGGTCAAGTTACCCCGTTGAAAATTCTAAAATGCATTATATACCCTTGTATTTCAATACCCTCCTATAATTACTTTCATAATGGGAATTATGTCAGATATTTTTCAAATGAAACCCAACAAAGTAATATTCTTTATATTGAGGAAATCATATTAAATTTACCTCTTGAATCTTGAAAACTCTATCTATAGCCTCCATGCTACTGAATTATTAACTCAGGGTTCTTTCAAAAAAGAAGGAAATCCTTCCTTGATAGAGTAAAAAGTAGGTATCTCATAACATTCACTCATTCCGCAAAATTTATGCTGAAACATGTCAAATGCTAAAAAAGTCGAGTTTTATGATTAATCAAATCAACTGTTTATTGGCACTTTCATATTCAATAGTTTTAGATAGCCTTGCAAATATCCACGGTGTCTTTTTTAATTTTGCAAAATACCATTTTTCTTATTTTATCCCTCCTTATCTTGAGAATACCTATCTTCTCAAAACCAGAAGGACACTGTTTCTCTTATACCTCAACAGAAAAATCTAAATCGATTTCCAAACCTTACATTTCCTCCAACTTCAATTATTGATTAATCACGACTTCAATTATTGATTAAATTGTGATTAGATCCAACACGTGTGTTTTCCAACTTCGACTACCGACTGAGCATGGAATGATTCAATGCATGTAAAGAATTAAGCTCGATCATCATTTATTTATCCAATATCCATTCAACTTCAATCTCAGGTTATTCGCAGATTTTCATTATTTACATTTTCATTGGTTCCTCAATGTTTTTATTTTTTAATTGTTGACATTGAGTGATAATTTTGATCGTTTTTTAAATTTATTTTGGACTTATCTTGATGGATAAATTCTATTGCTTTATTTTTTTTATGAAACTTGAACCATTAATCAAATTATAGCATGTAGGTTTTACGTGATAAGGAAAAAATCAAGCTTAATGTCAAGAACCAATAGTTCTAGCGTGTCAAGTGGTAACGTGTTACCACTTGTTTTAGATTGAAATTCTAGAGGTCTTGGGCTTAAAATTTTGAAACATCAAAATAAATGTTTTTTTAATGAAGTATCCTTGATAATAAAAAATGATGCAAACTTAAAAGAGAATGGTAACCTTTTTAAAACTATTTTGGTAATAACTTTTATATATTGATCCATTACATTTTTATTTTATTAGTACATTTTAAAAATGGAACAACAAAGCTACTAAATTTTAACTTGAAATAATGTTCAAATGTGTTTATTACATCTTGGTCGAGTACATGGTAAATGTACCCTCAAGGAATGTTGATTACAGTACTAAAAATACAAAAACATATTAACTTTTCCAAATGAAACGATAACTACCAAAAACACCATAATGACATCAATCTTTTGTGTGTCTTGGATTAGCATAAAAACGGTACTATAAAGTTTTTGACAAAATGGCAGTGGCGATCTTTACAAACAGCCATGGTTAATAGCAGAACATGGTCCTAGAATTGTCTAGAAATCCTGAAGAAGGATTGAAGTTGGCCTACTATCCCAAAAGAAAGAAGGCTGATAGCAGATACTTCAAATAGTATGTTGGTAACTTGATGTATCTTACAGCTACAACGCTTAATATAATATTTATGGAAAGCCTTATTAGCAGGTTTATGGATTATCCAACTGAACAAGACATTCTTACGGTAAAGAAGGTATTATGCTACTTGAAAGGTACAATTGATTTTTGTATCTTTTATAAGAAGGGAGAAAGATCAAAACTTGTTAGGTTTACTGATTCTGATTATGTCGGGGATATAAACGGTACAAGGAGTACATTTAGTTATGTGTTCATGATGGGAAGTGGGGTTGTTTCTTGGTCATCAAAGAAATAGCAAGTTGTCTCTTTGTCGACAACCAAAGTTGGGTTTATTGCCGAAGCTTCATGTGCATGTCAAGTAATATGGTTTACGAGAATGCTTGGTTAATTTAAATTTCCTTAGGCAGTAGCAACTGCAGTTTATTGTAACAATAGGTCAACCATCAAGTGTCAAAGAATCTGGTGTTACATGGGAGGAGCAAGCATATTATGTAAGGTACCACTTCCTTCGTGATTTAACGAAAGTTTATGTTATTGAGTTGGTGCATTGCAGAAGTAAAGGATCAGATTGCTGATATTATAAAAAAGCCTTTTGAAGATTGCTACATTTACGAGTTGAGAGTATTACTTGGTATGTGTTATGTGAAGGAAGTTGTTTAAGCTATTAATGATACACATGGGATGACTCACTGGAATTTCTTAGCTAAACTAATGTCTTGATGACTACCAATTTAAGGGGGCAATTGTTAGATAGTTTCTCTTTTATGTATTACGTTTGAACAAGTCCTGAGTTTGTTTGTTTTACCAAGTCTTTAGGATCTGTTTAACGTTGGATAATTTTTTTTCGTTTTTCCAGTTTTCTATTATGTACGCTCTATATATACAATGCTTTATCAATTCAATAAAGATAACTTAAGTTCCCAGATTTTCTCTTTGTTTCGTATCATTCAATTATATTTACACATGCAACTTAGGGGGGTTTGAGTTACCCCGTTGAAAATCCTAAAATTCATTATATACCCTTGTGTTTTAATACCCTCCTATAATTACTTTCATAATGGGAATTATGTTAGATATTTTTCAAATGAAACCCATCAAAATAATATTCTTTATATTGAGAAAATCATAATAAATTTACCTCTTGAACCTAGAAAACTCTATGAATAGCCTCCATGCTACTGAATTATTAACTCGGGTTCTTTCAAAAAAGAAGGAAATCTTTCCTTGATAGAGTAAAGAGTAGGTATCTTATAACATTCACTTATTCCGCGTAATTTATGCTGAAACATGTTAAATGCAAAAAATGTCGAGTTTTATGATTAATAAAATCAACTATTTATTGGCACTTTCGTGTTAAATAGTTTTAGATAGCCTTGCAAATATCCATAGCGTCTTTTTAAATTTTGCAAAATACTATTTTTCTTATTTTATCCCTCGTTATCTCGATAACACCTATCTTCCCAAAACCAGAAGGGCACTATTTCTCTTACCTCAACGAAAAAACCTAAATCGATTTCCAAACCTTACATTTCCTCCAACTTCGATTATTGATTAATCATGACTTCAATTATTGATTAAATTGTGATTAGATCTAAAACGTATGTTTTCCAACTTCGACTACAGACTAAGCATGGAATGATTCAATGCATGTGAAGAATTAAGCTCGATCATCATTTATTTATCCGACATCCTTTCGACTTCAATCTCAGGTTATTCGCAGATTTTCATTATTTACATTTTCATTGGTTCCTTAATGATTTTTATTTTTTAATTGTTGCCATTGAGTGATAATTTTGATCGTTTTTTTAATTTATCTTGGACTTATCTTGATGGATAACTTCTATTGCTTTATTTTTTTTATGAAACTTGAACCATTAATCAAATTATAGCATATAGGTTTTACGTGATAAGGAAAAAATCAAGTTTAAAGTCAAGAACCAATAGTTCTAGCGTGTCGAGTGGTGACGTGTTACCACTTGTGTTACCACTTGTTTGAGATTGAAATTGTGTAGGTCTTGGGCTCAAAATTTTGAAACATCGAAATAAATGTTTTTTTAATGAAGTATCCTTGATAATAAAAAATGATACCAACATAAAAGAGAAGCGAAACCTTTTTAAAACTATGTTGGTAATAACTTTTATATATTGATCCATTACTTTTTTATTTTATTAGTACATTTTTAAAATGGAACAATAAAGCTACTAAATTTTAACTTGAAATAATGTTCAAATGTGTTTATTACATCTTGGTCGAGTAAATGGTAAATATATCCTCAAGGAATGTTGACCACAGTACTAAAAATACAAAACATATTTAAATATTCCAAATGAAACGATAACTACCAACAACACCATAACGGTATCAATCTTTTGTGTGTCTTGGATTAGCATAAAAAACGGTACTATAAAGTTTTTGACAAAATGGCAGTGGTGATCTTTACAAACAGCCATAGTTAATAGCAAATAGGTTAAAAGGGAAAAAGCAGCTTTAATGCGTTGCGGGTTGCGTAAAAGCATAAAACAGAAAACAGGTAAAAACCAAAGGTGGGAGCCATACAGCAAAATATAAGGATGGTGGGCATATATTTTTCCACGTATGGATAGTATATTAAATTTGCGTGGATGGAGGAAAACGTACTAAAAGCAACACACATATATGTTGGCAATGGGAGAGTTACAACCACCGCATGTTTTTGTTTATTACACTTTGGCCCAATGACCTTGAATCATCATTGATTGATTATATGCACAGCACACTCCGACCCAACTAGTAACCAATAACAGCTTGTCAAGTGTGCTAGATAAATATAGTATTACTCACCAATTATGGGCCGTAAATATCTCCGAATACGACGTATCTGGTCATACCTTTAGTGTTGATCCATATTCTATACTATATTAGACCATTATTAAAGTATCTGAAAATGGAAAAGAAAGGTCAATAAAAACAACAGAGACAAGTGAAGAGCATGTTAATTAACAGGATGGGATGGGCAATCCGCCTCTGCTGCAGACTGCAGTACCTGCTTTGTCAATGAGGGGGCGCTTGTATTGTTGTATGGGTCCCCGATTGTTATCCACTTGTTGTTTTTTCCTTCTCTCCGCCCTTTTGCCCATTGGTGTGTACATAATAATATACATTCTTCTTTTTGCCTTCTAAATTCTATGCTTAAGACATGCTAGCTCCCCCTACTTTTAACTTCTTGCGTAACATAGTCGATTGCAAGTGGTGCGTCTACTACAAATATCTTACTGGCTTAGAAAAATATTCTTGGTCTTTTAAATAACATGAGAACGTAAAAAGTTGTCACAAAATTGATCCTATCTTTTAAATTTTTCCTATTTCTATTCCTTAAACATAAATTAATTAGAGATTTTAACAAGCGTGTGCCTGATAAAATATTATCAAAGTCGATCTACAAAAAACATATGACAGAACCAACGGAGGCTTCGTCATTCACATGCTGGACTCTATGGAGATTCCGTTGAAGTTACTAAAACTGATCAAGTACTCTCTAGACACTTCTACTTTCTCTGTCATGATAAATGGAGTTCCTAAAGAATATATTTAGAGTAATCGTGGGCTTAGACAAGATGACCCTCTCTCGCCGTATCCATTCGTTGTAGCTATGGAATAGTTTATCCTTCAAATGGAGTTGGCATGCTATCGCATATTCATTCAACCAATGTATAATATCCTCCCAAATGTAACACATTTAATATATGCTGATGATTTATTAGTGGTGATAAAAGGTAATACAAAGGTCATTGACAAAGTCAAATCCATTTTCACATACTTGGAGCTACTAGTTGGGTTTAAATTGAATGAACTAAAAACCAAATGCTACTTTAAGAAGTTCATTTCACATAAGCAGACAATGCTAGAGAGATTGGGGTTCTTGGAGGGTCACCTTCCAGTTAAATACTTGGGGGGGTACTACTCTCTAATAACACAATTACAAACTCGGAATGTGGTAAGCTAGTTGATGACATTTGAGACAAATTACAAGGGTGGAAATCCAAATTGCTGTCTTTTGCGGGTAGAGCAAAACTGGTTCATACTGTTATCATATCTATAGTCAAATTCTGGATGTAATTCTTTCAAATACCTGACTACTCTATTGCCAAAATAAATTCAGTCTGTGCAGACTTTATACGGAAAGGGGGAATGCATAAAGTAAAATACTCAGATCTTTATAGAAAGAAAAAAGAGAAAGGAGGAGTTGGGCTGAAAAATTTATATGAGCTTAAGAAAGTTTATTGATTGAAGCTAGCATGGAATGCTCTAACATCTAAAAATCTTTGGGTTAGTTGGATGAGATCGGGGTATCTTAAAGACAATTTCTGGACCTTAAAAATTGATAATAATGCCCTTGTTACATAGAAAGACATCCTAAAAGCTAGGAATGAACTATAAACTTATTTTGATAGAGAAATTGCTAATGGGAATAACACAGACTTATGGAAAGACTCCTGGTTGAATTCTCAAAGTTTTATTGACAGACTTGGCTGGGAATCCTTTTATGGGACTCCTACCTGCAAAGTGGCTGAAATTCTGGATAACAGTGAATGACATTGTGATAGGAATTTGCCCATCTCAAACTACAAAGAGGAAATTCAGTGCAAAAACATTAAAACAGATGGAATAAAGGATCTCTAGATATGAGAGAGCAGCTCAAATGGACAGTTCAAATTCAGAGATGTGTGAGAGGAATCTAAAACCAAATTCCCTTTGGCTAACTGGACGAAAGTGGTCTGGAGTAGGTCTAATAATCCTAAAACGGCTCACACTTTATACAAGAACATACTCAAAAAATACCAACTAAAGACAGACTTCGTAAATGAGGCATCTTGGAGAATACACTATGTAATCTATGTAATTCTGCAGAGGAAACACACGATCACCTATTTTTCGAGTGCGATTACAGTAAATGAGTGTGGTGTATACAAAAGCTTAAATGTCTACAGACTAACAATGCACAGAATTTAAAAGATGAAGTAGATTACCTGAACAGTTGGAGCAACCTCACGAAGCTGATGCAAGAGAAGGAAAAATCGGCCTCACAACCACTTTGTGGCACATTTAGAGGGAAAGGAACAATCGGGCTTTCAACAACAAGCAATAAGAGTTAGTCCACATGAGACAAATTATCAGGAACATTAGCTTACTAATTGGAAGGATACCAAAGAAGCTGCTTACCACGGTAATGGCACGAGAAGGACTACTACTGGAGACGTTGAAGTTGACGACATCAAAGAATTAGCTCAATACATGAACTGGGAGCCGCCATGATCGAGCCCTAAAGTTGGAATGTTTTAGGTTTTCCAGTATAAAGTTATGTAAAGTCCTGTTTTGTTTTTACGGTTGTCTGCTTTTAATTGAGGACTCGAACGGTATTGTATTGCCTTAGGCCGCAAAGCCCAGCTGCAATTATATAATTAACCCATTTTCAAAAATACACACACACATATAGTTCATCTATACCTCATTAATTCTCTGATTTACACCACAAGTTCCGATTTAAATAATAATATATTCTATAATATAATGCATGCAAGAAAAGAGAAAGTACTATTTTTTAAATCAGAACTTTTATTGAAAATCAAAGGAGATTAGAGGTGTAGCGAAGTTGAGGTGTACCCGATCATTGCTATATATATATATATATATATATATATATATATATAATTCGGTCAATAGCACCCTTTATTTAGCATCATTTGTATCCTCTAATATCAGCTACATGTTCATATTTTTGAATATTTGATTCATATGACAGGAAAGTAACAAAAAATATATTTAAACAAAAACTTGTGTATCATACCAGGGACTGCAAAATTGTGCTAAATGAAGAGTGCTATTGATTCTAGCTCTTATATATGTTGTTTAAATTGTTATGCAAACGGAATTGTAGTAAACAAGGGGTTCCAGAGAATAGAGTATGTGATAAAATATAGTACCGTTTTAGATTATCAGAGTCCGGAATAATCTGTTTCCTTAAAAAAATATTGTTCCATCTACGGTGCTAAAGGATATCGAGCAATTGTTTCTCAAGATGAAACAGACCTGTACTATGATGCTGCGCAATAACCACTAAGCAACGACGAACTCAAGTGGGAGAGGAAGAAGTGCAGAAAAAGCTAAGTATATTTTTTCCGTTTCCCTTCTACCTAAATATAGGCACTGAGAGGTGCCTATTCGATAATATGTGCATGTTTGAACGGTTGCGATAGTTCAAAAGGCTGCGACTCTTTGCTAAATGAAGCGACCGTTTTATTACTACTGTTAGAAACGAGTTTTTGAACAGTCAAAAAGAAAAACGTCTGATCCGAACAACCAAGCTAACAGCCAACTGCAAAGTGCTAAGTGCCTCTAATATGCCTCAAACGTCTATTCGCCGACACCACGATTGTGGTCTCGAGCTCGGGCTCAGGCACGGACGCAGGTGCGCGCGTGCAGGGTGGTGCATTGCACCACCCGCTAAGATGTCCATGCTTTCTTGTCTCTATTTGTCTCATAATAACTACAATAGAGACTACATCTTACTATATAAATACATGATGTTTATTATATTCTATTATGTGGGTTTATTCATATTCCGAGACATTTAATGCCTCATATTTTCCAACGAAATGCTTATTCATTTTTTGCAATCTCCCATATGAATTAGTAATTGCTCAATTTGTTCTTAAATTTTGCAAAACATTTATCATATCCGTTAAAGTAGCATATTGGCCTTGAACTTTCCTATTTTTTTTATCCTTTTGACTTACTGGCAAATCAGTGGACTTAGGTTATCTTTGAACTATACGCCTTTTGTGTAAATCTAAAATAAACAACACACAATAAGTGTTACTTATCTTTTTTAGTTCTCTGTTTATGTTCGTTTTTGCTATGAACACCGGCTTGGTCTCATGAGCGCTTGGAGAATTTGGCCTTACAATTCTCCTTGAAGCGGCGCCTTCGCACTCACGTATGTGATTTTATAAAGGGTATTTTGCAATACCCCACTTGTTTCTTAATATTACCAAGTATATACATCATTAAAAGTATCAAAACTTATCCTATTCTCCGACGAGTAGCTCACTGACTTATCATAGGAATGGTTTGAGTGTGTACCAACGCCATCAAGTTTATCTCAAACATAGTTGTCCCTTTGAACCTAGATTTTGGGATCTCCAGTGGACTAGGTAGGGTTTCTATTTTAGAGAAACTTTTAGTTTATGGGCCTTAACCCCATTCCCATTGATAATATATTAAACTTCTCTCTAGGTAAACCTTTTGTTAGTTTATTCGCAATGTTATCGTTTGATCTTACATAGTAAATTGTGATAATCCCATTGGAGAAAATTCGTCTTACTATTTTATGTCTATGACAAATATGTCTAGACTTGTCATTGTAAAGCATACTATTGGCCCTGCCAATAGCTGACTGGTTGTGCAATGTATGCTTATTGGAGTATAGGTTTTTCCTAATTAGGAATACCTTCTAAGAGACTTCGAAGCCAATCGGCTTCTTCTACGGCTTTGTCTAAGGTAATAAACTTCGATTCCATGGTAGATTTTGCTATACAAGTTTGTTTAGAGGACCTCCAAGATATTGCCTCATTTGCTAAGGTAACACATATCCAATAGTGGATTTTGTATCTGATGAACTAGTTATCCAGTTTGCATCATAATACTCTTCTATTACAGATGGGCACCTACCATAATGTAGTCCATGATTTTATATATACCTTAGGTATCCTAGTACTCAAATTATAGCTTTTTAGTGATTCTTTCCTAGGTTGCTAATATATCTACCGAGTTTACTCACAGCATATGCTATATCAGGTCTAGTGCAATTCATTACGTACATAATGCTGCCTAGTATACGAGGGTACTCATGTTGGTAGATGTTATCACCGCTATTTTTAACCCCGTTTTGGTTCAAATCTACGTGTGATTTTGCTGATATTATATCGTGTTGTTTAGTTTTTCAACTATTTTTCCAATATAGTGTGATTGGGACAACACGTATCTTTAGTCAGTTTTATGTATTTTTACACCAATTATTACATTAGCAATTCCTTGATCTTTCATGTCAAATCTGGCAGAGAGCATGTCTTATGTAGATTTTATTATCTCCTTACTACTTTCGAAAATTAGTAGGTCATGTACATATAGCACATAATGACATATCCTATATTTGTATGTTTAGAATAGACACATTTGTTATATTCCTTTATGTGAAATCCATTTGATATTACAATTTCATCAAAAATTTCATGCCATCGCTTAGGTGCTTATTTATGCCCATACAGTGATTTTCTTAATCTACAAACCTTACTTTCATTTCTAGATTTTAAAAAACCTTCAGGTAGTTCCATATATATTTCTTCTTCTAGTTCTCCATTCATAAATGTTGTTTTACATCCATTTGATGTATTTCTAAATCAAATGTGGATGCGGTTGCTATTAACATTCTTATTGATGTTATCCTAGTTATTGGAGAGTATGTGTCAAAATAATCTAGGTTTTCCTTTTGTCTGAATCCTTGAACCACAAGTCGAGCCTTATACTTGTCTATCGAACCATCATGTTTCAATTTCTTCTTAAATATCCATTTATTTCCTAAGATTTTGCATCCTTGAGGTAAATCAACTAATTCTTATGTATGTTTGACATAATGAATTCAATCTCATTGTTGACGGCCTCCTTCCAGTAAGGGGCATCAGCATTGGACAAGGCTTGTTTGTATGTTAATGGATCGATTTTTAACATAAATGTGTAGAAATTTGGTCCAAATGTTTTTTTGATATTCTTGATCTTTTGCTTCTTCTTAGTTCCTCCACTTTTTAATAAACATTGTTTTGCTGAATACTGTCAATATTTTGTTCAGTATCTTAAGTTGAATTAGAGACTTAAGTTTCCCTTGGTCTCTTTTGAGCATAACTTTTAGTACCCTATATAGGGTATATATGTTCGAAAATCTAGCATTTCTTGACTCAATGATGGTATTTACGTGAATATCATCAATTTCAGATCTATGTACAAAGAATGATAAGCAACACTATTTTTTACATATCCAATAAATACACAATCAATTGTTTTTGGTCCGATTTTGAATTTCCTGCGTTTAGGTACCTCCACTTTCGCAAGACACCCCACACTTTAAGCATATGTAGGATGGTGGTCTACATTTCCATAGTTCGTGGGGAGATTTAGATATTTTCTTTCGTGGCATCTTATTTTAAATATGATTTGCTGAAAGAATAGCTTCTCCTCAAAACTTATCTGGCAATCCAGAACTGATTAGTATGGCATTCATCATTTCCGTAAGAGTTCTATTTTTCCGTTTGGCTATACCGTTGGATTGAGGTGAATATGGAGCTGTAGTTTAGTATGTAATACCATGGTCAGCGCAAAAATCCTCGATAGGAAATTCATATAATCTTCCTCTATCACTTCTCAAAACTTTTATTTTCTTAGTTGAGTTGATTCTCAACTTCTACTTTATAACGTTTAAACATGTCGAATGCCTCATCCTTGTTTCTAAGAAGGTACACATAACATTACCTTGTACAATCATCAATGAAAGTGATGAAGTTCCTTTGTGTGATTAAGTCTAGAGGTCTAGTTTCTCTTTCAACATGGTGAAATGAAGTTCTTGTCAATTTTTCTTTCGCACAAACTTAACATTTATAGTTGGAATTTATTTTGTATTTTGGTATGATGTCAAGATTAATCAATTTTTACAGTGTATCAAAATTTGTGTGACCTAATCTAGAGTGCCATGGGTTATAAGAGTCAACGATATAAGTAGAAGATTCAATTTTATTCATATCATTGTTTGGTATAATAGTGGTCACATTTGTTTTAAATAAACCATTGCTCACTTATCCTTTCCCTACATACACTCCATTCTTAGACAGCACAAACTTATTAGGCATAAATGTAAGTTTGGTGCCATGCTTGCTAAGAGCGATTCGAAAATCAGGTTCTTATGGATCTCTAGAACATGAAGTACATTTGCCAAAGTTAATTCTTTTCCAAAAGTCAATTTTAGCACAATCTTTCCCTTGCCTTCAACCTTTGATGCAGATGAATTACAGTTTTGTAGGTTGCGAATATCCACTTATTTGCACATATGTGTTAAGTGGCTCTTGTGTCTACAACCCATTTCTTCAAGTTGCCAACAATGTTGCATTCAGACACTACTTCACATAAGTCTCCATCAGAAATGCCTTCTGAAATATCAACCACGTTTGCTTCTGATTTCTTTTTCATGGGTATGCGACATTCAGGGGCTTTGTGCCCTTTCTTTCCATAATTATGGCATGAACCCTAAAATTTCTTTAATTTCTTATGAGCATGCTCACGTTTCCTTTTGTTGGGTTTCCCTAACTCGACTATATTTTCCTTGGCAATCATGGTATGTGAAGTCTTCTTCTTAGATTTCCTGTTATCTTCCTCAATTCTCAATCGAACTTTAATTTCCTCGATTGTCATCTCCTTGCGCTTATGATTAAGGTAGTTTTTGAAATCTTTCCATGATGGAGGTAGCTTTTCTATTGTAGTGGCAAACTGAAAGGATTCGCTTAGAATCATACCTTCATCATGCAATTCGTGGATAATGACTTGTAGCTCTTGAATTTGGTTGATTACGGTCTTCGCATCAATCATTTTGAAGTCAAGAAACTTTTTTGTTATGAATTTCTTCATGCCAACATCTTCAGTTTTGTACTTCTTATCCAATGCCATCCAGGGTTCCTTAGAAGTTCGAGCAGTATAATATATATTGTATAGACTATTGTCGGGTCCATTGTGGATGTAGTTCTTGCACATGAAATCTCTTCCAAATATTTAGGTCTTCTATTTTAGTTGCATCAGGTTCCCGTTCTGCGACTATAGGAGCATCTTTAGCAAGAAACTTTGCAAGGCCCAATGTCGTAAGATGAAATGGCATATTTTGCTACCAATGCTTGAAGTCCATCCCTGTAAACTTTTTTGGCCTTTCTCCATGAGACAGTGTTATTGTTGAAATCACAGTTGCAGACTGATTAGTAGTTATAGTCTGTGTTGGTGTAGAATTGTTGCTTTGCCGAGACATCGTCATCTATAGAAACAACCAACAACCAATATTGTTTAAAGTTTGTAGTTTAAATTATTATGCAAACAGAATTGCAGTAAATAGGGAGTTACAAAGAATAGATTATGTGATAAAATATAGTACCTTTTAGATTGTCCGAGTCTAGAATAATCGGTTTCCTTGAAACAATATTGCTCCCTCTACGACACTTAAGGATATAAAGCAATTGTTTCCTAAGATGAAATGGACATGTCTCTGTGATGCTGCACAACAATCACAGAGCAATGACAAAATCAAGAGAATTTAAGTCAGAATGAAGTTTTTTGGGAGAAGAAGAAGTGCAGAAAAAACTTAGTATATATTTTTTCCATTTTCCTTCTGCCTAAATATAGGCGTGGGGAGGTGCCTATTCGGTAATAGGTGCTTGTTCAAACGGTTGCGATAGTTGGAATGTCTATGACCCTTTACCAAATGAAGCGACCATTTTATTACTTCCATTAGAAATGAGTTTTTGAATAGTCAAAAAAGAAAAACGCCCAGTCAGAACAACCAAGCCAACTACAAAGTGCTAAGTGTCTCTAATACGCCTCAAATGGCAATTCGCCCAAGCCGCGGGCACGGGTGCTAGATCAGACTTGGACATAGACGTGGGCGCGCGTGTGCCAAGAGGTACATTGCACCACCTTCTAAGATGGCCATGCTTTCTTGTCTCTCTTTGTCTCATAGTATCTATAATAGGGACCACATCTTACTATATAAACACATGATGTTTATTATATTGTATTATGTGGGACTATTCTTATTCCAAGGCATTTAATGTCTCATGTTTCCCAATGAAATGTTCATTCATTTCTAACAGTATATGTATAAAGTATTAATTAATAAAAATAAACGTTTTTAGATAATGCATACAACTTCAATAAAAATAAACATTATTAATTAACCTCTTTTACGAAAGAAGGGAAATGATAAAACCTATTTGAATCAGCGATGGTCGTAACCTTAATTTTCATCTAAACATTTACATAAATAATTTACATATCAACTTTAATTTTCATTTAAAATAACATCATCAATCCTTAGATGATCGTACATTCGGTTTTTTTTGCAGATAAATTAGATTAGAGATTAGAGGTTAGAGATTACAACATTCAATAATTTGATTAGTTTTTGGATAGAAAGTATGGTGTAATACATAATATTTAATTTTTATTTGCAATAATTATAATTAATAATTATTAATCATTCATTAATAAATTTAATCAATAAATATTTCATATGTAATATTTATAAAATAATAATAAAATTCAAATTCAAATTCAAATTAGAATACAAATTAAAACACAAGTACAAATTAACGATAAAGAACATATTAATACGTCAATGTCGTTTTGCAGCAACTAGTAGAGCGTCTTTGATATAATCACAAAAGGCAAATATGTGTTGTATTTTATGAAATCGCACTACCTTGGTTGTGTTGACGTCGTTCACATCAATTTTTCAACATAATTCGATGGAGCTTTTCGCATTAACAATTTCTTCGTAATCGCCTTTTGTACCTTTTATCCATAAAAATCTTCTCCATGTTAAAATTATGAAAGAAGGAGTTATAATGTGGGATTTGGAAAACATTTGTAAGTATTGAGATGGCTTCCACAATTATCAAAGAGGGTTCTGTAACCATCAAAGAGGTTTCGGTAAGCATCAAAGAAGCTTTCGTAAGAGTTACGGGAGCTTCTGAAAGAGTTGAACTGGCACTTTTGAAGACATTAAGAGGAAGTGGGGCTTTCGATAGGTTTGAAAAGGCCTCCTAAGCATTAAAGAAGATGATTTTGTCATGGTTGAAGGAGCTTCCATAAACATCAAGGAAAACGCCTTTGCATAGGTCAAATGGAATGCTTCCGCTGACATCGTTACCTTTCTGAAGAGTTGAATCTTTGCCTTCCGCAAGGGTTTAAGCCCTACCTTTCATGGGGGTTGAAGGATCACCTTCCACAATTATTAAACTATCAAGATAAGTTATCATTTCGCAAGGCAAACATCACCCCTCCATATATATTGCACCACGTTCCACAATAGTCCTTCCGCGGTGCTTCTTTAAAACCCTTCCGAACCTGTCCAAACACCCTTTCGCACTTGTTCAAGAACCACTACCCAATGAATCTGCCTTGCTTCGACAACGGTGGAGGAGTCCAAGGCATCTACAACAACACAATGATGCTTCTATACCTTCCGACAGTGTCGAAGGCCCTCGAAACTGATACAAAAGTAGCATTTGGAAGGCGCTTAGCCCAATAGACTTGAAGACACCACTTTCGACAGTGATGAAAGGGTCCTCTTATGTGAAGCGGCATCATTATCTACAAACAATAAAGTGTTAGTCCATGAGATGATGGTTTTGATGACAACAACCTTAGAATAGATTATAAAATATAAATACTGACATTATAAGTTTAGATATATATGTATATGCAGGATTTAACCATGAAGGTACCAAGAATGAAGACTGTACAGTATAGAGATTCAAGATATCGAGATAGAAGACTCATGAGTATCAAGATTATCAAGAGTTCAAGAGTTCAAGATTTCAAGCATAAGTATTTTTATTAGGAATTTTTGTTAAAACTCGTAGAAAAGCACTGGCATCTTAAAATCCAATTTATTTGTGGAATGGAATCCACTTTGAGCATGTTAAAGGGATGGAACCTACGAAAATCTAGTGGAACATTGTTTTGTATCCACTAATTTTAATTCAAATGATTTCACAAAATTATCTTGTTTTCAAAATGATTTCAAAACTTTCCTTTTAAAAACATCAAAACCCTCTATCCTGATTTTAAATAATTTTAGCCTCAAAATTATCTTTAATTTCAAAGTCAAATTACTCCCGATTTAAAACTATCTTTTAATATAATATATTTAACTTCTAAATATTTATACTTAGATTTAAATATAAAATTATAGTTAAATTCTATATATATTATTCTCTATGTTTACTTATGAATTTTAACTATAGTCAAGTATATTTATAAAGTTTAAAATAGTTTTAATATAAAATAAAAGTTATTTTCAAAGAAAATCAAAACACCCAAAAATCCATTGGGATGTCGACATACCCAAGTACCCTATGTCGACATGGTGTCAGTTGAGTTCAAAATTTAAAAAGAAGTGTCTATTCGCCATAACTCTTCATGAATGGACATGTTGTCGTTCTTCTATAAATAGGGGTTAGTTTCAACGAATTTTACATCAGATTTTCAGGTTTTTCACTCCTCTTCTTCTTCCACATTTCTTAAGACATATTCTTACCATTACTCTGCCGAAATCAACATTGAATCGAACTCGATTACTTCTAGTTTGATTCTCTATCACCATCTCTACAAGGTTCTCAGTGCTATTCAGAGTTATAAACTTCTTTGTAATCTATTAAGCAAGAAAAGGTGTGATTGTAGCCTTGGAAATCAATCAAGAGAGAAAAGGTGTGATTGTAGCCTTGGTAAATCAATTGGGTAAACTTGTGGCCCGAAAATCAAGTATCTCTACCCAGAGGATAGAAATTCTGGAGGGTGTACCTCGTAGCCTTGAAACCGAGGGTGTAATTGTACAATTGCTTTTGAAAGGAAATCCGTACTTGTGTTGCGGGACTGGATGTAGGGTAACTTCGAACTAGTATAAAATTCGGTGTGTTCTTTCCTTCACTGCTTTTATTTTATTTCTGCATCTGTGTTTGTTTCTGGGATCATATCTGTGCCTGTATATTGCATACATCAGTATCTAAATTAACATAAAGTCGAAAAGATTTATTAATTCTTTATTAACACTATTCACCCCCCCCCCTCTAGTGTTAATCCTAGCCTTAAGATCCGTAATCCGTATTTCTCACAATTGGTATCATAAAAAGGTACACGTTTACAATACAATTGGTTGAAATTGCTTGCTTAGAATTAGTTGTTTGATTGATTGATTTTGAATTGGTGTGTTGTTTGAATTTTAAATTTTGTTTTCTATTTTTTATTATTAATTCATTATTATTTTTTAATAGTATAATAATATTTTCTGAAATATACTTGAAGTTTAATAATATTTCAGATATATATAGGCATTAAAAATAATATATGTATATATTAGAGAACTTAGGAAAAATCAATTCATGAAAATTCAAAGGCACATGTCGACATGGTCCCTACCATGATGTCGACATGGGTACCTGAATTTGAATTTCAAAATTTGAATTAAAATATTTGAGTTTCCCTCTACCTTTTCACTTCATTCAATTCTCTGAAAAGCTACCATTTGACCAGAGAATATGTCCTTTGAGAATCTATTTATTCACTATCTTCTATCATATCTTTTCACTCTCATTTTCAAATTCAAACTCCCTCTTCATAACTTCAAGCTCTCTACTCTCTACTTTATTGGCTTCTTCAAGCAACCCATCCACCACAAAAAAATCCAAGAGCAATTATTCAATGATCCGGAGGCAATAAAAGCATACATCAATTATGCTAACCATGCCAAAGTTTATCCCGGAAAGTTTGCTATTTTTCAAGATTTTTATTCTTATGAAATTGATTCTCTTTTTGCAAACAATGGAGTTCTTAGTCTTATTGATGCTTCTTAAAATGATTTTGTTTGCTATCCTAATCTTGTCAAAAATTTCTATGCGAATTTAAATCGTGGATTTTATGATGGTAACGAGAATGAAATTTGAAGTAGTGTCAAAGGCACTAAGTTGTTTCGAATTATGATCTTTTGGGTATTATTCTCAATTGTAAGAATTCGGGAATGGATCTTTCTAACTTTACAATTGATGAACATGATCGTGAGACATTTCATCACATTTTCGAAAGAGATGATGATTTTGAATTTAAAAATAGAAATTTTCGACTAAAAGCAAGAATTGTCAATCTTCATTTGCAACATACTTTGACCCCAAGATCGGGGAATTTTAACAATCCTACTTCAAAATTTTGCAAAGCTCTTTTTGCTATTTTTGGAAATTATGACATAAATTGGGCATAAGTTATTTTGGATGAACTTCGTCCTAAAAATCCTGAAATGGGTGAGAATACTTTATACCATGGAATTTATCTCACTCGGATTTTTAACTATTTTGGAGTGGATTTCAAAGGTGAAGAATTTGTTTCTAAAAAGGTTTTCAATTATTCCAACATTTCACTTATGAAAATTCCATTTGTTTTTCAACCTTATGAGACCCTTACCGAAGAGCGTTTGGCTCATGAGGAAATGGAAGAAGAGGAAGAATAAGAAGAAAGGGATGAAATGGGAATTGAAGAAGAAGAAGAAGGTGAAACCTCTTTGGAAAGCATTGATTATCCTCCAAATCCGTCCACCAAAACCCTTCTCAAAAATCAAAATACTATTATTGAGAATCAACGGATTCTTAAACGATCCGTTAGTAAAAAGTTGGATAATATTTCTTCGAAGATGAACAAGTTCATTCCAAAAGTCAGCAAGAAACTTGGACTATCTTCATCATCTTCATCCTCTAACTAGTTTTATCTTCTCGTATCGTGTTGTATTTGTTTTAGGTTGTTTTATTTCGAATATTCATGTAATTTGTTGTGTGCTTAATCGTTGTATTATCGTAGTATGCAATGAAATGAAATTTCCTTTCTGTTATCTACCTTATCTTATCTCCAGAATAAATGTTAGTATATTTTATAAATATATATATATATATATATTCATAATTATTCACAAAATCAAATTAGTCATAAGTTTTCACTAACCCATGTCGACATCCCCTATATGACCATGTCGACATGTACTGGTCAGAAATGACAATTGATTTTGAATTTGAAATTTGAATAACTATCAAATGTCTATTCATTTCAAACGAATTTCTACATCTATAAATACCTGTTTCTTCCAGAATTCTTCACTGAAATTTATTTCTTATCATCTGTATCCTTTATTTCTTTCACAAATTCAACTATGGCTAATCATATTCACAATCTATCCAAAAATCTTAAAGAAACCCTTAATTCGTTTAAGAATATTCTCTCGTTTATTCTACGTAACCAGCGTCACTTAGAATTAAGTCAAATGCAGATGATTAAGGAACAAGAAAGGCACTTCGATGCGATACGATGGATAATCTCCTCTCTGCACAAGGATGATAATGAAGCACATCCTCCTGTCTCTCTCACCAACGACAATGAAAATTGAGATGCAATTAAAATAGACCCTATATTTGGAGAAGAAGGATGGGTGGAAGTTCCATGTAACGTTTGATTTTTATTTCTTTGCTTTGTTTGAATTAATTTTGATTTGGTTTGGATTGATACTCGGTGTGGATTGATTTCCTAAATTGGTTTGATGGTTGCTACATAAAACATGTATATATATACATTGAAATATATATTCCTTAATTAATTATCATGTTCATAAGGATAATTATTTCTTAATCTATCTGTTATATATTATGTTGTATAGTTTATTAATGCAGGTACTCTAGTCCAAGAATGAGGGGGGTTAGTTTTTGTTGATGACAAAGGGGGAGAAATATAAAATAGGGTAATTAGGCATAGATTAAGGGGGAGTTATTAGTTTTTGGGGGAGTTATTAAGATAGAAATAAATATTTTATAAAAAAGGTTGTCATCATCAAAAAGGGGGTGATTGTTAGTCCGTGAGATGATGGTTTTGATGACAACAACCTTAGAATAGATTATAAAATATAAATACTGACATTATAAGTTTAGATATATATGTATATGCAGGATTTAACCATGCAAGTACCAAGAATGAAGACTGTACAGTATAGAGATTTAAGATATCGATATAGAAGACTCATGAGTATCAAGATTATAAAGAGTTCAAGATTTCAAGCATAAGTATTTTTATTAGGAATTTTTGTTAAAACTCGTAGAAAAGCGCCGGCATCTTAAAATCCAATTTATTCGTGGAATGGAATCCACTTCGAGCCTGTTAAAGGGATGGAACCCTAAGTAGGATGGAACCTACGAAAATATAGTGGAACATTGTTTTGTATCCACTAATTTTAATTCAAATGATTTTACAAAATTATCTTGTTTTCAAAATGATTTCAAAACTTTCCTTTTAAAAACATCAAAACCCTCTATCCCGATTTTAAATAATTTTAGCCTCAAAATTATCTTTAATTTCAAAGTCAGATTACTCCTGATTTTAAACTATCTTTTAATATAATATATTTAACTTTTCATGCCCATGTCGACATGGTGTCAGTTGAGTTCAAAATTTACAAAGAAGCGTCTATTCGCCATAACTCTTCAGAAATGGACATGCTGTCGTTCTTCTATAAATAGGGGCTACTTTCATCGAATTTTACATCAGATTTTCTGGTTTTTCAGTCCTCTTCTTCTTCCACATTTCTTAAGACATCTTCTTACCATTACTCTGCCGAAATCAACATTGAATCGAACTCGATTACTTCTAGTTTGATTCTCTATCACTATCTCTACAAGGTTCTCAGTGCTATTCAGAGTTATAGACTTCTTTGTAATCTATTAAGCGAGAAAATGTGTGATTATAGCCTTGGAAATCAATAAAGAGAGAAAAGGTGTTATTGTAGCCTTGGTAAATCAATTGGGTAAACTTGTGGCCCGGAAATCAAGTATCTCTACCCAGAGGATAGAAATTCTGGAGGGTGTACCTTGTAGTCTTGAAACCGAGGGTGTAATTGTACAATTGCTTTTGAAAGGAAATCTGTACTTGTGTTGCGGGACTGGATGTAGGATAACTCCGAACCAGTATAAAATCCGGTGTGTTCTTTTCTTTACTGCTTTTATTTTATTTCTGCATCTGTGTTTATTTCTGTGATCATATCTGTGTCTGTATATTGCATACATCGGTGTCTAAATTAACATAAAGTCAAAAAGATTTATTAATTCTTTATTAACACTATTCACCCCCCTTCTAGTGTTAATCCTAGCCTTAAGATCCGTAGTTCGCATTTCTCACATAAAGGCGTTGCATCGTCAACATTGGAGCAAGGTCATGAAGAAACCCCTTTCGACGATGTCGAAAGGATGAGGGCGGAAGGTCCCAACTGCATCTATAAATAAGTTCCTAGGGGTGTCATTTTGGGGATCCGATTTCATTTCTTAGACTCTTGTTCATTTTTAATTTTATAAACCATAATTTCTAAATCGATTAGCGATTTTATCTCATTATATTACCTAAGTCTTTGTATTCATAAAGGCTATCAATAAAGTGAATACTCGGCATTAATAATAGCTTATGTCTTGATTCAGTATTAGAACTATTTATTAGAGATAGTCACTTACACCTTTCGAAGGGATTCTCTTTAATGTTATTGGTCCCCCTTCAACGTTGTTATCGCCTTCCGTCACCACTGATTTCAAACTATATTTGATCACTTAGACTATTCCAACATCAATTATGCTAATTCAAATCATTTCGAAATGCTTCGAAAAGGTCTCCATCTGGTTAATTTCAACTCTTAAGCACATTCGGGGTGTTAACGATTTTTATCGTTTATATTTTTGGTGCTAAATGGAGGGACTCGAACCATGATCCATTATAACCTTCCCTATAAACTAATTGCATAAGGTTCTTTATTTGCAAGAAGAAAATGTTAAGGGTTAGGGGTAATAATGACATTCCAAATGAAGAAGCTGCGTCACAATTAACTTTGATAGATAATATAATCCTGAACTTCAACTTAGAGAATATGGAAATTGGGCAACCTTCAACCCTAATAAGATTTGAAAATAATGAGACTAAAGTCCAGAATCTACTGCAACAAGTGATAGCTATGCGAGAACTTCTTGAAGAGGCTCCATCTCAAGGATCATTAAAGGTTGTGGAAGGAGAAGATGAAGCGCAATTTCCAAACAAGGACCAAATTAAAAACCAAAAAAGTCAAGTTAAGGGGTCTCTTGAGCATTCAAATAGTTTAATTGAAAGAGAAAATAGAAATTACCATGATGACGGAATTGTCCGAGAAGACATCTTACACCAAATAATAATGGATATGCTTAAAGAAAAAGGAATTCCTAATCTAGAGAAATATGTTATGTGACGCCCCACCTCTATACCCACATTAGCAAAGAGTATTAGAAGATAATACCGTCTGCTAATACAGAGAATAAGGCTGGATAGGAGCGACCATCTATAGCCTTGCTTTAACTATCTATTGAATACATCGACCATTGCCCTACCTAGCAGATCGACATATCCAATGAATACTTAAAACAAAACCATAGTGGCGAGAGGATCTATCAGAACAGAATATAACAACTCAAATGCAATATACATCACAGAACCGTAGATCATCATATACACATATACTGATACATAACAGAGTATACAAAATAATACATGTCAAGTGGTATAGCAAACCACAATATACAGACAAGTTCACAAGAATACATATCAGAGTTACAACGGATAAGGATACACGAAAAGCTAAGACAAAAGAAACTTGCGGAATAGTCCATGCGGAAGCAAAAGAGGCTAAGTCCAAAAGCACCTAACCTGAAACAACTCGGTCTGACCCGAGTATAAAATACACGGGTCAGTCTAGCTAAACAAATCAGTTAGATAAACTGAACAATAATGCACCTGCAAGATCATATAGTATAACAATTATCTCTAAAGGAGATAACTCAATCATCTAACATAAGATGAATCATAACAGAACACACCTCATATCATTGGCAACTCAATTAAACAAAGGATATCAATATCCCAAAACAAGCCAAAAAGGCGAATAACAAATACCAACTGCAACAAACCCAAATATCTCATGAGCGGTGGTGAAGAAACCACTCCGGTATCTCTCGAGCGATGGTGAAGAAAAACCACTCCGAAAGCAATACTAAAGGTAACCAACAACCCCAAATATCTCTCGAGCCGGGGCAAAGGACCAACTCCAAAAGTGATATTAAAGGCAACAAGCCAAAAGTAGACAGTCCAAAGACACTATCCCAAAGGCAACATGTGTCACAAACTCCCAGAAAGGAATCCGAAAAGTGGTAACGTGAGTCCCATAACCACCCGTTCGCACTAAACGGTTCACTATCCGTTAGTTAATTTCACACTCAAAGCAGTACAAAGTTTACCTCATCTCATTGGTAAACCAGACACAAAGGTCAAAACAATCAATCGAATAGGTCGAGGATTAATCGGAAAGATAAACGCATGGATTCATGGTCCGTGTTTTACCTAACCATTTAATCTTCCTTCCACTCCGCTCGAAATGCGAAATCGTGTGTGTTTAAATAGAATTTATAAATCGGAGAAACGAGCTTTTAATGCGATTTAGAGGGATTATTTATGAAAACCCGAGAATGAAGTTAAAATAAGTTATCAAAGCCAAAAGATGCAATGACAACCACTAAGAACCAACTTGAATCGATAAAATTTGGAAAACCAATCAAAATGAGCAAAAATAGGCAAAACAGAAAAATAGGAGCAGGTCAGTCGACCGGACTTCCTGAGTCGGTCAGCTGACCTGATCCAGAGGCAGAGAAGTGCTCGGGGGTAGCAAGTCGGTCGACCGGCCCAGGGGTTCGGTCGGCCGAACTGCAATTTTCTGCAGTTCCTGCCCTATTTCATCCAAGCACAAACTCTTCCAAAACGCAACCGGTCGAGCAATGGGTCTAAGGAGTTATTGCCAATCGACACCCCAGCTCCATTGGCTCTCCGATTCGCCACCAAAAACATGTTCAAACATCAAAGTTAGGATCTTTAAAGAATTGAACCCAAAACACTAAAAATTTGGATATTCACCAATTCAATCCAAACCAAAAGCAAGTGCACATGAATAAGTGTTAGGAATTCATACCCAACAATCAAAGATGATTATAAGCATAGATGTGAGATAAAAATCTCACCTTTAACCCAAAAATTAAGAAGAAGGAGTTCAATTTGCAAGGAGAAGGCCAACCAATCTCCACTTCAACTCAACAAGCTTCAATCTAAGATCAAAATAAGTATTTCCTAAATTTAGGTTTAGGAATTTCTGAGATTGAAGAGAGAAAGAGATAGAGAATATGAAGAGGAGGCTTTCCAATGGCTTCTCTTTGATTTTGGAGCAAGATTTTGAGCTAGCAAGAAGAACTAGGGCTTGGAGTTTCTAATTCCCTTTCCTTTCCACCATTTTCAGTTGGAGCTTGAGTTTGAGGAGTGGGAATGAGTGAATGGAGAGGAGAGGGCTGATAGGGTATTAAGTTAGCTAGTGGGCTGAACCCAAACCCAAAACCCAACTAGAAAAAATAGCAAAATTCAACTTACTCCAAACATATCAAAGTTTATACTTAAAAAGATCGCAAATGCCATTTTGGACTCTATGGAGGCGGTCTTGAGTCCCAATTCGACCGTTTCCAGAAAGTAGTTTTTTGGACTATAATCCGACAAACGACGTTATATTTAAATAAATATTTAAATATACAACCGATAAATATGCGGGTTGTTACATGTTATCCCGCAAATGACTCCTTTTTCAGAAGAAATAATGGTAGTTAACATTCCTCCTTACATTCAAATTTCCGCACCAAAGTATGATAGAACAACTAATCCAGATGATCACTCTATTGCTTTTAATATTCGAATGGATTTGTATAACGCTTCCGGGGCAATTCGTTGCAAACTTTTCCCTATAACTTTTCAAGGAGCAGCTACCAAATGGTACAAGAATTACCAAGCGAAAACCGCTTGTTCTTGGGAATAATTCTCTTGTGAACTCATGGCACAATTTTATGTATTCAAAGACGCAACCATCGACTTTAGCTTATTAACTACTATCAAACAAAAAATGAGAGAACCACTCGACGAAACTCAAAGAGATCTGATATAGAAGCATTAAAAAAAAGAAAAGGTGGCCGACAAATACAAGCCGATTGCGATTTCTGTTAGGGCTAATTGAGCAAACCTCTTTCTAGGAAGAACTTCATATTTATGGATGTAGGGATCTGCGAAACTTATATTTTCAAGCCAAGAAATTTATTCAGATGGAGAAGAGATGTCCCGCTGCAAGAGAATCCTAACAAAATCAAAGAGAAGAAGAGATCAACTCCGAGTCTCCTAGTAAAAGATCGAAAGGAAAGAAAAGTAGAAGAAAGAGTTAGAGGGAGATTTATGAATCCAACTATATGAATTTGAACAAACCTTTTCTCATATTTCTGCTATAGCAAATACTCTAAAAGATTTTCAATTACTCACAAAATATTGAGCCGTCCCAAACCAAGCAAAGGGAAGGACTATTGCGACTACCACAAAGCGAATGAGCATAAGACTGATGAATGTCACGACCTATCAAGGTTGATTCAGAACATGGTCAAGTCAGGATCTCTAAAAGAATTCATTAAAGAAATTTAAAGGACTTCTTATGCTAAATAGAATGGCCTAGATGCTCAAGAACTAACTTTTCTATAAGGGAACAGCAGCTTAGCAACTTATTAAGCGATTAAGTTCTATAGCATTTGTTTCCTATGAACTTTCCTTATTCATAAATTTCCAAATTTGATTGGTATTCTAAAATCGATCATGTATTAATGCCAAATTAGAGTGTCATTACAGGTAAAAACAAAACCAGTCCATTGCATCCGACGGACACTTAAAGCACAACAAATTTCTAGCTACTTAAGAAAGACTACTCAAATGCCTAGAACGAAATGACTTGTCCTTATCTCAAAGTTTGAATCAATGTGGTGTAAAAAACTATTCCCATGGAACCTTGGAATATCGTCAAGCTTCAATTATAAACTCATTCCTGATGAAAAGTAAATATCTAAAACTCTCCCAAAAGAGGGGATTCTTGGGAAAATCATGCCCTTGTTCATGAAAGCTCATTAGGTCGTGCATCATGGCTTTTCAGACTCGCGAACAAAACATCTCTTTCTGCTAAGCAAAACCTAAGGAAGCATAACCATATTTACTATATACATTGATTCTGTTTTCAATTGGTTATTCTACTATTTAAGGAGAATTTTCCTAAATATGTTTTTAAGGAATTTGTTTTCAAAAGTCAAAAAGGATCATCTCTAATTACCCTATAAATAAGGGAAATTAAGTATTCATTTATTTAAAAATACAGCTGCATAATCTTTAAAAAATATTATTTGGCATTAGTAAATGCACACCAAAGATTTTAAACTGAGCATGTCTTGATAAAAGCATTTTCAAAGCTTTCTGAAGCTATAAACGAAAAGAGAATCTATACTTATCCAAGGAAAATTTTAGAGCTATAAAATCTCACTATAAAAATTCTAGAAAGAAAGACTTATTCTTGATTAAAAGACTATTGGTTTGTGAATCATGACCATTCAGTCCCTCATTTAAGATTTATGTTTTTATCACAAGAATGATTTAAAAACCATCCTTGATGATAGTGCTAATGAAGAACTTCTTCATCAAATTTTTTGGATATTCAAAGTCATTTTAGAAGAAAGACCGATTTTAAGAATAGTTTTAAGATTTATCAAAGAGAATCCTATTTCAAAAGTTCTATGGACTGATAGAGATTTTCATAAGTACTTCAATAACTATTCTCTCAAATAAAATTTCCAAAACTATTTTTATACCTCCTAGAGAGAAGGTCAAAATTACTTATATATCTCTTGGAGAGAGGGTCGAAAACTATTTAAGCCTTCTCTAGAAGCATCTCCTAAAAAGAGGAATGAAAAGTTTTTTAAAAGAAAAAAGTAATTAATTAAAAATATTTTTGAGAATGAGCCTCCGACATCCATTTCAGAGCAAAATGTTTTTGAGAATGAGCCTCTGATGTCCACTCCGGAGCACCTCTTGGAGGGAGGGATGAAACCTCTAACGTCCAGTTCAACTCTTAGAGGGAGGATTAGGTCTAGCACCCACTAGCAACCTTTTAGAGGAAGGTTAATCTAACATACACTATAGCCCTTAGAATCAGGGGAAGCTTAGGGAGGGAACCAAACAAATAAAAAGGACAAAGATGTCCGCAACTCAAAACAAAAGTCACGACCCAAGGGAAAAAGTGGTCAAAGGAATAAAGCTCTTGGCCATCTAAAACAAAGATAAAGCCCGAAAAAGGGGTATAAACAAAAGGAAAAGGATGAAGATGTCCTACACTATAGACAGGAATGGATAAGATATCTAAGACCATAATAAAAAAAAGACAAAGTATTAGCTAGCAATCTTCAATATATCTGATGCCTGAAAAGTGGCTCCCACAACAAAGAATTAAGAAATCTGCGTCTTAAAAGGAAACACGAGACGAGTAAATGGATAAAGAGATCTGCAAATTGAAATGGAAAAAAAGATCTGTACAACAACTAATGGAATGGAACTGATAACAAATTTTTACTACAGGAATAAAAGTGAATTTATTCAAAGAATAGATTAAGTAAACCACTTTTAAATCCTTAGAAATAAGGCGACCCTTTAGGATAAGAGGTCTATATATTATATATATTAAGTAGTTATTTGGACCGTTGCACTGCTAAATGACCAAGCAGCAGGAGAGCTTGCACTGTTGAATGACCAACCAACTAAATGGTACTAGCTGTTGAACGGTTGAACGACTGAAAAGCTGAATAGTTAAACAAAACTATCTTCTAAACAGTTGACTGGATTTACGGAACTACTACTCCGAATGGCTGACTGGTACTACGGAACTACCATTCCGGATGATTGAATGGACTTCCGAAACTATTCGACTCTAATATAACAATAATACTACTAACTTATAGGCACTTTAGGAATTACTTATCCGCTAGTAGGGTACTTTCCTTTAAATAACGGGAATCCATATTGCTATTCAAGGTATGAGTTCTGTATAAATATCTGACATAGCATTTTAGGGTGAGCTTTGGAATTAGGGCCAGATAGGATTAAGGGTCTTTTGCTTAAGTCTGCTTAGGTTACCATTACTAGATAGTTTTCTGACCGTGTACCTATATTCAATGAAATTTTGAGTAGTCTATTCCTCAGATGAGATCATGGCAAATTTTTGATTGGATTCCTAATTTTGTGAATTTTTAATTCCTTTGTTTCTTCTCGTAATGATTTCTTAATGAATTTTTGGTTTTATGAGTTCTCAATTTCCTCATTGGATTTTTGTGATGATTTGCGGATATCCTGTTGAATTTTTGATTTTATGAATTCTAATGTTCTTGCTGGTTTTCGTAATAATTTCTGAATATTCCATTGGATTTATGATTTTCTTATTCAGTGCCATCGTACAATTATCAAACAGGAATTCTAAATAGGGATTTCTAATTCTCCGTGGCTTTCTGATCCTCTAGTTATTAGATGGTGTTCAGATGGTAGATCACTAATCTTCTTATTACTAAATAGCATTCCGGATTAATGTTGGATCATTCACTAATTTATTGTTGAATGAACAATTGATTCATTAAAGTTACCGACATGTCATTATAGTAGAATCAGGGATCTTTTACTTTGAGTTTACTTGGGTTATTTATTGCTAGGTAGCCTTTTGACTTTGTACTAATATTATTTAAAATTTTGAGCAGTTGTTTGTCATATGAGATCTTGGCAAGTTTCTGATTGAATTCCTGATTTTATGAATTCTCGGTTTCTTTTTGTGATGATTTCTTATTGAATTTCTGGTTTTATGAATTCTTGATTTCTTGGTTTCCTTATTGAATTTTCATGATGATTTGTGGACTTCCCATTGAATTTCTGAATTTGTGAGTTTTCTGGATAAGTATTGAGATTTTTTATGAAATTGAGGTTTTTCTGAAAATTCAATGTTTCCACAATATTATTAGATAGGAATTCTGAACAAGGGTCACGTCTATTCTTTTTGTTAGAAGATGATGGTAAAAGGGAATAAGATCCCCCCGACCTTCGTATTATTAGACAATATTCAAAATTAATACCAAACCATCTACTAATTTATTAATAAATGAATGAAAATCTCTAACATACAGCGTAGGGATGAAGATAAAATTATAGCAAAGAGACAAGATAAAACCAACTATAGTAAGAAATTAATTCCCGTTGGCCAAAGAAAACTTAACCCATGAAAAAAGGCTTTGGAGTGTATGATAGCTTTTTTGAAGTGACCTTTAACATAAACTAACATCTGCTGATCATGTGATATTATTCCACATTTCTATCGTCGATGCTAGAAAGGGTTTGATCATGTATTTCTCTGGATGCTCTATCCAGTGATATTATCAGATAATCTATTGAATTTCAGCTTTAGAATTTAGCATTATCAATCAAAATATCATAAGAAGGTTATAATCCTAACATAAGTAATATATGTTCTACCGAAAAACAGAGAAAGAAATTCCATTTTGGTTTGATCAGTCTAAGATAGATTCTTAGATTTTTGTCATAAAGATCAAAAGCTTCAGTTATACAAAGGAGGGGGGAAAATGTTATCCATAAAAATCTTCTCCAGGTTAAAAGTACGAAAGGAGTTACAATGCAGGATTTGGAAGCATCTGTAAGTATTGAGATGACTTTTATAAGCATCAAAGATTGTTCCTTAAGCATCAAAGAGGGTTCTGCAAGCATCGAAGAAGCTTTTGTAAGAGTTAAGGGAGCTTTTGAAAGTGTTGAAGTGGCATCTTTGACGACATCAATAGGAAATGAGGCTTCTGATATGGTTAAAAAGGCATGCCAAGCATTAGAGAATATGCTTTCGTCATGGTCGAAGGAGCTTCCGTAAA
Organism: Allium cepa; assembly: GCA_030765085.1. Classification (NCBI taxonomy): domain Eukaryota; kingdom Viridiplantae; phylum Streptophyta; class Magnoliopsida; order Asparagales; family Amaryllidaceae; genus Allium; species Allium cepa. The sequence goes on along the minus strand of CM060940.1, from coordinate 445,359,713 downwards.
CATCAAGGAAAACGCCTTTGCATAGGCCAAATGGAATGCTTCCACTAACATTGTTACTTTACATAGGAGTTGAATCTCTTCCTTCCGCTAGGGTTGAAGCCCCACCTTTCGTGGGGGTTGAAGGATCACCTTCCACAATTATTAAACTATCGAGACAAGTTATCATTTCGCAAGGCAAACATTACGCCTTCGCATATATTAAACCACCTTCCGCAATAGTCCTTCCGTAGCTCTTCTTTAAAACCCTACCGCACCTATCCAATCACCCTTTTGGGCTTGTTCAAAAATCACTATCCTATGAAGCTGCCTTGCTTCGACAACGACTGAGGAGTCCAAGGCGTCTACGAAAAATCCGTACTGCTCTATACCTTCCAACAGTGTCGAAGGCCCTGTAATGCCCCTGAATTTTAATTAACATTATTCGGGATATTTAATTGGATAAATTAAATAGAATAATGTGAATAAGTAGGAAGATGAGATTAATAAGTCTAATGATCGTGTCTAAATTAATGAACTAAATTTAAAAGGAGGAATTTCCAAAGGAGTAAACTTGAAAATGGGACTACATTTCTTTATATGTATCTCTTCCTCCACCTTAATAAACTTTTATTTTCTCATTCTTAACTCCCACATATTTCGATCGACCATTTAAAAGCTCCAGGAGAGTTTAAATTGAAGAATAAGCTAAGGAATTAAATCTAGAAAATTATTTTATTCTTCAATCAACTAATCAAGGTGAATAATCATGTTTATCATCTCATTTTTCTGTGGTTGGATCGGTTATGGGTTATACCCAATTCGTGTATGTGATTTTGGTTAGGATATAACCATTTAAACCTTTATTTGGATAAGACATAGGTATTTTAAAATGTTAATAGGATAATCAACAAGTTTTCGTTCGATTTTGGTTAAATTTTGAGTTGTTTTGAATTCATATGCTTTGAAATTTTAATATGATGAAGTATATGATTCATCAGATTTTTGATCATTTTTGGGAATTCTTCCTTAGTGATTTACTAAGGTAATAAAATTATTTAAGCCCAAATGCTAAACTGAAAAATGGCTTCTGTGTTTATTTAAAACTGAGGGAATTTCGCTTTTGGAAGTATTTAGGGAAGAAGTACAGTGTTTTAAGAAAAAGGTTAATTTTTGTATAATTTCACTATTCGGAAGTACAGGAGAAGGTTCCTCAGCCAATCAAAATTAGACAAACAAGATAAAACATTACTTCAGTAGGCCTAGTTCTGCCTTCATCTCCAATAAACCCGCTTTTATCCTTTCGATGAAGTCGAAAGGTACCTTTCGTTTGAGACGGAAGGTAAACAGTTACCCTCTGTCAAAGTCGAAAGGTAGGAACGGGGCTGAAGGGAAGAAAATGGCGAAGGGATGGGGAGGATGCTTCTTTTACTTTCGGATAGAAAAAAAAAATTGTTTTCAAAGAAGTTGAAGGAGGATCCTTCGACTCTATCATTTTATAAATGACTAATTTTTTTTATATATTCAAGAAGGGGTTTCGAAGGGGATCTTCGAAGCTCAAACCTTCAAGGGTAGTGTTTTAAAATGTTTTCCTAAATAGTGTTTTAAAAACCTTTCGGCAAAGCCAAAGGGAAAACCTTCTGACATGGTCGAAAGTATGCTTTCGAAGGGTTGGTTCCAACACCAATACTTCATTGTGTTTGAATGATTTCGAAAGGTTTTGATTTCGAACGGTTTTGATATTGAAAGGTTTTTAAGGGTTATCTTCAATGATTGCGAAAGGTTCTGATTTTGAAAGGTTTTGATTTCGAAAGGTTTTGAAGGGCTAATCTTCAATGGATGCGAAAGGTTCTGATTTCGAAAGGTTTTGATTTCAAAAGGTTTGATTTCAAAAATTTTTGAAGGGGTTATCTTCAATGATTGCTAAAGGTTCTGATTTCAAAGGTTTTGATTTCGAAAGGTTTGATTTCGAAAGGTTTTGAAAGGGTTATCTTCAACGATTGCGAAAGGTTCTAATTCGAAAGGTTTTGAAGGGGTTATCTTTAATGATTGCGAAAGGTTCTTGTTTGGAAATGTTTGATTTCGAAAGGTTTCCGAAGGGGCTAATTTTGGATGTTTACTTGCTTTCGAATGGGACTTCATTCGAAGGGTCATTTTTCTTAAGTAAAACTTTGCTAAGATGAAGGGGTTACTTCGAAGGGTTATAGCATAAAATATTTATCTTTGTTTGAATATGTAAGGGGGATCCTTATATAAAATTAATGTTATAAAACCTTAGGGACACCAGGGTGGGTTTAATGTTTTCGTTACATAGTTTGGGGTACAAATAGAAATATGCTTTCGAAATTGTACACTGGGGCTATCAATGTGTTTTTATTTAATTTAACCTAATTGGGGCTACTAATGGGAATATGTTAAACATGTGGTATACTTGGAGAAAATAATTAATCATGGGGATCATAAATTTTTATAAACAATCTTGGGGATCGTGATATTTTAATTGGCCAAGTGATGGGTTCTTGGTTAACCTAGGAAAACTATGGAATGTGCAATGGATAGCCCACATCAAATTTTGTAAAGTAAAGAATATTTTTCCATGGGTGGTTAGCCTCGGGATTTGGCATCCAGGGGTTCATAGTCATCCTAGGAAAACTATGGAATGTGCGGTGGATAGCTCAATGTACGATTAATCCTATTAAATTATGATAGATAGTCATTTTAAAAGATTATAGAGGGGAACTCTAATTAACTGATTTTAGATGGGAAATCTAATAAATTGCTTCTAGGTAGGATACCAAAATAATGGGTGGATGAGATATCCAATATATATATATATATATATATATGAATTATGGCTTTATTTCATATTATGTTAAGACTAATCATTTTGGGTGCGGGGGCATAGTAAATGATTTGCATGTTTTATTTTGGATGCTAGTGAGGGAAAACCCGTTCCGCTAAGTGGTATGGTCTCATTAGATATCTGTTTATGATAAGTGATGATAGAGGATTATTCATACTAAACTTATTGTCTGACTCGAAGTTTGTTTTCTTCATAAATTTGGGTACTCAGAATTAATTTGAGTAGTCTAAAAATGGGAGACTTTCATGTTTTGGACGAATAAGCTTCCAGAGACATGCAGGAGGCAGTGTTAGCTATATAGGAGTTATCTTATGTATCCCGCTGTGATGTACTAAGAATTGAAAAGTTCATATTTATTAGTTTTCTGATCATCAAAAGGAAACATCTTCGTATGTCGTTCTTATCGTATTTTGTACATGTATATGTGATCTGAACCTGGTTAACATCTGAAATAATGTAGTTAAATCTTATATTGAAATTCATAAGAAATGAGAAATTATATTTTGTTGAAGTTTAAAATTTTCCATAATTTGTTTCTGTTTTGCCAATAGTTTAAGATTCTGATTTCGGTCACTCGAAAATAACACATATGGATGACTGCGGCACCCGTAGTTGTTAGTTTTGAGCCACTGGAAGTGGGAAGCTACAAGTTGGTATCGGGGCATGGTTTATGTACTTAAAAGGAATTTAAACTTTAAAAGACTTTTAAAGCATAATCTAATGAATCTAAATTATGGTTGGGCTTAGGTAAGCGTTGTAGTAACGTATATGTACTTTTCTATAAATACCTAAGTATGTATTCCCCACTCTCTTAGACCGTTCTTCTGTATCTTACTAAGATTAGATTTAATGTAATTAGGAAGTAAGATATGTAGGAAAGAAATGGAAGAGTGAATCAAGGTGGGAGATGCACCAGTACACGTGCAAATGTTCGATCCAATACTTGGAGCAACCAAGGTGGACATGCAAATGCAAACGCAGATGAAAAAGCCAATGTTGATGCTGAGATTCCACCGATTGATATGGGGATGATGTATCAGTTCTTCGTGAATATGATGCAACCTGAAGCAGCTACGGTAGTGGCTGAAGGGAATGATGGAGGAGCTAATCCGGTGGTCCCAGTTAGCAATAATTATGCCAGGCTAAGCAGGGATTATGCTAGTCTTAGAGGGAAGCTTTTTCTAGGAACCGAGGATGCAGTAGGAGTGGAGAATTGGCTATTGCATTGTGAAAGGATATTTGCAGATCTTGGCTTGACGGATATGCAGAAGAGGAGACTTGCTTCAAGGCAATTGCAGGGAGCAACATTGTTTTGGTGGAACGGAGTTACCATAGGAGAGGCAAAGGAAGACCTGACTTGGGCTAAATTTTGAAGGAGGTTCGAAGAAAGATTTCTAGCTGAGGTTTCCAAGTCAACGTTGCTTCCTGGGAGATACAACGGTGATTGTGTACGCTACAGAGTTTGATGAGTTGTCCTTTTATGGATATGCTACTGTGGATACTATCATTTGGAGGAATGATAAGTTTATCAGGGGTTTGAATCCTGAGAACACCAGAGAAACCATGCCAAACCTCTGGGATCTGTGTCATATTTTTGTTGAGATGACTATTTGGAATGAAGAGATGCTTTCTACCTTTGGAAAGAGGAAACCAGCTGAGGTTTAGAATTTTCAAGGTAAGAAGCGGAAGTTCTTCAAGAAGAAAGGTGCCCAGTCAGGGGTAGCAGCTAAGAAGAGGAAGGCTGATATTGTTTGTTACAAGTGTGACAAGAAGTGGCACCATGCTAATGAGCGTCGCTTAGGTGATGGAAGAGCAGCTGCAGTGAGGCCGAATGTGAAGTGCTACAACTATGGCCAGATGAGGTATTACAAGGACAAGTGTCCCGAGGCTACTAAAGCTGGAAAGGGAAAGGTATGCTTTGAAAGAAAAGCTTTGATGGAAGGTATGCTTATGATTCGTAGTACTTCGGTTAGGATACTATTTGATACCGGCGCATCGCACTCATTTATATCTTAGTATTTGGTATATTGCTTATGTTTGGAACCTTTATACCTTATTACTCCTTTAAGGGTTGCGAATCCAATAGGAGGGTATGCAACTCTGGGAATGAAATATGACCAGTTAGAAATTGATTTGTTAGGTCATATGTTTGCATGTAGTTTATATGTTTTTGATTTCGTGGGTTTCGGCATCATATTGGGTATGGATTGGTTAGATAGATATGACGCTAGGATATTTTACCAAGAGGGGGAAATATCATTGAAACACCTTAATAGCCATAATCGAGTCATTTAGTCGGTAAGGTGTTTGAGCGAAAATGCTTAAGCGTTATTGGGTGCTATGGGAAAGGAAGTAGAGTTGAAGCAGGTTTATGTAGTAAGAGAGTTTGCAGATGTGTTTGAACCAGTTTCGGACTTGCCATCGAAAAGCGCAATCAAGTTTCAGATAGATCTCGTACCGAGAGCTGAACCCGTAAGTAGACTACCTAGCAGGATGTCACCAACCGAGGCGAAGGAATTGAAGGTGTAGCAAGTGGAATCGGTAGGAAAGAATCTCATTTGGCCAAGCAGTTCGCCTTGGGGAACGACTGCGGTATTCGTGAAGAAGCCAGATGGGTCGTTAAGGATGTGTATCGACTATCGTATGTTGAATGAGAGGACGATCAAAAATAGGTATTCTTTGCCGAGGATCGACGACTTATTCGATCAGTTGAGTAGAGCCAGAGTGTTTTCCCAGCTGGATTTGACGATAGGTTTCCATCAGCTAAGAGTGAAAATGGACAATATTACTTTGATGGTATTCAGGACTAGATATGGGTCTTACGTACGGTTGTTATGCCATTTGGGCTTACCAATGCACCAGCTTTCTTTATGGATTTGATGAACTGGGTTTTCCGAGAGCATTTGGATAGGTTCATGTTGGTTTTTATTGATGACATTTTGGTATGTTCTAAGAATGAGAAGGATCATGTAGATCATCTTAGAATAGTCTTGGAGGTGCTAAGACAACATCAGTTGAAAGCGAAGTTCTCAAAGTGTCATTTCTGGAAGAAGAAAGTGAAGTTCCTTGGTCATGTAGTTTCCGAGGAAGGTTTAGCAGTTGATCCAGACAAGATCGAAGCTGTTAACGATTGGAAAAGATCAGAGACGGTAAGTGAGATTAGAAGCTTTCTTAGACTTGCAGGTTATTACCGAAGGTTCATTAAGGATTTCTCACGGATAGTAGCATCCTTGACTATGCTAACTAGGAAGGACATGAAGTTTGTTTGGTCTGACAAATGTGAGAAGACATTCCTTAATTTGAAGCATTTGTTAACCAATGTGCCCGTGTTAGTAGTTCCTGATGGGAATCAGAGGTTGGCAGTTTACACTGATGCATGTGGTACCGGGTTAGGTGCTGTGCTAATGCAGAATGGAAAAGTTATTGCCTATGCTTCTAGACAGCTTAGACCGCATGAAGTGAGATATCCTACTCATGATTTAGAGTTGGCAGCGGTAATCTTCGCACTGAAGGTGGGGATACATTATCTTTTGGGAGGAAGGTTTGAGCTATATACAGATCATAAGTCTTTACGATATTTATTCTTTCCGTAAGAGTTGAACATGAGACAACAGAGATGGCTAGAGTTATTGCAGCTTATGATTTTAGCATCGAATATACACCGGAAAAGGAAATAAGATGGCAGTTGTGCTTAGCAAGAAACATCTGAATGTGGTGTTAGCTATGTTGGCAGAATGGAAAGACTTGGAAGCACTGGCTGCTTGTAGTGTGCAGTTGAGATCGACTGCTGGATCTAGTCAGAACATTGCCATGGTGTTTTGTTTGGAAGTTCGACCAGTTCTGATCGAACGAATTGCTTCTAGGAAGAGAGAGGATCTAGTGTTAGCCGAGAGGATTAGAAGGTTATAAGTTGGAACCGATATTGATGATTTAAAGGATTTTATTCTTGACCGTAGGGTTTGGTTGAGAAAGAAGGAATGTTCATATGTTCCAGATGTTGGAAACCTTAGGAAGGAATTCTTAGCGAATGTCATCGATCGAAATTTATGATTCATTCTAGGGAACCAAGATGTATTAGGATATGAAGAGAAGTTTCTTCTAGGAAGGAATGAAGAGGGATGTTGGCTTATGGGTAAAACAGTGTTTAAACTGTCAGCAAGTAAAAGCCAAACATCAGAAACTGAGTGGGTTACTTCTACCTTTGGATATTCTGGTTTTGAAGTGGGACTCGATATCCATGGATTCTATTGACGAGTTGCCATGGTCAAACGGGGGTAATGAAAGTATATGGGTCATAGTGGACAGATTGACCAAGCGTACCCATTTCATTCCGGTAAGGTTAACCAGGACGACACCTATTTTGGCTAAGCTGTTCATGAAGAACATCGTTAGGCTGCATGGAATTCCTAGTAGTATCATCAGTGATCGAGATGCTTTGTTTACTAACGAGTTCTGGAAGAGCCTGTAGAGTGTGCTAGGAACTAAGCTCAAGACGAGAACCGCATACCATCCTCAGACGGATGGGCAGACAGAGAGAGTCAACAAGGTACTGGAAGATCTGTTGAGAGCTTGTGTGCTGGATTTTAGTGGTTCTTAAGAAGATCACTTGCACTTAGTGAAGTTTACCTATAATAATAGTTACCAGAATACTATATGAATGACGTCTTTCGAAGCTTTGTATGGAAGGCCTTGGACATCACTAACATGTTGGCTAGCGACCGGAGACAGGTTGGTCCTTGGTATAGACTGGGGAGAGAGGCGATGGAAAAGGTCGAGTTGATATGGGAAAGAATGAGGAAAGCTCAGTCTAGACAGAAGAGTTATGCAGGCAAAAGGGGTAAGGACCTCGAGTTCTCAGTTGGAGATAGAGTTTTCATCAAGGTATCGCCGATGAAAGGTGTTGTTCGGTTCGGGAGGACTGGGAAGCTAGCATCGAGATATATTGGACCATTTCCTATATCAGAGAGGATTGGGAGACTCGCATCCCGAGTAGATTTTCCGAGCAGTTTGGACAGGGTCCACAATGTGTTTCATGTTTCTCATCTTAGAAAGTATGTTCATGATCCAAAACCTACTATCGCTCCGACGACACTGGTGGACTTAGTGATGGAACCGGATATGACTTTTGCGAGGCAACTAGTTGGTGTTTTTGCTAAAGATGAGAAGAGGTTAAGGAACAAGACAGTCAGGTTGGTGAAAGTTCAGTAGAGAAACAACGTGAAAGACTGTACTTGGAAGACAGAAGATAGGATTAGGGCTACTTTTTTGGGCTGTTTTAGATGGTATGTTCTTTATAGGGTTTATGTAGAATTTGACTGGTAGATTATACTAGCTTTTCTTGCATGGGCTATATGCTTGTTGTGTCTTTACTGAAATTTCGGGGACAAAATTCTTTAATGGGGAGTCAATAATGCCCCTGGATTTTAATTAACGTTATTCGAAATATTTAATTGGATAAATTAAATAGAATAATGTGAATAAGTAGGGAGATGAGATTAATAAATCTAATGGTCGTGTCTAAATGAATGAACTAAATTTCTAAATGAATGAATTAAATTTAGAAGGAGGAATTTCCTAAAGGGTAAACTTGGAAATATGGCTACATTTCTTTGTATATATCTCTTTCTCCACTTTAATAAACTTCTATTTTCTCATTCTTAACTTCCACATATTTCGGCTGGCCATTTAAAAGCTCCAGGAAGAGTTTAAATTAAAGAATAAGCTAAGGAGTTAAAGCTAGAAAATTATTTTATTCTCCAATCAACTAATCAAAGTGAATAATCATGTTTATCATCTCGTTTTTCTGTGTTTGGATCGGTTATGGTTTATACCCGATTCATGTTTGTGATTTTGATTGGGATATAACCATTTAAATTGTCGTTTGGATAAGACATGGGTGTTTTCAAACGTTAATGGGATAATTAACACGTTTTCATTCGGTTTTGGTTAAATTTCAAGTTGTTTTGATCTTCATATGCTTTGAAATTATAATATGATGAAGTATATGATTCATCATATTTTTGCTGATTTTTGGTAATTTTTCCTTAGTGGTTTACTAAGGTAATAAAATTATTTAAACCTAAGGGATAAACTGAAAAATGGCTCCCATTTTTATTTAAAACCGGAGGGAAATTCGCTTTTGGAAATATTTGGGGAAGAAGTACAGTGTTTTAAGAAAAATGTTGACTTTTGTATAATTTTCACTGTTCGGAAATACAAGAGAAGGTTCCTCAGCCAATTAAAATTAGACAAATAAGATAAAACATCACTTTAGTGGACCCAGTTCTGCCTTCGTCTCCAATAAGCCCGCTTTTACCCTTTCGATGAAGTCGAAATGTACCTTTTGTCTGAGGCGGAAGGTAAACAGCTATCCTCTGCAAAATTCGAAAGGTAGGCATGGGGCTGAAGGGAAGAAAAGGGCGAAGGGATATGGAGGCCGCTTCTTTTGCTTTCGGATAGAAAAAAATTGTTTTCGAATAAGTTGAATTCGACTCTATCATTTTATAAAAGACTAATTTTTTTATATATATTCAAGAAGTCGTTTCGAAGGGGATCTTCGAAAGCTTAAACCTTCAAGAGTAGTGTTTTAAAATGTTTTCCGAAAAGGTGTTTTGAAAACCTTTCGGCAAAGTAGAAGGGAAAACCTTCGGACATGGTCGAAAGTAAGCTTTCGAAGGGTTGGTTCCAACGCCACACTTCATTGTGTTTGAATGATTCCGAAAGGTTTTGATTTTGAAAGGTTTGATTTCGAAAGGTTTTGATTTCGAAAGGTTTTGATTTCGAAAGGTTTGATTTCGAAAGTTTTTGATTTCGAAATGTTTTGAAGGGGTTATCTTCAATGATTGCAAAAGGTTCTAATTTCGAAAGGTTTTGATTTTGATTTTGATTTTGAAATGTTTGGTTACGAAGGATTTTGAAGGGGTTATCTTTGATGATTGCGAAAGATTCTGATTAGAAAGGTTTTGATTTCGAAAGGTTTGATTTCAAAAAAGTTTTTGACTTCGAAAGGTTTGATTTTGAAAGGTTTATCTTCAATGATTGGAAAAGTTATGATTTCGAAAGGTTTTGAAGGGATTATCTTCAATGATTGCAAAAGGTTCTGATTTCGAAAGGTTGCCGAAGGGGATAACTTTGGATGTTTATTTACCTTCAATGGGACTTGATTCGAAGGGTTTTAAATGGCTGTTTTTAGTCATTTTTCTTAAGTAAAACTTTGCTAAGACGAAGGGGTTACTTCGAAGAGTTATAGCATAAAATACTTATCTTTGTTTGAATATGTAAGGATATCTTATATAAAATGAATGTTATAAAACCTTGGAACACTAGGGTGGGTTTGATTTTTACGTTACATAGTTTGAGGTTACAAACAGAAATATTATTTCGAAAATATATATTGGGGCTATCAATGTGTTTTTATTTAATTTAACCTAATGGGGCTACCAATGGGAATAGGTTAAACATGTGGTATACCTAGAAAAAATAATTAATCATGGGGATCATTAATTTTTATAAATAATCATGGGGATCACGATATTTTAATTAGTCAAGTGATCTGTTTTTGGTTAACGTAGGAAAACCATGGAATGTGCAGTGGGTAACCCACATCAAATTTCTAAAGTAAAGAATGTTTTGCCAGGGGTGGTTAGCCTCGGGATTTGGCACCCAAGGGTTCATAATCATCCTAGGAAAACTATGGAGTGTGCGGTAGATAGCACACACCATCTTTTATAAAACAATGTTCGATGGATAATTTGCATTTATTTTGAATGGATTTGGGACGGTAGTCCTATTAAATTATGACAGATAGTCATTTTAATTTTTTTTAGAGGGAAACTCTAATAAACTGATTTTAGATGGAAAATCTAATAAATCGCTTTTAGGTAGGATACTTAAATAATGGGTGGATGGGAAATCCAATATATATATATATATATATATATATGAATTATGGCTTTATTTCATGTTATGTTAAGACTAATCATTTTGGGTGTAGGGGCATAGTTAATGATTTGCATGTTTTATTTTGGATGCTAGTGGGGGAAAACCCGTTCCGCTAAGCGGCATGGTCTCATTAGATATCTATTTATGATAAGTGATGATAGGGGATTATTCATATCAAACTTATTGTCGAACTCGAAATTGGTGTTTTTCCATGAATTCTTGGATACTCAAAATTAATTTGAGTGGTATAAGAGTAGGAGACTTTCATGTTTTGGACGAATAAGCTTTTGGAGACATGAAGGAGGCAGTGTTAGCTATATAGGAGCTATTTTGTGTATTCTGCTGTGATGTACTAAGTACTGTAAAATTTATATTTATTAGTTCTCTGATCATCGAAAGAAGACATCTTCATATGTTGCTCTTATCGTATTTTTACATGTATATGTGATGTGAACGTGGTTAACGTCTGAGGTTATATAGTTAAATCTTGAATTGAAATTCATAAGAAATGATAAATTCTGTTTTATCGAAGTTTATTTTTTTTCATATTCTTGTGTTTTTGTGTTGCCAATAGTTTCAAGATTCCTTTTTCGGCCACTCGTAAATAATACCTATGGATGACTGCGGCATCCGTAGTTGTTAGTTTTAAGCCTCCGGAAGTGGGATGTTACAGGCCCTCGGAACTAATACAAAAGAAGCATTTGGTAGGTGCTTAGCCAAATAGACTTGAAGATACCACTTTCGACAGTAAGAAAAGGGTCCACTTTTGCGTACCGACATCATTAGCTACAAATAATAAAGACATTACAGCATCAACATTGGAGCAAGGTCATGAAGGAATCCCTTTCGACGACGTCACAAGGATAAGGGCGGAATGTCCAAGCTGCATTTATAAATAAGACCCAAGGGGTGCAATTTTTGGGATCCGATTTTATTTCTTGGACTCTTGTTCATTTTTAATGTTGTAAACCCTAATTTCCAAATCGATTTGGGGTTTCATCTCATTGTATTACCCAAGCCTTTGTATTCATAAAAACTATCAATAAAGTGAAACTCAACATTAACAATAGCTTATGTCTTGATTCAGTATCATGTATGGAATACTTATTAGAGATATTCACTTATACCTTTCGAAGGGTTCCCTTTGATGTTATTGGTCCCTCTTCGACGCTGTTGTCGCCTCCCGTCACCATTGGTTTCAAACCTTATTTGATCCCTTAGGCTGTTCCAACCTAAATTCTGGTAATGCTATCCGTTCCGAAAGGCTTTGAAAGGATCTCCATCTGGTTAATTTCAACTCTTAAGCACATTCGGGGTGTTCACGATTTTTATCACTAACAGTACCGTTGTATTTTCTTATAAAATTATGAATATCATAGGTTGAAATGACGAACTGTGCTCGTTTGCTAAAAAAATATGTCGACATATCTCCTAAAATATTGAATTTTTTTCAAATACCAAATGTAGAATGATAGAAATTGAATATTTCATTATGTGATTTCAGAATATTCTGGGTTCGTCGAAACTCTGGAACGTAATCAGGTTCATTACGATAAGGTGATGGATATCAACTTCTAAGGTTATACCGTGAATCTACAAGGCAATATTTACCAAGTGTCGTTTGTGGGAAGTTTTTAACTTCTTCAATAACATTAATTAACAATATAATATCATGCATAGTCTTTCCAACCAGACATTATAAAAGAAAATATTAAATTAAAATCAACAGCAACAAGAATATTTTGTGTTGGAAATTTTTTAATACCTATAAATGTCGATAATTCCTCTTTTTAACTCTCTGAGGAATGCATGTTTCATCTATAGCTTCAATTGCATTTCAAAAATAATAAAAGCAATGTGTATCATATCTAATGTCGTCAAGAACCAGAACGAAATCCTTGGGTTGAATAACATCTTTGGTATGACATTTTGTAAGATCGTAGAAATAACTGTCATGATCATAGCTCAATTGAAATTTTCATATGCCAAATCCATGTAATGTTCCCATTCAACCCACGTAAAGAAATCAGCGATTCCCATTCAACCCATGTAAGAAGAATTAGGACGTGGAGTGTTAATTCATTGAAGTAGTTTTGTTATCAATCTAGCAATAGATTTTAATCATTTTTTCGTACTCATCTGAATTGTGGAAATATAATAAGCCATCGCTATTAAGATTGTTAAACAGTTATTATTTTAAAATTTTAGTGTAAACCAACGATTCTGCATTTTCATTTAAGTCCACCATGATAAATAAAACATCAACGGCACCATCTAGCTAATTAGATCATAAAGTAATTTCGCTAAGTGTTCATGTGTCAATCTGTCTTTAAGACTTAAGTATCACCGTACTAAGTCACTTTAACATGTTTCCTGTTTAATGATGTTTGATTTTAACAAGTTTTTGACTTTTCCTTGCAAATAAACATAACTAAAAATAATAATATAATGATCATTGTTTTATCCTTATATAATATCGTATATTTAATGGTTTTGTCAGAGTAGCAACTTTGTTTTACGTATTTAATATTAAGTTACTGTGCAAAAAAACCCCAATCGTTAACAATGCTTTATTTTAGATGCCAATTTTTGTGGTGTTACACTACACACACGAGCAAATTTAATATTAAGTTACTATGGAAATATGATTACTGAATTTAATTATATTTATATTAACAAGGTGTGAACATGGCACTTCTGGAAGAGGATAAAGCTTTTGTCATGATTGTTTTTTTCCCCATTTTATTCAGTATTCGCTATTTTTATTCATAATTTCATGGGCAAGAAAGAACGCAAATATTAACTGATAATCCGTGTTGTTATACGTACATTTTATACATGGAAAGTTTGATTTCGAAAATAAAATAAAAACGTATGGTCATATATGCAGCTTATTCGCGTATACATCCTATACATGGAAAGTATTTTAACAACCAAATATAGCAACAAAAGTATTCTTATAACCAAATACAGCAATTAAAGTTCCTTAACAAAATTGGCAAAAACATAGCAAATATTATATGCACATACGGACGTACCAAACATATATAGAAACTACAAATGAACCAAAAATAGCTAAACATACACTTACATGTTCCTTTATTCCAATATATCTTGCAAACAATATAACACTTACATGGTCGCTTCATCACACAATATCAAAAAGTAATCTAAAATAACTTAAAAACTTACTGCACTAGTAAATACACATGATAAAATATTAAAAGTTACATGTTGCTTCGTTGTCACAAATCAACTGTACCACTCCTTTTTCCATTGGAATTGATCCAACAATCATCAACACTAGAATTAATATCAACACCAAATAACCTAACAACATTGACCTGCTGCTTGATTCTTTGCTTGCAATCAATAAACAAACGCTTCTCGTTTAGATCTTCTTCTCCACTGAAAATCTTCTCAAAAGACACTACATCCCCTGCTTGCAAACTCTTCTCCTTCACAAACCTGCTCCACCCTTTGGTCAGCACGTAACTCTGGCTGCTGTTCCAGTACGAGTACCTGAACCTCCAAACTTTTCCACTTCCATCCTCGAAATTCATCAAAATTCCATTACTGCCCCCGTCATGATCATACTGAAAATGTTTCTCCGCATGCTGCTTCGGTATCACCAGCCTGTTCAGCTTCCCAACGTCGCTAGGCGTTACAGTGTTTGCGTAAAAAATGGCCGCAAACACCCAAAGTCGTATGAGTTGGTTGATTTTATGTTGTGTTTAGTGATTTGGGTGATTTATGCAAATATGTAAAAAGCAAGGACTAAAATGTAAAAGACACACAGATTTATAGTGGTTCGGCAAGAACGTGCCTACGTCCACTTTATATGTTATTCTCCTTTTTTCTTCAGATTACAAGTACAAAGCTTTGATTACAAGTATCTAAAGTTGTTTGAGAGTTCCTTCCAGGCTTGAGCTCTCAAACTTGTCTGCCATTGTTGTACCCCTGCCCCTCTATTTATAGAGTGAGATAGGGGGCAGGGGTCTTGGACGTATATAGCTGCTGGTGGGCCTGGGCTGAAGCAATCTAGACTGGCAATTCTGGTTCGGCGAGGCTTCATTCGGTCATACAAGGAGAAGTTGGAGTTTGGTTCGGTAGTGGGAGGAAGGTTGGTCCGGTGTTAGGTTGAGTTGTGTGTGGTTCGGTGTGGGTTGGTTCGGCATGGGGATGTAGGGCAGCTGGTTCGGCGGTGATGTTGGACCGGTAGTGGTTGGTGAAAGATGGAGCTTGTAATTGATCCGGTGGTGGAGTTGATCCGGTGATGGAGTTTGGAGGGAAGGAGGCTCGACCGGATGTCCTTTGGTTCGGCATGACATGGAGAGGCCGGATGAAACTTGGCGTTATGAATGCCGAATGAATCAATGCCGAATGGATCTTAAACCTCTTAAGGCCGAATGAGCTTTTGCACTTGGGTCATGAACGAAATCATCGACTTGTATACGCTTGCTAATTGCTTCTTCTTAGCTCGGTCGTGGTAGAGACGCGCTCAACTTTGATATTCCAGTTTTGTCCAAAAAATGGGATAACACTTTGCCCCCCAAAATATGCCTTGCGGTAGGAAGGCGTGTTTTGTAATGCCATGAGCCGGATGTTCATATCCTGTCATCAACCTGTAGAGAATTTGATAGTTTATATGGCCCCAAATGACGACCGTTCGGGATCGAGCTATTCGGGATGAAGCGCGGCCATTCATGGTCAAGCGCCTAACTTCAAATGACGACCGTTCGCGATCGAGTCATTCGAGGTGAAGTGCGACCCTGCGCGGTCAAGCGCGTAAATCCATGCGTCGATCATTCGGGATCGAGTCATCTGCGGTGAAATGTGACCGTTCAAGGTCAAGCGCTTTACTTCAAATGACGATCGTTCGGGATCGAGTCATTCGAGGTAAAGTGCGACAGTGCGCGGTCGAGTGAGGACCGTTCAAGGTCAAGCGCTTAACTTCAAATGACGATCGTTCGTGATCGAGTCATTCGAGGTAAAGTGCGACAGTGCGCGGTCAAGCCTGTAAGTCCACGCGTCGATCGTTCGAGACCGAGCCATTTGTGATGAAATGCGACCGTTCAAGGTCAAGCGCCTAACTTCAAATGACGATCGTTTGTGATCGAGTCATTCGAGGTAAGGTGCGACAGTGTGCGGTCAAGTGGCGGTCCTCAAATGACGACCGTTCGCGATCAAGCCATTTGAGGTAAGGTGTAACAGTTAGTGATCAGGTGGCGGACCTCAAATGACGACCGTTTGCGATCGAGCCATTTGAGGTAAGGTGAGTTATGCCGTTCGAGGCGAGTTGTGCCGTTCGAGGCGAGTTGTGCCGTTCGAGGCGAGTTATGATCGTTCGCGATCGGGTGCCGTTCGAGGCGAGTTGTGACTGTTCGAAGTCGGGTGCCGTTCGAGGCGAGTTGTGACTGTTCGAAGTCGGGTGCCGTTCGAGGCGAATTGTGACTGTTCGAAGTCGGGTGCCGTTCGAGGCGAATGAGTGTGCCCGGGGGGGACTTAATATTATCAGTGTTGGAGTTATTGTTTGGGGGAGTTTTCGAATCAAAGACTTCGGCAGTTCGTTGCCATGCAATAGGTGCTCGTGGACCGTTCGCGATCCAACGGGCATACAAGTAAATAATTTTTTCATAGAATTGTAAATGTTAAAGCAATAGTACCTTACAGCAGAAATGTCCAAACATGAAGAGTTCAAATGTTCAAATCGAAACAAAAGCAAAGCAAGGATGTCAAAGTGTAAGTTCCCACACCGAAGCAGTCAATGATCATTCAGAGCATGCCTGGAGATCGTTCGCGATCTCGTACATGTGTAAATGATTTAATTGCTTTAGTGGAAGCTTACGACTTGTTCATCGTTATTTTAATCAAGCAATCAATGGATAATCAAATGGTGCCCTGATTTAGGGTCACCTCTAGCTGATGTAGAGGGTGGTCGCTCTGGCTCCACCGCTGGAGTTCGCCTCCTCACATACTGAAGGAGCATACCGTTCCTGATATGCCCTTCCACCTCGTTCTTCAAGTGCCTACAATCATTAGTGTTATGACCATTCAATTCATGAAATACACAAAACTTATCTGATTTTCTTTCGTCAGAGGTTGGATCCCTTCGCATTGGTCTACGATACGGAACCTGCCCCTTGGTATCTTGATAAATCCGTTCCAAACTCTCATTCAACTGTGAATAGGTGGTGAATCGTGGCTCTCTCCGTAGCCACTTCGTCCTGTCATCATTATCCTCAGCCTTTCTCTTTCCTTTGCTAGTCTCTGCACCCTTTCCAGGTGGGTTTCCGCTCTTGATTGTGTAAACGTCATCTTCTTCCTCTCTTTCTGTACTAGCATCTTCCAAACGCAGAAACTTTTCAGCCTCATGATAGAACTCTCCCAGATTCATAGGCGGATCCTTGGTTAATGAATTCTTGAACTCTGTATTACCAGCTATTCCAGATACAGCTGCCATCATGACCATAGCTGGATCTGGTCGATCCACTGATGCTGCTGCAGCATTAAATCGCGTTAGAAAGCTCCTCAAAGTCTCTCCAGTTTTCTGTTTCAAGGTTGCCAAAGTCATCACATTCTTGGGCCTCGCAATATGAACCCTGAATTGCCTCATGAATCTCTCAGTTAAATCTGCCCATGTTCCTACGGAGCCGCTCTCCAGTTGCCTAAACCATAACGCTGCAATGTCCGTCAAATACAGTGGAAAGCACCGGGCCATAACCTCGTCTGATGCCCCCAGCACTTCCATATGTCTCATATACTTCGTTAGATGGACCGTGGGGTCCGTTTTCCCGTTGTACATGTCCAATGATGGTAGCTTGAATTCTGGTGGGTTTCTAGCCATCCTAATCGCAGAAGAAAAAGGACTCCTGTTTACATCTTCCAAGTCTCTGTTTACTAAACCGCCTCTCATAGCTCTTCTAACCATCTCTGCTAATCTGTCATTGTCCATCTCTGCTAATCTGTCATTGTTTCCAAGTTGTAGTCCTTGTTCATTGCCTTCGACCTGCCCCCCTAGTCCATGGGAGTTTTCATGTGTATGTCCCTCTGGCTGAACGTTCATTCCTCTATTGCTTCCAGGTGGCTCGGATGCCCCCATCTCTCTTCCCGGGGTTGGATCAACATGCTCCGCGTGAGTGCCCCCTAGCTCTGGTGCTGCGCCAGACGGTCCTGCTCCGTTCTGAACTCTAGTTGCTCCTTGGATTTGTGCTCCAATTTGCCCAATTTGCTGAAGTAAGTTCTGGATCATCTCTTCTTGTCTTCTCATCATGGCTTCCATCTCATCCCTAGTGATGAAGACCGACGCTTGATTCCCTCCTGAGGAAGCCTCTTGACTTCCTTGGTGTTCACTTCTCTCTGGCCTTTGCCTTCTACTTGTTTGTCTCGTCATAACTCTTAGATCTGAACTCTTAGATTTCCAAATTCAACTTATATCCGATGTAGCGGGAGTCGGTTACTCTCAATGAAAGCACCAAAATGTTTGCGTAAAAAATGGCCGCAAACACCCAAAGTCGTATGAGTTGGTTGATTTTATGTTGTGTTTAGTGATTTGGGTGATTTATGCAAATATGTAAAAAGCAAGGACTAAAATGTAAAAGACACACAGATTTATAGTGGTTCGGCAAGAACGTGCCTACGTCCACTTTATATGTTATTCTCCTTTTTTCTTCAGATTACAAGTACAAAGCTTTGATTACAAGTATCTAAAGTTGTTTGAGAGTTCCTTCCAGGCTTGAGCTCTCAAACTTGTCTGCCATTGTTGTACCCCTGCCCCTCTATTTATAGAGTGAGATAGGGGGCAGGGGTCTTGGACGTATATAGCTGCTGGTGGGCCTGGGCTGAAGCAATCTAGACTGGCAATTCTGGTTCGGCGAGGCTTCATTCGGTCATACAAGGAGAAGTTGGAGTTTGGTTCGGTAGTGGGAGGAAGGTTGGTCCGGTGTTAGGTTGAGTTGTGTGTGGTTCGGTGTGGGTTGGTTCGGCATGGGGATGTAGGGCAGCTGGTTCGGCGGTGATGTTGGACCGGTAGTGGTTGGTGAAAGATGGAGCTTGTAATTGATCCGGTGGTGGAGTTGATCCGGTGATGGAGTTTGGAGGGAAGGAGGCTCGACCGGATGTCCTTTGGTTCGGCATGACATGGAGAGGCCGGATGAAACTTGGCGTTATGAATGCCGAATGAATCAATGCCGAATGGATCTTAAACCTCTTAAGGCCGAATGAGCTTTTGCACTTGGGTCATGAACGAAATCATCGACTTGTATACGCTTGCTAATTGCTTCTTCTTAGCTCGGTCGTGGTAGAGACGCGCTCAACTTTGATATTCCAGTTTTGTCCAAAAAATGGGATAACATACAGTTTTCTCAAACAGAAGCTCTCGCTGAACCAAACCGACCAAGTTGTTGTTAAGATGTTTAACGCTGCTGTTTTTATTTTTTAAAGCTTTTTTCCTCTTCTGCAACAGCTCGTCGCAGTAGGTGTGCTTGCGAAGCATGTCGACGATCTCGGACTTGGAGTGGAGGTCGAGGAATTCGAGCTCCGGGATGTCGGAGTCGGAGGAGTCCGACAAGGGCTTGAAGTTGGTGACAGCGTCGCGGCCCCGGAAGCGCTGGGCAGCGACGTCGTACGCTCGGGCGGCGTCGGCTTCGAGGTTGAAGGTGCCGAGCCAGACGCGTTGGTGCTTCTGGTAGATTTGGGCGCCCCAGCGTCCGTTGGGCTGAGGGACGACGCCTTTGTATTGGGAGGATGGGAGTTTTTTACTGTTGGTGGAGTATTCGGTTTCGACGCTGCTTTCGCCGCTACTGAGGCGATGCAGCTTTTCAGTTGTTGTCATGTCCTTTGTTAATGTTTATTAGTCAGGGTTAGGGCGAAGGTGATGTGAGGTTATGTGGGAGGGGGGTGATATAGAATATGCTGGAGAGAGGAGTTTAATGCAAAATGGAGGATGGCAGTTTCGTAATATGTTGGAATGTGATCAGATATTTTTTGATCTATGGGGTCAACCAAGAGATTGAGAGATGAGAGCAAAAAATTGAGAAGGAGATATTTAAATATTTGTGTTGTTTTATTAGCGATGTAGGACCTGATGTGTATTTTTATTCATGGTTTATGTCGTCTTGTTACTGTAATCTATGTTTAAATCACATGCTTTTTTGTTTACGTATATCTGAAGGAAATGTATAGCGAAAATCAGCGCCTAAATGATTTTGACCACCACCACCACCACTAGTATTATTTTTATCATTATTATTATTAATATTAATATTTTGATATTTTGAAAGAAATTCACTGGTAATTTTGTTGCTTCACCAAAGGATTACAAGAGGGGGAAAAATAAAAGCATTGAACATATAACAGACCCTTTTATCTAGACGCATTTATTCAGTGCAACTAACATAAATGAACAAATAATTAATGTGGAATTTAACTGTTGATAAGAATTAGAATTTATAACAATGACTATTCCATTTGGTGTATTAAAATGCATGTTTTAGACTTACGAACAGCAACTTATGCATTCAATAAGATGTAGGTTAATTCGGTCCATTCACATTTTTATTGTCCACTGTCTTTAATGCCTTAAACTGAGACCTACGTGTTAATTTCTATACCACAACGTGGTTAATTTCAAGATAATCGTTGGTATATTAACGTGCACGTTTTGGACTTAAAAGCAGAAAATTACAGATTCTATCGTTCACTGTTCTTAATGATTAAAATTGAGACTGTGTTAATTAAACGTTGAGAATAACGAACTGTGGGTAAGCAATTAAAATGGATACTCCAATATTCTTACATATCTGCAGTCGTTTCAACCAAATCCTATCCCCCTAACCATTACTTTCCTCACCGTCGATGATCCGCTATCCACACAATACATATGCCTCCGCCTCATCGCCGAAGCTATTAGACCGCAGTGTGCAATCGACAGCTGTTGCTCTGAATATCGACATACGATAAACCTCCTATTTCGAGTAATGTAATGGTGGATGATGATGAGTTTCAGAAGGTAGCATACAACAACAAGGCGAACAGAAAGAATTCTGTTACTGATTTTCAGAAAAACATTCAAAGAAAACCAGAAAATGTCCAAAATTCTTTCAATTCAGGAATAACAGATTCAAGAAAATATAATACACAGTCAAGAAATATGTACAGGCAGCAGCTGAACCTAAGAAATCAAATTTTCACTGCCTCAGCCAATATTGACATTGCTCAGAAGATGCAGAAAGCCTCCTCGTGGGCTGACCTTCTCAAGAAAGGAGGGTTAGATTCTGAATTTGACTTGCATTATGTTGCTCCTATCAATATCAATAACAAGAAATTTGTTACTGTGAAAGAAGATATCGACAAACGTACAGAGAATAAATGGAGATATTCTGTTGTTGCTTATGTTTATGGTCCTCGTCCTCCATATCATCATTTCAAGACCTATATTATTCGAAATTGGAATCTTACAGGAAGCTTTGAGATTTATACTAGAAATAATGGTTTCTTTATAATTAGGTTTTCAAAGCTTGAAGATTGTGATTTTTTTAAAATGGGGGGTCATATTTTATAAATAGCAAGTTGATCATTCTGAAAAAGTGGAGCAAAAAATTTATTTTGCTAGAGATCTTCTATCTACTATGCCAATTTGGATTAGATTGCCTGAGTTAAGCCTAATACTGTGGGATAAAGATGCTTTTAGTGCTATTGCAAGTTTGGTGGGTATGCACTAAAGTTAGATGAACCAACTGCTAAGGAAACAAGACTGAGTTATGCAAGAATTCTTGTTGAAATAAAGGCTGATGCAGAACTACCAAATGAATCTAACATCACAATGCATGATGGTGACAATATAGTGCAAAAAATTGATTATGAGTGGATCCCACCAAGATGCAAATCTTGTAAATGTTTTGGACATTCAAATGAAAATTGCACTGTTAAAAAAAAATCTGGAAAGAAAGATACAGAGAGAATGATACTACAGTAGAGATTGTTGCAGAGGAAAACAGTAATGTAGCACTGAATAAAACTGTGCAGAACTCACATGATGGAATTGCAAATCAATTGGTGCCTCAATTTAAGAACAGTTCTGTTCATGATTTGGAAATTCATGATACAATTATGGATGCTAGCAATGCTTCTCATGCAGACAATCAAAAAAATATGCGATGTAAAAACAGTTACCCCCTTCAGAGAGCTGATGTAGATACAGTAGTTCCTCTAAATGCATCAGTGGAAGAAACTCCAAATATTAGCGCTTCTGCTGAGGCAAATACTGAAGAAGACACCATGAATGTTGAGAAAATCTCTACTAAATTGAACCTTGCAGACTTGATTGAACCTCTAAAGAACACTGACTTATCTTTTCTCTCAGATTCATTCTCTCCACTAAAGAATAAATCCTTATCTAGGAAAGCTATTTAGACAGCGGTGAATGCTGTTTCATCTCTATCTGCAGACAAAAAGAAAAGAAGAAAGAAAGTTAGAACTAGAATTAAAAGCCTAAATGACATCTCATCTTCAGAGCAAGTAGAAGATGGTACAGACAAAGAATTCAGAGAGAAATTCATTTCCAAAAATGATAAATGGGAAAAGCTTCTAAAAGTTAAAAGTAACCCTGCATACAAAAAAAGGGAAAGAAGCTGGAAGTGCAAGAGGATGAAGATAGTTACAGTGATTCACTGTAGCTAATCACACATCCTTTGTGTATCCTTATACTATATACTTTATATTTTTTATTAATGTCTATAATCTCATGGAATGTTAGAGGTCTCAATTCCCCAATTAGAAAATTGGATGTTTCTAATTTAATTAGGACTGAGACATCTAGTATTGTAAGTCTGTTAGAACATAAATTAGACAACGATAAGATTACAGACTATCATATTAGGCATCTCCCTAATTGGAGAAGTATTAATAATAATCAATACAGAGAAGATTAGCATGACCCCTGCGCAAGGATTAATAATAATCAACAAGGGGTAATGGTAGAATTCTAGTTTTATGGGATGATAATATCTGGAGTTTAGATAGCTACATGTTAAATCTACAGTATATCCACTGCTTATTTTCTAATACAGGTGGTCTCGTTTTAAATATTACTTTTATATATGCATCAAACTTTGAAAATGAAAGATTTGATCTATGGAATTATATTGAGAATTTAAATAGGAAAATGTCTCATCCTTGGATCATAATGGGAGATTTTAATACAACCATGCACACATATGATAAGAGAGGAGGTATACCAGTCCCTTTTAGCAAACTAGAGTTTATTAATAAAAAAATTCTAAGGACTGGTATTATTGAAGCTAATATTATTGGAAACAAATTTACTTGGAAGTATGGTAAATTTAGAAACATCCACTGCAAACTAGATAGGATTTTAATAAATCAAAATTTTGCTAATATATTTCCTCATTACAAATGCTGCACACTCCCATAAGCTACCAGTGACCACACACCTATTCAAAATTTTCTTACAGAAAATAATGAATGCAAGATAAACATTCCATTTAGATTTATGAATGGGTGGGTCTATGAATTTAATTATAAAAATGTTATCAGCAAATGCTTGTCATTTAAAATTCATGGCACTGCTCAATATAAAATTTTCAAATTCTTGCAAATTACCAAGGGTCATATAAAAAACTGGAACAAAAGCAGAAATAAAAATGAGCTTAAAAATATTAGAGTTGAATGTAAGAAGTTACAAAATGCTCTTGATACTGATTGCTCAGACAGTAATACTATTAACAATTTTTTTCAAGCTCAAAATAATCTTATCACTTCTCTCCATATACATTCAGTTAATATGAGGCAAAATGCCAAACTTGACTGGCTTACAAATGGGGATGAAGCTAGCAGATTTTTTTATGCGAAAATGACAAATAGAAAAAATCGAAATACTATTGGTAAACTTATTGATGCAGATGGTAATGCTTTAAAGAACACTAATGATATAGAGAGGGAAGCCATTAACTACTTCACAGGGTTATTTAATACTAATAATTATATGAAATCATTTCCTTCCATCAATGTTAAATTTTCTTTAAAAGAAATGAGTTAGAAAATTTTACTATCTCCTGTTAACGTTTTGGATATTAAAAATATTGTTTTCAATGCTAATAATAATAAAAGCCCTGGTCCTGATGGATTTGGGGCTAATTTCTATAAAACCCATTGGTCTGATATTAATTCTAATATTTTTGAAGTCATTTCTGAATTTTTTAAGATAGGGAAGCTTCTAAAATCTTTCAATCATACTTTCATAACTCTTGTCCCAAAAATACATAATCCTAATGTAATGGTAGATTATAGACCAATCTCATATTGCAACTTTATTTATAAAATTATCTCTACTATTCTCTGCAACATGATTAAATTGTTTATAAAATTTTTAATTTCTGAAAAAAAGTGTGCTTTCATTCCTGGTAGGCTAATTATCGAAAACACTTTACTTTCCCATGAACTAATTAGGAATTTTAACATGAAAAACAAAAATGCCATGTGTATCAAAATTGATTTGCACAAAGCTTTTGACAAAATAAACAGGGATTTTATAATTCATATGATGAGTATAATGGTTTTTAATAAAAAAATTGTATGTTATCAAAGAATGTATTAACAATGTAACATACTCTGTGATGATTAATGGCTCCCCTACAGGTTATATTCAAAGCAATAGAGGAATTAGACAAGGAGATCCCCTTTCTCCTTATCTATTCACTATTGTAATGGAATATTTCACCATTCTAATTGATACTGAGCAAAGCAAGGGGAATATAAAAGCCATAAATAGAATCAAGCGATCTATTACTCATCTTTTATATGCTGATGACTTGCTTCTTTTTGTTACCGTAGATACAAAAATGCAAACTCTGTTGCTGGCATATTCAAAAAGCTAGAATTATTTGCTGGGTTAAAAGTTAATGAATGCAAAAGTAAAATCTATTTCAGCAAAGGATGCAATTACAAGAAAGAAATTTTAAGCATTCTCAATTTTAAAGAAGGAAATTTGCCATTCAAATATTTTGGCCCGCCTCTGAGCATAAATCAACTAAACGATAGGGACCGCCCAAGATTATATGAGATCATTCAAAGTAAACTTGAAGGATGGTCTAGCGAGTTGTTATCTCTAGTTGACAGAATAGAACTTACTTATACTGTCATCACTGCAATTGTTTTATATTGGATTCAAGCTCATAATATACCAGCAAAGGCAATTTGCAAAATTGAAAAGTTATGTGCTAATTTTATCTGGCAAGGTAAACAGCACAAAATTGCTTGGGATAAAGTATGCATGACTAAAAATGCTGGTGGCCTAGGAATTAGAAGCATTAAAGACCTGAGGGAAGATGCAAAATACAACTTATTTTGGAAATTTCTAGATGGTAAATCTCTATGGGCTAGATGGATGAGGGATAAATATCTTAAAAACAAAAACTTATGGACCACTAAAGCTGGAAATTATCATTCTTATACTTGGAAAAACATATTAAACTGTAAGGAGAATGATAAAAAACTTTTAGAAAGAAAGATTAAGGATGGCAGTTCAACTAGTTTATGGTCTGACCCCTGGATATTTGGTAAATCTCTTATTGATTTGCTTGGTTGGAATAACTTGTTTCTACTTAGAGGTGCAAATGACAAAGTCCGTAGCATTATTTTTAATCAGAAATGGAATGTAAATGCTCATCAAGCTGCTAATATATACAGAACTGCTATTGGAAAAGTTACAATTGATAATAATACTCTAAGAGACACTTGGATATGGAAGCTTTGTTCAAAAGATGCTTTTTCTTTTAAAAAAGTGTGGAATTTTGTGAAAGGTGAAGAAACTAAAGTTTATTGGAATAAAGTCATTTGGTGCAAATCAAACTGCCCAAAAATGCCTCATTGGTCTTACTTTGCCATTCTTAATAGACTTCCCACATTAGAAAGATGTGCAAAATGGAATAAGAATGCTGATAAAAACTGTCTTTTATGCAAAAATGGAGTGGAAAATGCAGATCATCTCTTCTCTGATTGTGTTTTTCAAAACATATTTGGTTTATTGCAAAAAATGCTCTGGGTTTTAGTCAGCATCAACCAATTCAAAACATAAGTGAAAGCATCAAATACGTTCAATGCTGCTTCAAACCCAAGTCAACATAGTTTAAAAGAGCTTCAATTATGCTTACTACTGTCATATACCATATTTGGAAAGAAAGAAACCAAAGACTTCACCGCACAAAAGAAAATGACAGCATTCAAATTTAGAACAGTATTTTCTCTGACTTTCAGATTCTCAATGAAAAAGCTAACAAACAGAATGTTCACAAAGATGCTGATTTATCTAATGCAAATAGTATTGACGACTATGAGAATAGAGTTGAAGACTTTTTACTTAGGGGGAAATGCGCTACGCATATCCCTTGTAGAAGTCATAAAGGTTGCCAATGTCATTTACATACGACTGACAAGGATAATATCTTGACTAGGCAAAGCGACATTCCCTTGGACTATCTTCCAGGAGGCAGCCATTCTAAAGCTGCAAAGGCTATCGCCTGCAAGGGAAGTAGACATGAAAATGTTAAATATTATCCTAACTTATTCATATTGCGAACAGTAATAGTCGTTTATTACCTTATGCAGGCTTGAAGAACTACGACACAACCAGCAGTGTTTCCAAGGAGCCAACGTTGCTGTCCATCGAGGATTGCAAGCAAGCGAAAGTTAAAGACGGCAAAAGGGATTGCTTTTTTTACAAGAGCTTGTTAAATAACAAGGTTTATCACTTATCTTGCTGGAGTAAAGGCGAAAGCAGCAAATCATCAGCAACCTTTTCGCAAAATTGCAACAAATCAACCTTACATCACTATTCTACAGAGAATTTCGAGAATAGCAATGTATCGAGAAAAGGGGTGAAAGCTCAAATAACTGTTCGCAACAACCCAGTGGATGAAATCACCGAGCTGATGAATAACAACGAGTTTAGGATGAGGGAGCAGGATAATCTCAATCATCTTTGTACATTGAACAATAATGACAGCAACTTTAAGGATGCTGACGCAAATCCAGATCTTTCGAGATCCATAGACATGGAGCTCAAGTCCTTGAATAGCTGTCGCAAGGATAAGAAGGATCTAAGACCTCCTTGAGTCTTGGAGTTTTGAGATCTGCATATTTTTTTCATCGAGCCTTTCAATCTCTTCGACGTTTGATGGAGATTTCGGCGTTTCGCCATTTCTGAGTTTTTTTCTTTTGTTTGTTGGAGGCGCATTTGGGTTTGAGGCATTAGGGTTTGATGTTTTGTAATATCTTCGGGTTTGGTATTGTTTTCCTACCCGATGCTTTTTGTACTCATGGGACGGGCCCTTTTTTTTTTTATCAATTTCAATAAAAAAGTTACTACCGTTGATTAATCACTCTTAGGTATTTTTTTACACTTTTACATTGTTTTTGTAAATTATCATTGACCTACAATATTTCAAATCATTGCTCATTTTTTCTTATGTAAATTATAATTAACCTACCTCTGAATCTATGTTATTTTATTTTTTGATCAATTTTATTGCTATTGATTGTTATTCCTGTTATGTTTGCATCATTCATATTTCATCACTCATTTTTCATTCCTCGTTGTCATTGGTTTGCCATTGGTTTCTATATCTTTGTATGATTGTTACTTTTCCCAATTCGTCTTTTACGACCAAATGAAGCAAATTGATTTTAACCTGCAATATTTGTTACACCTTCTCAATGAATCACTGAATATTATCAATTTAAGAAGCATCAGTGGGAATAGCCTGCAATAGTTACTTAACTGACGTAGGTTTGCTGCACTCATGTAAGGTTATGCATATGCACTCATGTAAGGACATTTGCATCGTTTATAATTTTTTGTTCACATTCAAACAATTTAGTGTTACCCGTAGCATCGAATATCTACATATGTGTAGTATTGAATAATTGCAGGTAGCAAACTGGAAATTTAAATGTTTTAGTATTATTTATTGCTTTTGTTGGTAGTATTGTCATTGTCCACATGTCGTCTAACATCTATTTCACCGTAGACTCCAGTCGAAAAAAAATGCCAGATGATAATGATCTAAATAT
Organism: Allium cepa; assembly: GCA_030765085.1. NCBI lineage: Eukaryota > Viridiplantae > Streptophyta > Magnoliopsida > Asparagales > Amaryllidaceae > Allium > Allium cepa. Next base: position 445,331,845 of record CM060940.1, on the reverse strand, counting down.
TGAGATTTATCTGCTTATTTGGTTTTATACAAAAATGAAGGATAATAACAATGATGTAAAATTAGTAATCAAAACTCCATGAAATTGTTATTCCCAGTTATTATTTTACTAGATTTTATTATTGAGATTTCTATATTTTCCCATTGTAATGCCTATACCATTATCAGTAGAACTGTGCTTTTTTATGTTGCTTATGAAATTGATATGAAAAATTATGATGTGAAGCTGACTGGGTTCAGGGTTAGGAGTAGAAGTGCGGTTACAGTCGTGACAGACAGGGTTCCGGCTTTTGTGACTATGATTTTGATGCCGTTTGACTTATTCTATTGCTTATTGTTTGCTATGCGGAGCTATGGAGCATTGATTTTGGTAATAATGCATAATGGACCCATGAAAACTCCATATAACTAATCTGTTTAGTGTTTCTTTATCACGTAGGCATGTACATGAGATGTAAATATATATGTTTTAGTAGTACATCAAATGTACACGCCAAAATTAGAAATACATTTCTGACAGTAGCTATATATATTTTATGTGATAATGATAGATGGATGGAGCAATTGTAACTTATTTCCTGCAGTTTTTATCTTTCGGTCTTGCTTTGTACCACGATTATCATTACCTAGATAAATCCATGTTTAAACTTCAAGAAATGAGTCATAAAACTTCTAGAATTTGGATAAGTGTATGTTACACATGTTTCTTTTTAACTTGATTCTCCATTCACCTTGCTGACTGCCATACGATGCATTTTGTATAACATTTTCTATACGAGTAAAGTCGATTAAACAACACGGTGTATTAGTATTTGAATAAAAAGATGATAAACAATAAACACAAAGTACAAGTACCCATACAAGTGTGAAGCTTGGGTGCTCAACCCATGATGTCAAGTCCAATTTAACTTTGTTCATTTATGTATTTAACCAAAATGAATAAATTAAACAAAATATTAAAGTTCAACTTGGGGTTTTGTATACGGAGTTACTTTTCAGCATGCATCCATGAAAAATGATGATAATCAAGTTATTATTGATCAAAATTATTGTCCCCATCTGATCTCTAGCCAATCATTATTTAAATATTCTTAAGTTATATATATGTAAAGTGAAAATTTTGCTGTAATGTATTTAAAAAATTCAAAATATATTGTCACGTATGTATCTTATGACCGCCATGTATAAATTCCAAGTGCTTTTGTGATGTCTTTTGAATAGCACCCAATATCAAATTGCTTTTTCCCCTCTTAATGGACCTTGATATTTACAAACAAAGAAACAAAAGTTAGCATCTAATGGCTCAGTAAGGACCAAAATAGAAAATAATGAAATCTTCTATTGTAATTTATTTCTTCTTTGTCAGAACAACATAGATTCCTAACATTAGTTGACTTCGGCTAAGAAGCCATACTACAGAAAACAGTTAATTGCAAGCAATAAAATCGACAATTTGACAAGGATTGGTACGTAAGGGAGGTTGCAAGTATTTATATCCATGCCTCATTAATTTTCACAAATACATACATATCCAGGATCAGGCAGGTCCTATAATATTCTGGACCATGGATAAAAGTTTAATTCGGACCCTTCAATACAATAGCTAATATGGTCTGAAATAAGAATGATGCCACAAATTGTAACTTTTTGTATTTTTTTCCACTCATTGCCAATTCAAATATATTGCAATACGCTATAGTACTACTTAAGGTTTCCAGTTGATTACTTTTCTTATTGCTGCATATAATTACCTAATAAATGTCTAAGTCTTTTTTGTAGGACAACCACGACATATGTAAGATAAAATTATTTATTTCGTTTTAATTTGAATTTTATTTCCATTGAAGAAAATTAATCTCCGCACCCTTATAATTTTTTATTAGCTCGAGTTCAGAGCGAATCCAATGGAATTTTGGAGAAGTGGTGTGACGTATTTTTTTTGAAGTAGATAAAAAGGCCCAAGGCCAAAAATGTTTACATAAAGTATAACGGGTTAAACCCAAACAAGAATAATAAAAGGGTAGAAATCCTGGGTGCTAAACATCATAATTTATTCCCTTCGACTATTATTTTTATCTAACCATAGAACGTCGAATTATGATGATTCAAGGCGATCCTCGCATCTACTCCATTTAATTTCGATTGTAGTTTCAGGCATTAAGATAAGCGGAGTTTCATATGAGCATATCATAGGAACATTAGCTACATCGATAGTCGAAAATTCAAAGTTAAGGCAAAATTTCCAAGTTTAATGCATTATTTTAATTTATATATTGAACAAACACTTTAATTTGAATTGTTGTCTGATATCGCATGAAAGTAGAAGTGTGAACTATTTATGGCCCTTTTTCTTTTGCGGCTCTACCAATATTGACCATGACTGATGTGCATCGAAAGACTACAAATTACTACTTAACCAAACGCATGATATGGAGTTTAAGAAACAACTTGAAATCCATGTAATGGTAAAAGAGATCTATGATATTATCCATTCATAGTTTATTTTTGAGCAAGTTATAAGAAATATGTTGTTTTATGTTACAAAAATCATCTATATTTACTCTACACCCATACAAAAGTGTGTTGTTGAATTAACGCATGCCCATTGTGATTGAATACAGGTCCACCTGGGCGTGCATATACACTCGTATTTAATATAAAATTTACAATTACAACCGAACGCATAATCATATCTCGTGTTGAGTTATAAATAAATACAACTAGAATTGTACAACATAACAAATTAAGTGAAAAACATGAAATAGAAATGAGAGGTAACATAATTATTATTGGATATCTAGTAAATCTAAAGTGATTCATACCATGTGCTTTGGCTAGGCCCTGACCTAGAAACATAGTCTAGTAGTAATATGAACTGGATTGCCTAATGCTTGCATAGAAAGTCGACAAACACCTCTAGTTGATTTGATGTGGGGCTGTGCATAATGGTTGTATATCACAACTATATAGTGAGATAGAAAAAAAATGCGATGAGACAAAATACCCGCAGATTTATAGCGGTTTGGTCAAAACGTGCCTTCATCTACTGCTCATGTTCATTACTTTCCTCATACATCAATTTTACGATGATTGGAATGCAAAATACAATGATATGAAGTGAAATATGGATCTCCTCCATTCTTTTCAGCTATTTCTGTTCGACAGTAGTTGGCGCTTCCCAAAGTTGCTCCACATTGCTAGTGAAGCTTAGATGTTTACAGAAGTGAAAGTACATGGTGGTTAGACCGCTAAAATAGACAGCTTCCTTATTTATCATGCTTGGTTCGGTTATTTCTATGTATAATAGATATGATCCAGAATTTACACACACGCACACTCTTTCCTTAATTACCCCATGCGGTTCAGTAGGTAGACCCAGTTGCAATCTTGGCTTCACATGGATATTCCCGCTTGGTCTGACAACTCTCAAATTACAGAACTATTGTTTTTGTCCGGTAGCTTGGCCATCAGACAAGAAATTATTTCGATGCCCCTACTACTGAACCTGAATTCATGTTTGGTAGCGGGACCCCCAGACAGGAATTTCTATATGGTGAGCTGACTACCAAACAGACGTATGGTGTAACATCCCCCACTTCGAGATCCAAAAATAGATGTCGATGATGCTGCGTCATCATTGTAATCATTTTCCAACGACAAAGTGAGTTCGGTATATTTTTCCATAACATAAGTAAACATAGCAGCTAAATATCTTTTATATTGCATGAAGTTGTTTAATTATTCCATACATCATTAATCCCAACTCATTCCCTTGCATAGGTAAATATAGTAGAAAATAAAGTAGTGTATGTATTTGACATATGAAGATGCCAACATCACACATAACCGGTTATAAATCCTAGTTTTGCACAATGGAATTCAAATATCTTTATTTAAATATCAAGTCTCATGCTTCAATTTTGAAATCTTCATTCATTCTTTCGAAAGTGATATATGCCTAAACCATAAACTCTACCTACTTGAATAAGTACCCGTGAGTTTATGAGAAATAATAAAAGCACGGGTCAGAAATAAAGTCCAGTATGAGTAAAGCCTTTTGTTTCACCATAATTTTTACCAAGTATATACAATGAATATTCGAGGAAAATGTAGCATCCCATATTTTTAGTAATATTATTTTGGATATTTGGATATTTAATTAGCTAAATTAAATAAATAATGCGATGATTAGGGGATTGAGATTTGTGATTAATAGGGGCAGCCGTGCCATATTAATGAGTAAATTAAAATGAGCTAACATGAAATAAAATAAACAAGGGGAATAGGCAAGGGCAAAGTTGGAATAAGAATATTCTTATACCCAATGCCCTTAAGAATTCATTTGTACATTCATTTGCAATATCAAATTAATGTAGAGGCCGACCACCATTAGCTATGAAGTGGAAGATAAACAAGAAAAGCTAAAGGAAGAAGATTAATCAATTTAATCCATTCAAATCTCAAAGTCCATAATCTCAAAGCTAAGGTGAATAATGACTACATCTTATTTTTCTAATTGTTTTCGATTTTACGATGAATCCAAAATATTTTTCAACATTATGCCATGTTATACGATTAAGTGATTAAATATGCTTGTTGATAATATATGCTTATTCATATAGGTTTTATGATACATTTTATTGGGAAAACCCTATTTAATAGCATCCAAATGCCTTGCAATTTTAGATTTAGATCAGAAATGATATTTTAGAGACGAGTTTCAATTTTCATATTTTTCTGAACTAATGTGGATTTTATACTAATTTTCTAGTAAAGAAAATAATTAGTTGGGTTTAAAATAATTTACGGTTAAATTATTTATGCTTTGGGGTCTGAAATTAAAATATGTTGGAAAACATGTTAAAACTGATTTTCTAAGATTTTAGTATAATTTCCCTAAGAGTTTTGATGAATATATAAAATTATTTAAGTTATGCGACTTAAATGTTTTATATATTTATAAAAGGAGCAGGGATATTTTATAAATAAATTGATATTTCTGAAATATTGGTAGCGCCTTTAGAAAAGAAAATTAGCAACCAATAATATTTTGTCAAACAAGGCAGGTTAGTTGAAAAGAGTTTCTTTTCAAAGAAAATCATTTTTTGCATGCTTTTAGCATGTTTCGCCACTTTCAGCACCAGAGGTTCCGATTTAGTAGCTCTGCCAGCATCACTATCGAAACCAATACGCATGGCATCAAAAATTTAGTGCGTAGTGAATTGGACTTAGGCGGAAGGTATTGTGTCGAAGCTATGGGTTCTGATGGAGTCGAAGTGTACCTTTGTTTTAAGTTGAAAATGCGCCTATTTTCCTTTCGAAGGATATGCTTTCGACTTGGTTGGCTTTCGGATGAGTCAAATATTTTAAAGGAAAGGTTTCGAATGGGTTGTACCTTTTGTTTTAAGTAAATGCTTTCGAATGGGGTCAAAACCCCTAGTTGCCGCTTTTTTACCTTTCGAGTCAATGGTTTCGGAAGGTATACTTCGTTTTAAAACTTAGCCGTTTCTCCAATGCTTTTGGAAGGTTGGTTTTGACACCATCACTTCTTTGCTTAGGAAATGTTTTCAAAAGAGTGCTTTCGACTTAAATTTTTTATGACCCTTTTTCTCTATTGAAGGTAGAACCCAAAGGTTTCGAAGGATTTAATTTAAATGGTTTCGAAAGGTGTTTCCGCATATTATAAATTGAATCCAAAAGCTTTCAAAAGGTTTGGGTTTTAATGGTTTTGAATGGGTGGTTCCTAATGGTTTCAAAAGGTTTTAAAGGAAAGGTTTTTTTTCAATGTTTTCGAAAGGCAATGTTAAGTGTTTTAAAGATAGGATGTCTAAGGTTTTATAGCTTTCGAAGAAATAGGATTTTCAATGATTTCAAAAGGTTTATATAAATGGTTTAGAATGGAATGTTTTGGCCTTTCGACCAAGGTTATAAAGAATGGCTTACTTGTTTTCGAAAGGGGTATTTTTAATGGATTCGGAAGCGGTACTTTCAAAGGTTTAAATATTTTCATCAACAAAGATTTGAGTAAAGTGTGTGTGTATATATATATACATATATATATATATATATATATGTGTGTGTGTGTGTGTGTGTGTGTGTGTGTATAACATGACAAGGTGATTTTGAGGAAAGCGTGGAGTATATGTATTTTCCTTGTTTAAGTTTGGTTTAAAGGTTTTAAATTAATTCCAGATGAAAAGGTTTTCAAGGAAAATGTTGGGAAGATTACCCTAAGTAAAATAACTCAGATATTAGAATACCAGATGGTACTGGTATAGGATCGCGTCCTATAAATTAGCTACTAGCCCCTGCTAATTTAGTCCAAATTACAGTGTGTAGGGCTTTGTCACAGGTAAGACTAAAATTATGATTACGTACAGAATATATTTTATGTTTGTATGTAGCCTGTTTATTGGTGGACCCACAAAACCATTAGGATCAGGTGACCCTAGGAGAAGATAAGTTAGGGATAGACCGTCCAGAAGAGGAGTATGTAACAGGCAAGTTAGGGCTAGACCGTCTAGAAGATGAGTATCTAATAGTTGTTAGATTATTTTATTTATATTGTCTGGTAGCCCAGAGTCCGCCAAAGGTTAGTCGTTTGCCAAACAAAACTATATTATTCGAACAAATATACTTGACATGTAAGTTTACATGATATTGCTTTACAGTTTTAACCAGTTTTGGTTGCAAGATTACGATGTGCAAAAGATATGTTTTAAAAGGATATTATTGAGGGAAAACCCGTTCCGCTAAGAGGCATGGTCTCACTTAATATCAGATAACCAAGATGTAGATTATTATTTACACCAATCTTTATGTCTAACTCGAAGTTTATGTTTTCCCCTCAAACTCTATGGTGCTCAAAATTTATTTGAGTATATTGATGGTTGAGGTTTACTGGTTTTTAGAAGTTTGGCGAATAAATCTTCCGGAGATGAGTAGGTGGTTGACGGATAGCTATTTAGGAGTTGCTGTTATATTTTGTTTGATTCCCTTGTGTTGTATTTTAAAACAGCCATGTCTATATAGTACTATGGTCATCCAAGGGATATCTTTATATGTCTCTCTTGGCGTATTTTGTAATAATTATATTTTATCTGAACTTGGAAATGATTAAGGGATTATGTAATGGAATATGGAACATATTTTTTGAAATATGATTAGAAAAGTTATTTTTGTGAAATCTATGTTTTTGTTTCGTATTCACGTGTCTATGATAATGGATACCATTAACATTACTGTATTTGGTCACTGAAAGTTAATGCTATGGATGATGCAACATCTGTAGCGCTTAGATTCGGGCCTCAAGATAGGTGGTGTTGCAACTTGGTATCAGAGCATAAGTTTATGATAAACTTTAACCAAAAATGATTTTTGAAAACATAATCCTAAGAAATTAGAGTAAGATCGGGATATGGGATAACGTTATAGTAATGTACTCGTATTTTCTATATATAAGTATACACTATATCTCTATTTTCCTATCTCTCTTAGGCTATTCCTCTATATCTCACGACACTTGAACACAAATATGGATTCTAGAAGTGAAAGAGTGAATCTTGGAGGAAGCATCACCATAAATGGAAATGCCAGACTGAATACTAGAAGGAACCAAGGTTAGGTACAAGCGGGGAATGTTGGTGCTGGAATCCCACAAGTGGTTACGTGAAATATGATTAGATTTTCATGAATATGATGCAGGCTTGGTGTTGCTGCTGGAATGGTTGGAGGAAATGCTGGAGTAGGAGCTCAGGAATCTCTGGTGGTCAACAACTATGCTATCTTGAGAAGAGATGTTAGCTTAAAAGGAAGCCATTTATTTGAACTGCATATGCTATTGAGGTGGAGAGCTGGCTGCTGCATTGTGAGAGTATCTTTACAAACTTGAGGCTTAATGATGAGTAGGAGAGGAGGCTTGCTTCAAGACAGACTCAGGGAGCAGTTTTATTCTGGCGAAATAGTGTGACGACTGGAGTTAATGTAGAGGAGATGACATGGACTGAGTTTAGGAAGAGATTTCAAGTGAGATTCATGTTCGTGATGGCGCAGTTTGCTTTACTCAGAAAGTTTGCTGAGTTGGAGCAGGGGGAGATGTCAATGTTGGAATATGCTAGATGGTTCGAGGAATTTACAAGGTATGGGTTTGCAACTATGGATACCATGTTTAAGAGGAATAAGAAGTTCACAAGGGGGTTGAAGTCTAAGTTGGCCGGGGCTACATAACATCATGTTAGAGATCCTTATGATGTCATGGTGGAGATGGACGTAAGGAACGAAGGGATGCTTGCTTCTTTGGAAAAGAATAAGGCAAAAGAGTTCCAGGTGGAGCAGAGTCGGAAAAGGATGTTCTTTCGTAAGAAGGGTGCTTAGAAGGATGGAGTAGTAAAGAAGGGAAAGTCTGAGGTTGTTTGCTTCAAGTGCGACACGAAAGGGCATTTCGCTAATGAATGTCATACTGGAAAGGCGAAGGAAGTGATCGGGAAGAAAAATATCAGATGTTTCAACTGCGATCAGGCTGGCTATTATAAGAATCAATGCAAAGAGCCTACTAAGGACGGAAGGGGCATAGTATTCGCATTGGAACCTGCTACATCAGGACCAACAGTGTAGGAGAAAGGAAAGGCAGTGTTGGGTGGTACGATTTAGATTCATGGTATGTCTGTTAGCATTCTGTTTGATACCAGCGCATCGCATTCTTTTATATCTCATTGTTTCTAGATAACCTGGACCTAAAACCCTTATATTTAATTACTTGGGAGGGTATGCAACACTTGGGATGAAGTGTGACCACCTAAAGTTTGATTTGTCAGGTCATACCTTTGTTTGCAGTTTGCATGTGTTTGACTTTGTATGGTTTAAAATTATTTTGGGCATGAATTGGTTAATAAGTATGATACTAGGATATTTTTCCATTACAGAAAAATATCACTTAGATACCCTGACCGTAGTGATATGAATGTATAAACCATAGAAAAGCCTAGTTGTGAGGTGAATGGTTTGTTGGGTGTTGTGGAGGTAGAAGACGAGTTGAATCGAGTTTTCGTAGTTAGAGAATTCGCGGATGTCTTCGATCCTGTAGTAGGATTGCCACCACAACGGATAATTGAATTTCGAATAGATTTGGTGCCTGGAGTAGAACCGGTGAGTAAACCTTCAAGCAGAGTGACACCTACTAAGATGAGGGAGTTGAAGGTGCAGTTTGTAGATTTGGAAACCAAGAATTTTATTAGACCCAGTAGTTCACATTAGGAAGTAGCCGCAGTATTTGCTAAGAAGCCGGATGGATCATTGAGGTTATGTATCGATTATCGTAAGTTGAATGAAAAGACGATAAAGAATTGATATCCATTGCCAAGAATTGACAATTTATTCGATTAGTTGAGTAGAGCCAAGTTATTTTCTCAATTGGATTTAGAAACAAGTTTCCATCAGCTTGTAGCAGAGGGTAGCATAAATTTGACGGTGTTTAGAACTAGATATGGACCGTAAGAATGGTTAGTTATGTCATTTGGACTAAATAATGCATCAGCATTCTTAGTGGATTTGATGAACCGAATTTTCCAAGAGCACTTGGATAGGTTTGTATTGGTATTCATTGATGATATCTTGATATACTCTAAGGATGAAAGAGAGCATGAAGTTCATCTTGGAGTTGTGCTTGAGATGTTGAGGCAGAATCAGCTTAAGGCGAAGTTTTCGAAGTGCTATTTCTGAAAGAAAGAAGTAAAGTTTCTTGGTCACATGTTTTCAGAGAAGTTGTCAGTCGATCCAGATAAGATCGAAGCGGTGAATAATTAGACGAGACCAGCGACAGTGACTCAGATAAAGAGTTTTCTTGGATTGGCTAGAAATTATAGGAGTTTCATTAAGGATTTTTCGTGGATAGTAGCATCGATGACTGAGCTAACACGAAAGGATATGAAATTTGTTTAGACCAATAAGCATGAGGAAACATGCTAGAGCTTGAAACACTTATTAACCCATGCACCTGCGTTAGTTTTTCCGGAGGGAAATCATGATTTGGTAGTTTATAAAAATGCATATGGATCAGGATTAGGAGCCGTGTTAATGTAGAAAGGTAAAGTGATTGCCTATGCTTCTTAATAGCTTAGACCGCATGTTGTTAGATATCCAATGCATGATTTGGAATTAACCGTGGTGATTTTTGCTTTGAAGGTGTGGAGACATTACCTTTTGGGAGAGAGGTTTGAGCTTTATACGGATCATAAGTCGTTGAAGTACTTGTTCTCTCAGAAGGACTGAACAAGAGATAGCAGAGATGGTTAGAGTTAGTTACTACTTATGATTTTGGAATTGAAAACACACCAGGGAAAGGTATTAAGGTTGCAAATGCACTTAGCAGAAAGGATCAGAATGCAGTGTTGGCAATAATAGTGGAGTGGAAAGATTTGGAAGCGTTGTCGATTTGCAGATTGCAGTAGAGATCTAAGGCTAGATATAGTGGAGAATTTGTTATGTTATCTTGTTTGGAAGTTCGACCAGTGATGATCGAAATGATTGCTTCTAAATAGGAAGAGAATCCAATGTTAGGTGAACGGGTTAGAAAGTTAAAGGAAGGAACAAAGATCAATGACTTAAAGGATTTTAGTCTTGATCAGAATAGGTGGTTAAGAAAGAAAGGTAGGTTATGTGTTCCGAATGTAGGAGACACATGAAAGGGAGTTTCGGAGAAATGCCATCGTTCTAAGTTCACTATTCATCTAGGAGGAATTAAGATGTATTAGGATATGAAGCGGAGTTTCTTCTGGGAAGGAATGAAGAAGGATGTTGGCTTATGGGTGAAGCAGTGTTTGAATTGTCAGTAGGTAAAAGCCAAACATCAAAAGCCAAGCGGGTTACTTCAGCCTTTAGATGTTCCAGTTTGAAAGTGGGATTCTATTTCTATGGATATTATTGATGGGGTTGACAAGGTCAAATAGAGGAAATGAAAGTATATGGGTTAAGTAGAGAGATTGTCCAAGAGTACCCATTTCATACCAGTTAAGTCAACCAGGACGACACCTGTTTTGGCCAAGTTATTCATAAAGAATATAGTTCGACTTCATGGAATTCGTAGTAGCATAGTAAGTGATAGAGATTCCTCATTCACTAGTGAGTTCTGGAAGAGTCTACAGGATATTTTAGAAACCAAGCTCAAGATGAATACCGCTTACCATCCACAAACCGATGGGCAAACAGAAAGAGTTAACACAGCCTTGGAGGATTTGTTACGAGCTGATGTGTTATATTTTGGAGGATCGTGGGAAGACCATCTAAACTTAGTAGATTTCATATAACAACAGTTATCAGACTAGTATAGGGATGGAACCGTGTGAAGTTTGTATGGGCCATGCAAATCACGAGTTTGTTAGTTAGAGACCAGGGATAGGTTGGTTCTTGGTCTAGAGTTGGCTAGAGAAGCTGCAGAAAAGATTGAGTTGATGCGAGCTAAGATGATGGAAGCTCAGTCTTGGCAAGAAATTTATGCAAATGGAATATGGAAAGACTTTTAGTTCTCTATTGGAGATCATATTTTCACTAAGGTGTTACCGACGAAGGATGCAATTAGAATCGAAAACAGGGAAGTAGGCACCGAGATTCGTTGTGCCTTTTCTATTATAGAAAGGATCAGAAACTTGCATATAGAGTAGAGTTATCAAATAGTTTAGCAGGAATCCACGATGTGTTTCATGTTTCTCATATAAGGAAGTGTGTAAGAGATCTGAAGTCTACTATAACAATGATTGTGTTAGATGATTTAGTAATAGAATTAGACTTGACTGTAGTTAGAAAACCAGTTCGTATAGTCGTGAGAGATGAGAAAAGGCTAAGTAACAAAACAGTTAGATTAGTTAAAGCCTAGTGGATCAACGATGAAAGAGACTGTACTTAGGAGACCGAGAGCCGGATTAGAGACAGTTATCCTGATTTGTTTAATGGTACGTTTTACGTTATTGATTGATTTGTTGTGTACCATGTAACGACCCGGATTTTTCGACATTGAATTTGAAATATTTAAATGGTTTTAAATATTGAATTTAAACTATAAATTGATTTTCAGTATGAAAATTTTGATTTTCACTTGTAAAATAAATGTAGAATTTAAATATAGCGGATTATTGAATAATTGAATTTAATAATAGAGGATGGGTTAAAAACAATGAATCTTGAGATTTAACCTCGATGAAAATAATTCAAAGTGTTATAAAATTTATATTAATAATACTAAAGGCAATGCAACTTTCAAAATTGAATTTGGAAGTGATTTGTTCAGTTTTAAAATTATATCGCTTAAATCGATATTTAAAAATAACCTTCCGAGGCACAGTCTTGGTATTCGACGAAACCAGTTCCATTGGATCCATATATTATATTATTATCGGATTTCAACTTTCGTAGCTTTTAGAGCTTTCTTGTGGTCATACGAGATGTAAATGCGCTGAAATTTATATCGAAATTCAGTAAATAATTGGGTCCAAAAAGCTGTCTTCTCTATACGATCGAATTAGGACTCGAAACCTTTTCCATTGCATTCAGAATAAGGTATAACATTATAAAAACCTAGCGGCATGCCTCGATAGGATGTAAAGATTTTAAGTTACGAATTTAGGATGATTTAAATTTGAAATTTAAAAATTGTGTGTATATATATATATGCATATTTGGGTTGGTCAATATATCTCCCACTAGTGCCTTTGCTTTTAATTTCTCAGCTATTGTAGCAAGGTGATTTCTTCATGCAAGGCAATTCGATCACGCTAGCATCTAGTTGTGTTCCCTTCCCTCTTCTTCTTTTTTAAACCCGCTTCATTCTTGTTCGAAATCAAAATGCTCAAAAAACGGCCGAACTTATTCCACCTCCTATCGTCTCCCTTTTCTTTTAGTACTACAGAGAGATTCAAATTTTTTCCACCTCTCGTTCTCTCGAAAACCGATCGTTCTTTTCCCTTTCAATTTAAAAATCAAAGCACATAACGAATTAAAAAAAAGATGCCAGGCGACCTGGTACGATGTTGCGATTAGGATCGAGGTGATTTAGGGATTTTGGGCTTGAAGTTGCTAGAGTTCGCGATGCGAACTAGGAGATGGGAAGGGATGACGTGTCCAGTCGAGCTTCGTCCAGTTGAGTAGGGTAGCCATGGGTTCGTAGTTCACGTGGAAGGTTTGAAGTTGCGACGCGTCGCGATAGGAGAAGAAAGGGGAAACTAGGTCTCGACTGTCGGCTTCGACCGGAGATAGGGTTCGTCGAAGGCTACGGGGGTTTGGGGGAGGGGTGGGAGGGGTGGTCATGGGCTAGGTAGTAAAGGTATAGGATTTTGTTTTTAATTAAATTTAAATATATGTGAAGGTATGAATATATATAGGTTACAGAAGTTTTTACTTTAAAGAAAATTTCTATTTTTTACAAAGAATATATACAAATATTTAAATATAAACACACATCGTATTTTAATATCTACACGTAAACAAAAATCATACAAGATTTTGGAAAAAATATAGGAATTTTAAGAATGTTGAAAGTTTATATAAAATTTGATTTTTGAAATCTATAAATTATTTCTAAAAGTACATATGTAGTTTGAAAAAATATATATGTATACACATTTTTAACTTACTAGTTTATTTTAAATAATGTATTATGGTGATTCATTTGTTTAATCAACGTATTTAATTGTTTTAGTTACTAAAATATTTTTAAAAAGGGAAATTGTTAGTTTAAATTATAAGTTAGTTAAGTAAATTTATTTAAATAATAATTAATCGTACGATTATTCCAAGTGTTAATAAACCCTATAATGTTATACAAGGTCAAAAATCGAGAAATCGAGTCAAGATTGGAAAGGACTGCAAATAAAATAAAGGAGACATTTTCTCACTCATTCAGATACCTTGTTTAAAGTTATATGTTGAATTTAAACTATTGGATGCCTGACTTGATTAATAAATTCATATTTATCTGTTCGATGATATTATATATATAGCAGTATAGATATATTGATGTGATTGATATTCCTAAATTATATAGCGGATGAGAACAAATGCGTCCCGCTTAATAGCGGATGACCCCATAGACCGCGATATCCTCCTTGAAGTTGGATTGGTATTTTATTTGTTGATTAACATCTTTGGATGCAGGAAAACAGGTTGGAGGGATCTAATAGGATTCCTCAAAAATAATTATTGTTCATATATATATATTGATATATGATATAATGGATAAATTGATATGGTTTGTGTATGAATTGAATTATTAAATGTTAAATAGCCTGGGAACTGAATTTGGTAGATAATTAATTTGAAGGTATTTAAAATGGAAATTTGAATGGTAAATATTTATGCTGTAAATTGAATTTATTCTAAAGTAAAACTATGTGGGATAAAAATATATTAACTAATTTGGGCTATACATAACCATTCATAAATTGATTTAAGTAGAGATTTTTGAAATAAATTATATAAAAGAAGTTGAAGAATATTTGAAATTATGGAAAAGCACTTAAGCAATTATTAAAAATAGATTTGAAATAAATTGGAATTTAGTAAGGAAGGAAATTACAAATCTGATTTTTAAATAGAATCTGTTTATAAATAGATGGAAAACTCAGGGGAGTTTATAAATTTCTAAGCCGGGTTTATAAATGAAATAGATTGTTATCAGTGGATATGTGGAAAACATAAGTTAATGGTGTGAACTTATATCGGAAAAATGGAATTGTATTGAAAGGAAATAACGGAATATATTTCAAATAAGAGAAATGGTAATTAATTTGGATATAGTCGGTGGGATGCGATTCAAGATGAATTTATGATTCAAATTGGTGAATATTGGATTAGCTAAAAATAGACTTCTGTTGAGAAAATAGAAATTGTTTAAAAGGATTTTTTTTTCTTAATCTACTATGCCATATTATTTTAAAATATTAATTGAATTTAGAATATTCCAAAAAGTTAGTTATTATAATACTTAATATTTATTGAAATAAATTCTAATTTTATAATCAGCTTTGAAAATTCAATTATAAATCTTCTCGAGATGGGAAGCGAAGTTTAATAATAACGGATAAGATTTTAGAAGAAAGATCTCATACGGGTATTGTGGGAACTTAAATAAATTCTAAAGTGTAAGGTAAAAAAACTTCGAAAGGTGAAATAAAATTCACAAAAGAAGTAGAAGTGAAACTGGAATTTTAAATAAGCATAAATGGCTTTGGAAATGTTAAAGGAAATTGACCAAGTAATTCTGGGATTTATAGAATTCATGTGGAACGAGTTTGAAATTTACAAATGAAATTGTAAATGATTTTGAGAAAAGAAAATAGAAAATAAATGAATATTTTCCATGTGTTGAGTAACTAACGAAGTGGGGTAAAATATTCAAAGTATTGGGAAAAGGGTAGAATTTTTTTCCGTAAGAATAAAAATGATTTGAAAACTATTTTCAAAGTGTTGAAATGTGGGAATAATATCTGTTATTGACGTTTTGAAGTAAATAATTTGGAAAATTATTTAAGGCCTGATGGTTGCTTGTGGATGTTATATGATGGTTAAATAATCGACTATCAATATTGGCCAATGCGCTGATCGTTTCGAAGAGGTCGGGATCGGGTTTAATGATCCGAAAACCACTTCGATCCGGTTTGAACGTTGCGAGTGAATACCGTGAAGATGATGAAGACGGTGATTCGGTTTGTCCATACCCAGGGAAACTTGTTTGGACGAATGCTATCAGACCATCGTTAGGTAACGTATAGCCTAAAGCCTTATCAACCGGGAATGGATAAAATAGGGGAGGTACAACAATGCTAAGTAGGTAGCACCCAAGTAGGGTAAGATTTCCCCTATCTAGATGTCCCTTTATTTCGGCTGTATGGGTGGTTGTTAGCTCCAACCGCTGGATGATCTTATTTGGATTATCCTGTAAGGAGTAGCTCCAGTCTTGTGTTGCAGGGGATCGCAAGTGGTCCTCAGTGCTCTGCTCTAGACCAGGTACTGTGATCTAGGACAAGTACAGTGATCTAGGCCAGTTTACTTTCTTTGTTGTGCTTGTCGTTCCTACCGTAATAATTTCATAGTTAGAACATTATGCAGTTTCATTTGATAGTTAATTCAATTTGACATAGTCATAACAAAATATCAGGTTTATGACAAATCAGTAATTACTTTGAGCTTATATTATATGCAATATCAAATCTGATAAGAAGAGTTGATCTTCAACTACCTTAACTTTATGGAAAGTACTTGTTGAATATTGCTTTGTTTATTGTATGGAACATAGACATCTTTTAAAGTACCTGTTGAGGTAGGTTTAAAGCAGCTCATGATTTTATGGAGATCATAGCAAATGGAATATTAGGATTAGGATCGATTTGGAATACAATTCATTTGATTAACTCCAGTTTATTATTAATTATGTTATTGTTAACTGTATAAAGGACTAACCATCTTTAAATAATGCATCATTTAAAATTATCTGTAGTATTTAATGTAAGCAAGAGTCCATTTTTTATAATTTAGTAAAAAGCTACAACCATAAAATGATCGAGTATTCATATGTTAAAAGGCAAAGGATCAAAACATTATAAGGTAAACTGTCTACTAAAGCAAAACCTAACATCATATGTTACGTTTTCTAATATTATCTCAATATCTGAAAAGAAACGTACCACTGCCATCATGGCCAATGTTGGTCTTCAAATTATTCAATATGTGCTTATCATCAATGGGGCTAATGTTACATGAAAATTTCCTGAAAGAAACATTTTTTTTTATAGAATTTGGAATGTCAAAAGTCTACAAATTAATATAATTTAAATGCAGAAAAATTAATAGAAAGATGAAAGGATAAAACTTCTGTAAGAACCCATGAAGAATTTAAATGAACGCACCAAAGCTTTGAATGTGATATTGAATGATAATTAATGCAAAGATTAAATTGCATGCAAATAAATACATAATAGCCAATTCCAACCTTAAGGTAATGTACTAACAATAATAATAACGATCACTAAAAAAATCAAATAAAGCAATGCACACAAACTGAATCCACAAAACTTATTAGCATTTTGCCAGTGTTTGACTTTTCATATGATGGACACTATTAAAGTTCTTCAAAACCAAATCACAAAACAACATGATAACATGAGTATAGCTTCAGATTACACTTGAAAATATTAATGAGGATTTCACGAAATAAATTTATAATTAAGCATGCATCTTGTTTTCTCAATACTAACTTACCCTTAGCCAATGCATCCATTCAATTGTTGCCATAACATGGTTTGGTTGTGAGCGAGGCTAAAATGGATCTCTAGTAAGTCACTTCCTTCCTAATGACAATCAATGAAGAATAAATGTATTTCTAGGTTTAAATTAATTACTAAAATAAATATATCAATATCCGCTTAACTTTGGAGCAAGATCACCATAACAATTGGCTCTTAAGATCCATTTTTTTTAAACATATACATTAGCAGGTGTCTTAATAAAGACTAATAGATGTTTTTTCAATGAATATATATATATATATATAGTATCTATTAACATGTGTATAACTACATATGTATGTAATGGCGACATCAGAAAATCCCAAAACCCTAGGCGAAATGGAGGAAGATGACAGAGGCGGTTGGAAGATGGTTAAATGCAAGGTGAAATCGACTTTTGTTGAGATCCTAAAACTGACAAATCAAGAATTCCAAAGGCAGAGTAAAAACCCTAAATCATGGGTGGAGGCGATTGATAATAATTTCGAAA
Source organism: Allium cepa (assembly GCA_030765085.1). Lineage (NCBI taxonomy): Eukaryota > Viridiplantae > Streptophyta > Magnoliopsida > Asparagales > Amaryllidaceae > Allium > Allium cepa. Next base: position 445,314,089 of record CM060940.1, on the reverse strand, counting down.
TACAAGATAAAATTGACTATTTTGAACCGATTGAAGACGGGACCGAACCTTATCAATTGATTAACGAACATGATTATGAGGAATCTAATCAGATGTGGAAGAATTCATTATATGCATACATTGCAGGTAAACGACCTTATCTTGTTCACTTCAATGCATATATTAGGAGGGTTTAGAAACCTACCGGATCCTGTGATGTCTTTACTAGAGAGAATGAGTTTTATCTCATTAAATTTGAAAAAGAAGAGGATTATGAGCGAATCCTGAAGAGAGGTCCATGGTTCATGGATAGAAAACTGATCATCATTAAAAAATGGGGAGCAGATTCTAATTTCGAAAAGGCAATGCTAACTACATATCCAATTTGGACTAAATTCAACAATCTTAATCTAGCATTGTGGAATATGAGATGCATTGGAAAGCTGGCAAACATAATTAGTAAACCTCTTCACATAGATGAATATACTAGGAAGGTTAAAAGAATCAAATATGCAAGAGTGTTGGTGGAAATTAAAGCAGAATCTGTACTACCATAGAATGTTAAAGTAATTGATAAGGAATGCAATGTTTATTTGAAAGAAGTTGAATATGAGTTCATACCTTTGAGATGTGCTGAATGTAAGTGCTTTGGCCACATAGTCACTCAAGAGTATGGTGAGCGTAATAAACCCAAACAAGTTTGGATACCAAAAACCATAAGCACTACAGATACTATCCACATAGATAATACAGTTGTTGAATCCACTGAGATAACTACTACTATTAACACTGGAATATCACCACAAAAAGATATTACAACAATAAAAAGTTATACATAAAATGCTGTAACAAAGGATCCAGGCACAAATCCTGAAGTAAGTACTATCAAGGACTATGTAGAAGTGATACAAGAAGATCATCAATCTTCGAAGTCACAGGTGGATCATTCAGGTTTGGAGGTTCATAGGAAACAACCACAGAAGCAAAGTATGGAGGAATCAAGTGATGATGAGGATCTTCCTTAAAAATAAATGAAATACATAAATTAGATATTCATCTGGAATCATCAAAGGAAGAAGAGATCGAAGAAAACTTGCTAAAATATACCGAAATCAATGATGGTTATGAGGAAAAGTTTTCTGCTAAAGGAAAAAAAGTAGTTGAACAAAAAGCTAAGGTAGTATTAGTTTCATTTGCTAGGAGCAGAGCTACTAAATCTCAATTACTATAATATGTTGGAATGTAAGAGGTCTAAATGGTGATGTTAGAAAATTCGACCTCTATAATCTTTGTAATATATATAAACTTTCAATTCTAGCTATATTAGAAAATAATCTCACAGAAGATAGTATGGAAGATCTAAAAAAATCAAATGGGAATGAATTGGAATGTCATACGTAATAGCTCGAATAATATGAAAGGCAGAATCATGGTATTATGGGATTATAATATTTGGACATGCAATTTGTTGAATATAGTCAAACAAAAAATTACCGTTAACATGAAAAATCTAGGAGGAATGGAGATCACTACAACAATTGTTTATTCAAGTAATTTAGCTTCAGAAAGGAAAATATTATGGAAAAAGCTAATCAACAATTTTAAAGTCATGGCAAAACCTTGGCTAGTATTTGGAGATTTTATTGCAGTACTGAAAATTCATGAAAACAAGGCGGCCTTACCCTTGAGGTCTGCCAGATATCTGAATTCAATAATTGTGTGTTAGCAGCAAGACTCATAGAAGTGCTCCACATGGGCCTGAAATACACTTGGAAAAGTGGTGAGGCTAAAAAATTCAATTAAAACTTGATGGAGCATTAGGCAATGCTGAATTATTGAACAAGATACTAAACATAAAGGTTACAGTACTACTAAGATTTACTAGTGATCATTTCCCTCTTCACGTCCAATTTAACAATGGACAATAGTCATAGAAAGGCAAACCATTCAGATATGCAAATCACTGACATTTAATTGAGGGATACAAAGAAATAGTTGATTTTAATAAACTCCAAATTCCAAAGGGGAACCATGTATACTAGTATATAATGATAGTGAAACAAATAAAAAATAAGCTGAAGGTGAATAAAATAAGGCCCAAACCACATGATGCCATTAAAGACTTACAGGAAAAGTTGGAGAAACTTCAATATCAATTAGAAGCAGAGCCTCAAAATGAAGAGCTGAATGTAGAATATTTTACCAATCAACAATAACTAAAGCATCTATGGGGAGTTCAAGCCATGGACATAAAGCAAAAAAATAAAAGAGAAATGGCTGAATAAAGGGGATGAGTGAAATAAATTTTTCTATGCCAAAATGTCCCAGAGAAAAAATCAAAATAATTTAATTAACTGTTTAAATGAACAGGGGGAGATTGTTGAAAACTTGGAAACTAAAGCCATAAAGTACTTTACAGACACATACAATGGAGATTATATACAACAAATATCTCAAATTAACCGCAGGAAAAAAATCTCCAGAGAAGGCGCCCAAATGCTGACATCTGATATTACGGAAAGGGAGTTGAAAAGTGCTACTTTCTCTATCCATGATGAGTCGAGTCTTGGCCCCGACGGTATGAGTGCACTCTTCTTCAAAATGCACTAGGAAAACCTGAAAGAAAGTATACTCAAAGGTTATCAGGAGGCTTTTAACATAGGTGGATTTATTCGGGAAATAAATCATACATTCATTACATTGATTCCCAAAGTTAAAAAGCCAGAAAGAATTGAAGAACATAGACTTATTACTTGCTGTAATGTTACCTATAAAATACTTAGCAAGATCATTTGCATGAGACTCAACCAAGTCTTACCACAACTCATATCGCAAAGTCAAAGTGCTTTTATTAAAGGAAGATTCATATCTGAAAATTCACTAATGGCACATGAACTAAAAAGGGAGTTTAATAAAAAAGGGGCAGATAGGGTGTGTTTGAAAATCAACCTTCACAAGGCATATGATAAAGTGAGTAGACAATTCATTCTACATATGTTGCATGAAATGGGAGTGTCAGCTAAACTACTTAAACTCATAACACATTACATATGCACTCCTACATTTTCAGTGATCATAAACGGGGTTCCTAAAGGATATATAAAAACTAATAAAGGGATTAGATAAGGAGATCCTCTATCCCCCTATTTTTTGCTGTAGCTATGGAATGGTTTTCTCTTCAAGTGGAATTAGCCAGCTACCAATCATTAATTAGACCCATATATAAGAGTAACCAGAAGTCAACCACCTCATTTATGCAGGTGACTTATTGGTTGAGTTCAAATATAATATCATGGGGATAAACACAATAAAGGAAATTTTTAAACAATTAGAATCTTTAGCAGGTCTCAAAGTCAAGGAATTTAAAACCAAGTGCTACATGAACAAGTATTGTAAAAATAAAACAGATATATTAGCACAACTTGGTATGAGAGAAGGTGAACTGCCAGTAAAATATTTAGGAGTACCATTGTCGAATGATAAGGTTATAGATGCTGAATGTGGTAAGCTGATTGACAATATCAGAGAAAAGTTGCAAGGTTGGAGATCAAAATTATTGTCTTTTGCAAGAAGAGTGGAATTGGCACATACAGTTATCACTTTAAAGGCCAGGTTCTAGCTGCAAACTTTCCAGATACCAGACTGTTCACTTGCTAAAATAAATACAGTTTGTGAAAATTTCATATGGAAAGGAGGCATCCACAAAGTGAGCTATAATGAAATATGTATACCTAAAAGTGAAGGAGGGGTCGGTCTTAAAATATGTTTGATCTTAAAAAGATTTATGGACTCAAACTAGCCTGGAAAATTCTTAATTCTGAGAATCTGTGGGCCAAATGGATGAGGGCTAAATACTTAAATGAAAATTTCTGGACTATAACAGCAGATAATAATGCTTTAGTCATTTGGAAAAATATTCTCAAACAAAGGAAGATATTAAAAGAGTCAGATGAAAGGCAAACTGAAAATGGCCGAGACACTGACCTATGGAAGGACCCTTGGATTAATAACAAAAGTATCCTAGATAGAATGGGATGGGAAATCTTCTAAGCTAATAACACACCAAAAATTCAAGTTGCTAGCATAATTCACAAAAAAAGATGGGAACCAGAAAACCAATTGATAACCAGAAGTCTGAAGCAAGAAATTGAGGGAATCCCAATTTTCACAAATAAAGAAAAGGATCTATGGGCATGGAAAAACAATAGTAAAGATTAATTCAAAGTGAGGGAGTTCTGCGAAAACAATCGAAAACATTATGAAACTATCCATTGGCATAAGGTTATTTAGAGTAAATCAGACTACCCTAAAATACTATGTATAAGGCAATCAGGGGATGATTATGCACTAAAGATAGACTTAAAAGCTGGGGAGTAATTGATAAAGACACATGCAATTTATGCAGAAGGGAAATTGAAACACACCAACATCTATTTTTCAATTGCAAATACAGCAAACGTGTCTGTGCTATGCAGAAGCTTAAAAACATGCAAATAGAAGTGGTTTTTGAGCTTAGAATATGAGATTAAATACCTGAGTGATAGGACAGAGCTCATGAACCTTATAAAGGAGATCGTGAAAATTTCTTTGACTATAACTATCTGGCATATCTGGAGAGAACGGAACATATGGGCTTTCACCAGGAACAAAGAAAAAGCTGAATTAGAGCTATCAGAAAACATTGCCAGAGAAGTTAAAATCAATATTGGAAGAATCAAGAGGCTTACCAACTCAAAGGCAAGATAAAAGCAGCTACTGGAGAACTGAAGGTGGAAGGTTGCGAGGCTAGAAAGTCAAGAAAACACCGAGGAGCCGCTATAGAAATCAAAGATGAAGAACCCTAAAATAAATTAGGAAAGTATTGTGTTAATGTCGAGTAAGTGTTGAATTGTCGGCTGAGGTGTCATGGTTATATTGTTTGTATATTGTAGTTGTAAATGCTCTTGGGCCGCATAGCCCATCATAATTCCATTAACCTATTTTCAATATATATATATATATATATATATATATATATATAGTATCTAATTAACATAGTACACAATAGAGACATGATGTACGAATTTATAGGCAATGTAGCTAATAACTAAAACTTATACATCGTGTCAAAAACATATGTTGCATAAATAGAAAAAATTCTTGGCATAAGATTAATGCTTGGTATGAGATGCTTTCAGAATCACAGCTACAAAACAGACACCAAAGGCACCATGCACAAATTTTACATGCTTATTCATACGATATATATTTAACAAGCAAAAGAAGACACAATGAAAAATGCATGCAGGTCTTGACATACAGAACAGAGGCACGATGTATAATTTCTATTTTAAAAATAATAATAATAAAATAAAAAAATGCTGCATTTTTCTTTGTTCAGACTTATAAAAATCCATGTGGTAAAGTAACAAAATGCAGACCTTTAAAAATTGATGTAAAATGGGCAAACTAGCAAATTTGAGGTAGTTTCTAATGAAATCGGATGAATGAAGTGATACACCCTCCAAACCAAGAAACCAAAACTATCAATTAAGGTTGAAAAAAAAACTGAAAAACTGTGGCTGCAATTTGCAGCAGTGCATGAGGCAAAATATAATAATTAAATAAAGGTTGTGTTGCCTGTAAAGCAGCAGTAGGCTGCAGCACATTGAAAAAAAAATACGAATTTCATTGACTAGACGAATGCAGGTTTATTGTTTTGGAAAAAAACTGAGAGTTGCTCAAATGGGGTACTATAATAAAGACGGTTTCATGTAAATGCTGTATTTCCATTTTAAGAAGATTCTAGTCCATAGATGATGGTCATTCTTTTTGCCAATTACTTGTGTTAACATGGATTTCTAACGACATTTTGTACATTAATATATTAAAGATGGTTTCATGAAACTTAAAATGCACCAATCAAGATTTTTTTAGTTATGTAGTTCACAAAATGCATTGCTGATGTAACCATATAGGAGTCCATTTTATAACTATGCACCTTTTGGAAAGTAGCAATGTAGCAGTTACCTAATTGTTGTAAGCTAGTACGTAGTAGTTCTTAATCATGTGAGCTCGGTAACCTTAGTGGTTGTAAAGCTACAAATGAATAAAATTCATGCATACACTGTAAACAATTCGTAGCTGCCTTGAAATCAATTGGTAGCCTACCATGAAATCAGTAGATAGCCTACCCACCTGCACTAAATATCATATTATTTTGCTCCAATAATCGATTAATAAACTTAGTTGAGCCTTAGTTAAACCGAGACATGGTTTAGCTGAACTCGTTTTCAATGGAGACTTAGTTAACTGAGTATCAGTTAAACTGAGACTTAATTTAGCCGAGTCTTAGTTTCAACTGAGACTTAATTTAGCCAGGTCTTAGTTTCAAGAACCGAGTCCAACTTAAAAACCGAGTCTAATTTTTGAAAACTGACTACACCTATATTGGTATACTGAGAGGACCACTTAGTTAACAATGTCAACGACTAGTTTACGTGATTTGTAAACAGACCACTCCATACGTCGATAATATGCAGCCTGATTTTACTCCAGGTAAATTACTAAGTTCGTTTATTATATTTTACTCTACTTCACTTGTAAATGCTACTTGATTTTATGGCATGTTGTATACTTTGCATTAGTCAATCGCCTAATGAAATAGTATGATGAATATTTAGTGTTTTCATTGTGAATCCGATTTAACTATGTGTACACTTTTTGGATGAATTGATTCTCAAGCATTACTTTTTCTTTACAGGCAGATGGATGGCTATGATGCAAAAAAAGGTTGCAATGAGTTATGGATCGAAGTTATTTTTGCTGCTAGAACTACTTTTTGGTTTTAACGTATGTACTACTTGCTTTTGTTTTTCTATTGCTACTTGTTCTATATTTTATTTATGAACTATTGATGATGAACTATTTATGTTTAGTGTAAGAATATTGTGTATTTTGATTATGAAATTTCATACATTGCTTATCAAATATGTGTCCAAAATGTGGTATTGATACAATACATTGATTTTGAAATGGGGTATTGATATGATTTGCTAATTTTGAAATGTCGTATATATACACATTGTGACCAATGTTTACTGAAATGGAATTTACAGAAAAGATGCCTAATTGACTTAGTTTTGTATACAATTTAATGGCGTTTTTAAAATACCGTCAAAATATTCCACGGCATTTTTTGAACGCTATCGAATATCTTTGAATATCCATTTTTAAAATACCGTCAAAATATTCCACGGCGTTTTTAAAGGACATTTAACAACGTTTATTCCTTGTCATTGAATATCTTTGACATATAACTGCGTGTTGATATACAACGTATGTAAAAACGCTGTTAATAGCTTTTATAGCGTTTTTGAAATGCTATTAAAGGTCCTGTTTGTTGTAATGTTTCTTAGGAAATGCTTTCGAAAGAGTGCTTTCGACTTAAATTTGTGATCCTTTTTCTCTGTTGAAGGCACAACCCATAGGTTTTGAAGGAGTTAATTTTAAATGGTTTTGAAAAGTGTTTCCACATGTTATAAATTAAACCCAAAAGCTTTCGAAAGGTTTGAGTTTTTAATGGTTTTGAAGGGGGTGGTTCCTAGCGGTTTCGAAAGGTTTGAAAGGAAAGCATTTTCCAATGTTTTCAACAGGCAATGTTAAGTGTTTTAAAGGAGGGACGTCTAAGGTTTTATAGCTTTCGAAGGAATGGTTTTTAATTGGTTTTGAAATGTTTATATGAATGGTTTCGAAAGGAATGCTTTGGTCTTTCTGCCTAGGTTATAAAGGTGGGTTTTATTGGTTTCGAACGGTGTACTTTCAATGGATTCAAAATAGGTACTTTCAAAGGTTTAAATGTTTTCATCAACAAATATTTGAGTAAAATATGTATGTATGTATATATATATATATATATATATATATATATATATATATAACATGGCAAGGTGATTTTAGTAAAGCACGGAGTATATGTATTTTCCATATTTAAGTTTGGTTTAATGGTTTCCAATCAATTTAAGATGAGAAGGTTTTTAAGGAAAATTTTGAGAAGATCACCCTAAGTAAAATGACTCAAATATTAGAATACCAGATGAGACTGGTATAGGGTTGTGCCCTAACATTAGTTACTAGCCCCAGTTTATTTAGTAAAAAAATTCAGTGTGTAGGGATTTGTCACAGATTAAGGCTAAAATTATTATTACGTACAGAGGAGAACATATGTTTGTATATAGATAGGTTATTGGTAAGCACGCAAAACCATTAGGATCAGGTGATCTTGGGAGAAGATAAGTTAGGGTCAGACCATACAGAAGAGGAATATCTAACATATAAGTTAGGGAAGACCGTCCAAAAGAGGAGAATGTAACAGGTGTTAGATTATTTAATTTATATTGCCTGGTAGGCTCGAGTTAATTAAAGGTTAGTAGTTAGCCAAACAAAACTGTAATGTTCGAACAGATAGTTCATTAATTACCTGACATGTAAGTTTACATGATATTGCTTTACAGTTTTTAACCAGTTTTGGTTGCAGGATTATGATTTGCAAAAGATATGTTTTAAAAGGATATTAGTGAGGGGAAACCCATTCTGCTAAGTGGCGTGGTCTCACTTAATATCAGATAACCAAGATGTATAGTGTTATTCACACCAGACTTTATGTCTGACTCAAAGTTTATGTTTTCCTCTTAAACTCCCTGGTGCTCAAAATTTATTTGAGTAGGCCGAGGGTTAAGATTTATAGGTTTTTAGTAGGTTGGCGAATAAAGCTTCCGAAGACAAGCAAGTGGCTGACGGATAACTATTTAGGAGTTGTTTTATTTTGTTTGATTCCAGTATGTTGTATTTAAGACAATTATGTCTATAGTACTCTTTTCATCCAGGGGGCATCTTCATATGTTGCTCTTGGCATATTTTGTAATAATCATATTTTATCTGAACCTGGGAAACGAATATGGGATTATGTAATGGAATATGAAACATGTTTCGTGAAATGTAATCAAAAAAGTTGTTTTAACTCTGTGATTTTGTTTCATATTCATTGTCCCTCATATTACGGATACCATTAATGTTACCATATTTGGTCACCAAAAGTTAATAATATGGATGACTGCAGCTTTTGTAGCACTTAGCTTCGGGCCTCCGATAAGGGATGTTATAGGAAGGTTCCTTGGCTTTTAATTCCAAGATCATCTGTTTCATTTTCAACAAGAGCTTAATCAGGAGACTTAGTATCCGAGAGCATATGGTCCAATAGCATGAGTCAAAGCGTTGACTGAGATCAAGATCATTGTCTAGCTGAGGCAAAAGGCTTAGCTGAGGGTAGTAGTTTCCTGAGCCAAAAGCATTTCAGTAAGTTTCAACAATCAGCTACACAGATAGCCTAGGCCAAGACCAGCGGTTCAGATATACGAAAAATATCCAAGAAGTTATATATAAAAGACCATGTCAGCCATTCGCATCAAAATGCACTCAACCAGAGAAAAACAAGCGTTCAAATCTAAGCCACACATAGCAAGCTGGGTCATCAATCCAAGGAGAATGCTCTCCACCAATGGCATTACGGCATATTGGCTATAAATAGGCGACAATCCCAAGGCGCAAGGATCTTCAAGCATAATAAGAATTGAGGCATAAAATAATATTTTGCTTCTCTATATTGGAGCTCTACTTGAAAACTCATTAATGGTGGAAATGCAAAAACTCAACGTAATACGCCTCTCGGCTAGATAAAGGTGACCAAATAAGGAAAGAACAGTGGACGTTGAGATTTTTATCCCCAACCACTATAAAACTTTCAATGTTATTAACGTTCTGCATTTTACCTTCTCCGCATTTGCTATCGTGGCTCAATGGTCCAACATTGTATAACTTAAGCTTGATTAAATTATATCTCAGCAATATCTTTATTGGGTTCAATATTCTAACTCACCTCCAGAGCTACACATTCTGACCTCAAGGTTTGGTGTAGATGAAAATTCGCACCAGCATTTCTTGGCATTAGAAGTATGGGTCCAAATCTTCGAACCTTGTTTCTGCTTGGAAATCCATGAAATATTCCGATCAACTATGTCTAGTTTTGAAAATAAGGAAGCCCTCTCAAAGCTATCCCTTAACTTCTACATTCGACTCACTAAAGAAGAAAACAACGAAATATTGGTCACCCTCATTTTAGAGAAAGAGAATGGAAAAGAATATGATCCTTTCTATGAGTTTCAAGCTTCTTAGATCAGATAGTGTCCGGAATAAGTTCCAGACTTCCTCTATGAGTCGGTTCAACTATGGAAGATGGTTAAGATCCTGAATAATAAAGTCTGGAATCTTTCCACCAAGTTGTAGAAATATGAAGGTTTGGTTTCTTCTAATGAGAGAACCTCCCAGTGCTCAAAATGGTGAGGCTCAAAAGAAATTAAAGCAGGATAGGGTTTCTGCTCCGCTTAACCAAAGTCTGTCTTGGGTGTTCCTGGAAACTTAAGAAGACTTCTCTTATCCGATTTGCCCTCCATTAAAGAAATAAGACCAGAAGATTGAGAACTATTGTATGAATCATTTGATAGACATGCACCAGACGGAAGAATGCCAAAAGCTTTTTTATGTGATCGAGAAACTCATACAAAAAGGTAAGTAAACCAAATTTATTAGCATCAGTTTGAATATATTTTTTTTAGAATTATTTACTCAGTTCCTTCTTTAAGACTATAGGAGAATTCCATGCAACTCTTGCCAAATGAATACTGGCGCTTTTTTAAAAGATGAAGTTGCAAGAAGAATTTTTTTATCAAACTTCTATGGTTAAATGGAGGATGCCAACTCTATTAATGTGCTCTTCTCGATTATAACCTCTTTTTCAAAAGTTCCAAAGGGACACTTTATGGTGTCAAATTTCTTAAACTTTAATCAGAAAGTCTATAGTTTTTCTTGATGCATTTCTTTCGGCATGGCCCTGTCTGCTAAGCCTTTACCCAGAGGATACATTCAAGTCTCATCATCTATAGAATCTCTTTCGGTATGTCTTTTCTTCTTTAGAACTTTTACGTATCATACTTGCATTTAGAATTTAAGGATCAAAACTCTTCCATTGATCTGACGAGAACGATACATAATGTCTTTTTATTTAAAAATACCGATTCCATCAATGGTTTTCTTTTCCAAAATCGGATCAAACTTTCTATCAAATAATGTGATTTTAAACTACATAATTCTAAGAATATTTACAAAATAGTCCAAAAGCTCTGTTTCTAAAGGATTCATATTTCCCTTTACCAAGTTACAATTAGCGTTCCATATGATTGTTAACTTAAAATTGTTTTAATAGCCGACACCTACCAAAAGTGGTTGTAAATGGTCGACACCCGTCGGATGGCCGACATGTACCAAAAGTAGTTGTAGATGGACGATTCCCTCCAAAAGTGGTTTTAGATTTGGAACCATGGTAGGACTTTCCATAAAAGCACCCCTATAGTGATGCACTACAAAGTGAAGGCCATATCACCCAAATTTGAGAAGACGTCAAAAAGTAGAATGCATGTTATTAGTGAGTCCTGGTCAAGTAGTACCATGCAACGGGTTGATTCCTAATTAGATTAGAATGTTAGGTAGATACCCAATGATAGTGAGCCATGGTCAAGTAGTACCCTACAATGGGTGGATTTCCAATTAGATTAGAATATTGAGTAGATTCCAAATAGTAGCTAGTCATGGTCAAGTAGTACCATGCGTTGGGTGAATTCCCAATTAAATTAGAATGTTGGAAAGGTTCCCAATAATAGTGAGCCATGGATAAGTAGAACCATGCATAAGTTTAGAAACGCGTAAATTCCCACTACGGGTAGAAGAATATGGTAATGTTCCTAAGTTAAGGTATCGAGTAGATTCTCAATAAATAGAGAACAACTAAAGGTGAGCGTAGAATCAGAACGAGATGAAACTCTTGATTGTGCCACTAAATTGGCTCTGGACAAGAATCCAATAATAAAGTTTGATTAGGTCTAAGACCTTGTTTCAACAAAAGTATACGAGGGGCAAGAGGTACCCTACATAAAAAAGATTCTAAGGCATGCGGAAGTAAAGTGACGACATACGAAATAAAATCGAAAAGAGTAAAATTCCTTTACATATGTTTATCCAAGAAGATGTTACAAGGGATATGCTGAGTAGAACACCTAAAGAAATAATATTACAGAAACTGGATTACATAATCGAGAGCATTAGAGGACAAAATATAAAAACGAAAGGAAGATATCCTTCCAAACGGTTAAGCCAAGTTAGCAAGGCTGGGCCCTCCAAAACAATCTTAGGTTCATAATCTCGGAAGTAATTTATGAGCAACAATTATACTTGGTCTCTTTTTCCCCCTTCATCTAAAAGGAGTGGCGATATCACCTCCCAAGATCAGATACTGGTTTTGGGCTTACTCTTCTCTGAAGTAAGGCGATTGTTAATTTTTTGTCCTAGCTTTGACTCATGAAATTGCTCTTAATCTTGAAGGCCTTAAAAGTTACATTTAGCTTATGAACTTCAACTACCTTGTTCTCATAATATTGGTAAAGAGAAGCATAGTCTCACTGAGTTTTTGAGCAGGTCAGGCAGAGTACTCCCTAAGGAATACCAATTTAAGATTATAAAAGTGAAAGATAAAAAATTTCCACATCTGCTAATCTAGCTTGGAATATTATATGACAATTACATCGTATAAAGTCGAAAAGTTTCAAACATTATGAAGTCATCTAGAAAGTTTAATTTAGAAAATTATGTAGGCAAAAGTTATAGAAGTCATATCACTACAAGGACAAGTTACGATATGTTTCCTTTAAGCGTATTATCAGGAGTGTCTTCTTGTACATCATTGTCAGAAGAAGCAGATCCCTCCTCCTCCTCTATCGGAAGCTCAGCTTTATCCTCTACATTGGTCTCGATCTCCTTTTTCTTCTTATGTCCTCGTAACTTTTGCAAAGTTGGCTTCCACTATGGCAACATTTTTTCCCAAGAAAGGGTAGAAAAAAAGATATGTTTTGGTCTCGGTGGTGAGCATAATCATCAAATAAGACTTGAAAGGCTCGTATGCCAGCCTACTTCTCATACTCTTCTTTAGCAATGTAATATTCCTTATCGATCACTGCGGCCTTGGCTTGCTTCAACCTCTCGTCCCTTTTCTTCATGGCTTTCTCAAGAATCTCATTCTTACGATTCCCCTCTCCAATAGTCTTACCTGATTCCTCTACTTGAGAATTCACCTCCTAAACTTTAGCTTTGAATTATGCAGACTCCTTTTTCGTGGTTTCGGCAATGGCCACCGTCTCTTTTGTTTTCAGCCACCCATGTTGGAGGGCGGTGATTTTAGCCATAGTCTAGAAAAGACGATAGAGTAAGAACAAATATTGGAATCATAGAAGTACACATAAAATAAAACTTCACTCATACCTTAATGCTCTCACAGAGGCTATGCTCGATTGCTCTTCGAATTCCTGGAGCAGAAGTTGGAGGTCTACCACGCGCTTCGATGATGACATAGAAAAGGTCACCTTCAAAGGTAACACTTGTGATTTCTATTGCTTGCCTTTTTCTCTTAGTAAGCCGATCCAAATCTTTTCCCTTGGAATTTTCGGATTTAGAGGGTTTGGAGACCTTTTGCTTCTTTGAGCCAAGAGCATATTTTCCAGGAAACAATAACTTGGACCTTTTCTTCATATCCTTTCCCTTGTAAAGGGAGCCGACCTTCTTAGAAGAGGAAGCCACTGCAACAAGGAGGAAGGTATAAGGCTAATATCAGAATCAAGACTAAGTTGTAATAAGAATTTGAAATAAGCTAGTCTAATGGTTAAAAGGTGAAACCCTCTGTCTTGCTTTCCTCGGAATTGGATTTAATTTCTTCTATATCATCGATAATTATGGTAGAAGCTTTCTTGTACTCCTTTGAGGATTTAAGTTTGGCAAATTTAGCAGAAGGAACCAACAGACCTTGAGCTTTCAATTTGTTTTTGGTAAGAATCAAGTGTCAGTATCGCTGTAAAGAAGGAATCTTCGTGATTTCCTTATACCTATCCTTAAATTGATTAGTGATATCTAGGTCATCACTCTTCTTGGGTCTCATTGTTTGAGATTTAATAAAATAAGGAAATACAACCTAGAATATAGATAAGACTAAGAGAAGGCGAAATATCCAAGAACATACCAACATTATTGAAAGATGTGGTTATTCGATCGGAAAGGGCCTTGACAAAAACCACCGACGTGACATTATTTTGTGAAATTGATCCTCTAGAGGAGAAGGGCTTAAGAATTTAAGGAAATACAAGGGAAGTTCCCCAATGGATTTAGACTCTAGCAGGTTAAACATGTAATTGACCTCGGTAACAGATATATCCCGATGGTTTTTTTGGAATACAGAATCATCTTGAAGATAAAATTGAATACAATGTAGCCAAGAGTTGAAATGGATTAATATGATAAAATTTTAAGACATGAACAAACATAAGGGCTAGAGACAAGGATATGCTGTGTCTTAAATGTTCTATTGACTATCCAAAATATCTCATTGGAAGGTTGCTAAAATGCATCTTGGAGCCAAGAGCGATCGTTTCGACTCCTGTAATCCCATAAAAACACAAATCTTCATCGGGATCTTGCTAAATTTTGATAGGAGAATCCATTCTCAACCAATGAAAAAGGAGGGGTAAGGTATCTAATTATTAAAAGAAAAACCAGTATTACCCCCAAAACAAGGATTATGTAGGTTAAAACCATTAAAGAACATAAGTCTAATTCTTGATTGAGCAATAAATAGGGGAATATCAATGATGATACCAGCAATTTTAATATGAACAATAAAATTGAAAAGAAATTATTGGTTCATGAGCGGATATCAGAGAAAGGATCGAAGAGAGCTTGAAAATATCAATGGCGGTTTTAGACTTCGAACGGGCGAAAATAGGAGAGAAAAAGGAAAGATTATTTGTATTAAAAAGCAACAACACAATTTGAAGAGAGAGAAGTTTTCCACCATGGATTTAGTTTAAGAGATATCCATAAGAGAATATCAAGAGACCACCTCAACAAATGCCAAGTCATCCTTGCATAGGAAAAGAGAAACGATTTTTGAAGATAGCCAATCAAGTGCAAATATCTGGACTCACATTTAATGCAAGATCAAAACCCATTCCTTCAAAGGTCTGGTCCTGAATGATTATTTACAAATTCTTACTAAAAATACATCTTGATCTCATGGTCCCAGATTAGATTTTGCTTCACGATGCTCAAATAATTTCGCTTATCACTTAGCCTAGATGGCATCAAGTGACAAGCACGATTTCAAAAGTTTTGACCTTACAGTGGCACTCAATAAATTTTGCTCATCATTTAACCTAGATGGCTCCAGATGAAAAGCATGGTTTCAAAAAATAAGACCTCGTGGTCTGGTTAAAACCATGCCTTCCGACCCAAAATTAAAATTTAATTTCAAGCAAGATAGCCCAATTTTCTTATAATATTGTGCAAACTTAGGCATTTTATCGCCACTAATAGTTTTCAAACCCAATTCTTATGTAAGACGAGATCTAGATGACACAAGTACATCAAAGTGTTATCGCCTCTAGGCATTAATTTCAATTTCCAAAAGTCTCTAGACGATGTTCGGTTTCAAATTACTTTCAAAACCCTCTAAATAATGTTAGATCTGTATAAGTTGTCTAGGTAAAGCAGTGTTTCCAAAATTTCTCAGAATACTACATTGCCTTAAGCTCAGGATAAATTTCATAATGAGAACGGAACAAACAACTACGTGTTAAGCCTAATACGATGCTATTCTTTTCAAAGTCCACCTCATATCAACCATACTAAGTGAAATTTGGAGGGCTGTGTTAAACTATAATTTCTACTAAGTACAAATTACATACATTCGAGTGGAAAGTTCCTTGGCTTGTAATTCCAAGATTAACTGTTTTGTTTTCAACGGGAGCTTATGCTCCAGACTTAGTAATTAAGAGCATATAGTCTGATAGCATTAGTCAAAGCATTGACCGAAATCAAGATCGTTTTCCAGTTGAGTAAAAAGGCTTAGCTGAGGGCAGCAGTTTTCTAAACCAAAAGCATTTTAGCAGGTTCAAATAATCAACGGCTCAGATAGCCTAGGCCAAGACCAATGATTAGGATAAACAAAAAATATCCAAGAAGCTATATATAAAAGCATCACATTAGAGATATACATCAACATGAACTCAACCAAATGTTGACAAGCGTTCAAATCTAAGCTGCACATAGAAAGCCGGGTCATCAATTCAAGGAGAAGGCTCTCCACCAATGGCGTTATGACATACTGGCTATAAATGGTTGGCAAACCCAAGGCGCAAGGATCTACGGGCACAAAAATAAATCGAGACATAAAAAATATTGTACTTCTCTATAGTGGAGCTCTACTTTTGAAAACTCATTAATAGCAGAAATGCAAAATATCAGTGTAATATGCCTATCGACTAGATATGATTGACCAAATAAGGAAAGGGCAATGGACATAGGGACTTTCGGCCTGAATCATTATAGAAGTCTCGGTGTTATTTACTCTCTGTAGTTTACCTTATTTGCATTTTCTACCACGACTCTATGGTCCAACATTCCATATCTTTAGCTTGATTAAATCATATCTCAGCAATCTCTTCGTTGCTGTATCTTTGGACCTCAAGGTGTTGGTGTCGATGAAAATTTACACTAGCACCTTACTCTACGCATCCATAGTGAGACCATGTCACTAAAGCAGAACGGGTTTTCACCTAGCTTTAACATCATAGAAATATGCATCATATCATATTGACAAGCATAGTCATTAGTTCATCATAAGTAGAAGATTTCTTTCATACATGTAGAATTAACCCTTTTAGCAATATTTTAGATTGCCACTTAGGCCTAACTCAACTTCCAATTACTAACACTTATGGTTTATTCATAGGTGTTTTATCTTGATTTTGATTATCAACAAATTAATTAGGTTGATACACAGGCTTTTTGTCATTATTCTCGGTTTTCATCGGGAATAGATCACTGGATGCTTTTCAAGCCATAATCCTCCATTCTCGTTTATTTATCATGAACATACAATTGGATGCTATGCAAGCCTTACTCCAACATACTTGCTTAACTATCGTAAGTAGACATTTGGATACTATATAAGCCTTTGATCAACGATATAATTTCAGTATCGTGGATTTAACACTTGCAGCCACACCAACCCTCGATCAATGATACCAATTATAATGTTGTGGGTATGGCATTTGGTAGCCACACATGCCTTCGTTGTCCATTTAGGCCTTTCCTTAATTATAATGTCGTATTTAGGCAACTGATTGCCACAAAGGATTTACTCAGCTATAATCAAATGAAAAGTTGGGTTCATCCTTCTTTTTGCCACAATGGCCTTCCATTTGTCTTTATATTTTTAAATATGGTTTCTTTCATTAATTATATACACTACACATTAATTAAATAAAATAATTTTTATCATTCAATTTAAATGATACCTATTATTTGTTAGCTTCTCTAACCTCTCTTCCGGTTTAAAAATAAATTAACCCAATTTTAACTCATAAAATCTTCATTTATTTCATCCATATTGAATAGTTCAATAACACTTGGAAACTGTCTTCTAGAGTGCACTAAGGATTCGCTATTTTACCTAGAGAAGTATAGTTTTCCAACCTATTTCAAGTTGTATTTAATTGTTGTATATTAGCTATCCCATAGCCGTCATGTGTCGCACTTTCCCTAGCCATCACATCTTGGTAGCGCTTAGCCATCGCACGATGTCTAAACCAATGTTGTAGCATGTAATAAAATATTACCCATCATGGTTTTGTTTCGTGAGCCTTAAAATTTTCCCAAGCAAACATGTACTTATGCTCATCTGCTATCTACCCTACAGTCATCACGCACTTGTTTTTTATTTGGTCATCGAGCACGAAATTTTTCTTGCCATCATGTTTTACCACCTCCCTAGTCCTTGCGTGTCTATATCTAAAGCTACCTTGTCTGTTTCAATTATTTCCATTATGAACTTGTCCTACTTTAAACCATCATGAGATGTCGATGCTGATGCCATCATTGGTATTATCTAACTTTAAGCTTTCATGTGTTGATATATAACATTTTCTTTCAAGCTGTTATATCCTTTCTTTCGTGTGTTACCATTTTTTGCCTGCATTTTATTTTAGATTTCATGTGTTGTTTCATATTTTCCTGTCTTCATTCGGCTTTCGTGAGCGGTCGAATTGCCATATGTCCATTAAATTGGGTACATTATGAGCCACCTTATTTCGTGAGTTAACTCTCATAAACTAACTCAAAATTTTTCTTTGTTTTCATGCACAAGAGTTGTCCTACCTTTTTTTTTTCCTTTTTCCTTTTTTCTTTCATTCTATTTATTTTAGTCTTTGTGTTTCCATTTTGCTTTTGTGTGCTTTAATAGTTTGAAGCTTCCACGTGTGTTTATTTTGCGTTCAATAGTTATCATATTTGTCTTTATGTGTAATATCCTAGTATTCACATGCTTGCTATAATGCTTTCTTGGCTTATATCCAATTTATAATACTTTTGGTGTGCTATTTTACTCAGCCTTTATAACAAATATTTTACTTGGTCAAAAATGACTTGAAAGTACAATTTTTTTTTAAAATTGACAGAAATTGATGTAAAAACCTGAAACCTTCAATTTCAGGGCTAGAGCGGGTAACAAAAGCTTATTAGTCTAGTAGAACTGGACATATATGTTGATGGAACATAGCACTGGGTTAATATTATTGGAAATCGACCAAGCATCATGGAAATGAATGAGGAATTCGACACCTTGGAAAAATGATTAGATAAAGGAATAGAAATTGTTTAGAAAGCTTGATGGATCTCATTCTCAATGATTCAAAGCACGTCATGTTAATCACAAGACGCACTTTGGTGGGGAAGTGTTACCCGTCATTCTAGCCCGACTATATTGAACTGATTTCATAAGTTAGATCCGACTGCCATCAAGGTCGATGATTCTAGAATGATTATTATGGGGCCCGGGAGACAAGTATAGATGGTTTTATTAAGTCAGAATTAAACGGAATTGATAGATATGCGATGTAGAATGCTCAAAGTATGAAATATGGCTCCTAGGATGGAAGGGATCTATATAGCATGGCTCATTAAGTGGTTTTAGCTTATATCATGAAGGATGGATTGGCAGGCTTCATGGAAGAGGGGTCAGCATACATCCATATACTAGAGCATATGTGCAGAAAATGATCAATATCTCGAGTTCTACAAGACCCATGCATATGAGACTTGGAGAGCAAGGTATATGGACCCCAGGGAACTTACCCTAGGGATCTCACATCCAATGGAAAAAGTTGGAGGGATCCATATACACCACTTGAGAGGGATCGGAAAAAAGCAGCACTTAAGTCATGCTAAGTCAAAGATCAAGCAATATCTCGAGTTCTAATTGTCCAAATGACATGAAAATTGAAGGCTAAACATATTTTAGCATCGAGAAGTCACCGTAGGGATTGGTGCCCAAAAACCGACCAATGAAGGGATCGGTGCCAATCCTACCTTATTTGGAGTTGGGCTTAGAGATCCCTCTAGTGAGCCCATATGGACTAGAAGGTCCTTCAGCCAAAATTTCAAAGAGACCGGTGGTCGTGTTCATATATAAATACCGGACTGATGGGACGTTTTGAGGATATTTACGCTGCATGTTACTTTAGAATATATTATAATCAATTTCTTGCTATCTTATATTGCTGTAATCAGATTTATAAATGATTAATAAAGGATCATCTTCAAAGTGGACGTAGACAAAGAACACCAAACCACTATAAATCTCTATGTCTCTGATTATAGATGATTCTATGTTAAATTTTGATTTATCTTCTTAGTTTAATTTTGTTTTTTCTTCATTTGCTTTTCTACACAAATCAAATTTTGGGTGTTTTTGATCAATTTTAGTTGCAAATGGTATAATTTCTATCGACCCTTTGTACCCAAAAAGGTTTTGCAATGTGATTTATGAGAAATGATTTTGATTTGGTATTTCCAAAGTTAAAAAGAGGTGTAATGATTTCCTATATACTAGAAAGAAATGTTTTAAAGATATATATCTCTAGAACATATTTTTGATAAAGGGAAAGTAATTAATTAAATTATAAGCACCTACTTACTTAACATTTTTTATCAATGAATAGTTCGAAAGAGCCAATATCAGATTTGGGTAATTCCTATCCGAAAATACTTACTTAACATTCATAACGGAAGGACTGCTTGTTGATAATTTCGGAGTAGCTCATAGGATAAATAAATAGCAGTGGTCCCTTCATTCTAGGATCTTCATATGTAAGGAATACTTACTACAAATCCTAGGGGTAATGACCGACGGGATGTGGTAGGACAGTGCTTTTGGTTGTTCTATTCCTAGACAACTTGTATTATTGAATGTCTGAGATTGCATTTCTAAGAACACGGTACATTAATCTCTAAAAATGTACATCTGTTTGGTTGTGTAGGAGGTAACACCTCATATGCACAATACCCTTCTCTGAGATGTACGAACTTAGGGGTTGTATGTTATCCCGCCTTTTGGCAAGGACGAGATATCAAGGCACTGGTTGAAAACCAAGGATCATTTGTCCTGGGTATCGAGCATGCACAGGTTCGCTATGGATGTCCATGAATTTTGTTCGAGTCCGGATCAGGCTATAATCAACAAGACATGACAAGAAAATCCACAAAAGCCAGCATTCCAGATTTCAAGTCAATCCGAGTTCGTATGCTCAAGTTATGGTCGATGCTAGTCGAAGGGAAAAGCCATGTTTTCATATCCATCGCTGAGCCATATTTCGAATCGATCAGATTCATACCCCTCTTCGTGTCCTCGTTCGTATCGATCAATTTCACATCCATCCTCAAGCAACTATTTCGTATCGATCAACTCCGCATCCATCAACCGGTAACGCGCTTTGTATCGATCGACCAATGTCTAGTTCGTATCCGTGAAGGACGCGTTTATTCGAGTCCATTAGGTAGCTTTAGTTCGTATCCATCACGAATATCACCTGATCGTATCCATTAAGTGGAAACAACAACTAGCGATACGAACTATGCCACCACTATCGATACGAGCTAAGCCATCTATCTCGATTCGAACCGAACACACTACGAATCGATACGAGGTGCACGTGGTTGATTGGTTTGAACTGTGTAACGGCACTCAATACCAACTAGGCGAAACTCGTGGATACGACTCGGTCAACTTGGAGCAAAGGTGGATCGATGCGAGGAGTGCATGCCACGTCGCCGTGGGGTGGCGTGCATTATCGATTCGAAGTGGACCGATTCGAAGCCATGGATTCGAATGAAACAGTACTCCAAGGAACGTCATCATGTATCGATTATAACTCAAGATCCATCCATCCAACTGCTATGAAATTTTCATAGAAGACTACGTACAAGCTAAGGAATGTTCTGGTCAAGTTTCACCTCCATCGGACGCAATCTTGATCGATATGAATTGAGTTCGTATCGA
Source organism: Allium cepa (assembly GCA_030765085.1). Lineage (NCBI taxonomy): Eukaryota > Viridiplantae > Streptophyta > Magnoliopsida > Asparagales > Amaryllidaceae > Allium > Allium cepa. The sequence continues at coordinate 445,292,587 of CM060940.1, read as the reverse complement.
TCACAAAACGAGTTGAAACTTCCCGGAACCGATCATGTGGGCCCTCTCACGTGCCAGAACAAGTCTCTTGAAGTTTGAGCAAAATATCAGCCTCCTACACCTATAAATAGAGCTCCAGAGCCTACAGAAAAAGGATCTTTTTGGTTCTCAAGCGCCCAGACTCTGCCGGATCGAGCTTTTCCCCCTAATCTCGCTGTTGTATTCAAATTCCAAACTATAATCTACTGCTGTTCGCTGTAATCAAGTGTAATCATTGAAAGAGAATCAATAAAATCATAAAAACTTCATAGTGGACATGGGCAACACGCTGAACCACTCTAAATTGCTTGTCTGTACATTTACATTTCTGTTTGTTGGAATTTTTGTTAGATAATCCTCATTTAAAATTTACATTTTCACTTTTATCTCTTCAGAAACTTCCGAAGAGTGTTGTGCCCATTTTTGGTACAAACACTTTGGTGCTTTCACTGAGAGAACCCATATTTTCTCCTGCTCTTTGGATCTGCTTTCGATACCGGATTGCATAAATCTAAGAGGAAGATCCTGATTTCTAATCCAGATTCCTTCCAACCTATTTAGATTTGTATAAATTCTAGGAAAGGATCTCATCCATCGCCATGGTTAGCACAAGGACCACCTCCAATGCTATCAATCGAGAAGGCCAAGATAGGTAGAACCCCACGCAATTACCTCCATCCGACCAAGACGCTACTAGACCTTCAGAGTCATCGAGCCCGGTTAGCAGACAAGAATTTCAGATGTTGCTGCAAGAGTTGACACAGAGTCGTCAACAACTAACAGAACAGCTGCGCGCCAACGCTAAGCTGGCTAGTCAGCTGAATCGCCAGAAGACCTAAGAGAGACTATGCTTCTCGTTCCTCCACAGAAATTTCTGCCACTTCTGACTATCATCATTGATCTCCACGACCCCGACTGGACGGGGTCACACACAAGCCACTAGACATCAACCCACACTGACCGTTGGCCAGTTGAGAGTTGACCCATCAGCCAGTTTACAGACCGGGCCCTCCTTTTGAGGGGGCATCGTTCCTCACTACGCCACCGGCAACCGCGCTATAACCATCGCTGTAGAACCAGGGGCTGATGCCTGGAACCAGCCAGTATTGGACCATCATCAGCATGGACGTACTCCCGAACCATACGTCCCAGAAGACTTTAGGCCATGAGCATGGGACGTGGACCGCCATTAGCGTCCGGTCCCGCCTCGCAATGTGGAACCCAACAATGCTATGGCTCAATGCATGCAGAACGTCCAAATGCCGGATCTTCGGACCATGATATGTCAGATGATCCGCGAGAGCCAGGGTCTCATGAATGACGACTGGGGAATCACCCGAAGTCACACTCCCTTTACGAATGAAATATTATACGCTGAACCACCTCGGCAATTTAGAATGCCGACTCTACCTGTGTATGAAGGGAATTCTGACCCTAATCAGCATATTCTGAAATATGAACGGTCAGTGAGTGCTGCTAGAGTAGATGACGCAGTAAAATGCTGAAGCTTCTCGATTTCCTTGGGGGGCATCACTACTATGTGATTCACCCGATTGCCGCCTCGGTCCATCTGTTCCTTCGACCAGTTGGCCACTAAATTTGTTGAGCAATTCTGCATGCACGTCGCAAGGCCGAAGGACGTTAACACCCTATTTAATGTCACTCAAGCTCCTGGAGAGACACTTCGGCATTATCTAGAAAGATTCCATGCTGCTTGCGCTGAGATTAGCAACCCGAACGACAACTCCATTCTTATGGCTTTGACTAAGGGGATTGACCCCAATTCTGAATTCGGCAACTGGTTGGCCGAAAAACCACCTGCATCATTAGACCGCTTTCTATGCCAAGGTGGCTCAATACTTAAGAAGGGAAGACGCGAAACAATCTAGGAAGTAGATGATGCGGGGCCGAGCATGGAAGGGATCCAAAGCAATGTTGCGGTCAAACAGTCCGGTGAGAGCTCCGAAAAAGTTCAGCTAAATATTCAAAACAAACGAACTCAGCGAAGGGAGAACATGAATCAAAATAGAAACCGAGATCAGAATCGTGGCCCGTAACGCAAAAATCCTATGTTTGACAATTACACTCCTTTGAATACATCACTGGAGAACTTGTATTTACAAATCCATAATACCATTCAACATAAAAAACCTGCACCAAAACTGTCGTTAGAAAGGCAAATCCAGACGGGAAAATTTTACAGGTTTCATGAAAGCTACGGGCACAATACAAATGAATGTCATCATTTGCAAGATCTCGTGGAAAAGTTGATTGGAGAGAGGAAGCTGGAACAATTTGTACAGGCACCGCAGCCTGGAGGAGCGGGCCCAGCAAATCAGAATAATATACCCGATCGGGCGAGTCAAAAGGAATCCGCCCATACCGGCGGAAGATTAGTAATAAATGCTGTCAGTGGTGGTCCCGCTCTGTCAAGAGCCTGGAACGACGAGGATCTTCGTCACTGCTACACACGATAGGATTTATCTATTTAGCCTATAGATCTCTTGCAATTTATTTTTTCATTTTGGAGTTCGAATTTGTAATAAGGCACTGACTTTGCCATGTTTTTCCGTTCCAGCAATAAATTGCCATCTCTTCAAGCTAGAGCTGTGATTCACCGAATGCGACATTCAACTATCACGATGCACAAAGAGCTAAGTTCTATCATTCGATGGAATTTATTCATATAGCGAGTGACTGTGATACGACCGGCCACTCACTAAGTGAAACCCAAGCTCAGGTGCAAGCCACCACATTAAAGGCTGAATTGGACCGACACAAACAGTCCTATAAGTAACTCCAAATTCTCAGAGCGCGAATTGGAGTATAAACATCAACTCTATGTTCCCATAGTGCAAACTGGAGTATAAACACTAACTCCAAACTTCCAGAGTGCGAGTTGGAGTATAAAACTCATAAATGCGGTTTCGAAGAGGGTGGATTCGTTCACCTAACGACTTCGGCCGCCTGGCCAAGTTAGAGGAGGATGGACCAGTCCATCTAACGACCTCGCTTGTTAACTCGGGGTGGATGTGATCCGACCATCCATGATCCCGATAAATTCATCGTTTCCAGAGTGTGAACGACCTCCTAACAAGCCTAAACAGATGTGACTGACCATCTGTCGACTAACTCCATATTCCTAGAGTGCGTATTGGAGTACAAACGTCAACTCTAGGTTCCCAGAGTGCGAATCGGAGTATAAGCACAAACTCCAAATTCCCAGAGTGCGAATTGGAGTATAAACATCAACTCTAGGTTCCCGGAGTGTGAACCGAAGTATAAACGCTAACTCCAAATTCCCAGAGTGTGAATTGAAATATAAATACTAAGTCAAAGTTCCCGGAGTGTGAACTGCGTTACAAACATCGATAGTTTCCAGATTCCCAGATTGCGAACCAGATTATCAATTACAAATAACTCTGAGTCCCTAGAGTACGGTCAGAGTATAAGTATAACTGGGGTGCGAACGACCACTCATAAGTTAACCTAAGTCCCCCGAGTGTAGACATGTGCTTAAAAACTTCGACGTGCGCGACTGATCGCCGAAACACAAATGCTGATCCCCGAAGTGTGGATGTGACTATTTATAAATAAACAAACGTGATTCAACCCCTCAACTCTCACTTATTTTAGCATCGGTCCGACGACGCTGGACCCGAAGGGGTAGAAACAATTTACGATCGCTAGTCGATCTTTATAACTCATCCCCTAGACTGGTGGCAAAGCTCAAGTGTTAACTGTTGACCGAAGCAGTACAACGTCTAAGTCCAACTTGATCCCCAGTTACGACTTGTGTTCGCGATTTTCAAACTTGGCAAATAAAACAAACTCAACTAAAAGGCAGAAACTCCACAAGTACACCGAATTGAAATTCAAATACTGCAATACTTAAGCATAAAAGAAATGAAAGTTAAAGCCAAGAAACAAAATTTCATTTCAGCTAATTGTATGTGAAGATTCATATACAAGTTATTCCAAAAAATTCCTACTAGCGGGGGCCGAACCCGCATCTATACACGACCTACGAAGGGAAAGCAAAGTCCTAACTACCGAAAATGCACTAGAGGGACTTATGTACCTTTTCTTCTTCGGCTTTTTCTTCGACGCGGAACCGCCGGAACCGCTAACGGTTTTTCACTTTGAACCTTTACCCTTTGGTGGATCTTCCCCTGACGAAGGTATGATATCGACGTCTTCCTCCAAACTTTAATATAAAGGAATGCTCCCAGCGGGAGGAGTCAGAGGAGTCGGGTCTACAACCGAGGGCGGAATGGGCATGCTAGTATCGATGAGTGTGCCTCCAGGAGATATCACCCTAAGTGGAGTTGGGCCAACCACCATCGTTCAACTCCCAAAACCACTGCCATGTGCCGCTGCCTCCAACTCGGCATTAATTTCAATCAATATTTCTTCCTCGTGAGCAGATCGAGCTTCACTGGGGGAGCGGTGGTCTGCATTGAGCAACTGGAAGCTAGCGCGAGTTCACTAATGACAAATGGAAAGTCCACGAAGGGGTCGCTCTGTCTGCCAAGGAGGTCGTTCATCATCTGCTAATTGAAAGAGATTGAGCTCCCGTGCGTTACTTCAATGGGCACTGTCGTTGTTGTGGTGGTCGCCTCGGTAATGATGGCCTCCTGCACTTGATGTGATTCCTGGATTGCAGGAGGCACTGTCAATGTAACTTCGGTCACTGGACAAGGAAGAAAAGAATTTGTTAGACACACTTCAAAACAAGTCTTTCATTTCAGGTATACATGAGATTCATTCAGAGTACCTTCCTCAGTTTGACCTACGGATGGTTAAACGGCTTCATGAGAGTGCTCCTTTATAGGAGATAGACGTGGCTATTCTGGGTCATAGGCTGGAACGGGCTAAGGCTCAGTTACTGGGATAGGCTCGGATCGAGATGAAGTAATAATTTCAGAGCTTGTAACATGATGCTCAACGCCTGAGTCTTCCCCAACTTCCTGGGGCTGGGTGCCAAGCCTCTCCCTTGTGTGGGAAATCATAGAGTCATGAAGAACCTTCTTCTCATCCTCATTCAGTATGCGGTTCTACAGCTTAAACTCATCGAAAGATCAACCCAACTGCATCTTTTTTTTCCTTAACTAACAGATTCCAAGCGTTATAGAGATGAGTTGAATAATCATGAAGCCATGCCAGATTTCTATATCTCGGCACATTGGCGTTATAAGTGACAAGAAGCTCCTCTATATCCGCCTTGAGCCTGGTTTTCGCCAATCGGACCTTCTCATCGACCTCGGCCTCTAACTCGCGGACTTTTTCCATAGCCGCATCTCTCTCCCTCTGAAGCACCACTGCCCGGTCGCACACTTCTTGTGCAGAAACGTTACCAACATCCTTCTCTTTTATAATTTCAGAGAACTTAGACTTAAGTTCGTTAAGCTCTTTAAGGGCTGCGTCGCATTCAGCAGTAACGATGGTGTTCCTGTGGCCCATATCCTCCACCATGGCACAGTGCATTTGCCTCATTTTGTGCATGGCCGCATGGGCATCATCAGCTTTTTTGAGAGCCCCCATTTCAGATTTTCTGGAAGACTCGGCCTCGGTGTTAAGTACTTGGATGATCCGGTCTTTATGTGAAAGTTTTTTTCCATCTTCTTGATGAAAACTGCCCATGCAAACGCCACCTTCGACGCTTTTTGTGCAGCTTTCGACCATTCCTTGTACTGGAAGAGTATGTCCGTGACATAATCGTGCACTGTGTGCTCGGCCGATGTTGGAATTCATTTCAGGCATGAGGGAAAGACATAGCCATCAAAGCAGATGTCAGGAAAATCCTTTTTCAATTGACCGAGCCTAATCGCTCCTTCCCTGGTAGGCTCATTGAGGGCCCGTGCAGTAATTGAGGGGTCTGCCACTTCAGTTCTGCGATGAGAGTCAGACCGTGGAGTGTGAGAGGACGGCTTGTGCCATGAAGTTTTGGGAGGCCTCGAAGCATGGACTGGAGGCAGTGCAGGAGCTCTGGAAGGGGTGAGCGAGATCAAGATCGGCGTACATACATCCTATCTCTGTCAGACCGCACCTGGTTGGAGTAACCTTGATCATAGTCCCTATCCACTTCTCCCCTACGCTGTTCATAGTATGACGAAGATCTGCATGTATTGCATAGACTACCAAGCATGGAACCACGGCCAGACATCGTATCTACGAAGTAACAAAAGAACGGTGTTAGTAATCTTTCGAGAAAAGGAAACTTACGGTCAAAAATCGTGTAGTGCCATGAAGTGTGTATTCATGTGCAACCCCCCGACCAACCGGATGTTTCAACCGCTCTAGTGGTAAGAGACTCGCTTAAAACTAAGGCAAGTTGGAATTCATCCAATCCGGCATCATGTTGCATGGACAAGTCATCCGGAATTGGAAGATCGGCGATCCCTTCATAGAGATTTTCAGTTCGTGGGGGAGACACCTCCGAAATTCTAATTCCAAAAGCGGGCCGAGACGTGATCACAGATTTCCATCTCCCCGATTTTGATTGCTTAAAAACGGCTGCCTTGCGTTTTCTCTTTTCTTCAAAATCCTGGATCGCATCCGCAGTCCCAGCTAAAGGTTTGCCATCAGTATGGGTTCTTTCGGAATCAACTTCCTCAACTATGACAACTCTGGGCTTCTTGCGCTTAACTCGTTCCCTCGAGATAGTCCTTAGTGCACCTTCGAGCCTTATGCTTTGCCTTCGCTCAATCAGCCCAAGAATCTTAAGGTTCCTATCCGTCAAGACCAAGTCGATGTTCCTCTCCTCTCTTGGGGCCTCTTGGAGAACCCAAACTGTCACCTTGTAATATTCGCCTTCGGGTCGCAGAATTATCGCTGTAAAGAAAAAGAGACATGAGTTTGACTTCATCTACAACTGTTTTATCAACTACTAGAGAAGATGGTAATACTCACGTCTAAACAGCCATCGACTGGCAAATCCTGGAGGGCATCTGACATAGAACCACTCTGTCTTCAAGTAGCTTAGTCTAGTCCAAGACCCCGTGACCACTTGACAGTTCCTTACTGCCTCCAGGAATGTAAAAGATGGACCATTGGTTTGACTCTTGAAGTTGAACAGGTATCTGATCTCAGTCGGGTTCGGTGGACGATAAAGATACTCCATAAATACTATGAATTGACAGTTCAGCAATGCATATCCATTAGGTTGTAGCTGAGATGGAGCGATCCCCAGAAAAGACAACACTTCTCTTATATATTGATTGAACGGGGGGAGCGTCCCAGCTGCGCGTGCATGTCGATTAAATGCGGTATACCCCTCTGGTGGATTGTGTTGTCTATCATTTGGTCCTGGCAATAGTACGTCGTCCATCGATAGACCATGTCTTAAGCATATTCTCCCTATCATGTCTTCGGAAATGTGGGACGGAACAGAATCTGATGGACTATTGATGAAAGATGCGTCAGGTGCCTCGTCTAGAGCAGGATCGATGACTTCGGCCCCGGTGACCGGTATTTCAAGCGTTGGAGGAGTTAAACTCTGGGTTTCTTATGGTTGCATGCTTGGAGTTTCCATAACTAAATAACTCATGAAAATCACCATTAGACGATAAAGAGTCCGTGCGTTCCCCCAATGTGAAGTGTATAAATGTGTTATGCAGTGCAGTGCTACATGCTGCCTAAAAAAAGTATGCAAAGTTAGAGAAAAATGCCCAAAGGACGGAACTCCGAAATTTAGACTGGAGTGACCGTCATCGATGATCGTCACAACCGTGCCATCCAAATGTAAGCAATCTATTCGAATCGTGATTTTTTGTCATTTCGTTAAGTTAAAAGTTCCATCGACGGGCTTCGAAAGGTAGTCAAGTATGCAGTTTAATAGTCAAGTCCATCAATGCGAGGGCAACCTTTTGAACTTCTATATCGATTCAGGAGAGGATCGAAACGAAGGAGTATCCAAAAACAACCATCAAGTGTTGTTACAACACAAGTTTCATATCGATTCAGGAGAGGATCGATATGGAACTTAGTTAGAGAAAACTGACAATGACTCGTGGACGTGTCATGTCAACGAGAGCCAGGTTAACATTTGTACGTATATGTCAAACTAATGTCCAATTTTCAGCATTAACAGGAATTGGATGTTCATCTAATAATAATTACGGCAACTAACAACCAATAGCTATCATGCAACAATCAGTTACAGCAACGCAACAAAAAATCAATAACTATTTCGAGTGAAGACTGCAGCTTTTCAAAGCATGTCATGTTTCCACAAGATGTACTTTGAGGGGCAAATGTTATCCCGCCTTTTAGCAAGGCCAAGATGTCAAGGCAGTGGCTGAAAACCAAGGATCATTCATCCTGGGTGTGGAGCATGCACAGGTTCAGTATGAACGTCGATGAATTTTGTTTGAGTCCGCATCGGGCTACAATCAATAAGACATGACAAGCGAAGCCACAAAAGCCAGCATTCCAGAATTCAAGTCAATCCGAGTTCGTATGCTCAAGTTATGGTCGACGCAAGTCGAAGGGAAAAGCCATGTTTTCGTATCCATCGCTGAGCCATATTTCAAATCGATCAGATTCGTACCCCTCTTCGTGTCCTCGTTCGTATCGATCAGTTTCGCATCCATCCTCAAGCAACTGTTTCATATCGATCAACTCCGCATCCATCAACCGGTAATGCGCTTCGTATCGATCGACCAATGTCTAGTTCGTATCCATGAAGGAGGCGTTTATTCGAATCCATCAGGTAGCTTTAGTTCGTATCCATTATGAATATCACCTGATCGTATCCATTAAGTGGAGACAACACCTATCGATACAAACTACACCACCACCATCGATACGAGCTAAGCCATCTATCTCGATTCGATCTGAACATACCGCGAATCGATACGAGGTGCACGTTGTTGATTGGTTCGAACTGTGTAACGACACTCGATACCAACGAGGCGAAACTCATGGATACGACTCGGTCAACTCTGAGCAAAACATGGATTCGAACGAAACAGTACTCCGAGGAACATCATCTCATATCGATCATAACTTGAGATCCATCATCCAAATGCTATGAAATTTTCACAGAAGACTACGTACAAGCTAGGAAATGTTCTCGCCAAGTTTCACCTCCGTCGAACGCAATATTGATCGATACAAGTTGAGTTTGTATCGATTACAAAACGAGTCGAAACTTCTCGAAATCGGTCATATGGGCCCTCTCACGTGCCAGAACAAGTCTCCCGAATTTTGAGCGAAATATCAGCTCCTACGCCTATAAATAGAGCCCTAGAGCCTACCAAAAATGGATCTTTTTGGTTCTCAAGCGCCTAGATTCTGCCGGATCGAGCTTTGTACCCTAAACTTACTCTTGTATTCGAATTCCATGTTGTAATATACTGTTATTTGTTGTAATCAAGTGTAATTGTTGAAAGAGAATCAATAAAATCATAAAAACTTCATAGTGGACGTAGGCAACACTCCAAACCACTCTAAATTGCTTGTCTGTGCATTTACATTTTTGTTTGTTGGAGTTTTTGTTAGATAATCTTCATTTAAAATTTACATTTTTCACCTTTATCTCTTCAAAAACTTCCGAAGAGTGTTGTGCCCATTTTTGGTATAAATATTGTACATTTGCGAAAATAAATAGTGTGTTGTTGGAAATGGCAATGTGACATTTTAAGTGAAACTGTCCTAAGAAAGGTTAACATTACCTCTAGCCTCACACCCTGGAATTGTGAAATAGGGTTTGCATTAAGGGTAAGTGGATCGCAACCATTAGGATATGATATCGCATTTCAAGATCTATTAATTCAACCTGCGATAATGTTGGATTTAAATAATGTGGTGTATGCTATAGGATCCCAAATAGGTTGGTAACTTCAGGGGTGATATCATATTTGGTGCTTACTGTACCATCTGTTGGTTTCAGGTAGGCTGGTTTTAATTCACAAAGGTTTCGAAGATGTTGATCCTCGGTGCATTCCTTAATAAATATATTGTACCAAAGGTAGTCTCTTGCCTTGTTACGCATTGGAAATCCATATGTCTAATAAGTGCATTGGATCCTAGTTGCAAACCCAATATGCCGTCAATTTAAACCAATGTAATTATTTTAGCTATTTGAATATGTTTATTTGAAAGGTTTTCAAAGGATTTCACTAAAAATAATACTCGGTTTAGATAGAAATGATTTGGTTATCATGAGGTAAAAGCCCATTCTATGCTTGTGTGTGGTGTGGTCTTATGAGATGCCCTTTTGTTTCCTTAATACTCATATTTTAGGTTTCTCACACCACTCACATGACTAATCTGGAGTTTATTTTCCTTAAACTTTAGGTGCCTTATTTTTCAAGCAGCCAAGTAGTCAGGTAGCTTTGAGCTTTTTAGAAGGAGCACGGAGCATGAAGACTGGAGGATCCTTTTGTCAATAATGATCCATTTCAAATTTTTGCTGTATCATGTAGTATGTTTTTAGTATTTACTAGCCTCCGCAAGGTTAGGCAGTTATAACTATCCCTAGTTGGGTTAGTATGTATCGTATTAGTGATTGTATGAACTTTCCATATGTATAATTAATGCGAATGTGAGATATTGTTGTTATTCTATCTTCTACCTATATTTCTTTTAAAAACCTCTAATTATATACCTCAACGTCACTTGAATTTGTCGCATGTGAATACCGATGATTTAATAGTGTCAATCTTCGAGGGTTGAAAAGGTGGGTCATCATTGGTTTCTTCAATGATTTTAGCCTTGACCTCTAATACACTAAATTAGTTAACATGCAAGCAACCAAACCCCTACAAATTGATGGTTTACAAAATAATTTGACAGGGGTTTCTGGCAAGCTAAAAATGAAATTTGTAATGACCACCTATTTGGAACGATTCGCATCTACACATGTCGGACTTGAATTTCTCAAAACAACAGATTTTAATTTATATTTAGCAAAAAAAGCATATATAGTAAATAAATCAGTCGTAGAATCACAAACACAGAGTAATATAACAATAAGTAGCGGAAGAGATAAATAGTAGTTCATGAAGCTACTATAAACATTAGAGTCTAAAACAAAATACAACATAATCTCAAATACAAATGAATCTCTAATACATTAGCAGTTAACGAGTCTGGACATAAATGACTGAAATAAACTGAAATAACAGAAAGCTGGATAGAAAGATCTTCAAACAAAGCTTCAATCTCCAAAGGTGTGTCTCAAGTGTTGTGACACTCAGTCTGACCCGAGCATAAAACAAAACACAAAACACTCGAGTCAGGATTAACATTCTTATATTAGTAAATTTAACTCAAATGAAATATTAACTAAAATAAAAGTAATTTAATGGACGTTTGGGATTTCCATCCTCTAAGGATCCGTGGAACTATCTACTATGTAGTAATATATGCTATTATAATATGTCTATAGTAAAGTATTAAAATAACGTTAAGGCGTTACCAATATCCCCCTTAACGCACTTTATATATTGCCATAGTCTATACAGTACCGTAACTCCTCCATAAACTGGAGGCTATCAGAGGACTCTCCATAGGTATGGTACAAACCAAACTCATAGACGGCGCGATAAGGCATGCGACAAGGCATGCGAGGCAATGCCAGAGTAGACATAACAATTGCACTCTCGGACTGGAGGTAACGCACAGCTGCTACAACCGCCCACCTCGTGACACACTCCCAAATTTAAGGTGCACCCAATCAAATCACAAAAGCAATAGAATGGTATTGTAGAAATATGCCCGGTCGGAGATGCGACCTCACTTGGCCTAGTATAGCTCCTGTTTTAGCCACATCAAGCTGACTCATGGGAGTTAGGGCTATACTAAAACCTCATATAGAATTATCGCCAAACCATCCTACTTCGTTCTGGAATCTCCACCACGTACACAATTGTTAAAGTGGTTTTCGGTATCGGTAGTGAGTATGACAATATCCGATCCTGGTCTCTTTAACAACCAAATGCTTATTTCACACCGCGGTCATTGCATTTCAAATAGTTCGTTCTTCATATCAAAATATAACCCTTTTGAAACCAAATCAATTCAAAACCATATTAAAATATTATATTCACTTCAAAAGAATATTAATTCAATATCATTATCGACTATAAATAGTATTCATTTCCAGAATCGTAACACTTTCAAAATTATAACTCTTTCGAAATCATAACACTTTCGAAATCATAACACTTTTGATAATCATAATACTTTTGAAATCACAACACTTTTGACTTAAACAGTTTAGATATTGAAAATAGTATATATATATATATATATATTGGAATAGTTATAAATTAAAATAGTTTATATATTAAAGTTATTTATATATTAAAATTGTTCATATATATTAAAAATATTTTATATAATAAAAGTAGCTTCCTCCAATTTCTCCAATCGATTCAAATCAGCTTAAATTTCAAAATGCAATTTAAATCAATCCCTGTTCACCACTTTCAATTTAAAAGGTTAAAGATTCAATTCATATTCTTAATATACCATTTCACTTTATATCGAGTTCAAATCCAAGTTTGAGCTATACTTCAATTCCAATAAGATTCTAGTTGAAATATTCAAATATTTACAATATAAATTTCATTTATATTTCAACGTTTAACTTTAATTTTATTCAAGTTGAAAAATATTCACTTAATCATTTTAATAAAAATTTATTTAAATCCCAATTTATATATTTAAATCAATATTTAACATTCAATCTCAATTTTATCTAAAATTAAGAATATTGATCTAATTGCTTTGTGTCAAATCAAGTTGATAATCATATTTTCAAAAACTCAAATCAAAAGGTTCAAATAAATTCTTATTTAAATTCAAATATTAACCAATTTAAATTCCAAGTCAACATTAATTTATCTTCTCAACCTTTATTATTAAAGTTATAAAAAAATCTATTTTTAAAATTTTAATATAAATTTAAATAAATAATTAAACATATTATAAACCAGTTAAGTTAAATTTTATTAAATTAAATTTTATTATTAAATATATGTTGTATTAAATCTTATTTTATATATTTTTAAAATGATAAATAAGAAAAATATTAAAATTTATATTTTCAAAACTGACTCATAAATTTAAAATTTACAAAATATATAATTTGAAAAATCTAAATTGTTCACATATATGAAAATAAATTTTGTATATTATAATTTAAAAATCAATATTTAATAGAATTCATATATTTCCTTTCAAACTTTGGAAATCATTTTTAAAATATGGACAAACGGTGTTCGTATATAATTTTCTATCTTACGGTTTATTATTTCAACCCATAAAGACTTCCCCTAATCTATAAGGTCGTTCGGGTATGTATCATTTCAACCAATAGGGAATTCTAAACTAGCAGGGAACTTGTAGAGTGAAAGCAATAAAATAATAATAACATGACATATCAATGAAGAGCATATATCACAATAACAAATTTAGTTATAATATAAATAACAGGTTATGGTGTCAAATGTCATAGGTGAATAGTTACAGATAATGACATATCATATATAACAATTAAATAATTTAAAGTTCAAATTTAATAGCATATTTCAATTGTCGTTTCAATGTGAATTAAATTTATTAAATATAAGAATGTTAATCGTGAGTGATTGCCCACCTTTCGAGTCTAGAGAAAATAGGCAACACGACAAGCCATGGTTTGAATCACGATCTAGACGATCGACCAATCCAAATAACCAATCTCAAAAGCGAAGTAAGAAGAATATGAATTTGACGGTGAAAGCTGATAAATAGGAATAGATGAGAACAAATCGAATTAGCTTGATATAAATGAAAAATACGTATATGATTACTATTATTTTAATAAAATCGGTATTTTAATTTAAGAAAAATATAAAAATAATATATATATATATATATACACAATAAAAAAATCATTATCCTTAAAACACATATATTTAAAAGTCAATATTAAAGTTAAAACACATGTAACTTAAAGTCTAAATATTTTATATTTTCAAAAACAAGATTTAAACAATATTTGTAATGCAAGATTTATATAAAATCGAACACAAAACATATAATATCATTACTTCAAAAGTCTAGGTTATTATATCATATATATAATACACGTGAGCCACAATGCAAATCGTTGGAAAACATATACATACATACATACATACATACATATACATACATATATATATATATGTATATATATATGTATGTATATATATATATAACTTACACATTACAACATATATATAACAACAACAAACTGCACTATACCAAATTCACTTAAATAACATATATAAACTTATGTAAACATTATATATATAATAATATTATAATTTTGTTCAAACAGATAATATATAAAATACTAATATAAACTTATACATACAGATATATATATGAACTAACTGTATACTAGCATCCATACAAAACTAAGAATCAAAGATTATACAAGTTTAGTATGTAGATATTTATATTTAGATATTTTATATTTAAAATACATAGATTTAAAAGTCAAAACACACATACACACGCGCACACACACAAAAAAATATATACTTACATACCTTACAGTTTAATTTTTCCCCACCAGACAAAGTAAAGCAATGCTTTAGGGAAGACTGTTGTCAGGGCGAATCGTAAAGAGGTGAGGACGGAAAGGTGCTGTGATTGGTAGGTGGTTGCAGGACCGGATGGTAGGGGACTCGAGTTTGGCTATGTACAGATCTAACAAGGCATGGCTCTGTGTGGTGGTGTTAAGGCAGTGTAGGAGGCGGGTTTGGACAGGGGAATGGTGGGCTATCGTGTGGATGCTATTCAGTTGCTTGGGGACGTGTAGGAGCAAGTGTTGCTGTGCGATGGCGCTTGGCACACGACGAAGGGATGGGAAATTTTATGCATGAGGTCGGGTTGCAGATGAAGGCCACGTGGGCGTGGAGGGAAGTGGAAGGGTAAGCTCGGCATAGGGAGTGGCTAACAAGTGGCGGAGCGAGCTGTTGGGGGTTGAAGCGGGCTGTAATGAGTAGGCCGTAGCGTTTGGTTTTGTGGTGGGAAGGCCAGAGGTCAGGGGAAACAAAGAGGGCAAAGAGGATGGATCCGGGTGATAGGCGAAGTTCGACGGAGGCTGTGAGGTGACGTGAGGCTGGGTTCGGTGGATGTGTTTGAGTGAGCTGGACTTGAAGTGGCGGGTGTTCGGCTGGCCATGGTGGTGTCGGTTTTGGTGACAGGCCAGAAGGTGGAGGCTGTCTGGTTGATAATGCAGAGAGGATCGAGACATGAAGGAGAAGGGATGAGCAATCGAGCGAATGCTTCGGGAAAAACAAATATATCTGCAGGCTTCATAATATAACATTGATTTATATTATTATTTTAGATAGACAGAACGAAAAGAAAAGAAAGGAAGAGACAGAAAGATGTAAATGAACCAGTTTAAAATATTGGAACCAGTGGGAAAATAAAAGGTCAAGCATGAGAATTTAGGAAATATAAATGCAAATAGCTATTGGTATTGTAGGGTGAGTATATGAAAAGACATAGAAACCCAAAAGGGCCTAAATACGGAACCGATGCAGAAATCATTTCACGAATTTCGACGCGTATCGGACACCGAAATACTAAAATAAATGTACTGTGGAAATCATCACGAAGAGACGAATAGAACGGTATGCAGATATTAGTGATACGATCATCCTATCAAAAGTCGATATTCAGTACTGAAAATGCTGCTAATACGCCAAAAATAAGAAAAACGGGGCTATACCAGTCCAAATTTGCGAAATGAATTACGACGTCTCACTCATAAAATGATTTGCAAATTTATTGTATGAAAATATTTAGATTTCAAAAACATTTTATTTTCATCAAATTAACTTATTTTAAATTGAAATTAAAAAAATTACACACCAGAAATAAATTTCCATATTTTCTGATGAAAATCTGACATTTGCTACATTTAAATAGACGCATTTCAAATATCAAATTTTCATTATCAAATTTTATTTTGAAGCAAAATTTCAGTTAATTATGTTAATAAAACCATTAAAATTTATGGGTCGTTACAAAATTTTAAATGACAGACAATGTCACACAAAATAGGTTTAAATTCATCGTAGAGTCAAACAATTCAACAAGCAACCACATAAACTCGATGTAGACTAGAAGACATGGGATCAACTCACTTAATTAGGCTTGATCTGTTGATTAGAACTCGGATTCACCTAGGATAGGACCTATTGATAACAACATAGTCACAATTCCAAAATTTATACAAAAGAAGCTTACTAATTATAATGAAACATGAAGTTAACAACTAAATTAGATGCAAAAGTGAACAATAGAGATTACCCTGGCCTCAATTCTTTAATTATCAATCAAAAGCCTTATGTCTTAGACTTAATTTGAGGCTAAATTAGATTTATAGGGTTTGCAAAAAGAAAGTTTTTTTTATAGATTTTACTAAGGCTTAAAATAAGAAGTATAGAGTGGAAAATGAGTGCATTAGGCTATCTCCACTTCACTAATACACTACTACATGGGCCTAGTAGATGCTATGGACCCATAAGATAATGTAATATTATTTTCTATTCTGTTTCTTATTTATAAAACACCATATTTCATTTCAGACAATGTTTCATAAAAATATAAATTGATTTCCCACATTTTACAAAGCACCAACATGTCATAATTTCCCATTTCTATTAGTATTGAGATATTTTG
Source organism: Allium cepa (assembly GCA_030765085.1). Taxonomy (NCBI): domain Eukaryota; kingdom Viridiplantae; phylum Streptophyta; class Magnoliopsida; order Asparagales; family Amaryllidaceae; genus Allium; species Allium cepa. Next base: position 445,275,889 of record CM060940.1, on the reverse strand, counting down.
TAAAATTAAATATAACTTTTGAAATTAAAAGTTATTCTCATTGTTTTAAATAAAACAACTATTATTTATAAAATCTAATTTTAACCAATAAATCTCAATATTAACATTTAATTAACTTTTACAGCATTTGTTGTAATAACTACTATTTGAAAATATCTATTACAAATATTCATTCAAATAAATAGTTGAATGTAATATCTTCATCCTTATCTTAATTATAAAGGAAAATTATTTTCCATATATTTTATTAAACTCTTATTTTCCCTACGGTTATTCTTATATATATTAGATATAAGTAGTTAAATTATACGGTTTTTAATATTAAACAAATTTTCCCAAATTTATTCGTTTCCATCAAAAAAGCCATTTTAATTTGGAAATTATAATAACAAAATTCTTCAAATTTTATCTTAAAGTTTATTAAGATAATTAAATCATATTTCTAGATTTATTAGAATTTAACATAGGAAGGAGGGAGAGAGACTTAACGATAATCATAAAGGTACTACATCGTTATATTGCTTGATTAAAAATGATACGAAATGCATATACTTAGAAAACAAATGACCACTAACTTATTTCGTGCCCTACAAATAAGGCAAAAATCCATGTTTTATGAAACTAAAATACTAAATCTTTAGCACATATGTTAATAATAGGTAATCTCGATTAGGATGGTTACAGTTCATTCAGAGCGAAGGTCCTTCCTAAGCATAAAACTTTGCCCGCTTCCTTTTTAGGAAATCCCTCTTTTTATGGCCTAACCGATTACGTATAAAGAACTTAGCCCTGTGCTTATTTTCTAGTTGGGCACACTTAATGGAATAATTCCTCTTCTAGCCATATTTAAAACAAGTGAGATTAGCTATATTTGGCTTTTGAGTACTTTCTCCAAAAGTCTTTCCTCCCTTCTGATTCTTTCCTCCCTTCTGATATGGATTGAATCATTTCTTCTGTCCACACTTGGGTCTGACATGAACTTTCCTTTCTTCCTATAATAAACGATCATACCTCCTCGCCACTTCCACTACTATATCAAATAAAGCCAATATATGAGCCATCACCTTCTGATTCGGCCCCTTCCTAGGACCTTCATTGAACTTCTCATTTTTTTTCCAGCGTAGTATATATGCTCCCTGCCATACTTCAAAAAGCATTAAAATTCTAAAAGTACCCTACTAAAGTCATCTCTTCCTACTTCAAGTCAAGTAACTCATTACAAAAAGCACACTTTGAGATTCAAGGGTAAATTAGTCCTCAAATCGGTCCTTAAACTACTTCCACGTTATACCCTCCTCTCGGACCTTAGTAGTTATAGCCTTCCACTAATCTAATTCATCCTCATGGATCTAATGGGAAGCAAACCTCCTCTTTTGAGCATTATTATATCCCTAGTCTCTGAAATAACCCTAACGCGCCTTCAACCAATTCAACACATCCAAACTAGACTCCTTCCCTGGGGACTCCTTTCCTCCACAGCTCTTGAAATCTTTGTTCATTTTAGAAAAGTCAACTTCTCTTACTACTTCCTGTCTTGGCTCAACAACTCCAGTTAGTTACCACCTCATCATCTTTGTCATAAATTAGCGGAATAAAATATAAAAGTCCATTCCTCCTTCAGCCGAGGTAGGCATTTGAGTACCGGTTTAATTACGGACTTCTGGGTTCGTCTCCCCTCCTTGGCCATTAGTTTGTGTACTACTATCTCCTCTACTAGCATTCGCTCTTGTACTTCCTATGGTCAAACATCGGCTATGTATATTCATTCAAACTTTCTGCATAAGCTAAGGTTTGTGAGAAACAAAGGTAAAGAGAGTGAGATCTATTATAGAAGGGTAGATATATTCTTCTATATATCTATATTGAAGTACAATTATGTTATATATATAGTGTATACCCTTCCTTATTGTATTCATTTACTACTAATAGGTTCCTACTTAGCTATATTTTACTTAATGTTCTACTAACCTAAGCTCTGACACCACATCGTAACGCCCCCACTCTGATATTCGAATATGATTATCGATGATATTAAACTAAACGCTAAAATCATTTTCAAGTGACAAAGTGAGTTCAGTATTATTTTGCACAACATAAGTAAACATAGTAGCTGAATAGCTTTTTCATTACATCAATTTGATTTACATAATTCATTACATCATTTTAACCCATATCATATTGTTGAATGGGTTATCTATAATACCACGTGGAATGGATCTTAAGTCTATTTATACGCTAGAGGAGGTGCATTGTATATTTCAACTATTTAAAAATTAATTCTATATTTAAAACATTATCTACTCAAGTTGTAAAAAGAAACAAATAATCACAGAACAAGTAAGTAGTAAAGTAAGATGCAGTAAAATAATTAACACTTGGAATTTTTATATTGGTTCAAATATCCAATCCTATATCCTGTCCTGCACTATACCATATAGGATTTGACTATCACCGCTTGCTTTCCATGGGTCGCAAAAACATCTCCATAGTCCTAATTTCATGGGCTATAAGACGCACCCTCTTGTTTATCGGGCTACAAGATCACCCTCTTGATTTCACAAGATACAAGAATACCTTCTTCTCTTTACAATAAAACGTAGATATGGCAAGTAGTTTTATCTTTAATATAGCTTCTTGCAGATTCAGTGCAACAATATTATAGATCTCCAATACTAATATTCTTTGAATTCTTTTAGGAATAGGATGAAATTAGAGAGAGAATAAGATGAATTCAAGTATAAATTCTTTGATCTTGTGTGGTTTGCAAATCCTTTAAGAGTTGGAGTGAAAGAGTATGGATTTGCAAAGGGAGTAGAAGAATATATAATGGATCTTTCTTACAAAGTATGGAAATGAAAGAGCAAGAGAAAATGAGAATTTTTTGTTTTAAATTTCATTTTCCAGAGCCATTATATAATGGTTAAAGAGACATGTTAATTGGTGAAGGAATGGAGGGAAAATCCATTCATTTGAATTTAAAAAAATAGAAAAACCATCGATATATCGACATACTTTGGAGGATATGTCTTTTTTCCTAAGTTCTTTATATTTGTGGATATTTTATGATTTGATTAAGATCAATGCCTGATCTTCAAGTATAATTGCTATGGAACTTTAACAAAGATACTAGTATTCAAACAACTACTCATTACTTCAAATATCTCTATGATTACAACATTTGCGTTTCTTTCTTCCTCAATCAGTTTTTTTCTTCCATTTGCTCTAAATAATCTTCATATATACATACAATTCATTTTTTTCCACTGAGTTCTTTTTTATCTATTTAAAATGCTCCCATAATATATCTGAAAGTACTGCATAACTTGGAGATATTTCAGTAGTAATATTTATTTGGTTGTTCATCAAAATCAATACTTAAGTTATTAACAATATTCATTTTTTGACGATGATAACCATATAAATATTTGAGAGAATAAATATAATATTTTTATATTTGACCCCCATAACTCTATGCACTTCTACTATCATTTTACCTAGTATATTTACATATTATCTCCTCCTTTATCATCAATGGAAATGTGCGAAAAAGAATTGCTTAAGCACAATTAGACAATATTTAAGAGTTTGTATATAGAAATATATATAAATTTAAATAAATAGAAGTCATGAGTGGAATCAAGATCAATACAAAGTACGAAATAAATTTATCAAGTAAAATATTTGAAATAAGAGGAGTTTCAGAATTACCTATGTTGCCAATGCAAATAACATATCATTTTGAATTATATTCAAAGTTCATATTTCCACCATCTTTGTATATAATGTCGCTCGATATCTATGGATTTCTTGTCGTATGATTTGAACATCAGCTATCAGGTATCCATTTCTCTTTCTTTGTATTTGTTGCACTGTTCGGTACCTGAAAAATATAAAATATGCACGCGGATACCCAATTTTATTTTAGGGTCCATTGGGTTAAGTTTTAGGATGCTAAAACTATAAAGAGTTCGAATACCCTTTCAAAATATATTATCAGATGAATGGACATTATTAATAAAATTATCAATATATTTTCATTTCTCATTACTACCTAACATTCTAGGAACCTATAAATTAATGAACTTATCTATGGGTATAACTTTGATTTTTTATGTTTTGGTTTGAACTTGGTGCCCTTAACAGATTTAATACTTTGAGTACCGCTTTTCTTTGAATTAGGCTTAGGGGTGCATCCAAGTCCATGATTATTGTTAGTGGGTTTAGATGTAGATAATATATTTTTTGGATTATCCTTCCTTTTGTAAAAAAATTTCAACATCAGTTTTAATTTTATTAATATCCTTATTACAGTTGAGAATAATCTAGTCCAAAGATGTTATTTTGTCATTTAGATAAATGAACTCGGAGTTCATTGAATGAATTTCCGATCTTAACGATTCGTTTTCATTTTTCAAATTTTTATAACATTCAAATCTTAAGTCCATGTCATCTTTACGTCCATTAAGTCTTTTAATTCATTTCTAGACATTTTTTTCGGTTGACATTTCATTAAACATTTTTAATCTATCTATCTGTGCTAAACTAATATTGTACTTTATTTTAAGCATTTTTTTAATCCCTTATTCATATCATTTAATATATTCATAATTTCTTTGTTAAAATTCCGTACTTGGTCGTCATATGTTATGAAGTATATGTTAGCATTTTCAGTTTTGAATCACTATCACCTGATGATGTATCTGAATATCTCATTTTATAGTGAAAACCCATTTTCTCTTCTTATTAAAAGTATTTGAAGGGTACTTTGATTTTTCTCGATTTGGACAACCACTTTTCAAATGACCGATTTAATCACATTCGAAAAACTTTACAACATTTCATTTCTAGGATTATCTCTATAGATGTTATTTTTTGAAGTTTGTTCATTTCTCTATATTTCAAGAATTTATTGAAATTCCTGGTCGTGAAATCAACTTCCTCGTCATCGTCGTCATCTAGTTCAGACTTTCATTTGTGGCATCGAGTGCTAGCGATTTCTTTTCATTTGCTTGATTCTATTTTCTAACCCATAACTCTACTTCATAGGACATTAGATTACTAATTAACTCTTCTATTTTCATTGTACTAATATCATTGGCTTCTTTGATTGCCAGAGCCTTCCGATCCCATTCACTAAAAGTTGAAATAAAGATATTTTTGTATTAGCCCTCTACATTAACTTTATTTCCTAATGATATTAATGCATGTAATATATCCTTAAATCTAGAAGGCATATCGGGAATGGATTCATTTTGGTTTATTCTATATTGTTGATTGATTAGTTAACATGGATATCTTTGTCTATCTAACTTTTCCAATGCCTACGTCTGTTATTTGCAATTTTCTCCAAACTTCATGTACACTTTTATTAATAGACACTCTGTTAAACTCATTTTTATCCAAGGTGTAAAATAAAATATTCATAGCTTGTAATGACTTGGAATTTCACTGCTTTAATTTGGAAATATATAATTAATTTGAATGTTCAAATAATGGATTTTATAATTAAAATAATATCTCTTTTTAATAATAATGATGGTGAAACAGTTTTTCAAACTTTTTTGTAAATATAATTAGTTTGAAGAAAAATTGAAAATGTGACCAAAATTCGTTTTTCGAATTTTTAACTTTTCGTCGACTAAAAGTTGTCGTAACGTCAAAAACTCTATTGTATAACATAACACATACATTTATAAATAAGTTAGGAGGTATATATATGTATGTATATATATTATTATATATATACATATGTATTCACACTTAGGTATATAAGATTTAAAACATAAGTTTAGTAAAAAGAATGTGTCATATCATAGGCAAGCATAAGTACATTTAGTACTAAAAACATGTTTAAACATGTTGGAGCTTGGAAAAGGAGAGGGGACATGATTGTAGGCTGAGGTGCAGAACGTGAGGTGGCATGGTGATGTGGCGAGAGGAGATGGAAGGTAAAGCACCAAGTGTGTTTAGGTAATTTACTTTGTTCTCGCATATAAATACCCCTTTCATTTCTTCAATTTTTCCTCATCTTCCTTTTGCCATATCTTTCTCACTTCTTAACCAAATAGAGTTTTCTTTTTGTGAAACCGTGTAAAATTTTAGCGGATACAACTTTCATTTGTATCAGTTTTTTAAATTTGAGTTTAGTTATGTCCAAATCTCATTTCTTCCAAACGAATTTTTGAATCTATAGTTTCAAGTTCAAAAATATCTCTTGTTCTTTTGACGATATCTTCCTCAAACAGAATCAAATCGAACGATTCATTTTTTGAAATTGTAGAGAAAAGAATTTCAAATAAATTTTGTATTTATCACTTGTCCAAATTCCAAGAGTAAGATGGCCAATATTAGAGGGGGTGATGACCTATTTTTGAGTGATTTTTGTGGTTTTCCAAGATTTTCAAATTCTAATGCATTCTAATTTTCAAAGATTTTTGGTGGTTAAACTTTTGTTGATTTAAAAATTAAAGTTTTACTTCTAAATGTTGCATAAAATTGCGTCAACTTCTCGTTTATCGAGGCTGGAGTATGATGGATTCATTTTAAAATGATGAAGTTTACTTGGATATGTCGTTTAATCGAGAAATGGAGAGGTTACATGGCTCGGTTTGGAAGTCAAGGGTTGGTCGGCCCTGTTAATGTCGCTCGGCATTAAGGATTCGTCAATGTGGCTCGACACTGTTGGCAAGGCTCGGCCTTGGTAAGGTGGTTCGACCCTAGATAGGGTCGCTCGACATTACAGAGAAGTCAGGGTCGCTCGGCATTGCGGAGAGGACAGGGTCATCCGGAATAAGGTAGTGGTTTGGCAGATGCCGCCTTGCATCGTACCTCGCTCGGCGTCGTACCTCGCATGGAATCGTACCTCGCCCGACATCGTACCTCACCGTGCCCCGATCGGCATCGTACTCGCCCGACGTCGTACCTCCCTCGGAATTGTATGTCATTTGGCATTGGGTGTGGCTCGGTATGGTTTAGGTCGGCTTTGATGGACTCCGTGGTTCGACATTAGGGAGTGCTTTGCTTCAGCATTTGGGTGGTTCGACACTCGATGGTGGGTCATGTTACTTCGAGTCACTGAGCATATCACTTTGGTTCAGTAGGATAGTTACTTCGAGTTGGCCTACGGAAGAATTGGGGTCGGTTGAGGTGAAGGGTGTGAACTCGGCCGAAGTCTTAATGGGCTTATATTGTTGAGAAGCCTAACTACCTGGTTTTGCCTATAAATACAGCACGTAGGGCTTCTGAAAAAGGATCTTCTTCGGGCTCTCTGTCTTTCTATTTCCAAACGCTAAGGTTACTCTACCATTTTGTAACTGTAACTGATTCTTACATTAATAAAAAGTAAACATCTGGAGTGGACGTAGGCCGGAGTTAGCCGAACCACTATAAAATCTGTTGTTCTTTACCGCTTTCATTTTAATTTTGACTGTTCTACACATTATTACTCTCTACATATATTCTATTTGTGAGTTGTGACTGTTATTTGGTGTTGTCATCTGGATTTAGGTGTTAGTGAGCAATTTTGGCGCTAATATTTTGGTGCTTTCACAGAGAAAGCTAGCACTCGGGAATTTTGGATTGAAAAGTTTAGGAGCTCGGATTTCAGAAAGCAATGGCTAGACTACCAACAAGGAAGCAAGCAACAGAAAGGAGCAATCAGGAGGGAAGTCAAGAAGCTTCCTCTGAAGCTGGAGCTGGCCAAGCATCCATCTACATCACCAGAGACGAGATGGAAGCAATGTTGAAAAGACAAGAGGAGATGATGCAGGCTCTTCTCAGACAATTTGCACAAGCAGGAAATGCAGGAGCTCAGATCCATGGAGCTTGATCAAAAGCGCTCAAAAAGCAAGTTGAGGGAATGGCTCAACAGGGGGCAGCCCCCAATCAGCAGATGATTATCAACCTGGACGGATCTAGACTCGAGAGCACCCCACCAGGAAGTGCTGGACCAATCCATGGAAGGATAACGGATGACGCTGTGCAAACCTATACCAACAGGTGTAGGAGTACGAGATGAGGAGTATGTGCCAAAATTCCCTCATGAATTCGGGGGGCAGACCGAAGGCAACGGATAAGGATTATAGCTTGGGGACAACGACAGATTAGCAGAGATAGTTAGACGGGCCGTGAGAGGTGGAATGGTAAACAAAGACTTAGAGGATGTGAATAGGATTCCCTTTATTCCTACTATCAGGCAAGCTAGGAATCCATCGGACTTTAAGCTACCCACGTTGGATATGAATGATGAGAGAACAGATCCTATCGTTTACCTGATGAGGTACACATGGCATATGGAGGTACTGGGGGCATCAGATGAGGTCATGGCTCGATGCTTCCCATTGTATTTAATGGATATCGTAGCTATGTGGTTTAGACAACTGGAGGTGGTTCTATCGACACATGGACGGAACTGATTGAAAGGTTTATGAGACAGTTTCGGGTCCATATAGTCAGACCCAAGAACGTAATGACCTTGACATCGATGAAACAATGGAAGGGAGAGTCACCCAGGAACTTCCTAACCGTATTCAACACAGTGGTAGCCTCGATGGATCAACTTGATCCGTAAATGGTTTTGGTGGCAGCAGTCTTTGGAATCGTGGATAATTCAGATTTTAAGATATCACTGAAACGGGACTCACTCGAGGGATCTCGGGGAGTTCCACTATAAGGCGGAAAGGTTCTTGAGATAGGAGGATGCGTAGGCAGACAGAGTGGGGGGAGAGGCTGTAGCTTATGCAGTGAGGGGTGGAGGTCCACCCAGGGAGGATCCAAGTAAAGACGATAAAGGAAAAAGAAAAACAAATGGTAATAGTGGCACTTCGAAGAGGCCTCGAAGGGAGTCAAAGTTTTCTTCTTACACAGATTTAACTGAGACTCTAGAAAGGATTTACTTAGATACTTAAGGGCGCCTCCAATATCGAAGGCCAGTAAAGAGAGAGTCTTCTGAATACGAGGGGGCATCGGGAAAGCATTGCCTATTACAAGAGCTGGAAGGGACAACACGAACGACTGTAGGCATTTGAAAGATATCGTGAAAGAGCATGTAAGGAATGGTCACCTGCAATGGTACATAAGGAATCGAGCTGTGTCAGAGGAGCAGGACCGGCCACCGCCTACCGCGAACGAAGATGGCACTGGATCTGGTCACCGCCGGCTTGTTAGAAGCTGAATGGTTTTATAGTTCTGAGTAAATAATAGTATCCAAAAATATGGCTAGGTCACTTACATACGTACGGGATCGAGGATGATCCCTAGGCTGCTCTTAGATGATGAAAAACCGTACTGCTCGGGTCTATGAAATCCTGTTTTCTTATTGTGCTTTTGCAAATTCTAGTTTCCTCTTTGGTACTTTTGACATTTACTTTTCTTTGGCATAGTTTCTAAGTTTGGATTGAACCCCCGGTTTTGTTAGTTTTTTGGTTTGCCATTTTGGTTTGGATGTTTGATTTTTGATTTGGATTTTGAGTCGGATTTTTGATATGGATTGATGGTTTTCCGATTGGATTCGGATCAATGTAATAAATAGTTATGGTTTTGCGATTACTGTCCCAACCGAAGAGACAGGGCAGCGATCGCAAGTTACGAGTCCCTTCGTCGGAGAGTGATGGAAGGCCAGAGAATATGGATCGCAAGTTACGAGTCCCTTCGTCGGAGAGTCATGTATTTGGCTATTGGTTATTGATGGATTAGAACTCGGTCGTCGAGTTCAGATGGATATGGATTTGGCTAAGGATTTGATTACTGGATTCGGAATCGGATATCGACTCGGAGCAGTCATAGGTTAAGAGAAGGATACGGTGATGGTGCTTGGATAAAATGGATTGGCTTACATATCGGAAAGTACGGATGCGGATGACATGCAAACCTCGGATATAGGACTCGAGGCTATTCAAAACATACCTTCCAATAGCAAGGCATGTTTTGGGGGGAAAATGTCAACTTCTCGTTTATCGAGGCTGGAATATGATGGATTCAGTTAAAAATGATGAAGTTCACTTGGATATGTCATTCAGTCGAGAAATAGAGAGGTTACATGGCTCCGTCTGGAAGTCCAGGGCCGATCGGCACTGTTAATGTTGCCCGGCATTGAGGATTCGTCATTGTGGCTCGGCAATGTTAGGACGACTCGGCCTTGGTAAGGTGGTCCGACCTAGATAGGGTCGCTCGACATTGAAGAGCAGTCAGGGTCACTCGACATTGCAGAGAGGACATGGTCGTTCGACATAAGGTAGTGGTTTGGAAAATGCCGCCCGGCATCGTACCTCGCCCGGCATCGTACCTCGCCCGTAATTGTACCTCGCTCGACATCGTACCTTACCTGATATCGTACCTCTCCCAACATCGTACCTCACTCGACATTGTACGTCTTTCAACGTTTGGTGTGGCTCGGTACGGTTTAGGTCGTCTTTGATGGACTTCATGGTTTGGCATTAAGAAGTGCTTCGCTTCGGCATTTAGGTGGTTCGACACACAATGGTGGGTCATGTTACTTTCAGTCGCTGAGCATATCACTATGAGTCAGTACGTTGGTTACTTCAGGTTGGCCTACGGAGGACTTAAGGTCGGTTGAGGTGAAAGGTGTGAACTTAGCCGAAGTCTTAATGGTCCTATATCACTAGAGAAGCCCAACTACCTGGTTTTGCCTATAAATACAGCACGTAGGGCTGAAAAAGGATCTTCTTCGAGCTCTCTGTCTTTCTATTTCCTAAGGCTAAGGTTACTCTAGCATTTTGTAACTGTAACTGATTCTTACATCAATAAAAAGTAAACTTCTACAGTGGACGTAGGCCGAAGTTTGCCGACAACTATAAAATCTGTTGTTTTTTACTGCTTTCATTTTAATTTTGACCGTTCTTCACATTATTACTCTCTACGTATATTCGATCTATGAGTTGTGACTATTATTTGGTGCTGTCATTTGGCTTTGGGTGTTAGTGACCAATTTTGGCGCTAACAGATATGTGGCTTAATGTTGTTAGCTTTTGATGTAGTTGAATATGTTTGAATGTTGTTGCATGTGATTCGAAGTTAGACTTGAAATGAAATCTAATGTTAAAGTTGGTTTGAAAAGCTATGATTTTGGTTTATAGTAGTTGCTTATATATGTTGTTATGGCATGTGTTTGGATGTATGAGCTTATGTATTTGTTGTATGTGCTAAGAAAGTTAGCATTTTCACTTGTTAAAATGACATCGAGATCCTTTCGTTTAAACTTATTTTCTAACTTTACTTTCAAAAATATTTTATAAAAGTTTAAAAGACCTTTGTTTATTTTCTAAAACACAATTCAGGGTTTACAAAGAAGTTTAATACAAAATAATATTTTGAAAAGTGATTTAGAGTATAAACTGAATTTGAAATTTCGGGTCATATAGTAGTCGCTATAAATGCAGTTCGTGAAAAACAAAATCTTTTTGAATTTAAAATGTTTCTTAAACCTTGTTTTCAAACACATTTTAAATATTTTAAAGCAATTATTATTTAAATAATTAATTATTCATTTAATGCTTACTTAATTAATAAATGAAGTAAGGGAATTAGTACTCGATCATTAATTAACATTGGGTAATTAGCGCTTAACTATTTTTAAGTAAGTTAATTATAATTTTTTAATTAATAAGGAGTTAATTATTATTTAATTAATTATTAGTTAATTAATATTAATTAAAATATTATTTGAGAAGGGTTTAATAATTAATCAATTATTAATCAAGTTAAATTTAAGTTAAGGTTTAATTAAAATTTAATCATGATTTAATTATTTTAAATGACGGTTTAATTTATTATTTAATTTATATTAAGGAATATTTAACCAATTAATTGAGGTTAATTACTTTAAACTATAATTTAAAAATTAATCAAAGATTAGTAGGGTTTAATTATTTATTTAATAGTTAATTATTATTTAATTATTAACTAAAGGTTTAATTACTATTTAGTGAAGAGTTGAATGTTCATTTAATTTTTATATAAAAGTTTTAAAGTTTTAAACAACTTTAATTCTGAAGATCGGTTTTCTTTTAAAGTAATTTTCTTTTAAAAAATATTTTTAATCCAAGGGATTTCTTTGTCGATTACTCTTAAGTAATCCCAATTGAATATGAAATTCAATGACATCAGTTTAATAGAATAAAATACCATTCTGCTAATTAACTTAAATAAACATTTGTATGGTAGTATAAATCATAATTCTTCCATAATTTCCCAAGTAGATTATGTTGACATCTATTAAGCATAATAAAAAACCCATTCCCCCGCGCTGTTATAATAATTTGGATATATGTGTTTAGCAAAAAAAATCCCCGTCTACTATTATAGTGGCTAAGACATCTTACCTATATGTGAATTTGTTTGTTGTTTGCTGATTCCCTTATACATATCTGCTTGTTATGTAGATACCAATGCTACAACTTAAAAAGGAAACTTAGCTGAAAGAGAATTATTACGATCACTAAGCTTCTTTCTGATTTTAGGGTCAATTATATTTTTAGTAATGGTTTAAAGTTGCTTAATGATTTTAGTAAAGCTATTTTAAAAGGAGTTTTTGTAATAAGGAATATTGATAAGAAAGTTTTATAAATGATTTTGGATGTTTATAAAGGAATTTTTATTAAATAATTTTGGAGATTTATAAAGAGATGTACAAATGGTTTTAATATTTATAAAAGAGCTTTGTAAATTTAACTTGATGATTTATAAAGAGTTTTGTAAATGGGTTCAGAATTTAAGTAAATAAGATTCATAAATAAAAGAGATTTATTAAATGGATTTACAGAAGAAAATTTATAAAAGAATTGAGACTGGATTTCCTTTAACTAGCCTTCTTAATTCTGGTGGGATGGATATTCGCCCCACACTTAATAGCTTAGGAGTATTTTTGAGGTTATCTTTATCTATACTTTAAATAACATTTTTTGATCCTTTTATATGATTTGGAAATGGGAAATCATTCACAGATGTTTTGTGAATAAACTTATGTCAGTTTGAAAAGTATATGAATGTTTTTGTTAAACACTTTTGAAAAGAGTTTTAGTAAATGAAAGATTTAGTTTGAGGCTTAGTAGTTTCCATGGGTAATTATATCTCTGGATTTGTTGTTGTTTATTCATTTGATAATTAAACAACCGACTATCAAATATGGACCAAAATATAATTTTGGAAGTATCTAGGAGAAACACGTGAGTTATATGGCACAGTCATCATCGATGATGCCATACTATGCATATAAATCTCGTTTCGTTCTCCTAGGACAAATGATAGGGAGATCCATGCACTTAAACGGTTAGGGGGTGATCCCGGCTCCTATGTATTGTCTGATTTCAAAAGAACCGAGGTTAATTTTGTCGGAACTATCAAGTGTAGTTTTGAAGAGATAAGTATTGGATAAGTATAAATATTTGAAAATTACTTCGATCCAACTCAAGCATTTTGAACTGAAGACATCATGAAAATTATTGAAGAAGGAGCTTTTGAAGTGCAAGAGCTACTTTCTGCTAATCCTAAGGGTGATTCCCAAAATGGGTATAGTAGTGGTAGTGCCTTCGATTTCGTTCAAACCCATGATGAACTTGTATTGATGAATGCTAGCACTGCATTGCTGCTTGTAGGGCAGTGTTGGCATTCCAAGATGATTGCTATATAAAAGTAGTCGTAGCCTCAAGCCTCTCAACCGAGAAAATGACTAAAGCAGGGACATGTGGCTGGGATATGTGGGTCGCTCCCATCATGGTATGATCATCCCAAGTTCTAGTGTCGATATCTTTATGTATGCAGCGGTCCCCACTGTGGTTGTTCAATCGCAATCAAGGGGCGATCATATTTGGCGCTATCTAGTAAGGGGTAGGGTTGGTCTTGAGTAGTAGATGTACAACATGTTGTAACCTCCCATACATTTTATCTAGAGGTGTACGGATTCGGTGTGTAGACCCTTACCCTTTCATGGTTGGATTCCATTCTCCAATAAGTGCCTTCGGACTTGAAGTGTACCTATTATACTAGAATTTAGTAATATAACAATTTTGGGTATGATTGATTTGTATTTGTATTCTAGATATTGTTATAATATCATTAAATTTTCTATAGAAAATGTTTTTATTATTGTAACGTAAAAACCCATCTGTGTTTGTATGCAGCATGCTCTTCTGAGATACCTTTGATTTTAAAAGGTTTTACAAGTTAAATGAATAAATTCCTTGTGATTTGAGTTTCTCACATTGTTTTTTACCAGACTGACTTTGGAGTTATTTTTCCTATAATGCTCGAGTCAGCCCGAGCATATTTTCTAGATTTAGCTGGATTCTTCGGATCTTTCAAAAGCCGAGTTGGATTCTCTAAGACATATTCACATATCTTATATTCTTCCTCAATGTTTTGTTTGTTTTGTTCATGTCTATATAAAAAAATAACTACAAGGACAAGCAGTTATAGCTGACCAGGTTGATACTTGGCTAATATACTCTAATGATGTGTATAAATAAGATGATTTCTTTTTTAAAGACTTGTTCATACCATACATTGCTCATCATATTTTTTGAGATTCCGTTCAATCTTTCTTTCCTCTTCACCTCAAATGACCTATCTTACAGATATTTAAATGATCAGTACACGAATACCATGGTTTTATTAAGTGTCTTCTTTAGGTGTAAGAAAGGTAGAATGTTACATGTGGTATCAGAGGTTAGTTTGTGCAAACTCCTTAACTTTGGTGGGGTTGAATCAATCGAGATACGGTAAGTGAGACCCTAGAATGAGTTTGAGTGTATATATTGAGTGTGTATTTGTTAGTGCTATAAAAATGTTTACATTGTGTTGATTTATCAGGTGAGTGGTTTATGGATTCTTATTGAGACATAGGGCACCACGGTGTCAACATGGGTTTCTAAACACTTAAACTAGGCAAATCAACATAGTATTATTTTAAAATGCTAAATGAAATAATTTTGCGTAGAAATATATTTTATATATAAAGAAACAATTTTCTAACAATAAGTATAGTTATATATGATGTGATTGTTGTTAGAAGTAGATAATATTTTATTATTATAATTTAGGGTTTTCTTTGTCATGCTTGTCCAGTTCTGAGCAATGACTATTACCTGCTAATATATCTAGAATCTTCCTTTTTGAAATATAGTTGGGTAGATAGAATTTGTGTGAAGGTGATGAACACCTTGTTAATTAAGTTTCGCAATTTGACTATAAGCTGTTCGTTGATAATGTTGGGTTAAAATTGGGTTTAATATAAGGTGTTTATTAAAAATAATTATTTCGGTTGATTTTATTAGTCAAAATTTTAAAACATATTTTGAAAATAAGATGAATTTTCAAAGAATTTAAATCCTGGTGCTTTTGGAAAATGGTTTGCAAGGTTTGGGAAAAATATCAATAATTTTACTTAAAAATACTTTGAATTATAAGCATTCTAAAAAAAGGAATTTGAGAGTAAGATTTATCTTTGGACAATTTGGAAAATGAGGCTCGATACATTTTTTGATGATCTGAATAATCTTCCAAGTGATAATCGAATTTTTTTTTAAGTAGATGTGATAGCATACTTAGTAAATTATTCTCTTTATCATTATATAACGAAACAAGTTCAAATTCGAATGAATCTAAAGAAAGTGAAGGATAATTATTTTCTATTTAAATGGAAATATATATTATTGTTTCAAAATGAAGAAATATTTTTATAACTAACTAGTTCAAATGACTCAAAAGCGAATAAAATTAGGCAAGAGATGTGTTCGAATGGCAAACGCTTCTCTTGTGTATTGCCCTTCTTGGTAAAGGGGACTTATGATACTATTCGGTAGTACCTAATTCCTTGATATCTTTTCGATGTTACTCGGACTATATTTATTTTTTTCTAAGAGTTAAAAATAAAGTACCATTTCAAAAGGATTTTTGAAATAGAACCCGGGTATGTGGCTCCTAAGTTTCAAAAAAATAATACGATATTTTGATTCAAGAGTGGATATATAAATGAAGTTGAAGATTAAAATTAATATAATAGTATGGTTTAATAAAATTGATTTTGTCAAAATGAATCTTCTGATTTTAAAGTCTAGAAGTATTGTTATTGGGCCGGCTAATAAACTTCTTCACCTTAATGCTGTCTAAAAAAAGTAGACTCTAGGACGAAGTTTGGATGCCAACATCCTACTCTTCTTAGCTACTTACTAGACCGATTAGGTAAAGAGGTTAAATTTGTCAACTCAGTTTTAAGATCCAAAATTGTTGTAGATCAATGTATGAATAGTAAAAAAACTCAATAGAATCAAAACCCAATTTTTTGTATACATAATCTTAGGATGTAGGAGAGTGTTATGCAAGTAATAAATTAAAATGATTTTATGAAAAGGATTTTATAAATCAAGTTGTATCATTTAAAAATGTTTGAACCTAAATTGGAATTGTTATGAAATGTTTTCATAAATATTTTAGAGAGAATAATAAGTAATTAGATAGTAAGAACCTACAGATGAGTGTGTAAGCGGTATGTAGATCATTTTCACTTTTTCACATAATTCTTGATTTGGGATTCAAGTATATGGCTTAAGGTGTTTCACACCATTCCGAAGAAGGATTTATCACTCGATTATTGAAGGCGGGTACCTAATATGGACCAAATTTTTTCTATCATAGTAAATGAATGTGTAGGGAGAACGAATGTTTATAATTAAGAAGTTTGATCGGAGTTCGCACTAAGAAGTTTGGTGAAGACGCTAGTTCGAAAGTAAAGCTATGTGTTCGAGTGAGTGATCAAATCCGATTTTTGGCATAGGAATGATCTGTGTGCATATACGGACTAATGTATAGTGTTCCTAGTTGTTTTTTCTTCTAGGTTAGGTTGTGGTAAAATTTCAGAGTCGAAATTCCTTTAAGGGAGGAGAGGGTAACGACCCGGAATTTCACTACTTTAATTTAAGAATATTTAATTGATCCTACATATTCAAATAATGGACTTTAAATCTCTTTCAATAATAAATAATTATGGTGAAATAGATTTTCAAATTTGTGTACAAAAATAATTATTTCGAAGAAAATTCAAAAATGTGACCGGAATTCATTTTTCGAATTATCGACTTTTCAGCGACTAGAAGTCATCGGAATGTTGTAAACTCTATTGTATAACATAACACATACATTAATAAATAAGTTAATATATATATATATATATATATTAGTATATATATACATAGGTATTTAAAATAGTTCGGTATATAAGATTTGAAACACATGTTTAATAAAAAGAATGTGTCACATCATAGGCAAACATAAGTACATTAGTACTAAAAACATGTTTAAACATGTTGGAGATTGGAAAAGGAGAGGGGACATGAGTGTGGGCTGAGATGCATGAAGGTGAGGTGGCATGGTGATGTGGCAAGCGGAGATGGAGGGTAAAGGACCAAGGTGTTTAGGTAATTTACTTTTTTCTTGCATATAAATACCCTTTTTATTTCTTCAATTTTTCCTTCTCTTCCTTTTTCCATATCTTTCTTATTCATCAAACAAATGAAGATTTTTTTTCTTCTGGGAAATTGTGTAAAATTTCAATTGCTACAACTTTCATTTGTGTCGGTTCTTCAAATTTTGTGCTTAACTATGTCTAAATCTCATTTCTTCCAGACCCATTTTTAGACCCATATTTTCAAGTCTGAAAATAATTCTTCTTCTTTTGACCATATCTTCCTTGAAAATGATTCAAATTGAGCGATACGTTATTTGAAACGGTAGAAAAAAGAATTTTTGAGAACTTTTCTTTTTGCTACTTGTCCATATTCCTAGAGTAAGATGGCCAAAAATCGAGGAGAATGTAACGACCCGAAAATTTCCGATCTCGAAAATTCCAGATAGATAGTGAAAACGAAGAAAGAGAAAGAAGAAAAGAAGAACAGAAACTCCAACATCTCATATTCGCAGCGGATAAAATATAATAACAAATAATAACAGTTATACAAAGGAAAATTGTACTTGACAAATTTCACTTTAATACATCAGAGTTACAACATTTCCACATCATTGGATGGTTTAAAACAATATGTCCTCAATATATAGCTATATAATATAGCGGAAACATCCAAACGTTCCTGCCATCCAGCTCGCCTCCTGGGCTCCAGAACGACCTTACCTGAAAATCTGTAATACTCGGTCTGACCCGAGCATTACACCAAAGTAACACCCGGGTCAGGCTGGAAACCATCGTGAGTAAACCCATGTAACATGAAATTCTAATGCAAAAAGCATATAAAAAAAGGGGTAACTCGTACTGTACTACGAGTTCATTACTTATTATGCTTAACACTTATTTCATAAATCAATCCCTAAGTATCCATACTTAGTTTCAAAGGTCCATATTATTCCATTCCAGCCTATTTATTCACGTATCAATTTATAAAGATTCGAAGTGGTTTCGGGTATTTACTAATACCCGACTCCGGTCTCTTCGAATCCAATGTCATCTTAACCCAAGTTATTCAAGTAAAATACAATTCAACTTTAAATACAGGGTGTCACAATAATTCATTATCAATAGATAACCACATCATTACAATTAAAATCAAACATATTATATCACGTAGCATCACGAATCACATATTAGGGATAATAATTAATCTAAGGCTTCCAATATCATTCTATCATCCATACGCAAGGTTGATTAGCCATACCCTTCTAATTAATTTAAATATATTAAATTAATTACTTCCGTCATCTTTAAATCTTACTTACTCAACATTAGTTAATTACAAATCAATTAATTATTCTTTACTTACAATAAGTAATTAACTCTTAATTTATTTCACAAATTAATTATTCTTTACCTATCCATATTAACTACACTGATCCTTCATTAATCACTGAAATTAATTATCTCCTAATCACTTCATTGATTATTTATCCCTCAATCAATCATAATCATTATTTGACTAATCATTGATTAGTTTCCTAAATCAAGCAATCCTTAATTAATTACATTAAATAATTAATCCTTAATTACTTCCATTAAGTAATTATCCTCTAATTACTTACATTAGTTAATTACTCTCTTGATTAATTACCTCAACAAGTAATTAATCACATCATTAATTAACCTTAATCCTTTAATTAATTAATTACTCTTTAATTAATTAATTAACTCTTTAATTAATTAATTAACTCTTTAATCAATTATATTAAATTATTCCTTCTAATTACAATTAATAATTAATTTTTATCCTATTGACATTCATTAATCAACCTTGATTAATCACATTAGTAACTAAATACCCTTAATTAATTTATCAATTAAACCAATCTCCTGATTAATTACATTAATTAATCCTTTTAATTACACTGAGTAATTATCACTTAATTACTTCCCTTAAGTAAGTATCCTTTAATTACTTTCCATCAAGTAATTTTCTTTTAATTACATCCAGTAATTACCCATTAATTACTTCACTAAGTAATTGTACTTCATTAATTACATTAAGTAATTATACTTAACCCATCATCAAGTAATTCTCTTTAATTAATTAAACTTAACTAATTAATTAAAAATTAACCACTTTAACTTAATTAATTACACTGAGTAATTAATTTCTTTAATAACTTCATTAAGTAATTACCCTTAATATTTCTCTTACATTAAGTAATTACCCTCTTAATTACATATTACTTAATTATTTCTAAATAAATTAACCTTGATCAATCAATCCTTAATTAAGTAATTAAGTATATTTAATTAATTTCACAAATTAATTCATCTAAATTTAATTACCTAACTTACTTATCTCAGTTAATTAAGTAATTACACTTTATTTACTATTGTTAATAAAACTTGATTTAAATTAAGATAAATCATATACTAAATTAAATTCATAGCTACCATTTAAATTAAATAAAAATTTTCAAAGCTTGAATTTGATTTATTTAAAATTATCATCCATTGATTTTTAAAGTTAAATACTTTTACTTTAATTCACATTTAAATTTCAACAAATTATCCTTTTAATCTGAAACATTTAGGAACAAAATTTACAAGATTTTGTTTAAGGTAATATTTATATCTATCAAAACTATTTTTGAAACAAAATTTAAAACTTTAAACCCATACCTTTAAAATTTGATTTTTTTTAAAACATCATGCTTAATCATTTCATACTTCTTAACTGGTGAAAAAACATTGTTTAAAATCTAACTTTCTTTCAAATTTTGAAATTAATTTCAGTTAAAATGATTTGAACAAGTTTTAAAAATGCAGGAAACACAATCAACTCGAGAAAACATAGCAAAACCCCTGACAACACTCTCGTCAACCTTCCTTAGCGACAACACGAACCATGCTTGAGAGAAACCCCCGTCAACATGAGGACACACCCGGGCACTTTTTTCTCCCCTGACCTTCAACTTCGCCAAATACTCAGATGTACACCGTGCACATGCACGGCAATCCCAGTCCCCTCCAACCATCATTCTGGCCTTCAACGAGTCGACGTCAAGCTCGACATCTTCCTCAACCACCCAGATTTTCAAATCGGCCACGCGAACAAAATCGACTCGATCGAACCGGAATAGGATCCAACCCAATCCACTGAATCCCTCGCCGTCGACGAACTACACCACCTGAAAACTGCCCTTAATAAACCCGACCATCGAAACTCCCCAGAAGCGTACCCACCTTGTCAAACCCGACCATCCTGGAGTGCCGCAGTCGCCGTACCCACCTTGTCAAAACCGACCATCGAAACTCCCCAGAAACCCTACCTTTCTCTTCTCCGACCACCATGGCCAATAGAAAAATCAATCAATATTTTTCCAGAGACCCTCGCTACCCCGACCACCTTCAGCCCAAATCCTAAGCTTCCCTTCGCCTTTGATCGCCGGCAAATCACCAAAATCCCAAAAACGTTCAACACCGATAACTCCTCGAATCCCAAACTAAAAAGCATAATTTTTGCACCTAAATTCATAATTTGACTTCTCTTTCCTGATTATATAATCAGAGATTTAAATTAACATCTTTGATTTTTACCCCTTTCTTGGTTTTTATTGTAATTTTTTGATCTTACAGTATATTTTTCAAATAAAATCACTTAAAATTATTTTTAAAAACAAGACACATGGGTATTAACATTTCATTTCTATAATCAAAGTCAAATTTTGATTTTACAGGAAGATAGGAATTATTATGTAGTTGAAGTTAAGTCTGTTGCCAACAACAGAGCATAAATATAAACATACAGAGACTATTTACAAGCATATCATACTTATATACATACATTTATATTCAAAACTCAAGCAAGCATTATAATCTATATTCTTACATATGCAACATGAATTCATTACAGATTTGTAAACTGTTTTTAAAAAAAAAGATCTACTCACCTGACCAAAAGTTGAACAGAGAACAATTTCTGTTTTGGAAAACAAATCTACTACTTGATCTTCCATTAAATCTTCCTGCCTGATTGTTGTTGAATGATGTTTAAGTTTGTAATGATGCTTATTTTCTTTTCTTAGGTTTGCAAAGTTGAGAACGAACAAGCATGAGTGGATGTTTAACATGTTATGATTTTTTTTCCAGGTTTTGGAAATTTGTAAAGACTTATTGTTGTTTGAATCTTGAACCTGATTCTAAACTTGCTCAGGTTTTTTTTTAAATTATGAAGAAAATTTTGTTTCCTCTTTATTCATCAAAATGCAAGAAGTGTAAATTATAATTCAAACATGACACTTGTTTAAGTTAATTACATTTGTTAAAATATCATTATAATCTCATTACACATGTCAACAATGAGATTCATAATTTAAACATTTGTATTTATTCATTTTCTTACAATTTTTAAATGAATTTTGAAAGCTTTTGTATTTAATGGTTATACATGTAATTAATTGTTTATAATATGATTTTATATTATACTTTTAGTTTGGTTTATACTTAAGCATATAAAATTTTAAAAGAGGGTATGTTAGACCCTTATTTATTTATTTATATATATATCTTAGCTTACATAGATAAATTGTAGATAGAAATTTTAGATTTGAAATTTCAAAAATGAATCTTTAGAAATAGATTGGATTTTAATACTCAATATTTTGAAATTGTAATTCATCATTTCTTATAATTATGATCAATTTATATTTTATATTTATATTCATACCTTTCCAGTATTTATACATATATAATTCTTTTTCAAAAGAGAAGATTTTAAAATCTTAATTATACACTAATATAATTATTCTTTAAATTTCAAACCTTAAATTCAAATTCAACTTAAATTGACTCATATACCTATTTAAACAAACACACATTGCATGTGTTTGAAAATAATGATTTTGCAAATTTTAAAATAATTATACTAGAAGATTATCAAATAAATATCTATCCAAGTAAAATATTTATCATCAGATTTATTTGTTTAATCCATAAATCAATATTCTATTAATTAACCCAGTTTGTTAATCAATTACAGATGTCCAGAAATCCAGGTTATCGCAGGGAAGATGACCTATTTTCGAGTGATTTTTATGGTTTTCCAAGATTTTCAAATTCTGAAGCATTTCAAATTTTCAAAGATTTTTGGTGAGTAAACTTTTATTGATATAAAAATTTAAGTTTTATTTCTGCTATTATATTAACTTATACATGAGGTTTAGCAGAACAAATCCCCTTGTGCTATTATACTAACTTGGTCATCTAACCTATATGTAGATTTGTTTTTCGTTAGCTAATTCCCTTATACATATCTGCTTGTTATGTAAATACCCATGCTATAACTTGACAAGCAAACTTAATTAAAAGAAAACCATTGTAGTCACTAAGCTTCTTTATGAATTTTAAGGTCAATCAAACTTTCAATAATTGTTTCAAGTTAAGTAATGATTTTAGTAAATGTGTTTTAAATGAGTTTATTAAAGGTGTTTTGTTTTAAATAAGGAATGTTTATAAGAAAGTTTTATAAATGATTTTGATAATGTAAAGGAAGTTTTATAAATAATTTTGCAGATCTATAAAGAGATATATAAATGGTTTTAATATTTATAAAAGTGTGTAAATTTAACTTGGTAATTTATAAAGATTTTTGTAAATGAGTTTAGAATTTAAGTAAAGTAGATTCATAAATAAAAATAGATTTATTAAATGGATTAATAGAAGGAAAGTTATAGAAGAATTAAGATTGGATTTCCTTTAATTAACCTTCTTAATACTAATGGTATGGACATTCGTTCCACACTTAACATTGAAAGAATATTGTTTGAGGTTATCTTTATCCGCTTTAAATTACATTTTCTTTTGATCTTTTTATATGATTTGGAAATGAGAAATGTTTCATAGATGTTTTGTGAATATACTTATGTCGGTAAGATAAGTATATGATTGTCTTTTAGGAACACTTTTAAAAAGAGTTTTTATAAATGAAAGATTTAGTTTGAGGCTTAGTGGTTGATATGGGTAATTTAATCTTTGAATTTTTATTGTTTGTTTATTTGATAGTTGAATAACCAACTACCAAATATGGACCGAAATATAAATTCAAAAATATCTAGAAGAAATGCATGAGTTTATGGCATATTGATCTTCGATGATGCCGTACTATGTGTATACATCTCGTTTTGTTCTCTTAGGAAAAATGATAGGGAGATCCACCCATTTAAATAGTTAGGGGGTGATCCCTGCTTTTATGTGTTGTCTGATTATTTTGGATAAACTGGGATTAAGTTTGCTTGAATTATCAAATATTTTTTTGAAGAGACTAGGATTAGATAAGTATAAACATTTGAAAACCGCTTTGATCCAACTTAAGCATTTCGAACTGCAGATATCTTAAATATGATTGAAGATGGAGCTTTTGAAGTGAAAGAGCTACTAGCTACCAATTCCAAGGGTGATTTCAAATTGGGTGTAATAGATGTAGTGTCTTAGGTTTTGTTTGGACCCAAAACGAACTTGTATGGATAAATGCTGGCACAACATTGCTGCTTGGAGGGAAGTGTTAGCATTTCCAGATGGTTGCCATATAAAAAGGTAATCATAGTCTCAAGCCTCATCAACTTGGAAAATTACTAAAGCAGGGACATGCTGCTAGGCTATGTGGTTTGCTCCCATTAGGGAATGATCATCCCAAGATCTAGTGTTAATATCTTTATGTATGCTTTGGGGCCCATTATGGTTGTTCGATCACAACTATGAGGTGATCATATTCGGTGCTATCTAGTAAGGAGTAGGGCTGGCCTTGATAGTAGAAGTGTAGCATGTTGTAGCCTTACATTTTATCTTGAGGTGTACGGATTCGTGGATAGACCCTTAACCTTTCATAGTTGGAATCCATTCTCTAATAAGTGCCTTCAAATTCTATTGTATAACTATTAAGCTAGAACTTAATTAAGTAGCAATTTTGGCTGTGATTAATATGTATTTTTATACTAGACATTGTTATAACATCACTAGATTTTCTATGGAAAATGTTTTGATTATCGCAAGGTAAAAACCCGTCCTTGTTTATATGCAGCGTGGTCTTATGAGATACCTTTGATTTTAAAGATTTTACAAGTTAAATATGCAAATTTCTTGTGATTTAGGTTTCTTGCGTTGGTTTTAATAGACTTACTCAGGTATATTTTTTTTAATGGTCAAGGAAGCCCGAGCATATTTTCCAGATTTAGCTGTATTCTTTGGAGCTTTCAAAAGACGAACTGGATTCTCCAAAATGTATTTGCGTATCTCATATTCTTCTGCTGTGTTTTGTTTGTTTTGTTCATTTCAGTATAAAGCAGAAATTATGAGGATACGCTATTATAACTGCCTACGCTGATACCTGTGTAGTTTATGCCCCGCTATTACCCCGATACAACCTCGCTATATCTCATAGCAGATTTCTACCGCTACGATTTTTCCATATAGCCCCAAAAGATAGCCTTTCCGCTTTAATCCCCGCTATTTCCACTAATTCCCGTTATTTCCGCTATATTCCGCTATTTACGCTATATCTTTTTTAATAAAATGAATTGAAAAATTGCATTTATACATTATAAAATTATGAAATTAATTTATTTGATTTAATTTTTGATATATTATTAGAAATGAAAATACTCTAATATTCTATCGAATTCAGTTATGTTATATAACAGTTTTTCGTTTATTTAAAGTATATTCACACGTGTTTTTATTTAAAATTATTTATGTATTATTTATAATTCAATGAATGATATTTTTTCATTTAATTACCATTTATATATTTGTAAAATCATTAAGTACGACTTTTATATGCTATTTTAGAGCCATCCGCTATATCCCGCTATATCCTCGCTGTATCCCCGCTATGACTTTTTGCACCTCCACCGCTTTGAATCTACCAAGCGCATTAACTGCACAGGCTGATACTAGGTTAATGTAGTCTAATGATGTGTATAAATAAGATGATTTCTTTTTATAAACACTTGTTCATATTATATATCACTCGTCACATTTTGTGAGATTTTGTTCCATCTTTCTTTCCTCTTTACCCCCAATAACATATCTTTCAGACACTTAAATAATCGGTACAAGATTATCGAGGTTGTATTAAGTGTCCTCTTTAGGTGTATGAAAGGCAAATCGTTACATAGCCTTTGAATTGTTGAGTGCTTATGTCATTTGATTGCTGGTTCATTGTTCATAATTTATTTAGGGCATGGTGTACTATGTTTGGCTAATGTTCTAAATATTTTAACCATTAGACTGCAAACAAATTTTCATCCTACAAGCCCAATACGCATAATCACTACCATTAAATAGAGAGAATCTAGTAGTATATTGTCCATTTTCAAAAAAAGTTTTACTAGCGTTTTTAGCCATTTATACCTTTTAAAAACCAAGTTATGAATACTTGAAAACCAATTGCTCTGATATCAAATATGGGAAATGGGGTTGTCTATAACATAATGCGAAATGGATCTTAATGCTATTTATACACTAGAGGCAATATAGATCCCTTCAATTGAATTTAGAAAAAGACAGAAAAACCGTCGATATTTAGACATGCTTTGCAGGATATGTCGACATACATGTGTTTTTGTAGTTCTTTATATTTGTGGATATATTGTGTTTCAAACGAGTTCAATGGTTGATAATCATTAAGCATAATTGTTGTGGGTCATTAACAAAGATTCCAAGATTTAAACAACTACTCATCACTTTAAATATCTCTATCGTTACAACATTTGCGTTTCATTCTTCTTCAATGAGTTTTATTTTTCCATTTGTTCCAATTAATCTTCATATATATAATTCATTTTCTTCCACTGAGTTCTTATTTATCCCTGTAAAATGTCTCCATAATATATCTAAAGGTATGACACAACTCGTAGATATGTTTCTAGCAATATTTATTTAGTTGTTTATGAAAATCAATATTTAGGGTACTTACAAATCGTTGCCCATGTAAGGGTAAATATAAATAGAACATGATAGAGTAGTATTGAGTCCGACATATAAAGATGTCAAAACAATACATAACCAGTTATAAATTCTAATTCTACATAACGTAATCTTAAAAATACTTTTTATTAAATAGCAAGCCTCGTGCTTCATCTATGGTATCTTTATTCGCCCTTCAAAAACTACCTATCTACTCCACAAACTTAGCCTTACTGAATGGGTACCTGTAAGTTTATAGGAATTAATAAAAACATGGGTCAGACGTAAAGACGGGTATGAATAAAACATTTACCCTAGTCAACCATAGTAAGACCACGCCGCTGATGTGAAATTGGCTTTCCCCTCTCTTTATGAACATAACATAGTATAACACATCATATGAACAAATATTATATAAAAAGCAATCATGTGCATATCCAATCAAGAAGTGTACTGTACAAGTTATTGAACGTATCATATATTAATTCAAGCTGTATATGTTATACTTATTGTTGGTCATGAACCATCTCATAAAATCATCCATCATCAATTTAATCGTCACCAAATCTTTTTGTTTTTTGTTTTTCATCAATAAGTTATCATTAACTTATTTAGTGACTACCTTGCTTGGCCTATCCATCAGTAATTCATCTTTTCTCAAACAACGTCACCCGGTGAGATGTTCACTAATTCCACCAAAGGGAGCCATCTTGACTAGAGCCGGCCTGACTCTGTAAAGAGGTTGAATATAAGAACCTTGAATACTATCTAGTAGCATCCTTACAAAGCATCAATATACCTTCTTAATCTTAAAACTTCTATCATTCACGTTGTCGATTTATTTATTTTAGAAATAATACCACCTAGATTTTTTGGCACCCTACCATGACTCCCTATCTTTAATCCCCTTTAATGTTTGTAAATATTTTTGTATTAAATCTATTATGGCGCCCTATCATATACTGTTGGACTTTAGATCAATAGTCAAGGCATCTTGCCATCCAATAACTCTATGAGCTGGTACATCTTTACGATCATAGTTAAAACCATTTCGTTTATTCATTAGTTGTGTGCCCTAAATATTTAGATAAAGCATATTTATATTTCATTTAAATGATCACCTATCATTTATTAGCTTCATTAAGCTTTCTTCCATTTCCAAATAAGTTAACACAATTTTAACTTATAAAATCACTTCTTTATTTCATCCTTATAAAATATTTCGATAATACTTGGAAACCATCATCCTAAGTGCCATAAGTATTCTTTCTTTTACTTAGATAATATAGCATCCCATGCTTTCATGAATTATTACTAGTTTTCATTAACTGCATATCCTATAACATTCAAATATTAGGTTATTTTGTAGTATATATGGCTATCTCGTTGCCTTGTGGGTCAATATCTTCCCACGCTTACCTTTTAAGTAACGGTCATAGGTTAACTTTCCTATAGCCATCGTGTGCAATCGTAGACACACATACACCCATACACACACATATATGCACACACACACACACACACACACACACACACACACACATATATAGTCACCACAAACAAGCTCAACAGGTGCTATAATATGTAAACACCCTAAGGAAATCGTGTGCTAGCTCGCTTGAAGCTTCATGCTTTATCTCATTCACAGCCTTCTGAAGCCATCACATGTTATATCACCCGAAGACATCATGTGCTATCTCATCCTTAAACATTTTGAGCCATTCCTTCTATATCCTTTGTGGGCTATACCTTCAATAGCCTTTGTATACTAAGTTCCATACTTAGCTTACATGTAATAAGCTCAATAGAGCTGCTTATGTGTACTAAGCTCAATAGAGCTTTCCTATGATAGCTCTCCCAAAGAAATCATGGATTATATGTATTAAAGCCTTCATGAGTAGATAGCTTCAATGTTATCACGTATTAATTCGTTAACAGCCATCGTGGGTTGTTTCCACTTATTCAATCGCTTGTAATGTTACCTGTGCTCTCGTGGGTTAAATGGCGATCTTGTAATTATGATGAAAACTAATTCATGCCTTATTTTGTACTAACTTTACATCAAATCCATTTAGTGTCGAATTATCATTAGCTAATATTTTAATTTATAGGTTACTTTTCAGAAATGGCTAACTGTAACATCCATTAGTTAATTAATTACCATTATTAATTCTTACCTATATAAAATCGAAAACTGATGGAGAAAATGCAAAAAATTCAACAAAAATCAATTTTATTATACTTTACCTTATTTCAAAATTTTAGGCAAAAATAAATAATTTTATTATTTTTAATAATTAATATATCTAAAATTAACTATTTTCTCAATTGAGAAAATTCTCCAAAATGCCAATTAAACTTCCTTCATTCACCATTATGAACGTCATATTTCAATTTTGAATTGTTTAGCTAAGGTCAATTCAAAATTTACCCTAAAATATGAATTTTTTTACTTTATTTCAATTTCTAAACACAATTAAATAATATTAAATCATCTAAACATATTTAACATCATTAAAATATTCATATAAGAATCAAATCTGAATCTAATAGGTTAGGATAGGTTTTAGAGAAAGATTTTACTCACTTTGATTCAAGAAACCTTGTTTTAATTTTCCTTTTCCTTAAATTTAAAAGCTTTAATCTTCTAGCTTTGGAATGTTCTTCCTCTTCCTTAAGAATAATGAACGGCCTTGGCTCTTGAGTTTAAAGGTTTTCTTCAGTAAAATGAAATGAAGTGGAATTAATGAGGGATTAGGCCTAAAGTGAAACGACCCGCCATTCATCTCCATAGAATGATGCATCATTAATAAGAAAGAAAGAGATAGAAAAGAGAGTGAAAGAGAAGAAAGAAGAAACAACACATCAGAATCTAAACAGCGGAATTATATTAATAACATAAAATATTACATAGTATACAACAACTATCAGAGTTACAAAGATAATACAACACATACTAGACGGTTATAAACACCTGCCTAGTTATTACAACTCAAAACAACTTAGAGAAAAAACAGAGATACAAAACACAGCGGCAAACTAAACATATCTACAACGCTGAGGCCTCCTACTCCATTGCTCCTCCACAATTCGTCAAAGCTAACCTGAATCCCTTAGCTACTCGTAAAAAATTGAGTACCTAAGAGTTTAAGAAAAACAGAATAAACTCCGTGTCAGAGATGGGTCTGGTATGAGTAAACGGTTAAAGTTGCTTAACTTTAAAAACCTTTTGAAAGAAAAAGTATCACGCAAGGAGTCCCCACAAATAAACAAGGAAAAGTTTTTACCTTATGCTAACCAAAACATTTGATAGGAAATCCGATGATATTATAATAGGTCTAGGGTTTTCAAATAAATATGAAATAGCCGAAATTGTTACATTTATTAAATTCCAGCTACTAGCCACAAAAGTGGGTAATACAATCAAAACCGAAGGCACTTATTGGATTTTCGATTCCATACAATGGCAGGGCTACCGGGGTACCGCCCGTCACAGTACGTGGCCTAGATCACCGTACCGAGGATCACTCACAATCCCCTGCAACACAAGGCCGGAACCATTCCTTATAGAACGGTTCCGAACAAGACAACCTCGCAGTTGGCGCGCGATTCCAACCACCCACATAGCCGAAATAAAAAGGGACCTCTAGACAGGGGAAAATCTTGTCCTACTTGGGCATGACCCACTTAGCCTTGCTGCAGCTCCCCTGTTTTAGCCATTCCCGGTAGATGGGGCTTGAGGCTATGATTACCTTTAGTGAACACATCACTTAGAACGCTCATCATCCACCTGACGATGTTCTGAAAGCATTCAATCCATACAAGTTCGTTCCGGGTTCGAACGAAACCGAAGGCATTATCTCGTTACACTCATTTTGTAATCACCCTCAGTGTTAACGACAATAACCCTTGCACTCTGAATCTTCATCTTCACTTGAGATTCACGACCCATCGTTAATTTGGATCGATGTGGTTTTCGGATATCCAATTATGGAAACCCGATCTCGGTCTCATCGAAGTCCAAAACGTATCTTTTAGGTCCAAGTTGTTTAAAGTCAAACAATTCAATTCAACTATCTATATACACACAGATAGATAATTCACAATATCACAATAGATAATCTACATTATCATCACAAAAGATAATTCATGTTATCATCACAAATAGATAACTTATACTATCATCTCAATGCAACCAAAACATCCATATCATATATCACACATATCTCATCAGAGATATCAAGCAACTAAGCCATTCAATATAAATCAGCCATCCATAAGCAATAATCAATAAATCACAACACTTATAATTAATTTAAAATGAATTAAATTAATTACTTCATTTTTAATTAATAAATTAAATTAATTACCTTCATCACAATAAATCTTGTTTACATAAACATTAATTAAACCAATTAATTAATCATCATCTCAATTAATCAACCTTGATTAATTATCTTTAATTACATAAAGTAAATAATTACACAAATTAATTATCTTCAAATCATTAAGTAATTAACCTTAATTACTCTATTAATTATAATTAATGACATTAATCCTTAATTAATTACAATTAATTCCTTATAATAACTTATTATAGATTAATTAATCTTAATTAATCAATCCTTAATTATTCTCATTAATCACATTAATTAGTGAACCTTAATTATTTACTCCCATTAACTAATTAACTAAAATTAATTACATTATTTCTTAAATTAATTATATTAATTAATCATGCTTAAATTAATTAAATTAACTTTAATAATTATAAATATTAATAAATTACTCTTAATTACTTTTAATTACATTTATGAATCCTTTGATTTATTACGCCAAGTAATAAATCCTTAAATACTTTACCAAGTAACTATCCATTTAAAATTACTTCCCATTAAGTAATTTCCCTTATCTCAATTACCTCTAGTAATTTATTCATCAATTACTTATCTTAAGTAATTACTCTTATCAAAACTCATTAAGTAAGCATACTTAATCATTTACCATGTGACTATCTTTAATTAATTAACAAATTAATTAATTTAACTTGATCACAATCACCTCATAAATCATAATCGAGTAATTCATCCTTTAATTACTCTTTAACCAAATTAATCATTAATTGCAGATTAATTATCCTCAACTATTAATTAATAAACCTTAATTATTAATCAATCCTTTAATACAAAGTAATCAATCTCTAATTACTTTTATAATTAATTAATTAACCTTAATTAACTAATTAATTATCTCTTAGTCATTCATTAATAAAACTTAATTATTAATTAACAACCTTAATTACAATTAATTAATCCATAATGATAATTAATCAATCCTTAATTACAATTAATTAACCTTTAATAATAGTTAATTAATTCTAAATTTACTTGCATTTTAGATTAATAACCTTTTAATTATTAATCAAGAAAACCCAATTATCACTTAATAAAACTTTATTAAGTATTTCTTAATTACTAGTTTTAATTAACCCTTAATTACTTAATTAATTAATAAATAAATACAAATTAATTAATCTCTAATCATTAATTAATAAATCATAATTATTAATTAAATTAATTAATAATTATCCTTAATTAATTACTTAATTAACCTTTTTGTATTTAATTAATTAAGTTAATTAATTACACTTAAACTTCTTAATTAACTTAATTAATCTCAAA
This sequence comes from Allium cepa, assembly GCA_030765085.1. Lineage (NCBI taxonomy): Eukaryota > Viridiplantae > Streptophyta > Magnoliopsida > Asparagales > Amaryllidaceae > Allium > Allium cepa. Next base: position 445,243,825 of record CM060940.1, on the reverse strand, counting down.
TTATTTAACCACGATTGTCTTGAGATAAAACCTTATCTTAATTATGCTTATTAAAACAGTTTACTTTAAAAATTAACTTTACTTAAACAAATTATTAATTATGTTTAAAATACTTATTCAACATAATAATTTAAAGTTTACAAATCACAACTTCCTTTAAATACTTTAAAATATCATCAAGTAAGGGTTTTAAATCAAGTTTTAAATTTAAATCAATAAACTTGCTTTTTATAAAATATTTATAATTCCATTTCCATTAAAGTTTTAAAATACTTTAACTTGATTTAACAAAATTTAAATTAAATAAAGTTCAACTTCATAAAACAATGTTAAAGAAACATTTATTTCATCAAAAATAAATTTAAAAACAAGATTCATACCCAAAATTCAAAACATACTTTATTTAAAATTTAAACCTGTTTAAAGCAAATAAATCCTTTAAATATTTTTGAAAATTTTCTTAAATCAAACTTCGGGTCTAACCTGATCAAAACCCGAGAAACAGCCGAGTTCCTCTTCTTCCATTTCAAAACTTAATTTAAGTTTTAGTTAAAATTTTAAATAATAAAACCTATAAACAAAATAAAGCTGCTACAGGATTAAAAATTACTCGGCATTACTCGAGTTCAAACTCGAGCGATCTTTCCAAAATCTCGAGTTACAACCCGAGACAAATCCACTTCTCCAAACTAACACAGCCCACTGACACACACCTGCCTGTGCAAGTGCACCGACGATCGACGCCGCCGCGACCAACTCCAGCACCTCACACACATCAGCGACACACACTGCAATCGATCCCGACCATCCCTTCGTCGCTACAGAACCCAAAACAAATTCGAGCTTCTCAGTTGAACTTGAACCCAAAACCTCTACCTGAAAACACCCCGCTTCCACGTCGCCGACCACTAGAACGTTAGAAATTCTGGCCACACCATCTCCAAACCTCCACAATCACATCCCCAAAATTCCTTCAAACTCGATGCATGAGATAAGCTGCAGTGGACAAATTTTCCAGTTCGAACAAAACTAGATTAAAAACTTAGTTCCTCCTATCGCCGCCACCACGACAAACTACCTCCACTTCTACCATTTTTGCCCGCTTCCCTGATCCTCCTTCTAGCTCCATCGAGAACCCCGAACTCCCCAGACACATAGATCATCCAAATTCGACCAAAAACAAGTTTCCAGTCAACCCCCAAATACACATTCATCTCATCACTAAAATTTATGATTTTTATTTTAAAAATCCTATCTAGTAGAGAAGATTCAAGATATATACTTGAATCATCTAATTGTTGACTTCAAATTTTGACAATATCTGTGTTTATGCTGTAAAAAACCAATTCTAATTAATACTATTCTTAATTCTTGCTTTTTTTATATATATTTTTGCAATTTAAATCTTGTGGTTTAATCAAATTTTGTTTAAACATCTCAATGTAAAACTAACCAGAGAGGGTGCTAATCGATTTTGAATTATATTTCACCCTGTAATTCAAATAGAGTGAAAACTGACATGCATCCATTAACTCATACACATATCAAACAAGCATCATTCAACTTAGAATTTTCATAAGCAACTATAAATTACTTACTTAACTTTTAACTAAAAGGTTTACTCACCAATTAAAGAGATGCAGAGCTTTGAAAAAAAACTGGAAGCCTTTAAACTGAATTTGCTTTCAGATTTGTTTTCTGGAAACTGAAATACAGGTTGCTGCCTTTGGAAACTTTGAAAACATTTTGCTTTGACCCAGATTTACTTGCATGCACTCTTGAAGAATGTTTACATACTTGATTTGTTAACAGGGATTGATGTTTTGAGGATTGTTTATAGGCTTTGCAGATTTGGTATAAGGAGGCTACAAGAAATTAAATTTTGCAGATTTGGTTTGCACTTGATTTCAGGTTTTGGTAATTTGATTGCAAGCTTTATTTTGAGGAACAGTTGACAGGTTTGTGTTTAATTCTGGGAAATGAATTTACAGGTTTTGAACCGAGAAGGATTCTTGCATTCCAGGTTTTAAAGAAGTGAAGATTGCATGGAAAATTCTAGTTTTCTTTTAGAAATGAATATAGATTTTAAAGAAAAAGAAAATGAAGAGAAGATAGGGTTTATACAGGCTAATTTCAGTTTTTATTAAAATTTAAAATAATGTGACACTTGTCTTTAACTTAAATTAATATGTTAACACTTGTTATCTAAGAGATCTATAACTTAACACTTGTCCTAATTTATTTCTATATTATTTATAAATGATTTTCGAGGCTTTTTAAATAATTTCCTACTTAACTAATATGTTTTCTTAATTTATAAATGCTTTTCTAATTAATTCCTAATTAACAAATACATTTAATAATTTATAAACACTTTTCTAAATTTTATATAAATACAATCTTTAAAAGAAAATAAAATAAAACCAATTATAATTTAAATAAAATTATATATAATATTGCAAACTCATTTTTAAATGCTATTCAGAAAGCCTTTGTATTTATTCTTATTAAATAAATACTTTTCTAATATTCCTATCAATAAATTTCTTTAAAGATAAAAATATAAAACAAACCTTGTTTTTAAATAAAAAAATTATCTATATATTTTAAATCCAAACTATATTTTTACTTTTATTTTAAGATGTATGTATATTCCATTGAATTCAAATTTATATTCAAATTTGAAGTCAATTTAAAAATCCAAATCTAAAATCAATTTAAATAAATATAATATCAATTTTAAACAAACACATTATTATTTATAAATAATTTATTCTTTTTAAAAAAAATCAATTTAAATACACACACACATATATATATTTAAACATACTTATTAATTTTGAAAACAATAAGTCAATTTAGAATTTATTTATACAAACTAAATAATTATTCTTATTTAAAAATCAATCTATAATCATAATTTAAAACATCACTTTTTTAATTGTTTGGCTATTTATATTTTGAAAATAACAATTTTATCAAATTTAAACAATTTAAATTAAGAGATTGTCACATTTTAAATTCCTGGAAATTCCGGGATATTACATTCCTCCCCCCTAAAAAGAATTTCGTCCTCAAAATTTAATACAAAGATAATCCAAAGTTTTATTTTATTTCATCCAATTCGAACATACATATCAGCCATACACTATCAATCAAACAAACAATTTCATCCAAACAACCAATTCAATTAAATAAACAACACTAGCTATCCGGACACAGATCCGGATAAACTTCCTAAAATTATCTCGAGTTTCCCTAGTACAGACACAGGGATACTCGCTCTACTAAATCCAAACTAGCTATACTGCTAAGCCACTGAGTTCCTACTCATTTAGATCTATAATCTACACAAGATACCAGACCACAGACAAGTCTGATCAACTAGATCCTTCGCAGATCTACTGGTTTCAAAACCCGTGATGGACCAAACACGTACTCCCTCAGAGACACGTGAAATATTTTGAATTCCAGTCTTCCAAATTGGCAATTCAATTCTTCAAACCAAAGCACTTATCCTTACAAAAACTCAAAAGAATCCAATAAACCTCGGAGCTCACCTCATAATCTCACCAAATCTTATCGCTCCCTTTACCAGAGAAAACCTCAACAATATCAAAGCCTCAACTTCGAATTCCAAATTCTTCCACCTCTTAACCTCAAAACTCTACTTACGATCCTGGCTATTCATAGATCCTTTCCGATCAGCTCAACCTCCAATGATGCTTCTAGAAACAAACAGAACTAAAAACAACCCACCCCAGTGATCTCCTCAAGATCAATCCAAAACCAGAACAAACTCTACTCTTCAAATATTAGAAGACAACAAACTTCTCCTAATCCAGAAAAGACAACAGAAACACTCCCAAACTGCTTCCGCTGCATAACTCTGATCCGAAGTAGATAAGAATGCTGATGATAAACACGAGCACAAACTGGACATCACTTCCTAGAAATATGGTTCAACAGATCCATACAAGAAAAATTCAGAAATTCCTACAAATCCTGAGCTTCTTAACCAACCTCTATCTCTAGGAATCATCCTTTAACTAAACAGAGCCACCAGTTCTACTCCTGGAATACTAGTCGATAAGAAAACTCAATCTCCAGATGCGAACAAACATCTGACTTACCTTAAGACATCCGGAAAAACCTCTGACAACCCAAGAGAACTCTCAAACAGCCGCAAGTCACTTTTGCGATCAATCCAACCTAATTCCAAAGAAAAACTGTTCTCTCTTTACCAAACAGAACAGCTTACGCTGGTCTATCCAATCCACTGAAGAAACGGATCCACTCTGCTGCTTCTGAACTCTAACTTCAGAAAAACTACTCAGCTAAGACCTCCCTGTCGGCACACAGAACACTCCGAACTGCACTGCTGACACCCATGCCAAAAACTTCCTAATCTAAAGCTCTTCGAGAAACTCGGACTTCAAAGCTAACCACAACATCTTGCTGAATCCAGCCACAACACCGAAGTAGACACACTTTCGAAAACTTGTTCCAAAGAAAACATCTTCGGAAACAATCCACGGTCACTGCATCTCATCACGCAACTACTACTTCCTGAGGTATCAAGATACCATTACTCACTTCTGCCCAATCGACTGATCCAATATTCAACTCATCCAACATCAAAGATGGATTCCGAACCTTAACAGGTTTTCTTCAGCGATCAATGAAATCCGTACACTTTGCGCAACTCACCCAAGACGATATTAGGTCTACAGTCTCGACAGACACACTTCCAACCTCAACATACAAACTTCAACCATTGGAAGTAGTTGTGTTACAAACACCACTACCTCGTCTACCTTTATAACCTATATTGGAAAAACCCGAGCAGGTAACCCAATAGATAGGTAGAAATAGATAAATATATATATAAATATATTTTAAAATTACAAATACGCTCTCTCAAGAAAAAATTCACTCCAGAGCCTAAACAGCGGGACTAATAAATTATATTAATAAAATAAAATATTACATAGTATACAAAACTATCAGAGTTACACAGATAATACAACACATACTAGACAGTTATAAACACCTTTCTAGGTATTACAACTCAATACAACTTAGAGAAAACACAGAGATACAAAACATAGCGGAAAACTAAACATATCTACAACGTTGAAGCCTCCTACGCCATTGCTCCTCCACAATTCGTCAAAGCTAACCTGAATCCCTTGGCTACTCGTAAAAATTTGAGTACCCAAGAGTTTAAGAAAAACAGAATAAACTCTCGGTCAGACATGGGTCTGGTATGAGTAAACGGTTAAAGTTGCTTAACTTTAAAAACCTTTTGAAAGAAAAATTATCATGTAAGACTCCCCACAAATAAACATGGAAATTTTTTTAACTTACGCTAACCAAAACATTTGATAGGGAATCAAGTGATATTATAATAGGTCTAAGGTTTTCAAGTAAATATGAAATAGCCGAAATTGTTACATTTATTAAATTCAAGCTACTAGCCACAAAAGTGGGTAATACAATCAAAACCCATGGCACTTATTGGATTTTGGATTACATACAATGGCAGGGCAACCGGGGTACCGCCCGTCACAGTACGTGGCCTAGATCACCGTACCGAGGATCACTCCCAATCCCCTGCAACACAAGGCCAGAACCATTCCTTACTAAACGGTTCCGAACAAGACAACCCCCAGTTGGCGCGCGATTCCAACCGCCCACATAGCCGAAATAAAAAGGGACCTCTAGACAGAGGAAAATCTCGTCCTACTTGGACATGACCCACTTAGCCTTGCTGCACCTCCCCTGTTTTAGCCATTCCCGGTTGATGAGGCTTGAGGCTACGATTACCTTTAGTGAACACATCACTTAGAATGCTCATCGTCCACCAGACGATGTTCTGAAAGCATTCAATCCATACAAGTTCGTTCCGGGTTCAAACGAAACCGAAGGCATTATCTCGTTACACTCATTTTGGAATCACCCTCATAGTTAACGTCAATAACCCTTGCACTTTGAATCTTCATCTTCACTTGAGATTCACGACCTATCATTAATTTGGATCGGTGTGGTTTTCGGATATCCAATTATGGAAACCCGATCCCGGTCTCATCGAAATCCAAAACATACCTTTTAGGTCCAAGTTGTTTAAGGTTAAACAATTCAATTCAACTATCTATATACACACAGATAGATAATTCACTATATCACAATAGATAATCTACATTATCATCACAACAGATAATTCATGTTATCATCATAAATAGATAACTTATACTATCATCTTAATGCAACCAAAGCATCCATATCATATATCACACATATCTCATCAGAGATATCAAGCAACTAAGCCATTCAATATAAATCAGCCATCCATAAGCAATGATCTATAAATCACAACATTTATAATTAATTTAAAATGAATTAAATTAATTACTTCATCTTTAATTAATAAATTTAATTAATTACCTTCATCAAAATAAATCTTGCTTACATAAACATTAATTAAACCAGTTAATTAATCGTCATCTCAATTAATCAACCTTGATTAATTATCTTGAATTACATTAAGCAAATTGATTACACAAATTACTTATCTTCAATTCATTAAGTAATTAACCTTAATTACTCTACTAATTATAATTAATGACACTAATCCTTAATTAATTACAATTAATTACCTTAGAATAACTTATTATAGATTAATTAATCTTAATTAATCAATCCTTAATTATTCATTAATCACATTAATTAATGAACCTTAATTAATTACTCCCATTAATTAATTAACTAAAATTAATTACATTATTTCTTAAATTAATTATATTAATTAATCATGCTTAAATTAATTAAATTAACTTTAACAATTATAAATAGTAATAAATTACCCTTAATTACTTTTAATTACATTTATGAATCCTTTGATTTATTACGCCAAGTAATAAATCCTTAAATACTTTACCAAGTAATTATCCATTTAAAATTACTTCCCACTAAGTAATTTCCCTTATCTCAATTACCTCCATTAATTTATTCATCAATTACTTATCTTAAGTAATCACTCTTATCAAAACTCATTTAGTAAGCATACTTAATCATTTACCATGTGACTATCTTTAATTAATTAACAAATTAATTAACTTAACTCGATCACAATCACCTTATAAATCATAATCGAGTAATTCATCCTTTAATTACTCTTTAACCAAATTAATCACTAATTACAGATTAATTATCCTTCAACTATTAATTAACAAACCTTAATTATTAATATCCTTTAATACAAAGTAATCAATCTCTAATTACTTTTATAATTAATTAATTAACCTTAAATAACTAATTAATTATCTCTTAATCAGTAATTAATAAAACTTAATTATTAATTAACAACCTTAATTACAAATTAATTAATCCATAATTATAATTAATCAATCCTTAATTACAATTAATTAACCTTTAATAATAGTTAATTAATTCTAAATTAACCGGCATTGTAGATTAATAACCTCTTAATTATTAATCAAGAAAATCCAATTATCACTTAATAAAACTTTATTAAGTATTTCTTAATTACTAGTTTTAATTAACCCTTAATTACTTACTTAATTAATAAATAATTACAAATTAATTAATCTCTAATCATTAATTAATCCATCATAATTATTAACTAATTAAATTAATAATTATCCTTAATTAATTACTTAATTAACCCTTTTATATTTAATTAATTAAGTTAATTAATTACATTTAAACTTCTTAACTAACTTAATTAATCTTAAATTATTTAACCATAATTGTCTTGAGATAAAACCATATCTTAATTATGCTTATTAAAACAATTTACTTTAAAAATTAACTTTACTTAATCAAATTATTAATTAAGTTTAAAATACTTATTCAACATAATAATTTAAAGTTTACAAATCACAACTTCCTTTAAATACTTCAAAATATCATCAAGTAAGGGTTTTAAATCAAGTTTTAAATTTAATTCAATAAACTTGCTTTTTATAAAATCTTTATAATTCCATTTCCATTAAAGTTTTAAAATACTTTAACTTGATTTAACAAACTTTAAATTAAATAAAGTTCAACTTCATAAAACAATGTTAAAGAAACATTTATTTCATCAAAAATAAATTTAAAAACAAGATTCGCACCCAAAATTCAAAACATACTTTATTTAAAATTTAAACCTGTTTTAAAAAAATCCTTTAAATATTTTTGAAAATTTTCTTAAATCAAACTTCGGGTCTAACCCGATCAAAACCCGAGAAACACCCAAGTTCCTCTTCTTCCATTTCAAAACTTAATTTAAATTTTAGTTAAAATTTTAAATTATAAAACCTGTAAACAAAAGAAAGTTGCTACAGGATTAAAAATTACTCGGCATTACTCGGGTTCAAACTCGAGCGATCTTGCCAAAATCTTGAGTTACAACCCAAGACAAATCCACTTCCCCAAACTAACATAGCCCACTGACACACACCTGCCTGTGCAAGTGCACCAGCGATCGACGCCACCGCGACCAACTCCAGCACCTCCCACACGTCAGTGACACACACTGCAATCGATCCCGACCATCCCTTCGTCACTACATAGCCCAAAACAAATTCGAGCTTCTCAGTTGAACTTGAACCCAAAACCTCTACCTGAAAACACCCCGCTTCCACGTCGCCGACCACTAGAACGTCAGAAATTCTGGCCACACCATCTCCAAACCTCCACGATCACATCTCCAAAATTCCTTCGAACTCGATGCATCAGATAAGCTGCAGTGGACAAATTTTCCAATTCAAACAAAACTAGGTTAAAAACTTAGTCCCTCCTATCGCCGCCGCCACGGCAAACTACCTCCACTTCTACCATTTTTGCCCGCTTCCCTAATCCTCCTTCTAGCTCCATCGAGAACCCCGAACTCCGCAGACACATAGATCATCCAAATTCGACCAAAAATAAGTTTCCTGTCAAGCCCCAAATACACATTCATCTCATCACTAAAATTTATGATTTTTATTTTAAAAATCCTATCTAGCAGAGAAGATTCAAGATATATACTTGAATCATCTAATTTTTGACATCAAATTTTTACAATATTTGTGTTTATGCTGTAAAATACCAATTTCTGATTAATACTATTCTTAATTCTTGCTTTTTTTTATATAGTTTTGCAATTTAAATCTTGTGGTTTTAATCAAATTTTTTTTAAACATCTCATTGTAAAACTAACCAGAGAGGGTGCTAATCGATTTTGAATTATATTTCACCCCGTAGTTCAAACAGAGGAAAACTGACATGCATCCATTAACTCATACACATATATATGCAGAAATAATCAAACAAGCATCATTCAACTTAGAATTTTCATAAGCAACTATAAATTACTTACTTAACTTTTAATTAAAAGGTTTACTAACCAATTAAAGAGATGCAGAGTTTTGAAAAAAAACTGGAAGCCTTTAAACTGAATTTGCTTTCAGATTTGTTTTCTGGAAACTGAAATACAGGTTGCTGCCTTTGGAAACTTTGAAAACTTTTTGCTTTGACCCAGATTTACTTGCATGCACTCTTGAAGGATGTTTACATACTTGATTTGTTAACAGGGATTGATGTTTTGAGGAGTGTATATAGGCTTTGCAGATTTGGTATAAGGAGGCTACAGGAAAATAAATTTTGAAGATTTGGTTTGCACTTGATTTCAGGTTTTGGTAATTTGATTGCAAGCTTTATTTTGAGGAACAGTTGACAGGTTTATGTTTAATTCTGGGAAATGAATTTACAGGTTTTGAACCGAGAAGGATTCTTGCATTCCAGGTTTTAAAGAAGTGAAGATTGCATGGAAAATTCTAGTTTTCTTTTAGAAATGAATATAGATTTTAAAGAAAAAGAAAATGAAGAGAATATAGGGTTTATACAGGCTAATTTCAGTTTTTATTAAAATTAAAAGAAAATTTAAAATAATGTGACACTTGTCTTTAACTTAGATTAATATGTTAACACTTGTTATCTAAGAGATTTATAACTTAACACTTGTCCTAATTTATTTCTATCTTATTTATAAATGATTTTCAAGGCTTTTTAAACTAATTTCCTAATTAACTAATATGTTTTCTTAATTTATAAATGCTTTTCTAATTAAATTCCTAATTAACAAATACATTTAATAATTTATAAACACTTTTCTAAATTTTATATAAATACAATCTTTTAAAGAAAATAAAATAAAACCAATTATAATTTAAATAAAATTATATATAACATTGCAAACTCATTTTTAAATGCTATTCAAAAAGCCTTTGTATTTATTCTTATTAAATAAATACTTTCCCAATATTCCTATCAATAAATTTCTTTAAAGAGAAAAATATAAAACAAATCTTATTTTTAAATTAAAACATTATCTATATATTTTAAATCCAAACTGTATTTTTATTTTTATTTTAAGATGTATGTATATTCCCTTGAATTCAAATTTGTATTCAAATTCAAAGTCAATTTAAAAATCCAAATCTAAAATCAATTTAAATAGATATAATATCAATTTTAAACAAACACATTATTATTTATAAATAATTTATTCTTTTTTTAAAAAATCAATTTAAATACACACACACACACACATATATATATTTAAACATACTTATTAATTTTTTAAAATAACAAGTCAATTTAGAATTTATTTATACAAACTAAATAATTATTCTTATTTAAAAATCAATCTATAATCATAATTTAAAACATCACATTTTAATTGTTTGGCTAATTATATTTTGAAAATAACAATTTTGTCAAATTTAAACAATTTAAATTAAGAGATTATCACATTTTAAATTCTTGGAAATTTCAGGATATTACATAAAGAAAGTGGGTTACTACTTTTGGCTTGGTGTAATACCCATCCTAGCCTAGTCACACTAATACATTTCCTTTAATGCAGACCTTACCATCCAAAAGTTAAATTTATTTCCATTAATATGGCTAACCTTAATTACTCTTAATGCCTTTGGTCCATTCAACTAACTTTATAAAGTGTCTCGTACTTAATCAATAAAATCTACCTTAGGTAATTTTTATGTAATTAAATTATCGTATTGATATCTTTAGTAATATCCTTTTGTTAATAATTTAATTAAATTGCTCATATTATGAACCCTCCAAAATATGAGGATTACAATATATCATTCGCTTATAAAGTTATTTCTACACTTAAATAATATTTATAAATACTAATTGAGCTTTGTTAAAGCCTCTATTTACTTTAATAATAAGTATAGAGCTCATAACTAACTTAATTAGCTTACTAACTTTTCTAAAATCAGTTCAAATAGTTTAATTGTTGCTCACTAATGATATGAATATCATTATATCATTTAATTAGTCGCAAATCAAACCATAGCATCACACAAAATCATCTAATTAACCTCTAATATATTTCATGGCTTACCAACTTTTCTAATATTAGTAATTAAGGTTTCTAATTCATAATGTGATTATACAACCATGCTTAGTACATGAGCATAAGCCAAGATCATCATCAAACATTCTTAAATCAGTTTACCTAATTCCATAATCATTAAAAATTATATTAACAAAGTATAACATACAAATAAAGGAGGAGAACCATCTTGCTTACTTTCTCTTTCACCAAATCAAGCTCTAAATCCTCAAACTTTTGCTCTCTTAAAATCTTGGATGAAACTCCAAACTTAAATTCAAGCTAATTACTTGATGGGTTATGTGAGGAATTGGATGAGATGAATTGCGATGATTTTATTGGGATTTATTGGAATTAATTGAGTACAAATTAGTGGATCTAAGTTTAGAGCCTAAGAGTGCAATTTTGAAAGTAATTAGTGAAGAGCGAAAATGTTACATGAAATAAAAATGAAAATGAAAGTAATGAAGGGGTTAGCCAACTTATAGGCAAGCCAATGGTTCTTAACCAAATTATTTCATCCTCAAGAGATCACTATTCACTCAATAAACTAATCGACTCCAAACATAGCCAAGTTATGCTCATTCTACTCACTGTGGAATTGCAATCTCAACAGCGGGTGTCTCAAGTTCCAATTCATTCGTATCTATTGAATTAATGACAAAATAGGTGCTCTATTAATTAATGACAAAATACTTAAATAAATCTTTTGAATATCCAATCGTTAAAATTGCGGGTTATTACAATGACTCCAAGCTCCATCAACCTAATGTTACAAATAAAAAGGGAAAATAGTAGCCAGTAAGACGTAATTCCGAGTAAGTGAGTCATGCCTACTCCGTATGTACTACAAAGATACTGGTATATATGATCAGTGTCTAACGCATAAGTAGAAACATCTTGGACTAGCTAGAGGTCCTACAGGACCGTGTTACCATTGGACATCTAACTCGTGGGTAAATACATCTGGACTAGCTCGAGGCCCTACAGGATTTTGTTACCATCGTCTACCTAATGGAATTACATAATGGACTAGCCCGGGTCCTACTGGAATGCTTAAGTCCTTACCGTCTTGTCCTCCTCTTAACCCCCCAAGCACTACAAGGGAGCATTGTATCATGCATCACCTACTTGCTTTATAGGTTTGTACCGTTATTTCAACAAATCAAATATATCAATCCATCTTCATATAACAGTAAATGTTAACATGTACTTCCATTTTTAGCACATGTTATTTCATGTATATTTCAGTATAAGGGTCAGTCCTACTAATATTTGAAATTTATTTAGCTCGGTGATAGATCTTTTAGTTTTTTCATACATAGATTCCTATTTGTCATTAAAGTGTTATAAAAAATATGTGACAAATGGGAGAAGAATTACTCATATTGCATTTATATTTATATATGTTGATTCTACTTACTTTTATCATATTTCTACCCCGACCCATGATATAATATCTTAATTCTCATATTTAATGTTAAATACTTTGATTACAAACTAAAAATCATCATAATGGTACTATTTATGCATTATATTACAATTAAGGAATGAATCATCAATCACTAAATCTCTCGAAATGCTCGAAACCTCTTTGGCCTTTCACCACCTTGTTCATTTAATGCATAGAAACATTTGTAATTTCCTTAATTCGTTCACCAGATCATAGTACTCATCTCCATGATCGTTTTGATGTGTAGATTGCCAAAATCCATTAAAAACGGAGAATGTTATGCCACTTTAAAGTTATGAAATGAAAGAGGAAGAATGGTGATAAAAAATGAGAAGAATATATTATTTTTCTTATCCAAAATGGGCTTTTCATAGTGTTAAATTTGGGTAAAATAACTGTTCCCACTTAAGTTTTAAAATAACCTATCGCACCTTAATTCAAATATATAAAAAAATGAAACTGCCGCCTATATGTCGGCATATCCCTAGTTATATGTCGACATATGAGTAATAGTTGGAAGTATGTAGACATATCTAAGACATATGTTGACATATGTGTAATGATTGGACGAATGTCAACATATCATTTCATGTATGTCAATGTATGTTGCCAATTTTTTCAATCAGCTATTAATTCGTCAATATCCCCTTTGTATGACCTTAAAATTGAACAAAAATTTATATATTCGATCAAAAAAACAAGCCGGTCAGAATCGTGTAAGTCTCATTGTCAAATTCAAAGTTGAAAAATGATAATCTTGCCCATCCTTAGTTTAAATAAGATTATTTATTAGTTTAATATAATTAATATCATTCTTATGTTATTAAATTTTGGTATTAATATATCTTTTGGGGTATTACAAGCTTCTAATACTGAGTTTCTTACTATGTTCCTTATCTGTCGGGTCATTCTTACAATATATGATATGAATGATCTATCATTCATAAAGTATCTCAGCATATGTGGCATTCATGTGTGCAATGCATCTAACTATACACGCACCTCCCATATAGTTTAAAATCAAAACATAACAAGTATGATCTCTCAAATATCACTTTCATTCATTCCAAGGCATATCTATTTCCTGCATCACTGATGGACCTACTCATCAAGACTCGGGAACTTGCTCAACCTAACCTCTTATACCAAATGGGACAACTTCCCTCCACCTCAAGTAACCAATATCCGTACAAAACTATAATAGAAATGCAGTGAAACCTGCCGATGAAGGGATACCATCAAGGTAAAAATGCAATTGATAAACCACATATATCTCATAGCACATAGACAAAATATAATATCAACATAGATAAAAAAAAGTTGAGACAATGTCATAATAAAATGAACCAAAACATCGTAAGAGTGCAACATAAGTTCATTAGATTATACATGACAATATATATGGGTTTATACAATTGTAATACATCCTAAAATGCATAATAAAACTTTCTCTATACATAAAATAAAGTTCTAATAGATCCATAGCATTGCATAGCCGGAATAAGCTATAGTAGCTCTACAAAATAACGTCTGTGAGTAAGCATAAGCCTCCTGCTTGTCCTTCGCATAGTTCCATGTGCTATTGCCATATGTGTCTCTCAATCTATCCATTTAAGAATATCGAGAATATAATAAGCAACGCAATAAATTCAGATTAGATAATAGTTCAGTATACTCGATCTATAAGCCTTGGAAATGGATATAAATTCGATATATTATAAATAAGAGCAATATATAATAAAATGTCATCCCTCACCTATTCCTACATCCAACAAGTTAAATATATGATAATCTACCATCATTAGTATGTGTGTACCACTCCATCAAAGTACATATTAAGGTGTTGGGATATTAAACTCGAAAATACCTACATCATGTAGACATCCATAACAACCATAACAACTATCAAATAAATCTAGCATACCATTATGTCAGTGCCTTTGGATACATGACAGCTCAAATGACCTACATTGTAAGGTTAGGTACTACTTAATATCGCAGTTCCATCCATTCTTTAATACTTGCCTACTTGGACAGCTAGGACCCAACCCCACTCAAATGGTATAAAGATATAAATCCACTCAAATGATCCCCACCTACTCCTTTAGGAGACTACATCAAAGCATTTTAGTTAGCAATGTTTCCTTGGCATGCGTATCAATAGTAGAACCCACTTGTTCCGCTCTACATGTTGTCGTCATATAGAAGTTGTCCCTTTGCATGATCCTTAAATTCTTTAGCTAGCTTCCTTAATATGTCCCCATACATCGGTCATTATAGCATGGATCAATATCAATCCATTATGGATCTGTACAAGTCCATGTATTTAGCGAAAATTAGCTTCTTTCTTCATGATTTAGCCAGAAATACCCAAAATGATGATTTCAATGGATGGGTGTCGATCCATACATTTCTTTGATACTTTCTGCTTTGCCTTACGATTGATTCTTCAAGTCTCCAAAGCACCAAAACGTGATAAGTCCAATTTTTGGCATGGATCAGTACTGATCCATCATGGCTTGGCGCCAGTCCTTCATTATAGCTAAATTTGGCTAAATCTTTTACTCTAGTCCAATTTGGTCATCGATCCAACTCTTTTCAAGCCACTCCACTCTTTATGCATCTGTGTTTATGTCAGTCAACTCCAATCTCTCAAGAGTTGATTCATCAAAACATATTCTGTAACTACAAATGCTCCATCCTAGTGTAATCAATCAAAGACTACATAGTATAGCCTCACCTACACTCAAGAATCTCACCCATAGACTAACCATCTCCATTTCACTCCATATGAGTGTTTCATCCATTTAAATATAGCATGCAAATACAACAATAACAAACATTTCACAATACTAAAGCATGTAATCCATATAAATAGTCTAACATACATCTAACATGTATACATCGATTTGTATAATTCAAATGTATGATGCAAACACTTAAAATCATTAAAAAAACATTTTAATCCATGTTTAAATCAGGTCAGATCTGAAAATCATAGTTGCCTTGAAAAAGGGATCCCAAGCGGCTTTAAAACATATATTTTGATGTATAATATGTAAGAGATTATAAACCAATCATCTATGGATCATAAAATAATGAACCCTAAATAGTGATGGATCCAAATCTATAAAGAAAGATCATGATATCCCTTCCCCAAAGAAATAATTAACTGATCTCTAATGAGTACCTAGTTTGATTTCCCCTCAGTGTCTTGTTTTTGGCTTGAATCAATTTAGTTTTTATGAAGGTTTGGGTAGAGAGATGATTAATTGAGGTTTAGATCTATTTTAAGAAGATAGAATAGTGATTTTGTGGTTGTTCTAACCCTGTGAAACCAATCACTAATCAAACCTAATATCGGGCTTTGGGACAAATGACAAAAAAATTCCCAAACTAAAACTACAAGATCTCTCTAACGGCTTAGTCAAATTACTATTATGACCACTCTGTAGAAAGAGAAACTATCAAATCTTTCATTTATAATAAGAATTAGGTCTGAATTCTACTTATATTAAAAGTTTTGTCCAATACAAACCTTCAAAGCTATAAAACTCACAATTTATTTTGATGTCCAAAAATGTCAAAACACCATACTAGCCAAATTTATAGCTCATTTCAAGTTCATCTGTTATGTAAATATATTTTATCTACGTATCGACATGTAAAAGTTTGGGCTATTTATACTAGAAAAGATAGATACAAGAAGGAAGTATAGATGATATTGTACATATGATTGTGTGGGTGAAAAATATGACCAAATATATACTACTAACATGTTGATAAAACATTGATATGGACTAACGCAACACAAGAGGGTCAATTACTCAACACAAGAGGGTCAATTACTCAAAGACCAATAATAGACAATATATTTCGTTTACATAGTTTTCGTATTATTAAATCAATGTAACTCCCCTAAAATCTACCCAAAGACAAGAATTCGTAAAAATGTAAACGTACTAAATATAGAGATAGTAATAAAAAATAACAACATCTCGATGATAGTAAGAATTTATGATCAAATATCTTGTCCTACGTCTATTATTTTATTCACTAATATGCGCATGTATGAAGATTGGTCTACCTTCCAACTTTCCTAGACCACCAATCGACTAATTGAACACAATCTAGTCTACTAATCATTATACTGAACATTGGATAGAAATCTCCATCTCGCTCCAATCCTTTTGAAATGATGGAGTGGATCGTGACACATATAATAACCAACCGAGGACATGTCGAAACATCTAACAACATTTACCTCATGCGCTATAATATAGAGTAATACGAAACTCATCAATTCTAGTCATCACATCATGCTAAAATATGGTATATCACATTTTAACATCACCATACGAATTGTACAAAGAATCTCAAACCATTCACATAGGCCGTAGAGGTCTAGGTTTACTCTGCCCCCTTAGTAGTTATACATACATTCAATTTTTTAATTTAGATGTCTAGTTAAACATTCTAACGTATGAATTTATGGGTCGAACTTCTAATTTCCTGAAGGATTATTCTTTAGCCAACTAAACACAATCTAATCATCCTACCATCTATACTCAGACAATCGATTAAAACTCTAGATGTCTGAAATTCTTGAATTTACTGTATATTCCTACGGGTTTCTATAGGTTTTATTTAGATGGATGGTTCATTTCGGCGGTATATTTTGATTTCTAATTGTTACTTAAGTTTCTCGTTAATTATATGTACAAGATTTCATATAAATCATATACATGCTTTATTACGCACCACCTAAGTGTACTTTAACTTTTTCTTATAGTCATTTGACTATTTTTATCATAGTACATACATGTACAATCTTTTTTATACAATTGTCTTAACTTTCACACCATTTGTCTTTGTGAAATTATTATGATGATTATTAAAACATGTTCATTTTTCATTGTCATATTAACTGAGCTTAACAATGACATGTACATCTTCATTCGTCATATTTGTGTACTACACCAGATTATTAAACCCCATGGTTTATTACTTAACCACGTTTATTCATCTCCACCTTCTATATGGTTTAAAGTTGCAATTCACCTTTAATGGCTAAACTTTGAATTATATACCCATCCAAATATCAATACCTAATACTGGTGCAATTTAGCATATTGATCGCATTAAAAAAGGCCAATAACCTAAATGAAATAAAAATATTGATAATAGTATATATCTTAATTGATTATTCCCCACTCACCAATCACCAGATAAAGCCATAAATTGATTTGAATCTCCTTCTTCTCCACTGCCTGGAATTTTCCCCAAGCTCCAACCTTCATGGATTGAATCGAACTTGGTATCTTCTTATAATTTTCTTCACATTGATATCTTTAACCCCAAGAATTATATGACTTGAGGAATAATTAATCTTGTCATTTAGGATTTAGCTTTCTATACGAACGGGTTTGCCTATTTTTTGAACGAAGAGGAAAAGAAATGAGATGTATGTGTTTTTCTAGACTTAGGAGATTACTTCATATTAGATTTGGTGCTACTGGGCCTTAAGATCCTAACTCAACCAAATTAAACCAAATACGAATTCGGTTATACTCCTAATTCTAGTCTGACTAAAATTTTCTTCTAATGAAATCTGACCGGAAAAATCTAGTATACATAATGGAACAAGATTTTCTGTCTAATGCATTTATATGTAAAATTACAATTTTTTCCTAATTAAGTAAAATTATTAATTTATCCCTTATTAAACTATTAGCTAAACTGTTAAATTTTTTGGGTGTTACATTTAATTTGGTCAAAGATTCTTACTTTAAATTGACTACCAATTACAATGATACTAATCTTCTATAACAAAGTCCCTCGAATGATGTTACATTTCAAGTAGTTCAATGTGTATCCAACTATGATCATAAAATGATCGTAATGTCATATGACCACTTAAGATCAACTTTATTCTCATATTTGAAGATGATAGCACATCATTGCTTGAAATCTTCTATTTTAACTTAGTTGCTTTAACCTAAAGAATACTCTCATTGAGACATTCTATGATCATTCAAAACAACCACAGGTGCATAATCCTTTGGTGTACCTAACGATCATAAATAATTCACCGTCCATTGTATGGAGAAAATTATGTACAATGATCTTAATGAATGTATCGATATCCTTTGCTTAATATATCTTGACTAAGAATAACTAAAGGGTAAGTATTAAATGTTCAATTCAAAACTCATGGTTATGATCTATTTGTAATTACAATCAATTAAGTATTGTTTTTAAAGGTTTTCTACTTGCATATTTTAATGCATTCAGATCATTACTTATATCACCATATATAATACATACAATAGAACAGAACTAAAGCATATTTTATTTCTAACAAGATTCACATACAAGAGTTATATAATAAGTTACATATTTTACCCTGGGAAAACCTTTTACTCTATTAGGAATGATGACGTTTGAGTGGAAACTTGATTATGTTCAGTAATTTAAATATGTTTAAGTAAATTATGGTTGAACAATGAACAAATGCATAAGTTTTCGTTCGATCTTACAATTTTGCATCTACTATAATTTGATGGTCTTATAATGATTTTATAAATTGCTACTTTAGTATTTCAATAATTGATTACAATATAATGCCCAAAATTTATAGTTGTACCCCTTTTCATGAGTAAGCTTTTTATAGTTAACGCACGGACTAAAAGAGTGTCATGTTTTTTATTTGTATTTCATGATTTTTTAGATGATAGCTTTGAGAAATATGTTAGCAGAGCTCCAAAAGTTATGATTTAATTATAAATATCGGTTGACTATTGGGCTACAAGCAAGTTAATGATTACCAATAGGCGGTAGTAGCTTTAATGCTTGTAAATGAAGGCACGTAGATTGGAGGAGACAAAGATATATTTGAATGGGCTATCATTAGCTAAAGGATTCACATGGATCAAGTATTGACTATCTGACCAGGTAGGGCTAAAATGGGTGGGGATATTTGATGATGGTAAGCTATTCTAGCTGCAGATCAGACAATCTTGCTTAGGTTGACTTGTTTGTTCAGAGATAATGGGCGCCTGAATCCGAATGTGTTATTAGAGGTATACAATAAACTTAATAAAGTGGTCCGATTGATTGTTTACACTTCTTAGTAGTGCTTGATTCGGACATGGTTCTTATAACATGTAGTTCATAGGTTAAGAAGATAACAAACTTAATCATTTGAGTGGAATGGGTTTCTAGACTAGGTTCCTCTTTTATGCGCTTCTAATAATAGGCTCCATTAGAGCAGTCCCAACCACTATTGATGTTGAGAACTGACCGACTCCCAACAAGGGGCCGGTGGCTCCATTTTGGAATTCCAATGCAACCCAGGAGGTCTGGGTTTAGCGGGCTTTCTTATAGCTGGCAAACCATAGCCGGCTATAAGAAAGCCGGCTAAATCCCCCATATGGTAATGGTAAAAAAATGACTGGTTCCATATAACCGGCTTTAATAAAGCCGGCTAATGGCAATAGTCATTTTTTTGGCCATTGACTTCTTTCCCACTTCTCCCTTATATATTGTCAAAATTTAACAAATTTATTTACACAAATTTCTTACTGTCTTTAAACAATTTTCTGTATACAATTCCAACCGTATTAAAAATATCAAAAAGGAAAATCTCAAAACTTTCATAACCCAATTTTCTATCACAATACAGACCCGATAATCCAAATTAGCTTCAACTCAATCAGAATACGTTCAATTCTCACCATTATCAAACTCAATATTACTCTCAAAATTCTCAACAACAAAATCAAAATTCGAATTTTGGTTTTTCCCAACTAATTCCAAATTCATACATTCTCCACAAAAATTCCTATCATTTGCTACAAAATTCTAATCATTACTAAAATTCCCAAATTTGAATAATTCCTAAAATACCTCATTTCAACAAACCTATTACTGTGATCCAAACTACATGTCTTCTAATTGCCAACAATAGTCAATAAATCTCTACCGCTCCCAAAATTTGACAAGAAATCTACACAATCGATTCAGAGATTACTGTTGGCGAAACCAGAATCATAATTCAAGGGCAATGAAAATGCCGAAGAAGATGTTTATAGAAATCCTAATTTGTCTAGGACTCAAAGAAGGGGAAAGCAAAGAATGGAAATCAACATTAATGAATGTATGAATGCAGAACGTGAAAATCCACCACCAAATTGGCAAAAAGCATGGAAATGGTCGCCAGATGAGCAAGCTAAATTAGCATTCTATTTAATTGAATGTTCTAAAGACAAAATGAAAGGTAGGAGCCAAACTAAATGTTCGTTTTGGAATCTTGTTGTAATTTTTTCAACTATTGACGTTTGTTAAAGTTGGAAAGAAATAATTGTCAGATTACATACATGAGAATAAAGTGTAGCAAATGACATGGATTTGGTAATGATTTTAATTTGTAATTCAAATTCTCATGTTTTGTGCTTCGCTTTTTTAAACGTTTTTCATCATCGAAAGCTTAATCAAGCGAATGCATTGTATATGTCCAAACATAATAATTAATACGACCTATGTCTGAGGAAAAATGGAGTTGATTATGACAAGAACACTTGGTATTGAGGTTTATTCCTAGAAAGATGAGTGATGAATCGAGTCCTAGAAGTTTTGGTCGACACGAAGACACACCATTCACCAATAGTACCGAGATGGGCCTCTGGGAATGTATAAGAGGAAGAAAAAATCCACCATCAATTACACCGCCCACTACGAACATTTTGGTGAGCGTATGATGGCCGTTGAAATGAAAATAAGCTATACATAGACGTCAAGGATTAGCTCGATAACAAAGAGGGTTGAGCGAGTTAAGGATAGACAATGGCATCATCATAAAATACAACAGCTAAGAGTTGACGAGCTAGAG
The DNA here is from genome assembly GCA_030765085.1 of Allium cepa. Taxonomy (NCBI): domain Eukaryota; kingdom Viridiplantae; phylum Streptophyta; class Magnoliopsida; order Asparagales; family Amaryllidaceae; genus Allium; species Allium cepa. The sequence goes on along the minus strand of CM060940.1, from coordinate 445,222,069 downwards.
TTAAGAAAACAAGAATGAGCTCGTCAACAAAGAGCCGATGATTTGGTTTTTTTAAGTTGCAACCTAAATGAACTTAATCCAACACAAAGGTTGTATATAGAGAAGAAAATCGAGGAGTATCATAAACGTCAAGGGGGCTTGTTATAACATTCCCATCTTGAGGCTCGAAACTATGTGCTGTAGATGCTACAGTCGTCAATAATATGAATTTTCGTTGACAAAATGTGGTCATGTCAATGGAATCCATGATGTCATAAGCGTAAGAATATAAAATAAGAGCAAAAAGTAAAATTTTATTTCAAAATCATAATTTCATATTCAGTGCATAATCCCAAACATTTCCCAGGTTCAAATAAAATATAATTATTACAACATACTCCAATAGCGACATATGAAGATGTTTTTTTGATTGATCAGAGTTACAAAATAGATAGTTATAACATTTGTCATTACACATAATGTTTGACACAGCAGAATAGATAAATAGATAATCTCCTACATAGCTAATTTTTGCCTCTAGTACGTCTTCGGAAGCTTTATTTGCCAAACCTACTAAACTGTAAACCTTAACTCTCAACCTACTCCAATTTGATGAAGCACCTGAGTGTTTAAGGGAAAAACATAAACTTTGAGTTAGACAAAAAGTCTGATGTATATAATAATATGCCATCTCGGTTAACTGATATCTAGTGAGACCACGCCACTCAGAGAAACAGGTTTACCCTTACCAGTACCCTTTTAAAACATATCTTTTGCAAATCAAAATCCTACAACCAAATTGGTTAAGATTAACAATATATACAATAACATGCATGCTCGCAACATGGGCGATCATAAATAATTTATTTAAATCAAAGGACTATCCGTCCCAATATCATAGTTTTCTCAGGTTGACAATAAACCTATGGCTGACTCGGGCCTACTAAATCGATTAAATTATCTAACAACCTGTCTGAAGAAAACTGGACGGTCTGTCCGAAACTTACTATTCCTATGGTTATCTGATCTTAATTGTCTTTTAGGGTCACCAATAACCTAACTCGTTTTTTATGTTACTTTATTTTCATATACCTACTTTTAGTCTTACCCGTGACAAAGCCCTACACACTATAATTACGTTCTTATATTAGTTAGAGGCTACTAGTTAAAGTATAGGACACGACCCTACATCAGTCCCATCTGGTTTTCCAATCTTTGAGTCAGTCTTTTAGTAAAATTCTAGATAACTACCCTATCCATATTTCCTTGAAAACAAAATATTTATAAATGATTTAACCCTTAAAATCATAATAAGGAAATTTAAGCCTTTACTATATCAAATTATTTATGCTATGATATATGAGTATTATAAAATACTATTGATGAGGTTCGAAAACACATGTATGTTACTTTACTGCAAAACCATAAGCCATAAGGCCAATACAGTATAAAATCTTTATATTGAAAGAGTATGACAAGGACATTGTAGACAAGGGTCATCATCCCTTTATACATAAGCCTTATAGCTAAAACAATATAAGTCTTCGTTTTGATAAACGTGACGAGGTCATCATCGATGAGGATCTTCATCCCTATAAAATATGTTAAAGTCTTTTAATTTATAAACATATGGGGATATCGCCAAAATTTCGCAAAACGTGGTATAAAAGTATTAACGAGTATCGACGTCATTTGATGAGTGTCGGCATCAATGCCTTAACTAGTACAGCTGCCTCATTAGGGTCGACAAAATGAATAGGCGGCAACATAGCATTTTCAATAATGTTAGTTAAGGTTTAAAGAATAAAAGCGATGACCATTAAGTCAAAGTGATAAATGCAACGTCCTAGCTTTCTTTAAAACATAATCTCTTCGAAAACGTTGGTCTTATTGAAAATATTGGGATCTGGGATTTTATTCAAAATAAGCGACGGTATGCCTCCTGTATATAAAACTCGACACTAGACCATGCCGACAAGGTTATCGTTGAAGACCTTCTCTTTATTTTTAATATTACTCTTCGACTTCAACCAAGATCGATCTTTTCCATACTAATTTACACTGATATCCAAAGGATTGTTCTGGTTAACGTTCGAAATATTATGAGATGAAGGATAGAAGGGCGACATCATCATTGCTGGCGCAGCAAAATTATAATTAACATGAATATTGCAAAATTACTTATAAAAGCAATTTATTTTCTATCATCCCCTTTTGTTAGTCAAAATCTTATTAGTTAACAAAACTTTATCAATGCTCTTCACCAGAAAACTACCGCAAATAATTATTTTCATCGCTAAACCATTTTGCAAAGAGAACCTTTCTTTTTATATCGTAATAAAATGTTGAGGCCCTTCAAACTTAATAAATTATTTAGCATTTCTAAATACCTAGAAAAATCATCTAAAATCGTAATAAATCAAAAAAAAATTAACAAACAAAAATTTCTAGGCTAAAATCATAATATAATTATTTTAAATAATTAAACCTAAATTAAACAGTTTTCTACACTTGGAAAATTCACAATAAAATCATACTTATTAGGAAAATTATGAAATTCAAAACCCACTTCTAAAATAATATTCCAAACTACATATCAGAATTTCAGATCATTTGGGTCGTAGTAAGTAGGTTTTCACTCATAAATCACTTAAATAACTCCATAATCCTATTATTCATCAGTCAAGCATATAATCATCTCATAATCAAAAAATGGCAAATGACATTATATGGTTCTTATTTCCCCTTAAAACTGAAAACACTAATCAAATCATAAGATGTATTTATATTATTTACCTTGAATGGATTAAAAAGGTTGAGGTTTGTGCTATTGATTTGAATCCCCTAAGCTTTTACTTGATTCCTAGCTTTACCTTCTTCTTGGATCTCTTGTTAATGATCGACCTTGGTTTAATCTTTTAATTTGTGGAAGTGTAAATGATACGAAGGAAAAAAAATACAAGGGTATATGTTTAGAAAATGAACCTTTTCCCATTTTCCCCATAGCCTATTTTCTTCTTCTTACTTAAAGCTTAATCACTTTCACTGATTCATTAATTTGGCTGGACCCTTTATTATAACCAAATCTAAAACTCATTAACCTTTTACATTATTTCATTTAATTTGTTTAATTAAATATCTAATTAATGTTAATTAAAATTAGGGGTGTTAAAAACTCCTCTCCTTAAAAAAATTTCATCCTCGAAATTATGATATGGTACACACATCAATTAAAATTAAGGTAAAACATACAATCAAACAAGTCAGGATAAGTGTCTCTAATCATGCTCTTGGTTTCCTATGTACAGTCTCCCTTATCATCACTCCAATTGACTTTTACTAATCTAACTATCTTATTCCTTAGCTTCTTCTCATCCCTAGCTACTATACAAATTGGCTATCTAACTATAGTCATGTCTAGTTCTGCATAAATCTTCTAATTCAGTCGGTGTTGTAGTAGCCTCTGGATCTCGAACACACCTTCTTATATAAGAAATATGGAAAACATTGTGGACTCCTGCCAAACTGCTTAGTAGCTGTATCTTGTAAGCGAGTTTCCCAATCATTTTTATAATAGAAAATAGTCCAACAAATCTAGGTGCCAATTTCCTTGACTTCCCAAATCCTACTACAACCATTATCGGTGATACTCTGATGAAAACATGTTCTCCAACTGAGAATTCCAAGTCCTTCCATCCTTTTATCTACATAACCTTTTTCTAGGATTGGCCTTCTTTTATTCTTACTCGAATCAACTCAATCTTTTCTACGGCTTCTCTTACCATTTCCGGTACAAGAACTAATCTATCTCATATCTCTAACCAATGTATGGGTGATTTACATGGCCTTCCATATAAAGCTTCAAAAGACGCCATTCCTGACAACTATTATTATTGGAAAGTTCAACCATGTGTAAATGGTCTTCCCATAACCTGCCAAAATCTAGTACGTAAGCTCTCAATAAATTTTTAAGTAACTCATTGACCCTCTTTGTCTACCCATCTATCTATGGGTGGTAAGCGGTAATCATCTTAAACTTAGTACTTAATGCCTCTTGTAGACTCTTCCAGAATTCAGAAGTGAACAAAGCATCTCTGTCATTGACCATACTAATAGGAATCCCATGTTGTTTAACAATATTCTTCATCAACTACTTAGCCAATGTAGGTTCCATCCTGGTTGACGTAACGGGGATGAAATGTGAACTTTTAGTAACTCTATCCATTATGAACCATATATTTTCATTTCCCATGTTTGACCTTGGCAACCCATCAATAAAATCCACGGAAATTGAATCCCATTTCCAAACAAGTATATCTAAAAATTGAAGTAATCCACTTTATTCCTTTTCATAGCCTCCTAGAATAAATTCATCTTTATATCCTGATACATCTTAATTCCCTAGAATGAATAGTAAACTTTGATCGATGACACTCCCTATGAACTTCTTTCCTTAGGTCTCCAACATCTGGAATACATAGTCGTACCTTCTTTCTCAACCATCAGTTTTGGTCAAGATAAAATTCCTACAAGTCATCAATCTTAATTCTACCTTCTAATCATCTAGTTCTTTCAGCTACGACTGGATCCTCTCTCTATTTAGAAGCAATCCTTTTGATCAATACCGATCAAACTTCCAAACATGATAACATAGTGATACTCTGACTAGAAGTGGTAGTCAATCTTAATTGCACACCACAATAGTGAATGCTTCCAAATCTTTCCATGCATCCAATATAGCTAACACCATACTCTGATATTTCCAGCTAAGTGCATCTGCAACTTTTTAATCGTTCCTCGATGTGTACTTAATTCCAAAATCATAGTTGGCTAAAAACTCCAACCATCTTTGCTATCTCATATTCAACTCCTTTTGAGAGAATAAGTATCTTAGCGACTTATGATCGTATACAACTCGAATCATTCTTCTAGAAGATAGTGTCTCTATAACTTTAAGGCAAAAATTACCATAACTAACTACAATTCGTGAGTCAGATGCCTAACCTCATGTAGAGTAAGCTGCCAAGAAGCATAAACAATCACTTTGCCCCTTTGCATTAACACAACTCCTAACACTATTCCGCATGCATCAGTATACACTACCAAATCTTTGTTTCCATCTGGAACAACTAGCATAGTGCATTGGTTAATAAATGTTTCAGCTTTTGGAATGCCTCCTCACATTCATCGATCCAAATTCCTCGTTATTTTAGTTATTATTGCTAATATACAAGAGAAATCTTTAATGAATCTCTGGTAGTAGCCCGCAAATCCAAGAAGATTCTTTACCTTAATCACCGTCTTGGGTCCCTTCCAATTACTTACAGCTTCTATCTTAGCTGGACCTACTGACAACCCTTTCTCTGAGACTACATAGCCAAGGAACTTTACCACTTTCTTCCAAATATGGCACCTCGAAAACTTTGCTTTTAGCTGATGTTGCCTCGGCGTCTCAAGCACTGTCCTTAGATGAAAATCATTATCTCTTTCATCCTTGGAATATATCAAAATTTCATCAACGAATACTAACATGAATCAGTCCAAATTCTCCCAAAAGTTTCAGTTCATTAAATCTAGAAAAAAAGCTGGTGCATTAGTCAATTCGAATGGAATTACTAACCTCTCATGTGAACCATAACTTGTTCTAAACACCATTAACAGAATATTGTCTTCCGCCACCCTTAGTTAATGGAACCCTGTCACCAAATCCAATAGGAAAAAATACTTTGGCTCTACTCAACTGATTAAAATAAATCATTAATTCTCGGCAATGGATATCGATTCTTTATCATCTTTTCATTTAACTTTCGTTAATTTATGCACAATCTTAATGACCCATCTGATTTTTTCAAAAATGCCATCCTACTAGGTAGTCTACTTACAGGTTCATCTCTAGGTACAAGATCGATTCGAAACTCAATACCTCGTTTCGACAGTAGTTCTACAATAGGCTCAAAAACGTCTAAAAATTCTTTAACTATGAAAACCCGATTTAATTCATCTTCCTCCTCCGTTACACCTAATAAAGAACAACCATCAAAACTTGGATTCTCTATTGAGTATATAATTCGGTTGCTACTATTAGCATGTCTTAGTGATATTTTCCTTTCGTAGTGAAATATCCTTGGATCATATTTAATTAACCAGTCCATATCTAAAAAAATCCCAAAGTCCATGAAATCAAACACATGCAAACTACAGGAAAATATACGACTTCATAATGTAAACTCTAAATGGTCACATTTATTCCCTAGATTTGCATACCCTCCTATCAGTATCACAATCCTTAAGGAAGTGACTAGATATAATGGTTCTAGGTTAAGCTTATCTATCGAACAATCAGATATAAAGGAATGTGATGCATCAATATCAAATAATACTCTAACAGGTAAGCCATGAATCAAAAGCGTACCTCCTATTCAAGATTTCCTTTTCTCCTCAACTATTAGCCACAAGGTAGCTGGTTCTAATACAAACACCTTTCGTTTTTCTGCCTTGGAGACTTCCGGACATTTGTTCTTGCAATGTCCCACTTGGTTGCAATTAAAGCACTTAATGTTCCTGTTTTCAACAACTATGTTTCCATCACCTAAACGACACTTGTTCGTAAAATTCCCTTTTTCGTCACACTTGTAACACACAACATTGGCTTTTCCTTTCGTAGCTGCTCCACCCTACTAAGCTCCCTTCGCATGATAGAACTTCCTTTTCTAATTCTATCTACTTTGAGACACCACTACCTTATTTCCACCAAAGAAAGAAAGCATATCCTCATTTCTTCAAGTCATCTCCACTACTACATCACATGGATCCTTAAGATCTGGTAAACTTGCTCTAGAAAGCTTAGTTCTTGACCCATGGAAGAACTTCCCGTTTCTCGTAATCACTGTATCCACAGTAGCATCCCCATATCGGGACAACTCCTCAAACTTGTTGCATGCCCAGTGTAGTCATATTGCCTTTCACCAATTCTGTAAACTTCCTCAACATAGATGATTCAGCAATCTTAGATATAAATCTTTATTCAATCCTCCTTTTGAATTTAGCCCAAGTCAAGGTTTCCACAGCCACTCCAACAGTAGCGTTGTTCCACCATTACAATGCAACTCCTTGTAATTGCATGGATGTTAACCTACTCTTTTGCTCATCATTCAATCCCAGATCAAAGGAAATCCTTCAATAATGAAGCAACCAACTCTCCACTTAAATTGCATCCTCTATTCCAATAAATGGTTTCCATCCAAGACTTGCACAGTCTCCACTCAAAATTGCATAATTGTTGACAATTGGAACTTCCTAATTATCTCCTCCAGTGTTTCCTCCAACTAACCTTGTAACAGATCTTTCTTGCATCATGTTGATAAATAACTGATGCAGTGCTTGCATATCAACCGGCGGTGTTCTTGCACCTACGTTAGTTGTTGTCCGTTGACCTGGATTCCTTCTAGTATTGGTCCTGACATTTCCATTAGTAGTGATGCTTCCTCCACCTAGATTCACTCTTGTATTTCTTACCTCCGTATCTTACTTTTTTAAATCTACATTGGAACTGTAGCGAGATATGGAAGGATGGTCTAAGAGAGATAGGAGAATGAGATAAAGTGCATATTTATATAAAGCAAATACATGTACGTTACTATATCATTATCCCATACCCCAATCTTATTCTCTGATTCATTTGGATTATGTCTTTTAAAAATATTTTTAAAGTTCAATTTTTTTGTTTTATATAAACCTATCCTCTAATACCAAGTTCTAACATCCCCCATCCCGAGTCCCGAAACTAAGCGCTGTAGATTTTGCAGCCATCTATAATATTAATTTTCGATAACAAAATATGGTCATGTTAAAAGTATCCATAATATCAGAAGCTTAAGAAAATGAAATAAAAGAAGAATGTTACATTTCATTTCAAATGAAAAAATGAAGAATTTTGCATTTCATTTCAATGTCATAATTTCTTATTCAGTGTATAATCCCAACCGTTGCCCAAGTTCAAATAAAATATAATTACTACAACATACTCCAAGAGCGACATATGAAGTTGCCCCCTTGGTTGATCAGAGCTACTAAATAGATAGTTATAACATATGTAATTACATATAACATTCGACATGATGGAATAGATAAATAGATAATCTCTTAATTGCCTAACCTTTCCTCCTACACGTCTTCGAAACCTTTGTTCGCCAAACCTAAAAAATCTGTAAACCTTAACTTCCAATCTACTAAAATTTAATTTTGAGCACCCGAGAGTTTAAGGGAAAAACATAAACTTCAAGTTAGACAAAATGCCCGGTGTGTGAATAATAATATGCCATCTAGGTTAATTAATATTTAGTGACAGATTGGGTTTTCCCTTCAGTAATACTCTTTTAAAACATACCTTTTGCAAATCAAAATCCTACAGCCAAACTAGTTAAGACAAACAATATAAACAATAATATGCATGCTTGCAACATGGGTAATCATAAGAAAATTGTTTAAATCAAAGGACTATCCATCCCAACACCAATGTTTTATTGGGCTAACTATAAACCTATAGCTGATTCGGGCCTACCAAATCTATCAGATAATCTGATGACCCATTGTAGTAAAACTGGATTGTCTATTTGAAACTTACTATTCCTAGGGTCAACTGATCCTAGTGGTTTTTCAGGCTCATCAATAACTTAACACATCTTTTATATTCCTTTCTGTGTGTAAACCAACATTTTGTCTTACCTGTAACAAAGCCTATACACTAGATTTTTGGATTTATATTAGCTAACGGCCACTTGCTAAAGTATATGGTGTGACCTTGCATCGGTCCAACCAGGTTTTGTAATCGCTGAGTCAATCTTTTAGTAAAATTCTGAGTTAACTACCAGTTATCCTACTTTTTGGCAAAGCAGCGACATCATAGACTGGACTTAATGGATTTCATCATCATCGAGGCGGGAACCCTAGATTGATGTTTATTAGGTTTGTAGATCGGATACACCCAGGACTATGAACGATAATCGAATAGATTAGGGTGAATGACACCTTGGAATTGGCACTTCCCCTAAGCAGGGGATCGGATCAAATCAATGCGATAGTGTATGTATCGGATCAGAGTAATATTGCTTTGTATTGCTCGATTAGTAGTTCAAACTCAATGATGATCGCTTAATAACTCAACTGGTATCCAAGGAATGAAGCAAATAACAATGGAAGCATGAAGAGGGAGTGGAGGGAGACCACCAAGACCATTCACATGGGCCATACTTTTCAATATTAGTCTGTCTTTGCTTCGGCCTTCTGCACTCGGATTTTTTGCTGGATATTTGCACGTCTTCTCCTATAAATACAGGATCATTGGACATTGCAAGAGACCTTCTTTTGTCTCTTCTTCATGGTTTATCTTTCTTCCCTCTATTAATTTTCTATGGCTAAAACAAAATGTAGTTGTAATCCTAAAGTACAGTAAAAGGATTATGAAGTAGACGTAGGTTAGATCTTGCCGAACCACTATAAAATTTATGTGCTTATTTACCTTTTTACTACTGAATTCTCTGTTTGGATCCACAATTAGATTACTGGTGCTTTCATACTGATTTAGGTGTTGGTCACCATTTTTGTCGCTAGCATTTTGGTGCTTACACCGAGAAGGCTAGAACCCATTGATTTGGAAAGGATTTGGAGCTTGGGTTTAGATCAATGGCTAGGTAATCAACAAAGAGAGCACTTCAGATAGGAGTCATAATGGAGGGAGTCAGGAAGCCTACTCAGGAGCTGGGCTAATCACTCGTCCATCCGCATAACCAGGAACAAGATCGAGATGATGATGGATGTTATGCAGGAGTGGATGACGAAAAGGCAAGATGAGATGATTTAGAATTTCCTTAGACAAATTGGGCAGTCTGGAGGTGGAGCTAATTGCAATCAAGATTGAGGAATCGGAGTAGTAGGAGTAATAGAAAATCAGAACCAGGAATAGGGAAATGAAGCTAACAGGTAGACAAACAGAGTGAAGCAGCTAGGAGTGGACCTCAGACAACATGGACCAATCGGCATTGACTTCCCTAAGGGATCAGTGTTGATTGCTTGGGACATATGAGTATGCCCCTAGGTCATGCTGGATCGATCGATGGTTGGCCAGTGGTTGATGCTGTGTAGATTAGTGCAGATCGGAATGCGGATGTAATCTAGAGAAATATGTTTCAGAATTCCCTTGTAGATTCGGGAGGCAAGTTGGAAATGATGGTTAGAGGCTATCTTTGGATTATAATGACAGGTTGGCGGAGATGGTCAGATGCGCTATGAGAAAAGGATTGGTGAATGGGGATTTGGGGAATTAAATAAGAGTCCATTCACTCCTAACCTCAGGCATGTTAGGAATCCACTAGAGTTTAAGCGACCATCATTAGTGGCATATGACAGAAAATTGAAGCATACTATTCATCTGATAAAGTATATACGGCATATGGAAGTGCTAGGGGCGTCATAAGAAGCGATGGCGCGATGTTTTCCCTTATACTTAGCGGATATAACTATAATGTGGTTTTGGCAACTAGAGGACAATTCTATCGCTGCTTGGACGAAGTTATTTGATAAGCTCATGAGACAACTGTGAGACCACATCATGAAACCCTAGAATGTAATAACCATTGGCAACACTAAAGCAGAGGACGAGAGAGTGCTTGTAGTGTTTCTTGACACAATTCAATGAGGCAGTCGCTTCGATGGATCTACTGGATCCACCAATGGCCTTAATGATGGTGGTATCTAGGATTGCTGGTGACACAGACTTCAAGATTTCATTGGACGGGGATCCATCAATTAATCTTAGAGAATTTTTCCATGAGTCCAAGAGATTCCTATAACAAAAAGATACTAAGGTTAGTAGAGAAGAGGTTAATACTACGAGGGATGGAGGACCGTTTGCGGAAGGTCCATGCAAAGATATAGGAAAGTGGAAAGCAGATGATGGTTTCAACAGATCGAAATAGCAAAGAAGAGAATCAAAATTCTTTTATTATACTGATTTGAACGGGACTTTTGAAATGATTTATTTGGATACCCGAGGATACCCTTGTTACCCAAAATCATCAAGGAGAGAGCCCACCGAGCGGTAGTAGGCATCAGGAAAATACTGCTTATTCCTTGACCTGGAAGGACACATTACTAATGATTGTAGGCACTTGAAGGGTATGGTTGAGGAACACATCAGGGATGGCAAGCTATCATGGTATATAATGACTCGACCATGGTAGCAGAACGGGAGCAGCCACCGTCTACATCAAATGGAAATGGCCTTGGATCGAGGTCATAAATTGTCGTCTCTTGATCGAGATGGCATGAATTAAATAAATAATAAACTACATAATAAAATGACTTAGTCACTAAGACATGTATGAAATCGAGGTCGGTCCTTAAGCATGCTCTGAGATGATGACAAACCGTCATGCCCGACGATGCAGTTTTTGGTTTTCCCTGTTTTTTGGCTTTCTGGATTTTTGGAAGTAAAAATTTAATCTAGTAATTTAATGAATGGATTTTGGAATGCTTAAATCTGCTTTTGAAGGTAATAAATAAAATGGGTCATGGTTGTCCTAAATGGAGAGATAGGGCAACGACCACAAGGTGCGAGTCACTTTGTCAAAGAGCGATAGGATGGACTCGTACATGGCTTAAGTCCTCGACTGGGGGATCAAGGGCGGAGAATAATACCCCACCGATCACGTTATGTTCTGAACAGAGAGACAGAATAAGAGAAGTAAGAAATAGGCCACTTCACTGATGAGCGACAATATCGACCTGCTTATCGTTATGCCCTTCTCGCCGGAGAGTGAGTGGGGTCCAACAAGGGTCTGAAGAGACCATGATTGTCCTTGGAAGGCCATGACATTGCTTTATGTTCAAGGACACTGAATCGGAGTGCAGGAAGTAATGTCGCTTCCCAAAGAGTTACAAGAATGGCTTACTTATCGTTATTCCCTCTTTCATCGTGGATTGCTTGGATGGGGTCCAACAAGAGCTTGGAGAGGCTATGATCGGTCTAGAGATATGAACCAAGCTATTAGTCTGGAAAGACCTAGGAATTGACAAACAATTTGGAGAGATCACAGATTTGGTCACTGGCTTACGATGGATATGGATTCGGCTAAGGATTTGGAATGGTTTTGGAATTGGTTATCGACTCGGAACACTCGTGGATTATGACAATTTGGTTTGGCAAAGGATTAGATTTTGGATTAGAAACTTGGCTATTAATTGATTATGGACTTCAGATATATGACAATTCAAAACATACCTCCCAAACACAAGGCATGCTTTAGGGGAAAATGTTATCGTACCTTTTGGCAAAGCTATGATATCATGGACTTGGCTGAATGGATTTCAAGTTATCAAGATGGGAACCCCAAAGGGAAGATTATCAGTTTTGGAGATCGGACATACTCAAGACTATAGATGATAGTCGAACGTATTTGGACGAATGGAACCATGGAATTGGCTAAGCATGGAATTTGCACTTCCTCTAGGTAGGAAATCAAATCGGACAAATGTAATAGTGTACAGATTGGATCGGAGTAATATGGCTACGGATCACTCGGATTGGCAGTTCAAACTCAACAATGATTGCTTAATAACTCAAATGGTACCTGTGGAATCAAGCAAACAACTATAGAAGCACAAAAGAGGGTAGAGGGGGGCCGCCATGACAGATCGCTTGGTGCCATGTGGGCCCTACCATCGTTCAACGTTGATCAATCATATGGCACTGAATGAGCCCTCTTTTTTTTTGGATCGGTCCAACTTCACGTCGGTCTTCTGCCCATAGATTTTCGGCTGGATATTTTCACATTTTCTCATATAAATACAGAATTATTGCAAGGGACCTTCTTTTAGCTCTTCTTCATGGCTTCTCTTTCCTTCCTTTACTAATTTTCTAAGGCTAAAACAAACTGTATTTGTAATTCTACAGTATAATAAAAAGATTACTAAAGTAGATATGGGCCAGAGTTCGTCGAACCACTATAAAATTCGTGTGTTTATTTAACTTTTTGCTATTGAATCCATGAGCTATACATTGAATTCTCTATTTGGATTCATGATTTGTTTGTTGGTGATTTGATATTGATTTGGGTGTTGGTGGCCATTTTTGTCACCAACATTACCCTATCCATATTTCCTTTAGAAAAAAATTTTTGTAAATGATTTAGCCCTTGAAATCATACTTAAAACCGGGAAATTATAAGCCTTTACTCTATCAAAATATTTGTTCCATGATATATGCTTTTTATAAAACACTATGATGAAGTTCAAAAACACTTAGAAGCTACCTCACTTCAATAACAGAGGTCATAGGGCCAAAACAATACACAATCTTTATATTGAAAGAGTGTGACAAGGACATTATCGACAAGGGTCATCGCCCCTTTATGCATAGGCCTTACAGCCAAAATAGTATATCTTTGTTTTGATAAACGCGATGAGGTCATCGTCGATGATGGCCTTCGTCCCTCTAAAATATTTAAGGCCTTTTAATTTATAAACTATGGGGACATTGTCAAGTCATCACTTCGCGAAAGATGATGAAAAAGTATTGGAGAGTTTTGTGTCATTGATGAGTGTCAGCGTAAGTGCCTTAACTAATATAACGACCTTATTAGGGGTCTACAAGATAATAGGTAACAACATAGCGTCTTCGATAATATTGGTTAAGGTTTAAAGAATAAAAGCGACGATCATCAAGGTCGAAGTGATAAAATGCAACATCCTAGCTTTCTTTAAAAAATTATCTATTTGAAATCACTATCTAATCGAAAGTTTTGGGATTGGTGATTCTATTCAAAATAACGTCAACATGCCTCTTGCGTATAAAATGTGACACTTAGACCATGCCGACGAGGTTATCATCGAAGGCCTTCTCTTCATTTTTAATGCTACTTCTCCGACTTCAACCAAGATCAATCTTTTCCATACCAATTCGCATTGATGTCCTAAGAATTGTCTAGTTAACATATAAAACATTGGTATGCGAAGAGATAGAAGGGCGGCATCATCTTTACTGGTAAGGCGAAATCGTAATTAACATGAAAACTACAAAATTACTTATAAAGCAATTTATTTTTTACCAACCTCTACTGTTTGCCAAATCTTAACAAAATTTTATCAATCCTCTTTACCAGAAAACTGTTGTAAATAATTATTTTTGTTACTAAACCATTTTGCAAAGTGACCTTTCTTTTTATATTAAAATAAAATGTTTAAGCCCTTCAAACTTAAATAAATTATTTAGCATTCCTAAATACTTGGAACCCCAAAAATTATAATAAATAAAATTTATTATTTTCTTTAACATAAAAAATTTTTAGTGCAAAAATCATAATATAATTATTTAAATTATTAAATCTGAATTAAACATTTTTTGGACTTAGAAAATTCACAGTAAAATCATACTTGTTAGGAAAATTATGAAATTAGAAACCCACTTCTAGAATAATATTTCAAACCACATTAAAAAATTAGATCATTTTGGTCATAGAATTTAGGTTTTCACTCTTAAAACCACTTAGATAATTCCATAATAAATCCTTTTATTCATCAATCGAGTATATAATCATCTCATAATCAAAACATGGCTTGATGACATTATAACATTTGAATGTTCCCTTAAAACTAAAAACATTAATCAAATCCTTAGATATATATATTATTCACCTTTAATGGATTAAGAACGTTGAGATTTATTTTGTTGATTTGAATCCCTTAAGCTTTTATTTGATTCCTAGCTTTACCTTCTTCCTAAATCTCTTGGTAATAACCTACCTTGCTTTACTCATTTAATTTTTTAAAGTGCAAATGAAATGAAGGAAAAGAAATGCAAGGGTATATGTTTAGAAAATGCAACCTCTTCCCATTTTCTCCTTTTCCTATTTTCTTCTTATTTAAAGTTTGATCCTTTTTGCTAATTCATTAATTAGACAAGACCCCATATTATAATCAAATCTCAAATTCCTTAACCTTTTACTTTATATCATTTAATTTTCCTAATTGAATATTATAATTAATTTTAATGAAAATTAGGGGTGTTACAGTTGTAGGAAACTACGTTCATATTTTGTATCTTATTATTATTGTATCTTGTATTTGTCTGTTGTTGTTAGTGTTATTGTTCTTATTAACAGTGTTGTTATCAATGTTACTGTTATTGTTTCTCTTTTAGTTATATTTATTGTTAATGATATTATTATTGTTATTCTCACTGTTTTCTCATTGATTTAACCAAGTTACATTGGACTAACAGTATAATAGATATTAAAAATTCAAATACAAAAACGATTACAATACGTCAACAACAACCACAAATTGGTAAGTCAAACATACAACAAGAGAAGAAGATAACACAGTTATTCTAAACATAACTTTTACTAATAGTTTCCTATATGTTCCTAATAGTGTTCCACTAGTTATTCTCTTAAATCAAGATGAGATTATGGATCTCGAATGTCTTTGATTCTTTGCATGTATTCAACAAAGGTATTTAGGTCATTATAAGGTTTTTTTATGAAATGCTATGGCAATATTCGGATTGTTTCTCAGTTGAAGCTCATATCCACTATGTGCTTCTTCCATAATCATATTATGTAAAATAATACATCAACTAATGATATTAGATAATACCACGGGATCCTGATAGTATACCTCACTTGGTATGATATGAAACCTAACTTGAAGCACTCCAAAAGCTCGTTCAACATTTTTTACTCAAACTATCTTATTGTTGGGTGAATTTTACTTATTTTGCTTTATTTAGTTTTCTGTAGGCCTGCACAATTGTTTTCCATTTTGGATAAACTCCATCTACTAGGTAATAACCTATGGAATGATCTTTGTCTTTTATTTTGTAATTGCACGGGGGTGCTATATCATTATTGCATAGATCATTAAATAAATATGACTATCATAGGATGTTAATCATTAAGTGAACTTGGTGCTCTAAAAGAAGCATGCCACACACACATATATAAATCAAATGAAGCTGCTGCTTCTAGTACTATAGTTTCTCTTTTGCAATGTCCTGTGTATTGGCCCTACAAAGTAACTAGACAGTTTTTCCACCTCCAATGCATACAGTCTAAGCTTCTAAACATACTGGAAAATACGCATTGAGCTCCCATCGCTAACAATATGTCAATGTCATGAGGGGTTGGGGATCGAAGATATCCTTCACCAAATTGTAAAACAACCATTAAGCAAAATTCTTTCATACATAAGATTCCCGTGTCCCATAAATCTAGTGCCATCTGAAGGACCACATGGTAAACATCCGTGACCTCAAATAGAAGCAAACACGAGTGTGTTTGTTTATTCACAAAATGAAATACAAACACTGAAATGAGATATGAAATTATGTCCAAATAACCAAACCATACTAGAAATGAAATTCAAGTGCACTTGTGAAGAAACAAGCATAAATATGTTCGTTTCTTCAAAAAATTAAATAAATATTATAAAACAAAATATGAAATACAAACACTTTCAAAACAATCAAATAAAATCCAAATACCAATACTAGATATGAATTACAAATACAAACACTGACATGTGTTGTGAGATACAAACATTGATATGAGATACAAATCTCAGTCACTGACAATCAGTGTCAATTACTAATAATACACTAATGGTAAATCTCAAACACTGATAATACACTGACGGTAAAAACAAATAATGATATGCAATGAAGATACAATCAAAAACTCATTAAAGTAATCATCATCATCCCCAAGACCAAATACATCGTCATCATCAACTCTAGGTGTAGCATGATATTGTTGCTCAATAGTAGCAGTAAGCTCATTAATACAAGCAATCAAATCATCTATGCTCCGTTGATGCTCAATTACATGATCTAGCAGAGTCCCATCTAAATCTAAAACAAATCCTCATATGAAAATATAGCTAGATCCGGATATTATGAATCTCAGGCTAAGGAATATCAACATATCTATCAACACCCGACGATGTAGGTATGCCAAATGTCCAACCATAATCCTTTGTTTGCGATGGCTATGGAGTAGGTTATACATGAGTGCTCTATGTAGGGTCTTGTAAAACCGAGGGAACAACACCACTCCGGATGCTTGAAGGACCTACCAAATCAACGGATGCAGCATGAACAAAAGTAGGCGTATGTAGTGGAGTATAAACCGATGCCAAGAAGATGTATAATCTAAATCAGTGATGATGAAGTAATAAGCCGACCACCACTCATATGCATACTCCTATATAGCGACGCTGTCATACACCTTCAAGAAAGGTGCATCTGGGTGTGGATCATAAGGAAACAAATCACTATCTAAGTTCTATATCCTACTGCGCTCATCAAGGAACCACTAATATCCTTCCATGGAGGGGGATGATACCAATGGAAAATGTCTAATAGATAAGAAACTATTGTGCAATACATTCTCGTTGGTCATAATCGGATCACCTTTATAAGGATGATAAACAATATTCTATCTATAGTCCATAAATTAATCTAATTTAAGGCCGCACAAAATATATGACTTGCCTCTCCTCCTCTCCTCCTTGCACCATTCTCAGGTTCTCGAGATCCCATGCTCTAACTTGGAGGAAGAACATAGGTAATGTGGAGTCTAACGTTAGGTAAGTCATATTGTGAAAGTACTCATTGTTCCAATACTGCAAAATTTACCGGAAACCAGTAATCGACGTGGATCTAGACCTAACAAGGCACTGATGATCTAAATAGTGATAAAAATACACTAACATCGGGTCCTATAATCATATCCGATTAGACTACCAAACGACAACTCCGCAACATCTACAACATGTCCATCAGCATTGTGTTCGATGGATTTGAAAAGAATATGTTTCCTACCATGAAAAGAATAAGTAGTCGATCAATCTCCAAATTATTTTTTTGCACTATAATTATGTATAAATTCAGAGATTACTTGTCTAATATAAAGGTTCTAATCTGTAGTCCGGATGATAGTCCATCTTGTAAGTTAAGATGTGGAAGTACACTAGCTTAATAGCTAAAGTGCCGGTACTGCTCGTCATATAGTAAGGTCTCCCCCGTCCAATGCTTAAACTGGTTAGCATAGTAAAGTATAAAGGGTTCAAACCTAACTCTCCAATACTAAAGTTAGATGTAGGAGTGGTCTTTCACCAACGTGCGACTAAAGCACTACATAACTGAACATTCGAATTCAAAAGATTTTCAATATCTTTTAAAGAAATTTATGGTTATCGAAAGTACTAAAAAACAATAAATAAATGAGGAGTAATTAAGCAAATACGTACTCAAGAAATATCTAAATCTTACATCCCGAAGAAATGCATGATAATGTCGTCGTCGTCAACTTCTCGAATAGAGCTATAAAAGTGGGTTACATTAGACCAAGAGTCATGAGTGCGCTCAAGATGAGCCTAATTTTAAATTGGTCATATATTCAATTTTAACTAAAAGCAAAATCTTAAAGTAGATATCTTATCGAATCTTCGACGCATATGCTGATGTGTACTTCATTGTTGAGAAGTATACAAAATTAATCAAAACCTTCTTAGGACACAAATTTTAAGCGATATGAGGATAAAGAACCGCATCTCTTGTATTTCTCGCCAATCGTCTCACCTAACTACAATGCCTTGCCGACCTCTTGTACCGATAGCTGGGACGTCGTTGTCTTCTTCAAAAGGGGCATTTTCTTCATTCGTCGATAGATTTCCACCGCTATGACTGCTACTGGCTCGAGTTCTTCTCCGCCCTCTTCTTATATTTTTGCTTTTTCCAGAATATTTCATTTACTTTTTCCTAATTTTTTTCCTTTTTCTTCCTCTTGGCTAAAATGAAGTGGAAATGGGAGCAAGAGGAAGAAGAGAGCTATTTGCTCTTTGACATGGAAAAGCCGACCTGATTATAGCCAACAATTGCATGTTCACATAGTCGGCTTTACAAAACTGGCAATTTTGACATTGTGGATTGCAATCCAATGGCTATGGATTGCAATCCAACTGCTGTGGATTACAATCACTTAAAGTGCCTTAGTCAGTTATATAAAAGCTGGCTAATGTAGATTTTTTCCCTTGGTTTTCAGTATTAGCGGTGGATAAGAGTCATTAGGAGATGAATTGATGTTTGGTGGTCCTTGTAGTAGGGAATGCTCTGATGAGATCCTCATCTTTTTTGTACAAAAAATGTGTATCGTAGATCCTGAAATTTGATGGTTTATAAATTTCTAATGAAATAGTGGGTAGATGGTTAAGGAGCATGTGGCATATGTTCATCTTGCAGAATTATATGTATAACATCATATCATATATTATGTAATGTTAAATCTATGGCTGTATGATCATAGAAAAGTAGTATGATAGATGTTAACTTAAAAATGGATCAACACCCAGAATCAAGATAAAAGCACCAGTTCAGATAAAAGTAAAAAATAATAGAAATAAGGCAAGAACACACAGAAGTTTTATAGTGGTTCGGTGTAATCTCCGACGTACAACTGCTTTAATCTTTTTTATTAGTTGATCTCTTTCTAGATTGCAACTAGTCAAATCCAATCTGGCCATAATCTAGTGGATCCAAGATTTACAATAGGGTTAAAAATGTTATTTAAGGAGAATAGAAGTGAAAAAATGTAATGGATGCTCTAAGCCCCAATAGCAAAAAGAACTCTTTTCGATAGCAGGTACATTGGTACTTGTAGGGGAATTGGGCAGCAAAAACTCAGAGGTCCATTAGTATAAAGGTCCAGGAGATAGTCGGAGTCCCATCAAAAAGGCCAAGCTAGCCCGAGCTATAATTATAATTCGATGCCAACCTATGCCTATAGGTCGGACCCATGTTATAATATTTAGTGCATTTTGCACTAATCTAATAGCATGCTTCTTCTTGCTTTTGGTCGAGATGTTTGATCTTTGTTCCATCGTCTTTGAATCAAATCCTATGACCTCTTGGATATCCATCATCTTGGCTTTCATACTTAGGCAACACTTAGAGTAAATCATCAATTTCTTTCACCATCATTTGAGCATGAAGCAATAGAGTAGAGTGAGTCATGCACGAAGTCCAAGAAGTTACCTGGTAAGTGGCCATAGGTTGGACCCGACCTATAAGATAACTTGGCTCGAGTTTTGTTGTTTGATCCAAACCACTTGAAACTTTACCAAGTCCTTTCTTGTGTTTTTATAAGTGCACATGTCAAGTTTCAAGTCATTCCAATTCTGTTTTGATCTTTTACGTCTAGTTAAAGCTACCTTAGTGATAACTCAGTATCAGGTTATGGACTTAGCATATTTTTGGATAGAATTTTCCCGAGCTATTTCCTAAGTTCGTTTGAGTGGGCCTTCTAGATTTCAAGTCATTTCATCCTCTTTTGAATCTTTTGAGTCGAATTAAAATCTACTTTTCCAAAAAGTGGGTCAACAATAGGCACATCTATTCGTCTTGTTGTATAGTTTAGTTGTGCATAGCTCATGTCATGTTTGTCATGATTTGCTTGCTACATAATTAGCTTTCTTGGTACTCTAATTGATTGTATTTTAAAGCATTTCAAATTAATAATGGACAGTGAGTACGTCATAAACATGATGTTTAGGGAAGAGGTGTTCAACTGACAACCCTCTCTAAACATGAACATTTTCGTAGACATCTATTTGTTCTATTTTCTAATGAGTATCTAGACTAATGTATTTTGGTATAATACACCACTAAGTTACTATAATGTATCGAGAGATAGGTTGGGACTACGATGTAACTCTATTGATAACCATTTTATGATATACATGTTTTTTTCGACTTTTACATATTGATTTTTTACGAGTTACATTTATAAGAGTTACATATGTTAGGAATGCTTTTTGTAATTTCACTTTTTACGACAAGGCCAATAGTGCTTCAATCCTAATCAATGAAACATGAAGTCAAATACTACCAATGTCATCATAGTTTAGTAATAAACTCATTTGCCTAGTATGGTGTTTTGGGATGATCGTGATTACAACGATGTCTTTAAGAGACTTTATACTTCGTTATTCTCTCTTACAATGAATTATGTCCACCAAAAATAACATTACACCCAAACAAGATCACAAAAATTAGTACCAAATTAGCATTTTATAAGTACGATTTTGAATGTATACAATGTAAATATTATATGACTTACCTCTTCATGAAAGTTGCAAACAACATTAATCTTATGGCTTCATTATGTATAAAAAATCTCCCTACCATATTGTATTCAATGTTTTTTTTATTTTTTATTCGATTCCCTCGATAATGGAATATCATTCATTTTCGATTTTGATGGTTCTTCTTTATGGATATAATTTCTATTAGAGAAAATATACTATTTGATGGTATAAAAAATGAATATTATAGCCAACTGAAATAATATGTAGAATTAGTAAAAAATTAAAAAGTAAAATGAATTATATGTTATAAATAATAGTTGGCTAGTAGAGTTTCGATTAAGCTTAATGATCTATTATTTTATTAAAATATTAGTGATATTGAAGAATTCCATGCCTTTCATTCATTCTATGAGTTTTAAATCTTCTACACATTTCCCCCTATCTACATTCAAATCCCAATAATTTATTTCACAAAAATTTACAAAGTTTTCATAATCTTCTCAAATAGTTTGCATTCTGGTACCTATAGTCTGTAAATTTACAATAATGTATATGATAGTCCTTAATTTCCCTCTACTATTTTACATTCAAATTTGTAGAACTATAGTTGTTAATTAAATAAATTTAAATTATAAAATAATAATTAACTAAAACCGATCAACCAATATCCATTAATATACAAAACGAATATCAAATCCTACTAATACATCAACTTCAATATACATACACACTAGCGTGAACGGTGCGCAACGTTTGTATCAACAAAATTATGTCACAGACTAGCAAATTATATGGAAAATAATATAACCTTCAGACTGACATTCTATAGACTGTCGATTCATACCCACGAGACATAAAAGTGAGTACTTTGCTTGAATCAAGCACCACTCTCAAAAAAGTCAAATTAATTTTCTCATTCAAGTTCAAAACTATACGCAGCATACATTCTATAAAAACCAACAAATTGAACAAATAATTAATATCTCAAAATATTTTTCATTACTTAAGAAATCATTTTTAACAATATATTTAAAATAAAATCCGTTTTGTTTTTACAACATTATCATGTGCAAAATAGAGTTGCTAGTTTTAAATTTAGTAAGTTAGAAGCATGCGCACTACTTTCCTTGATTATCTCACTGTAGTTTCATTTACATAATTTATATATTTAGATTTCAATTATTTTCTCTTAGTTACTCATTAATATTATCACTTGACGTCTCATATGTTTTCAAAATTGATTCTAGGTAATATGATTATCAATATATTAAGTTAAATCTTCAAACTTTTGTGGTTATAATCAACTGAAATGCAGAAAGGACTACCCCAATAAAGATAATTTTGAAAATCTAGAGAAATATGATTTCTTTCAAAATAATTATATATGCTTTTTTTCCTTTAGCCAAAGGATCTACGCTATCAAATTAAAATTGAGTCTCAAATCCTTTCCTCTCAAGCTTCCTCAAATTGGCTTTTTAACTTCCATTTCCTACTTATCATGTGTTATACTCAGCTTTCATTTCCATTCTTGAACCGTTTCACTTTTTATTTATTTTTCCCTTGATAGTCATCAAGTTCCTTCATTTTATAAGTCTAAACTGCTCCTCTTCCTAAATCTTAACTTTGATAAATTTTCTCCGACATGAAAAATAATTCTATAAATTGCCCATTAATTAAAGCTCTAGGAATTGTACACTGACCATCATCTCCTTTCGGGAAGCCACGTCCTCATGCATCGGACATTGTCTATAATACCCTACATCTATACCTATACTATCCAAGTGTATTACTAAGTAATACTATCAGATAATATGGAGAATGAGGCCGTACGGTGTACATATATGAATATTCTCTTAGGCTAATGCTGGTACATATCTCAAAAATCATAAACAATTCATAGATACGTACATAGTATTGGCACAAAGTAATAAATGTGGGTGCCTCTAGGGTAGAACAATACACAATATAAAGTAAATAACAGAGAATATATAGTCAATAACATAGTGATAACATATAATAGTAAATATACACGAGCTCAAGTAGGTCTACAAAATAGTCAAATGCCCAATATCATCAAAAATATACAATGTATATATCCAATACATACATCTCAACATCATCAATATACATAACGCTATAATAATAGAACATACTACACTAATCACTAGTTGTCTAGACACGATCTGTGCCCAATGATCACAATCTGGTCTCTTTGTTCCTGAACCTATAATGCTTATCTTAGACTGACCCTAATATTCTATAAATAACGCATGGGTCAGACTGTGTAGAGATTGTAGATATCAACATAAATATAACTGGTACGGTATAAACAAGTGCACCACATGTAGCAGAGTCTATCCCAAGTGTCAACATATCTCAAGTCTTGCATATGAAGGATAATACTGTCAGATAATATTGTTTAAGAGTATTACTAGGCAATACTGTCAGATAATATGGAGAATAAGGCCGATATGAGGTGCATACGTTATGTTCCATTAGGCTATCACTTTACTTATTAAAACATTAAATAGATAACTCACATTTGTATGCCCAATATAGACACAAAGTAATAAACATGTGTACCTTCTAGATAGAACAATACACAAATACAGTAAATATCAGAGATCACAAAGTTAATCGCAACGATAATATACAGCATACAATATACAATGCCTATCCAAAATATACCTCAAGAATATACATCCGTGGAGTACATCATATGTAATAACATGCAACTAAATTATATAACTAGTCTCCTCTATTCCTACAAAACGAAAGCTGGTCATGCTGTCCTTGTACCTAAAAGATCTTGAACTAACCCAAGTATTATATAAATAACACATAGGTCAGGCTATATCCAAATCCAAGGTGTCGAAAGAAAGCGACAATATAGCCCAATGCGGCACTTTGAAAATTTAATATATATACATATATAACATCATACCACAAAACATGCACATCTCATCATTCAATTATTTAATAATCAGATAACACATCATGACATATAATATCTAAACATCTGACTACCATCGATACGTAAAATCATTAAGTGTTATATAGGCATGCTCACAGCTATGCCCAAGACTATCTCTCAAATATTCGTAAATTAGATGTACCCGGGGTCTGCGTTGCTTAAAATATATAAAAACACATAAAAATCATCTAAATCAAACATAAACGAAATATAAATATGGCATACCCTCGGTAGCCAGGATCATCACTCATATAACCATATAAAAGATAGGTACAAGGTCTAACTCCATGCTCTCAGCATCTCTGGCTATCCTCGATGGATGTATAATCAATGTGAACAGGGCTACACAACTGCATAGACTCTCAGTCTCGTAAACAATCAAAGAGATCAATAACCACATAATAATCATCTATACCTTCAATCTCATAGTAATCAACTTATCTCTTAGCAAATGGAATAATCATACAATCTCTCAGATCTTTTCAAATCAACTCAACTCTCAGTACCGTGGATAAACATCGGGACTCTCAATCCTATACGCTCTTGGCATCACATATATCTTTCTTGGTGTAGGTCTTAACAAATAATCAATTCAGCTATCAACCATAATCATAATGATCTCCTACAAGTGAATAAGTAGTTGCTTATAGCATCTCATACTATCTCATCAATAATAACCAGAAGCAGAGACTGGCGGCTCTCATCTTGCTCCAGAAGCCTTCTTGACACGCTCTCAGCTCTATTTCAATAGTCATCAATTACCTCGATGGTCATTGTGGCCCAATATCCATCTAGTGCAAGACAACGCCACGTAGTGGTCATGACCTTGCATGTGCCTTAATGGTCATTGAATGCTGGCTTAAGTGGAACGAGGATAGTGGCTTTCATCCATATACAATAATAATGTGTCATAGATTTAGGGAGTGATCCTACAATCGGGCTACTAGGATGGATACTAGCCAATTTGGTTTACTCCCTGACATATAATAGGCGCGCATACAATAAATAGATACTCTTATGGCTCTCAGTTTGTTGATGCCAAAAATGGATCAACATCTAAGAATAGATTGTAGGAAACCTAAGAGATCTAGATCTAGTAGACAGTAGTTAAAATAAATAGAAAATAATAGAAATAAATTAGAGAGACATAAGATTTTACAATGGTTCAGCACTCTATGGCCCACGTCCGCGTTATAGCTTTGTTGCTTATAGATTTGATGTATTTTGTTGAAATTACAAGAGATTTAAAAGAGAATATGTCACAAGTATAAGTGTTAAATAGATTCTTAGTCCTATAATTGCCCTAAGTAACTGCTATTAACCCGCCTCTAAGCAAAGCAATAGATACGCGGATTTAACCAAACAGAATTTATGGTCATCAAGATCGGAAACCCGGAGATACAGTTACCATGCTAATAAATTGGCTATAAATGAGACTATGGACGATGATCGGGGGGATTCGGGTCGGATCCTTAATTTTTGTCCCAATCAAGGTGCAATTGGTATGAAGTGATAAGTAAGGCCCTATGAGGCTATATTTCAAATTTCAAGATGATCAGAGTTTGTGTGCTCGAGTTATGGGCAAAAAAAGAGGGATAAGATCATGTTCAGCTCAATAGAACAACTCAACGATGATCGTTCCATAACCCAACAACCACAAAACAGTTTGAAGCGAAACTTTGGAAATGGGAAAAGGGCACCCTAGGGAGTCTACCCTAGGGATCATATGGAATTTGGACAGATTCGAATGATTCGGCACCTATCTCTCCCTCTTAAGAATTGGCTAAACCCAACTTTATATCAAAGATTGATAAATATCTTGACATCTACATATCCAAATTGATATGAAACTTGGAGGACAAGCTAATTACAATATAGAAAAGCTCCTTCAGGGATCTTATATCATTTGGAGCAAGTTGGAGGGATTGGTACCTATCCCTCTATAGGGATCAGCTATAATTAGCCTTCAAACATATTGCAATAAAGATTGATCAATAATTCAAGTTCTACTAATCCAATTAGTATGAAACTCAAAGGCTAAGCATAATACAACATGAAAAAGCTCACCTAGGGATCACAATGCATTTAGAAGGGATTGGTACCTATCCCTTTAGACGAATCGGTAGAAATCATAATTCAAGCAATGCTACTTCGTGACAAATGCGATATCTCACAAACCATACGTCATAATTGCACGAAATTTTAGAAGTGGGTAGCTAACATCTAGGACACACCTCATAGGGATGGCATCCTATTTGGATGCACTAAGAGGGATCGGCACTAATACCAAATGGGAGCACCAATGGGCTTGAAAATTTTTGGGTGACCTCGTCTTGGTCTCCCGAACCTTCTGTCAAAATTTTAGCCTGGTCCATGCACATATTTCCTTATAAATATAACATGCATGGCATCAGAAAAGAGATCTTCTTTCTGCTTTCCCTTATCTTTAACTTAGGCTACATTCCGCCAATTATTCTTGATTTTAGATTTTAACTGTAAACAAACTTCAGTACAATAACAAGGATTATTAAGGAGTGCACGTGGGTTGGAGTTAGCCAAATCCATATAAATCTCGTCTCTTTTTACATGCTTTCTGATTGTTTTAATTTTTTTTCTTCATTTATTTCTCTTCATATTTCTATGATTGTATTGGATATTGGTGCTTTTACATAATTGGTGTTGGTGGGTAATTTTGACGCTAATGTTTTGGTGCTTTCGTTGAGAAAGCCAGCCCTCGTGAATTTGGAGTTCGGATTTGGTATCAATTAGAGAGCCTGATTTGGAGCAATGGTGAGAAAATAAACAAGGAGACAAGAACCGGATAGGAGCCATAATGAGGAAAGTCATGAGGCTTCCTGGGAGCTGGAGCTAATCAAACGTCTATCTACATCACCGGAGATGAAATGGGAATAATGATGGACGCTATGCAGGAACAAATGCTAAAAAGACAGGAGGAGATAATGTTGAATCTACTCTAACAGATTGGATAGGCTGTAGCCATAGGAGAAAATAGAATGAAAAACTAAGGAATTGGAATGATTGGAACTATTGGAGCTATGGATCAAGGAGTTGAGGTGGAAGGAATCGGTGGAAATCAGAACCGAGAATATGGAAATGGAGACAGTGGCTGAAGGAATGGAGCATAGCAATTGTGGGCAGTCCCCGGCCATATTAGAGAGACCTGTACAGGGATCGACATCGATCCCTAAAGATGTGGGGGCATGCCCCTGGGTCTGGTTGATCGTGATGCTATAGGATCTGCGGTCAATCCACGGAGCTTGGTATGAATCAGAATTTGGATGCTCCTCTAGAGGAATACATTCTAGAATTCCCTTCTAGACTTGGGGGATGGTTTAGACATGATGATAGGAGACTACCACTGGAGGACAGTGACAGGTTTGTAGAGATGATCAGGTGAGCTATGCATGGAGTATTAGAGGATAAGGATTTGGAGGATATAAATAGAAGTCCATTCGCTCCTAATATCAGAAATGCTAGTAATCCACCAGAATTCAAACTACCAACACCGGAAGCTTATGATGAAATGTAGGATCGAACTGCACTATGGTTCAGACAGTTGCGGTTTTATTAGTGCATGGATGAAATTGGTCGAAAGATTTATGAAGTAGTTTTAGGTTCACATTATGAGACCCAACAATGTGATGGCATTGACAATTTTAAAACATTGGGTAGGAGAATCACTCAATGGTGTCTTAATCAAGTTCAATGCGGCACTTGTTTTAGTGGATCAACCAAATCCATCGATGGTTTTTATGGTGGCAGTGTCAGGAGCTACATATAATTCAGATTTAAATATATCACTGATATGGGATCCATCGATGGATCTCGGTGAATTTTACCGTTTAGCAGAAAGGTTTCTACAATAGGAAGACGCAAAAGCTGATAAAGATGCAATGGAAGTTAATACGGTATGGGGTTGGAGAACTTCCCGATGAAAGCTTAGGAAAGGGAAACGATAAACAAAATATGAATTATAGCTTTGATGGATTGAAGCGGCGGAGGGGGAACCCAATTTCTCTACTTATTTGAAATTGAATGAAACCATTGAACATATATATCTAGATACCCGAGGACGCCTTCTGTATCAATGGCCAACAAGGAGGGACCCCTCCTAATGTAAATAGATATTAGAATAAACGTTGCCTATTTCATGAGCTGGATGACCATAATACAAACAAGTATAGGCATTCGAAGGATATCATTGAGGAACATTTAAGGAATGGTCGGTTACAACAATATGTAAGGACTCGGTCTGTGGCGGTAGAATAGGAGCAGCTATATTCCACCTCAAATGAAAAAGGCACTGGATCAACACATCATCATCAACTTGTCATCAAGTAATCGGGATTGCATGGGATAAGTAAAAACTCCAAGGTAGGATGACTAAGTCTTTTACATATGTAAAGGATCTAGGACGGCCCCTGGTCATGCTCTGAGATGATGGTAAACCATTATGCTCGGGTTTGTGAAATTTGTTTATTTCCTTATTGTTTACTTCGAACTCTAGTTCATTGGTTGTACGGACTCTTATTTTATATTTTGGCAAATGGACTTTGAAATTTTATATTTTGGTCAATATAATAGATAATATAGGTCATCGGATATGGACTATGCCCGCCAAGGGGTAGGTCGATTCGTCGAACGTGATGGATCGGCTTACTAAGGTCGTCAAGTATGGATTATGCTCGGCAAGGATCAAGAGTGATCAAGGTCGTTAGGTATGGAGTATATCTGGCAAGGGGTAGGTTGCTTCGGTAGAATGCGATGGATCAGCTTACTCAGGGCGTCGAGTGCGGATTGTGCTCGGCAAGGATCCGATGAGATCGAGGATTTGGATTCAGATAATAATCAGAGAGGTTGTGGATTTGGGTGTTGGTTTCCAATAGCAATTGGTTTGGCTTTGGATGGATGCAGATTTGGATAAAACGATCTAGCGAAACCGTGAATTTGGGTTGGATTCTGATTGGCAAATACGACTATCAATAGGTTATGGATTTTAGATTTTTGATTTATAGCAATTCAAAACACACCTTCCTAACACAAGGCATGTTTTAAGGGGCCAATTGTTAACCTACCTTTTAGCAAGGCATCACGTAGGTGGATTTATCCCAATGGAATTCATGGTCATCAAGGTGGGAATCTTGGAGAAACGGTTATCAAACTCAAAAGTCGGCTATAAATAAGACTATATACGATGATAGGGGGATTCAGATTGGATCCTTAATTTTTGTCCCAATCAAGGTTCAATTGGTATGAAGTGATAAGGAAGGCCTTATGAGGTTATATTTCAAATTTCAATATGATCGTAGTTCGTATGCTCGAGTTACGGGCAAATGAAGAAGGATCAGATCATATTAAGCTTAATGGCACAACTCAGCGATGATCGCTCCATAACTCAACAACCACAAGGCGGATTGAATAGAAACTTGGAAACGGGAAGAGAGGAGCCCAAGGAGTCTATACTAGGGATTGCATGGCATTTGGAGAGAAGGGATTAGCACCTATCCCTTAATAGGGATCGGCCCTCTTTCCGTTTAAGGATCGGCTAAACCCAACTTTATAGCAAAGATCGATCGATATGTCAAAATCTACATATCCAATTGACATGAAACTTGGAGGACAAGCTAATTACAACATAGAGAAGCTCTCTTAGGGATCTTATGTCATTTGGACCAAGTTGGAGGTATCGGTACCTATCCCTCCATAGTGATTGGCTATTATCAGCCTTCACAATATATTGTAATAAAGATTGATCAATTACTCGGGTTGTACTAATCCTATTGGTGTGAAACTTAGAGGATAAGCATAATACAACATGAAAAAGCTCCCTTAGGTATTGCATTTCATTTGGAAGATATTGGAGGGAAGTGGTACCTAACCCTCTAGAGGGATCGACAGAAATTAGAATTCAAACAATGCTACTTCACGGAAAATGCGATATCTCACAAACCTTATGTCGGAGTTGTCTGAAACTTGGAATCGGCTAGCTAATTTCATAGGCAACCCTCATAGAGATTGCAATCCATTTGGATGCACTAGTAGAGATCGGTACAGATCCCATTGTGGCTCCAATGGGCCTGAAAATTTTTGGGTGGCTTTATCTTGGTCTCCTAAATCCCTTGTAAATACAGCAGACATGGCGTCATAAAAGGAATCTCTTTTTTACTTCTCTTTATCTTCAACTTAGGCTAACCCTGCCAATTTTATTCTTGATTTTAGATTGTAACTATAAAAAAATTCTAGTATAATAAAAATGATTATTGGGGAGTGGACGTAGGCCGGAGTTAGCCGACCCATTGAATCTTGTCTCTTTTCACTTGCTTTTTGATTATTTTAATTTTTTTCTTCATCTTTTTTGTTCATATTTCTATGATTGGATTGGATATTGGTACTTTTACATGATTTGGTGTTGGTGGCCAATTTTGACACTAATAGCTACTATAACGACTATTATGTGAAGGGTGAAGGTGAAGAATAGGCGGTGCTTTCGCGTAGTGATGGCAGAAACATGATCCTATTTTAGTTGCTCTATGGTTTATATTTATAGGGGAAACAATCATGTTTGGTAGAAGTTTAGTTGGAGCATAGCCCATATGTTGGCTCAGGGATGTACAAGATGACTCGAAGTCACCAAGGTCGAATGAATCACTGATACCAAGTCATTTCCTTAAGTGGAAATAACGCCTTAAAGTAAATGTATTTCATGCCTTTTCTTTAGTAATTTGGTTGAATTTAGTGATTGGTCCCACATCACATGGATATCTTTTCTGTTTGAGTTGTTCTCTCTTCAAATTTCATGATAGGTTGTAGAAATCTCATGAAAACCCTTGGGAATGCTCCGGGGAAGTAGAAAATAGACGGTATGAAGTTGGTGAGGCGATTAGAGGACAAGAAATGAGTAGGCACCGAGTGAAATGAGGCAGTGCCGAGTGATTTACTTAGGAAATCTTAGGATGAAAATTTCCAAGATGCCTACTTTCCCTTTTTAAGCATGCCTAATAAGTTTCAAGACATTTTCATCTTCCTCTCGATGTTCTAACTCCTTTTTATCTCCATTTTGTTAAAAACCCAATTAACATTTTTCCCTCAGAGTATGCTTCTTTTAGAAACAAAGTCTCATCTAAAACAAGATAGTTCTTGGATTGTTATCTTTCTATTTTCAGTTGGTTGTTTGAACATCGTCTTGAGACATTGCTTTTTCCTAGTTGATTTCCCATTAGCCATTTATCTTGGTTTTAATTGAAATCTCACTTCTTTGTTTTAGCGAAGTAATCTACCCTTTAGAGTCTACACTGCGCTTTAGGTTGACCAAGGGACCTTCTTGGATTGGAATTCGTAAAGGAAAATGAATTGGTACCCAATTGTTTAACTTGGTACGGTGTTGAGTTGTTTCTTCCTTATATAATCTTATAGGTATAAAAACTTCTTCTTTCTACACTTGTCTTCCCTCCAAATTTTCCAAAGTTCCGAGCTTTCATTGCTTTTTATCAAATCCTCCTTCATCGAATCATCATCTACCCTCAATCAACGTCGCTGAGACTTAGTCACTCTAGCTACTTCAAGTTTTTTACTCTTTCCGAATACACTTGTACTTGTAACCAAATCAAAGTAAGAATAATAAGATGGACAGTGGATATAGGCACATTTCGGCTGAACCACTATAAAACCCTGTGTGATTTACTTTTCTTAACTGCTTTTCGATTTACGAGCCTGTGAACTGTGACTGCAAAAATTATCCTTTAACATGTTGGAACATTAAAAACTCCAAATCAGTCAACTTAAACGTGATCTAGCCAAAATCAAACTTAGAGGTGTTTGTCCAATTTTTTTTTGCAAACATTTTTGGTGCTTTCGTTGAGAAGGCACGTAGAGAGCCGAAATCTTCTGTCCATCTTCCTTCCAAACCTTAACTCAACTTTAGAACATAGCTCCCTCTAGGAGCAACACCGATAAAGGTAAGATTGTAACCATTGCCAAACACTCAACCCCATCCAAGAAGTTCAAGAAAACCCGGCTTCCCACTCTCAACCTCCAGACTCTACTGTCACCCGAGAAGACTTAGATAGGGTTGTGAACGAGATGATTTACCGCTTTGCTGCCTAGCAAAAAGCTTTAGTGGACCAACTCATGACATGCTTGAGAGGCATGGAGGAATCCACTCAAAACACTAAATCTCGAGAGTCTCAAACTGGAGAGTCGTGTAGATGGAACAGATCCTTTGCAAATGAAGATTTCAATCAAGAAGATACAAGAACTCGAAGCCAAGCCTGGACTCAGCCCGAATCCGGTCCTGAAAGAGCATCAAGAGCTGGCCCAGTCAAGGGGGTACAAGGAAAGGACAGACTATGGCTGACCCAATCATACTTCAAGCCAATCATCGCTAATCCAACCTCAACCTCGGTTCCAGACGTCATCAAAGGGAAGCCCGACTTCTCCTAAGGATGCCTCAAAATTAGAGGCGAGGATGACACGCCTTTTTAGGGAATATCTCAGATGCGAACAAGTCGAAAGAGGGATAGGGGCAAGGGTATCCAGCCCCTTCACCAGGGACATAGAAGCGAAAGCCACTCCTCGAGAATGGAAGACGCCCACTATGGATCCCTATAAATGCACATCTGACCCAATCATCCACTTGCAGCGCTACATATAGCAAATGCTCATGAAAGGAGCAATAGAGGGTGTGCTGTGTAAATGTTTTTCGCTGTTCCAGTCAGACTTAGCAACCACATGGTTTTGTTGCCTGCCTCATGGTTTCATCAGCTCTTGGGAAATGTTAAAGCAAAAATTCATAAGCCAATTTCGCATCCTTACGGAACAAACTAGTGGTGCTTATTCCTTATCATACGTAAAACAAAAAGTTGGAGAACCTCTACAGCAATATCTTACCTGTTTCAACGTTGCTACAGCAGCAGTACAAAATGCGGATAAAAGGCTTACACTAATGGTGCCATGCGGAGGCATCCACCCTGATTCAAAGCTTGCAAGAAGGTTGATGAAGGAAAAGCCTTCTGCAAGCATTCTTTCATAAAGACGATAAATACAAGAGATTGAAAGACGCGGTGGCTCACTGACATGGCGAGCAACCCACAATGGGTTCTAGCGTCCAAGGAAACATGAGTGCCCCATCCCAAGGAGAGGGGAGAAAACCAAACAACGAAGGAAAAAGTAACCTTCAAGGAAACTCGGGAACTGAAAAGGGTAATAAGCGACGATACGGACTCGGACCGAGATTCGATTCATACACTCCTTTGAGTGACACTGTGGAGAATATTTACCTGGCTACTAAAAATGAATTAAAATACGAATGCCTTCCATGTAAAAAAGATACAGAAGCCGCAATTAGAATAAAAAATATTATCGCTCCCACGAGCCTCACGGGCATAACATCGAAGAATGTCAGCAATTGCGGAATCTCAGGAGTACAGCCGAAAAAAGAAACTAGAAACCGCAAGGAAACAATAAAGAAGGTGCAGGAACAAGCTGCTCCAACCAGAAGAATATTGTTGTCCATACCATATCTAGAGGCCTGCATGTGGCCGATGAAAGTAGGGCTAAGATGGAGAGGTACATAAAGTCTTTGAAAGATAGGAAAGGATATGTTCATTCCATTATTGAGGGACATATAGCAAAACGGAGAGACAAAGCTGAGATAACCTTCAACAATGAAGACACTACACCAGAAATGCCATTTTGCAACGGCTCCAACCATTGCTAAATTGGCAGTAGTAAAAATTAGCAACAACTCCCATCCGTTGCGAAACAATAATTAGCAATGGCTCAAAGCTGTTGTAAAACCTTATTTTACAATGGTTTAGAGCCGTTGCAAAATTAGATGTGGAAACGGCTGGAAGCCATTGCAAAAAAAAAGTAGCAACGACTCAAAACCGTTGTAAAAACTTATTTTGCAATGGTTCTGAGCTGTTGCTAATTTTAGTTTTGCAACGACACTAAACCGCTGCTAATTTTCATTTTTTTTCAAAAAGAAGATATTGCTTTTTCGGTCCTCTTATAGTAACAGTCATATAATTATCATATTCAATACAAACATTTGCAAATTTAGCATAATATCACAAAAGAAAGATCATTAAACCCAATATTTTTCATAGATTCAACACAAAGACCAAACATAACAAATCTTGAAAATACAATGTTCAACAACAATACATTACACTACATGGTTGATCAGCAGCAGCAACAACAATAGTATTATAGTGTACAGTATATAGTTTGGCGAGCAAGTTATAATGTACAATGCAAAGATCTATCGTTAATCGGTTCATAGTTCATTACCTCGATGCCTTCCTCCAATCTGTTCTTGGCAGATCATCATTGCCGCAAAACTAGTCATATATCATTGGATGACAAGGTAAAAGGACATGTCATATATCACTAGAATAGCCTAAGCATACTCAACATGGTAAAAAGACACATCTGGTATGTTAACGTGCTGATAAATAGTGAAGTAAGAAATTCACGGTGCATTCTATTAATGAAGCAAAATTTCTTTTAATGAAGCAAAAAATTTATTTAGATCCAACAAAAGAACTTAATTAAGATCCCATCAAAAATGGAAAAAAATTGATAACTAGGAGTGATGATGAATTTAAAAAAGATCAGCTATTTCGTTGTATTAGGGACTAAATGAAAAATCTCTAGAAAAACAATATATAGATCATTTGAGCTATTTGAGCCGCTGGCCGTTGATTGTTCAAAATTTTCTCTAAAAATAATTTGATTTGATTAAATTGGAATATTTGTTTGCACAATTTACAGTGTCCAGACGAATTTTAATTTTCTTTTTAATTAGAAATAGAACCAGATCACTTTTATCACTTGAAGCTTGTGTAGTTGGATACATATTTGTTAAATGTCTTAATAAACAGAGTTCTGTTTATGTGAGTATTTAAAAAAAATTACCAGTTTGATCTAAAATTATGTTATAGAACTTTTTGTAGTGTTCTTTCAAGATTTTCTGAATTGGACCTGGCATATCGATGTTATGTTTTAAAATAACTTTTTGAAAATCAATTATTAAAGTCAGTCATTTTAAATATATCAAAGGCTCATGTATATGTATTCAATTTTAGTTAAAGTTGCGATGGTAAAGAAAAATTTACTACTCCTTTCTTCTGGTTATGGTGCACATATCCAAACTTGAAGCAAATATAATTATTTGAATCTTCAAAAAAACCATATGTAAATATTACGTTTGACAATTTTCTTGAAAACATTTCGGCATTTTGAAATAATATTTCGAAAAATGGCCGAGTAATTCTTCTTTTATAATTATGTTTTGACATTTTTATATCTTAAATTTCTTTTAACAATAATTAAAATTTAATTTACTCAAGAGGCATCATTTGTAATTGCATATTATTTTTGAATGTGGTGTCGTATAATTAAGCTTCCTTTAGTTTTATGTTTTGTGTACAATTCTGCAAATTTTTGCACCCTATAATTCCAAATGTATTTCTCTTTTCGTTCTAATACATAAGTTCCAATCCAAAATGGATTGTGTAATAGCCATCCATCTGAATTACATAAAAATTGTTATTGTAACTATCAGTGAAAGCTAATTCGTGTTTCTACGTTACAAAGCATATATATGTGTGACCTATATTATTTTCCCTCATTGTTTTCTTTCACGTTTTAGAGACACTGAAAATATAGGGCACGTAACACATAAGAAAAAGAAAAATGAGAATGACATGCGATGTCCTACCCACAAAATGTATATGCGTCAGCAATCTACTTTGCAAAACATGTAGATGGATTCAATAAAGTGAGTTTTAAAAACCTCATAGAAAGTATTACTGTATGGAGTTGATTTTATTCATTTCATTGAAAATATGATGTTCTGCACACAATCTACTTTACAAAACATATAGAGCGGTATGTCTGAATTTGCAGGCATAAGATTTCAAGCAACAAGAAAAGAAAGTGAAGAGAAAAATGTGGTTTGAGAATATAAAGATCAAACTTACGGTCTTTGGCATAACCATTGCCTTAATCCTCATCATAATCCTAACAATTTTGCCCAGGATAAAAATGCCCAATTTAGACAACAAATAATACTAATTCGCTTATAGTAGAAATTCACTAGATTATGCATCGTGTAATGTGTACAAACTAACCTCCAATGTCCCAACCATAACCACCAATTCCACCGCTTCCCCGTACCTGTTATGTTAATAAAATATCATTATTACACCATATAAAGTGCATATTTTTGTTTAAGGACTCAACAAATATAACTCAAAGTACCATGTGTTTTTTAACTAGACAACTATGAATACCTTGATGTGCAGTCATAGATTCATCAGATTAATTCTCCACACCCTTTATTTTTTAGGTAGCGGCGAAGGTAAGTGTGGGTAATATGAACTATGAAGTTATAAACAATCTATGACAGTGTCATATCTTCAGGTATTATTTAAAATGAAAAATCGACCTGTTAGTGTTGGTCGTATATTTTTAAGTGTAATTTTCTCATTTTCAAATTGGATCTTTATGTCTTTATCTGCATTTAAAGTTAGTTAGTTACTTAGAATAGGAAGTTCTACCCATCTTGCACACAAAAATATGGTACCATCCTTTTTCGTGTGAGTATTCTTCCATACTTGATGACTTGTGATTTCTTTTGCTGGATTTGCACTTGCCTACAACCAAAAAGGAAATATTATTATACTTGTAGTTGATTATAAAGGAAATAATACAAAAATAGAAGAAAATGCAGTCTTCTGTGCTAGAAAGTGTAGGTGGATTGTGTGTGCTCCCATAAAAGGAAATATAAAAGAAACCGACAATTTGACAAACTAGTTGCATCAAGAAGTATTATGATCTCATTTTTATAGAAGCGCATGCTTTAGATTGTACTCAGAGTTGTAATATGAGTGGATTGCTTTTGCTAAATTATTATTGTATATACATTATCATTGCAAAATTTAAATAGGACCATTGATGATAGCTAATTGATACTTATTATTGCATATAGTTTAAAATAATGAATTTGAATATATATATATATATATATATATAAATATATATATATATATATATATATTTCAATATTTTATTTCCAAAAAAAGCACATGTTGTTTTGAAATATATATGTATTTCAATATTAACAAGTGCCATCAAAAAATAACAGCACTCACTTGTACATGCTTGAGTTTTAAAACAGAGAAAATTTGAACTGCTACTCAATATACTCGGCCAAGTCTTCAAAAATAGAAAAAAATAACTAAGTTTTTGTTTCATATAAAACTAAGCGCAATATAGCCTATAACTTGTTACAGATTGCGCAGTGGTTTTGAGTGCAAGTCTTTAAAGAGAAAGTGTAGCATAGTATATTAAAACTATTTTCATAAACTATTCATTCTTAAAGTTAAATAGAACTTCCATAACAACCATTTCTAATTAATAAGTGACATAGTCTACAAATAGGAAAAACATGCATAAGAATAAAAATATTCATAAACTTGTGGGAACATATTATCAAAAGTGGAAAATAGGCACAAGGACAAATTTTCATAAAAGTTTAGGCTGAAGGACAACAAGTTTCATTTTTAGACTGAAGGACAAACTTTGGAAGAAAATTAGGCTGAAGGACAATGCTAAATACAACTAGCATTTTGTACAATGTAAAACTGGATATAATGCTAGTTATAATTAGCATTTTGTACAGTGTTTATACTGTACAAAATGCTAGTTGTATTTAGCATTGTCCTTCAGCCTAATTTTCTTTCAAAGTTTGTCCTTCAGCCCAAAAATGAAACTTCGTGTCCTTCAGCCTAAATTTTTTTCAAAGTTTGTCCTTATGCCTAATTCCCTCTTATCAAAATTTGGAGCAGGACTTAAATTTGAGTTCAAAAACTTAATTTTAAGCACATAAACTTAGTGTTAAGGACTTTGCATTTATTTTCATTAATTTGGTACAGATTTAATGAAAATCAAGGGATTGGAAAAACAGATCATTTATTTTCATTAATTTGGTACAGATTTAATGAAAATCAAGGGATTGGAAAAATAGATCATTTATTTTCATTAATTTGTCCAATAATTTATGTACATTTTAGTATTTTCCAATGCTACTAGTTTCAGCATCCTATGCCAAAAAAAAAGTTGATAGGAAGCGTGGAAAACGATCTTTTTTCTTTCTAATTGTTAAAGCGGGTCAGGTTTAACTCGATTTGATTTTACAAAATGCACCGAACATCCAAATTGCATTTCGTTCAACATACATTTTGTAGTAAATGTGAGCGGTCTATTGATACCGAATGTGAGTCAGGTTAGACTTGAAGTTGTACCCTACATGTTCTATTTTAATGGAAGGGTAAATTTTAGAATTGTTAGTAAAATGATTACACCAAAATATTATCTGATACCAGCATATGTTTTAGGATACTGAATGCCGAATAATTAGCATTCTTATCTTTACGTAAATATAATACTCTTTAATTTATCATAGGATGCCATATTTAAGTTCATATGTTTCCATATGGAACCATATATATAATATGAAATTCAATTATCTTTGGGGCGAAGACTCTCATAAAAAAGAAGAAGAAAAGAACCGCAAGATCTACTGCACAAAAGTAGCACCGTAAAAGTTCAGTACACAACTTAAAAAAATTTCAACTAGACAAATAGTTATGTAGGTTTCTGGAAAGATACCTTTATTTAAAACAAAGAGCAAAAAGTTAGTGGTTTTAAGCAGAGAGAAAGGAACAGTCAATCTAAACCTTTAAATTTATATTCAAATTATCAGGAGTGTTAGGAGAATATAAGAAAACAACAGTAGCTAAGCTAAACAAACTACAAAATAAATGCCTTCTTGCTTTCAGTATCAACCAATCTTCTTTCTTATTCTCCTTCTTGGTACGTCACATCTAATTATTTCAACAAATCATGTGAGTTTACTTACGTCTTCTAACTATCATTGCAATATATAAAACTTCAAAAGTTCACTTTTTCCTTTTTTTTCCTTTTTCATTTCATTTTATGTAGGAAAATGGAGGACTAAAGCCAATAATAGTTGAAGAGAAGATTATAAAGAGAAGAGAGTTGCATGGAAGTTTTAAAATATATGCACCATGTACGTTGTGCAGGTGCACCAAAAAATTTAAATGCACGTGCATGTTTTAATATTAAATGTCAGTATAACACATTGATCTTAATAGCATTCCAGTTATTAAGTATATGTCAAAAAGAGAAAAGCCAAATTTGAAGTGCGTGATTATAACTAGAAGTTTAAAAGCGCACTTCGATATATGTACTACGAGGCAAAATAATTCATTTAGGGTCTCATATTGGAAGTCTTATAAAAATATAGGATGTTTATGACAACAAACAACCTGGTAATTTTTCAAAATCTAACACAGACATACCTAGAAGTAACTTCCTTAGTGGTAATGTCAAAAAATTGGATATAAAATCTGCATGTTTAAGCAGTTGGAAAAAAAAGAACATACCGAGATATTTGGTACCTCGATTAGCCCTACAGGGACAAAGCCAAGGATCTAATAAAGGGATAGCCAATTTATTATTATATTGACTTCTCTATAATATTTTACAAAACTTTTAACATAATATATATTATATGGTTTAGCTATTAATTAAGATTAAATTATCAAATGTTATATACATATTTGATTAACTCGATAAAAAACCAACTAGGAATGCCATAACATCAAAATATGAACTGTTTTCGCATAAGTTCCACTCAATAGATTTTCATCATATCAAACTCATCAATTATTCAATCGTTGTTGAACTAATTTGCAAATTCTTTATTAGCATAAACTGTCATACTATCTTTATGAAATTCGTCCTTTATTTTGTTGCAATAGCTAGATTTAACTAGCTTCATAACTAAAAAATGCGCTTTTAGTAGTCGTTGTAGAAACGGAAAGAGTCAAACTCTCTAATCCTTTGTTCAAGAACTCTCTTTTCCCATAGACACTTGCCTTGCATATGTCTGCTTAGCCTAATATTTTTTTGACTTAAGAATTGTAAATTATTTTGTAACATAAAACATCAACATAACCTTTTTGACTTAAAACTCATGATTAATCCTACAATTAGTTAGAAATATTAAGGAATGTAGTGATGGTTTTCTCTAATTGATATTAAAATAATTCAAGAGAACATAATAATGAAAAATCATATAGGAAGACTGTAACATATCATAGGCACAATCTTATTCTATGATGTATCGTGAGCATTAAGGACAGTACATATGCTACCCTTAACAATTTAGCTAACTACATCAATATGCTTAAGTAATTTCAAAGCTTTTATAAAAAAATTCTTCCACTTCCATGTACCAATGAACCAATAAAGATGTAAATCTTACCGAATTAATAGGTTAAATGTATGAAAACATATTGGGCATAACTGATACATTAAATCTTACATAATTAAAAACAACCCCATTCGTGCCACATGAAATATCTCTTCCTAATCCTTAGTTCACTAAAAGTAAAATAATAAATAAAGTACAGTTATGCATTTACGCTTGACTGTTGGTA
Source organism: Allium cepa (assembly GCA_030765085.1). NCBI lineage: Eukaryota > Viridiplantae > Streptophyta > Magnoliopsida > Asparagales > Amaryllidaceae > Allium > Allium cepa. The sequence goes on along the minus strand of CM060940.1, from coordinate 445,181,425 downwards.
GGTTGGAATAATTTGATTAACAGTGGCTAAAAGGTGGAGGTTGTTCTTACCTGATTTGTTTGATGAGTTACTTAGATGGGTTTAAATGGATTATGAACGACAACATTAAATAAGACCCTATAAAACCAAATTCAATAAATAATCAAAATATTTGTTCATAACCCAACTTTAAATAAAATTAGGTAAAAATAATTTGCTATGCATATTTTTTGTTACATGTAGGCTATAAAGTGGATCAGAATTTTCTTATGGCCGCAATGACCTCCAATATGCTTATAGATCCAAATGTAACATTAAGATTAAAATAAATTAGAGAAAGTAAAATAAATAGGACCAAACTTTTGCATTTAGAGTTCCTGTAGTATCGAACAAAAGCATGAAATCAATGAAAATTGAAATCAATCCAGTTTACTACTACCTACACATACACTACAATATAAGGAAAAAGACACCACAACAGACTTCCTACACATTCATGGTTTTTTTATTTTGGATTTATTAAACACAACCAGGTATTCTAGATTGGTTAGTAGATATAGAAATTGTAATAAATGTTGCGTAAACTGATGTGCTCTACAAGCTTTCGAAATCAGCGACCATGAGTACGTCATTATTTAAGCATACAAAATAAAAATGTATTGAGCATGTAAAAATTACTTGCTCATAACACAAATTTGACTTTACTGGAAGCTCAATCATAAGACTTGCAAGTTGTAACTACAAATGAGAACTCAGGATGCTGAATCGAACCAAATTGAAGAATCAAAATCAAACTGCAATCTAACAAGACTTAATTTTAATTTAAAAACTATTATATACCGAACCATTCATAAGGAATAAAAATTAAAATCAAACCATTACAAGGAATTAAAGTCAAAACCAGCAAAACTAATATATTCGAAAAATATCATATATCGAACCATCCATTAGAAAACACAAACCAAATTGATGATTTAAACATAACGAGCCATTCATAAGGAATAGAAACAAAAATATATTCGTATTAAATACCTTGACCGGATCGATTGGAATGATATCACCAAATCCTTTTTGAACTGTGTCAATAATTGATACCTTTGCCTCAATTGAGTGTAGTATGTCAGAGTTTGACAATTGATAGCTTTCAAGAGATTAACATTTGGCTATCTGGATGATGAAATTAGAGAAGAGTGGGGGGGGGGGGGGGTGGGGGCGATATTAAGGCAAACGGTAAAGGAGCGTACTATTTTGGGAATGAGGGGAGATTACACAAGTGGTCAAGGGATTTAAAAAAAGAAAACTTCACAACGGCTTTGAGCCGTTGCAAAAGTTAAATGCCCTTTTTAGTTGTTCTTATTGATTTTACAACGGCTCAAAACCGTTGTTATTTAGCAAACAACGATTAAGAACCGTTGCAATTCTTCTGCATGGGAGAGTTACAAAGCTGCCAATATGGTGTAGTGAGATTTTATGGAAAGCAGTATCCACATGCCAATCCCATGATTATCTCTGCCTGGATCGGCTCGGCCAAGGTGTTCCATATCTGAGTTGATACAGGATGCTTAGTGAATATTTTGTTCAAACATGCCTTCAAAAAATTGAAGTTATCAATGAAAGATGTATCCCCATGCAATATGCCCTTACACGGCTTCACGATAGGCCACGATACCACTTGGACAGTTAGACTTGTTTGTTGAGCTGGGAAGTCATCCTCGATCCATCATCTGAAAGAAAGCATTCGTGTTGGTAGATGGACACTATACTTACAACGCATTTTAGGAAGGCTTGCGTTGTTAGATTTCCAGATAGTCTTGGCCTCATCGTGCTTGAAGATGAAATTTCCAACTGATGACAAAATAGGAGATGTAGAAGGCGACCAAGACGCATGTCACATTTGCTATGTGATAGAACTCCGCCAAAACAAAATGAAGGAAAAAGTTAAGAGCGTAGGGGTAGCCCTCTGCGCCAAAATTGCAGAAGCATAGCAATCAAAGATGGCTCCTCCTCTTGAATATACTAGTGACCCTTTGAATGTGAGTTGGACCCCAGAGATAGAGAGGAGGAGGTCAACACTGAGCCCGTGGAGGCTATGGAATATGTGATGGTAGACGAACATGACAAAAATAGGATTTTAAAGATTGGTTCTTAGTTGAACCAGAACCTAAAAATCTATTTGATTGGATTCCTACGCAAGAACTTGGATGTATTTGCATGGACACACGAAGACATGGTGGGAATATCCCTAGAGGTTGCTTGTCGTTTCCTCAATATTGACCCAGATAAGATCCTGATCAAACTAAAGAAAAGATGCATAGGGATAGAAAGGTCGACCACTCTTAATGAAGAGGTGAAGAACCTGCTCGTTAATGGCTTTATCCGCGAAGCCATTTACCCGAAATGGATCTCCAACCCGGTTTTAGTGAAAAAGCATAATGGGAAATGGCGGACCTACGCTGACTTCTCCAACCTCAATGATGCTTGCCCTAAAGACTATTTTCCTTTGCCAGAATCGACCAACTAATAGACGAAACCGTAGGACATGAGTTATTTTCATTCATGGATGCATATTCAGGATATATCCAGATCGCCATGCATGTGCCAGATCAAGAACACACTAGCTTCAATACGAATCAAGCCCTATATTGCTACATGGTCATGCCCTTCGGGCTTCAGAACGCCGACGCTACCTATCAACTCTAGTTAATAAGATGTTTGAGCAGAAAATTGGTCATTCCATGGAAATCTATGTCGACGACCAACTTTTCAAATCAAGAAAAGTAACGGATCATTCGAGCCATGTAGGCAAGATGTTCCACATATTACGTGAATACCAAATGAAGTTGAATCCTCTGAAATGCTCTTTCGGGGTGTCTTCGGGTAAATTCTTAGGTTTCATCGTGCATGCTAGAAGAAGAGGCAAATCCTAAAAAGGTACGAGCTTTGAAAGACGTCAAAATCCTAGGCCACGTGGAGGAAAATGCAGAGCCTAAACGGGAAGGTAGCTGCTTTGAGCAGGTTTATATCCAAGGCCACGGATAAGCGCGTCCCGTTCTTTAAAGCCCTCAAAAAGGATGAAGGAAAATTTGAATGGACTGATGAATACTACTCAGGCTTTCAGAGTCTGCTAAAACACCTACAGAAGCCTCCAGTACTCTCCATTCCAATAAATGGAGAAAGCCTCTACCTATATCTAGCTTTATCCTCCTGTACACTAAGTGCCGCATCAGTACGAGAAGATGATCGTATCCAAAGAATGGTATACTTCATTAGCAAAAGATTCAAGGGGCCAGAAGCTAGATACCCAAAGATTGAAAATTTTGCTTGCTGTCTACTGATAGCATCCAGGAAATTATGACACTACTTTCAGTCGCACTCCATTAGAGTTCTAATGGATCAACCTTTGAGGCAAGTTCTACATAAACCCAACATGTCAGGGCGACTGTTAAAAAATGATGCATAGAGTTAATCCAGTATGACATTACCTACCACCCTCGCATCGTAATTAAGGGATAAGCCTTAGCTGATTTCATAGCTGAGTTCACAATGCGAGACGAAGAGGCTGTGGCAAGGATGGAGGAAATTGTCAAATGGAATATGTTCATTGATGGAGCATCGATCGAGCTCGACTTGGGGGCATGTGTCAACACACCCCAAGGAAGGAAATTAAGCTATGCACTAAGACTAGAGTTCGTTGCAACCAACAACGAAGCTGAATACGAAGCAATACTAGTTGGCTTAGAAATGTTAAGGAAATAATAGTTAAACCAATATGTGTGCACAACGATTTACAACTAATAGTTAACCAGATCCTTGGAGAATTCCAGACTCATGGACAAAAGCTTGCATCCTACCTCTAAAGGGCCAAAACCCTTCTTGATGAGCTATACTACTATGTAATAAAACACATCCCACGAGCGAAAAATCAAGAAACAGATGCCCTCGCCAAAGGGGCTACCATAAGAACTGAACCAATGCCGGGAGGAACACTCATCATGAGACATTCGCATCTAGTTTCGTGTCTCTACAAATCACAGCGATCACAGAAAAGGAGGATACATAGATGACCCTATCGTTAGGTACTTACAAGAAGGAGCTTTACCTGCGGATCAAAATGAAGTCAGGAGAATCTTGAGGAGGGCATCCCACTACACCATCTAGGATGACATGTTGTGCCATCGTGGCTTTTCCAATCTGCTACTAAGGTGTGTCACCGGGAACGAAGCAAAAGATATCCTTAACAACATACATCACGGAAGTTGCGGTGACCACATCGGAGGGCAAACTCTTGCCAGAAAGATCCTACGTTATACTTTTGGCCCATATTGAACAAGCACGCGATCGAGTTTGTTGGAAAATGTGACAAATGCCAAAAAATTTCCATAATCTTTTATCTACTGGTTTAATCCAGATGGTTACCCCCTTGACCTTTTCCATCTGAGGAATTGATTAGATCGCGGAACTCCCCATGGGTCGAGGAGGAGTAAAATATGCTATAGCGGCGGTGGATTATTTCACCAAATAGGTGGAAGTAGAGCCTTAAAACAAAATTTATTCTACCAAAGTGATAAACTTCCTAATACGTATCATCCTGTGCAGGTATGGGGTGCCACAGAAAATCTAATCGGATAAGGGACTTCTATTCTTCAGTGAAGAATTATCTAATTGATGCCATGAACATGGGATTGCCTGAAGCTTCTAGGCTGTAGCATTTCCTTGGCAAATGGACAAGTCGAAGCAGTGAACAAGGTGTTGAAGACACTAATCAAGAAGAAGGTAGAAAAGTCTAAGGGGCTTGGGTCGATGAACTGCCCACTGCCTTATGGGCCTACCGAACTTCTTATAAGACGCACCAGGGCACATACCGTTCGCATTGGCATATAGAACCGAGGCTATGCTCCCCATCGAAATAGTCGTCCCCTCGCACCATAGGATACATTACAATCCGAAAGAAAACAAGGAGCTCTTGAACACGTCATTTGAACTGATCAAGGAAAAAAGAAATGACGCCGCCTTCAAAGCAACCACCCATTGGCAGAAAGTAGCAAGGCAGTACAACACTAAGGTGGAGACTCGATTGCTGCAAGAAGGAGACTTAGTACTCAAACGAGTCTTCCGACGACTCGGAGCACTAGATCCAATTTTGGGAGGGCCATTTGTTATTTATAAGGATCGTCACAATGGTGCTTACATCTTGTCAACGGTAGATGGAGAGGTGTTTGGGAAAGCATGGAATCTCCAACATCTCCCCGGCTACTTCTCTTCAGTTGTAAAAAAACATGTACTAAAGCACTAAAAGAAAGACAGTGGACGTAGGCATATTTCGACAGAACCACTATAAAAATATGGTGTTTTGCATTACTTATCTTATTTAAATGTCTTTCATTTAATTATTTTATCTGATGACCATTCCTACTGTGAGAAATAGTAGACACTCGCCGACAGCAGTGAAAATAAGAGTGCCGCGATAAAGGGCACAAAACAAGCCTTGGCAATTCACTACTAACGATCGACACCCCCAAGCTGGCAATGGTGAACCGATCTCAAGCCACAAATTTGGCACAAATTATAGACTAGGCAGTTCATCATTGGCGTTTGGCTTGCCGGCAATTACGAACTGATCATAAACCTCACGATTAAGGCGTGGCGGCCCCAGCCAGGGGTAGTTCGCACTTGATGATCGGCACTACATATGCCGCCAACTATAAATCGAATAATACTCATGACATGGGCATTATATCTAGTAGTTATCTTTCACGGTCGGCCTTGAATATAACAGTGCTTTTATGGTTCTCTACGTCTCTAAACATTATAACGATTAACTAAGTCGTAAATAGTTCACAAATAGATAGAGCAGACTATAAAAAGAATGCATCACAAAAGTCATCCCAAGTAAACATACAAAAAAACATAAGTTGAACGGTACGATGTTAAATTTTTTATCATACAAAGGTTATCCTTCTACTTATATACATATGCAGAACGTCCATACATGTTTCTAAATCACATACATAAAGTGAAGAGAAAATTTCCTTAACTAGGGAGGAAGAACATCCTTGCCGCTCGGCCCGCTCCTTCCCACCATAACCTTCGAGAGCTCGGATTACTCAAGGGACTTGCCTTCCTTTCGTGGAGGCCTGGCTTTCCCCGAAGACGTCCCTGCACAATGCAAGTATGAAGAATCATAGGTTTTGCAATCCAGAATAGGTAATAGCGGAGTTAAAGTTAAAAGACAAGATATATGTTGTGATGTGACGTGGATCACCAAGCCCCTCAAGATCCGATCCATCCTCATCATCCTCGTCCTCCGCCAGCAGCTCATACCCCTTGGTGATGGCCATGGTCTCCTCTACTGCAAACTGGATGTTCTCCATCCCAACGTCAAACATAGCTCCTTCCTCCTGCGCGAATACAGCCTTGGTCTCCTCAAAGAGCCGGGCATGAATTCCTGCCATTACCTGCGGATAATCATCCATCCACATTATCCTTCAACATCTAGTTGATTGTATCATAAAATTCGCTGGATTTGTCGACTTCGGTCTGGAGTGACACCACCTTGTTCATATATTGTTCCTTGTTCCTTCTTAGCTAGGCCCGCTCTACCTTCAACTTATCGATCTCAGCCTTTTACGAGTTTTTTTTCCTTTTTCCACTCGTTCCAAGACTTCTTTAGCTCAACTAAGGCCTCCTCTAATTTCTTTACTTTGCCTTTGAGGCAGCGAATTTGCTCCAAATCCTTCTGTTGAGCCTCATCAATTGAGTTGATAACCATGTCAATCTGAGTCTTGCATAAATTGACGGCCTCTCTTTTTGCTTTTTCCTTGGCCTTTGTTATCTCAGATTCACGAGATGCCTCAACAGCCTCTAACTTACTCTCTTTCTCCTTGAATGCCTTGCATAGATCCTCCACCTCTAAAGGTAATCGTACATTGGCGCTCTTAACTTCTTCACTATTGTTGGCTAAGCGTCACTGGTAATCAGCAATCTTTCTAGTCTCATCTGTAATCTGGACCATCCTCATTGTCAAGTTAGCAAAATCAAGAGTCTTCGCCTCATCCAAGATTCGGACCAAGGGATTCCGAGGTAAAAGAAACACGGTGTCAGGATCCATCTAAATATGACCTGCATAGTCGGGATTGACACCGGGATGACTCTCAAAGGGATTCAACATTGGCTGTCAATAATCCGAGAAAGTAGTGTCAACATTGCCCGCCCCTAACTCATCGGCAGTTCATGCACTTCGGAACCCACCGGATTGTGATGGCGATGGTGAGAGGAGGTTGGGAACTAGAGGAGGTGGCTTCCTTATCTGGAAACCTCACATGTTTCTGAGATGACTCACGACACTCTCCTCTATTCAAGCTTAACAAAATCTCCCTAATAGTCCCCTGCACGGTCTTTTCCTCCTGAAAAGCCGTCTTGGAAGTAACGGAAGCCACTTTCATCCGTTGAACTGCTCAGCCACCTAGATACTTCATTCCTCTTTGGATTCCTCCTTTTCCCTGCAAGTGGTAGGGATGGGGTCACACTCAAGTAGGGAATACACTAAGATGGGACTCAATTTAGAGGAAGGAGAACACATGGCGACCGAGCTTCATTGGATTGAGGAGTTGGTGGAGGCTTGGACTTGACAAAAAACAAAAAATTCTCAAGAAGTAAGCCAAAATTCATACAGTAATCGAAAGTTCTTGGAGAAAGCCCAAATGCCTCACCGATTCCCGCTCCACTTTGCATTGGATGAGGCGGCATTCCACCCATGTCACCTAGAGCTACACTCTCTTAGGAAGGGTTAGCGGCAAGAGTTGGCCCAGGGACTGGCTCACGTTGGTCCAACTGCTCGGGCCATTTCCGTACAGCCTCGACATTCTTAAAAGTAGCCACGGCCAAGCCTTTGATGCTTATGATCTGCACATTTGGAGAAAAATTAAGCTCTGATTCCGTTGCTTCAGAGTCTTCCCCCGATCCTTCCTCCTCCTTACCCTCTCCCTCCAAATGTGAACCCTCCTCGTCGTCTGGAGAAGGAGAATCCCGAATGCGCAGAGATTTCCCTGAGCGGGGAAGGCGAACTGCGCTCTTCTTATGCCTAAACCTCTTCAGGGCTCCAGCCACACCACCCTCCTCCTATAAACCCTTGCCTTTGACCCTATCTCCCCTATCTCCTCTGGCTCTTGTTGCTTTCTTAGTAGAGCTTGGCCAAATCTTATACGCAGATTGTCCTGGGCCGGTCAAGTTATAAAATCGAAGGTTTGTATCATGGAGTAGGAAGAAGGCTTCCCTCTTGGCCTCTAGGATAGCAAAAACTTTCGCCATCTCTTTCAAGCCGTCATCCTCCACCGCCTTCACACAACCTAAAAATTATGGAGCAATAATAAACCAAGTCGACAAAAGTTTAGAAAAGATAATACGATGACTTATAGCCAAAAGTGAAAGCATGGTGGGGAATAGTGTTGTCGCACGCAAAGAAATACTCCTTTTTGAACATGCTGAATTTGGAGTATAGATCAACGACGGGCTTAAACTTGTGAGAAAAATCTAAGTTGATGAAGGGACTCCCCTTTCGATAACTCCACACATCGTATAAATATCTGACCTCTCTATGGCTAGGGGTCTCTGATAATGCTTCACGAATATCAAGTATAAGCTGGTCAAGATGGTGTAAGAATTCGGTTGAAGTTGCATGGGAGCGACCCTTAGGTAGATTACAAAGATGGTAATCTAATTGGTAAGCGGAGGGATTGCGCCGCACATGCAATGGTATTTACTGTACGCCATATATCCGCCTGGGGAAAGTAGGTTCTATCGTCTGGGCCAGGTAGTATCGTGTCCCGACATGATATCCCGAATGTAGTGGCTATGGAGTTCAGTTTCTCAATTGTCAGCATGTTGGCGTAACCCTCTAAAGGCCTAACCCGCGCCTGATTAGGAGTGTAGCCCTCCACCAAAGAGTAGGCAAAACTGGGTTGTCTGAGAGGGCTAATTGGAGCATCAGAAGAAGAGGGACAAGCCCCAATAGGCTAGGATGACGCATGCTTGGAACGGAGCTCATGACCAGAAGACATATTCCTATGCAAGAAAAAAAAAGTCAAGCAAAAGTCCAATGGAGGTACAATCATAAATGGAAATTAAAACATTCACAGGAATCACCTATCATCTAGCCTAGTTGAAACCATGTTCCTAGCCTAACTCAGCATGCCTCCCATTTTGGATCGGCATATCAATGATCACCGCGCTCAGACAGTTTGGTTCGGCATTACCAACACCCCAATCCCAAACTAAACACACAAAGCCCACCCTCCTACGACCTTACTCAAACGGAATCTGTTCTCTACGCCCATGCTATTTTTTTCCATTTGACTTAAAAAAAAGACATCTCAGTTCTAACACTATAACAAAAAATAAGAACACTACTACTAGCAAACTCCAGTACCATGAACAACAATATTAGTGCAACAAGGCTAAATCCTCATCCTCTCTTTGAAATTTGCACAAAAACCCATGCTTGTGTGCTCCGGTTCACCATATACTCGACCATCTCCTATTTACAAAAAAGATGCATGTATGGAAGATGGACTCAAGTTCTCTATGTCAGTTGGAATTTTTAAAGAGAGTAGAATTGATTCTTCTAAGCCGTACAAAAAAGAAACTCTAAGTCCTAAAACCCTTGGTCAAGCAATCAATTTAAATAGGCTTACATCGAGTGGCGAAGACACGGAGATGTTCGAATTTGAGTGATATAAGCAAGCTAGAATCTGACTCAATCGATCAAAGCTTAATTATAAGAATTTGATTAAGGAAATAGAAAGAAAATATAGAAAAGGGGAAGGCAGTATTTAAAGAAGAAGAAGGAAGGAAGATTAATGGTCGCGAGTTTCCATTCGGTGGCAGGAGCTCGATACCGAACCAAACAAAGCATGTCATGTAGTTATACAACATACTTTGGCAGGCAAGTGTTGGCTCGTTTTTCTAGCAAGCAAAGAGAAAGGGAAGTAGAAGAAAATAAGGGCAGGAAAGACAGAACTACCGGACCATATGTTTGGTTCGACATCCACTGAAATACCAAACCAAACATTTGGTCTGGCATCCTCTGATATGCCGAACATTTGGTCCGACATCCTCTGATGTGCTAGACTAAACATTTGATCTGGCATCCACTAAACATTTGGTCAGGCATCCTTTAATATGCCAGACCAAATGTTTGGTCCTGCATATTAGTCTGACATCCTCTAATATGACGGACCAAGCGGCGTCTATTGATATGCTGGACGGAATATTTGGTTAGGCATCCTCTAATATGCTAGACATAATATTTGGTCCGACACAGTACGTCCAATATCGACCAAACATTGGGTTCGGTACACAAGCATGCCAAGCCAGACAAGGGAAAACACCCAAGCCAGGTAAGCTCCATGATCCATATGCCGATCCAAATGCTCTTGCTCAAATGCCAAACCAGATTTAGAAAGTTATAACTTCCTACTCCGCACTTCACAACTCCACTCTATAAATACCAGAGCTTCTCAACAATAATGGGGATGGATTTTGGAAGAAAAGAGAAAAAACTCTGCCGAGACTCGATCACTCTAGCTACTTTAAGTTTTTTACTCTTTTCGAACAAACTTGTACATGTAACCAAATCAAAGTAAGAATAATAAGATGGATAGTGGATGTAGGCAAATTCTGGTCCAACTACTATAAAACACTATGAGATTTACTTTCCTTTACCGCTTTTCGATTTATGAGCTTGTGAATTGTTTTGTGACTGCAAAAATTATCCTTTAACGCGTTGGAACATTAAAAACTCCAAATCAATCAACCTAAATGTGATCTAGCCATAATCGAACATAGAGGTGTTTGTCCAATTTGTGCGAACAGAGTGTAAGTAGAGAGTATAAATATGAAGAACAATCAAAATAAAAGAAAGCAATAATAACACAAAAGTTTTATAGTGGTTCGGCTGACTCTGGCCTACGTCCACTCTATAAATTTCCTTCTTATTGATATGAGAACAATTACAGTTACAATACAAAGTTTTTAAACAATAATGGCAGAGTAGCCTTAATGAAGAAGATGAGGGGAAACAAAATGAAGATCCCTTTTTCTGAAGCCCCGCCTGCTGTATTTATAGGCGAGTTATTGGGCTTTCTGAATGATTCGGGTCCATCAAGACCACATTCGAATCCAAATTCATCATTACTACCGACCCTGAGTTCAAAATATGCTGATTTGATGTTGCTCTGGGAATGACTTGAAGCAGGCTTACATCCGACTCGAAGTAAAACGCCATTCGACTGAAAGCAACATGATTGCTGACCCCGTGCTTTTGCACAGACCTGGTTTCCTATTGCCGACCGAGGAAATATTATAGCCGACCCAAAGCATCCGGCTCACCGAGCTGAAGTAAAAATGGCACCGACCCGAGCCCTTCCTAAACGTCGATCCCATGACTCGCCAACCTGAGAAAGGAACGCCGATCCCTTGATTCGAAGATAGACATATGCCGACCCGAAGTTGAGCTTCATACCAATCTCTCAAATACGCCGGCCCCTCATAACTTTCCTATAATTCCGAGCCGAAGACCAAGCGATGTCGACGGAGTTTATGCGATGCGTATCCGAGGCAAATGGAAACATGCCGACCTGATTCCCTTTGCCGACCCAGGTTTGGCAATGTATGTAACTAGAGTAGCCGACCCCAAACTGATGTCGATCTCTTCCTTGTAGAACCAAAGAAGATACCGATCCTATTCCCTTTAGTCGAATCGAAGCTTTCGTTCCATCGACCCAAAGTTAACACAAATGCCGATCCGATTGAACCCAAAGTAGAGCCCAATTTGACTTGAATTAAACACCACGAAAAATCGAAGCAAATCAAAGTGTGACTCTAAGCAAACTCCAAGCAATCTGAAGCAACTCGACTTTTGTCAAAACTCGTATTTCAAGTATCCCACGCTTTTTTCCATCAACCATGCCGAATCTTGGCTTCATATTCATGTTTATCCTCCGCTATTAATCGTCTATCCATTAAGTCTAGGCAAACCTGTTGTATTTCATCCTTGATATTCGAGAAATTGATATAGTTAATTCCGCATATTCACGGCCTTGCCAAAAGGCAGGTTAACATTTGCCCCCTAAAACATGCCTTGATATTGGAAGGTGTGTTCTGAATAGCTCTATATCTGACAGCCAAATCCGTGATCGTTCTAAGTCATTATCCAATTCCAAATCCATTCAAAATAGATTAATAGAATCCATGACCTCTCCAGATCATTTTATCTAAGTCCGGGACCTCGCCGGGTCCTATAATCCAGACCCGGGACCTCGCTGGGTCCTTATCCAAACTCGAGACCTCGCCGGGACCTTATCCAAAATGAGGACCCACCAGGTCCTCAGCCAAATATGCAGTTGTTTAAAGCCACTATATGAATCCATTTCACACCTTGGAAATCAGTAATCAATTTCTATGATCTCTCCAGATCGTTGATGGCCTCTTTGGATCCTTGCTTAGCTCAATCCAAATTTCACGATTGAATAAGCAGATCTCGTCGTGCTCTGGTAACGCAACCTATCCCTTACACTTCTGTTCAGTGTCCCTGAACATTAAGCGAGGCCCTAGTCCTCCTGGACCAATATCAGCCACTTTAGGCTCTTACTGGATCCTATCCTATCATTCTTTGATGAAGGGAAAACGGTGTTGAGCAAGCCGATCCTATCACTCTTCGGCGAAGCGGCGTCGCTCCCAACACTCCGATTTAGCATCCCTAAACGTTAAGCGATGCCATGATCTAAGTCCTAGACCGATTGTAGCCTCTATGGGCTCTTGTTGGATCCCAACCTGTCACTCTGTGGTCAAGGGGAAACAACGACGAGCGAGCCGATCCTGTCGCTCTCCGACGAAGAGGTTTCACTCCATGCACTCTGGTTCAGTGTCCTTGAACATAAAGAAATTAATTTCCATCTGACTTTCAATATCCATCGCATAACTCTCCGTTTAGGGATTTGTTTCACAAACTCCAAATTCATTTATTATATCAAGGTTCCAAATGTTCGATAAGGAAAAAACAGAAAAAACTAAGTGCCGCCTCTTCGGGTAGAGCAGCCTATTACCATCTCAGAGCATGCCAGGGATCGCTCTGGTTCCCCTACACATATAAGTGGCATAGCTGCTTTATTTTTTAAAAAAAAATTAGAAAAATTATTTGATGACCAAAGTCCACATCCTAAACTCAACCCTTACCACAGCGATCAGCGGATGACGAATCGTGACCCCCAATCCAGGGTTATCCCAGTTTGATCCAAGCAGTAGTTGCTCGTGTTTTACCATACTTGTCTGGTCCCTCACATACTATTGCAATCTTCCACTTCTAACATGTTCCTCCCCACATCCTTCAAGTGGCGGCATTCGTCCATGGTATGCCCTTCCGGCTTATGGAATAGGCAATACTTCCTAGTCCTACGTTCCCGATCTGTAGGATCCCTCTTGAGTGGTTTTCGATAGGGGAGCTGCCCTCGAGTGTCTAAGTAAATCCATTCTAAATTGTATGTTAGGTCCACATATGTCACGAATTTGGGTTCCTAGCCTCTCCTCCGTTTGTCAGAACCACCATATCCATCGTCATGTTTTTGCTTTCCTTTATCTATTCCTCGTCCTTCTCCAGACGTTCGCTCGCCTTGCACAACATTTATCTCTTACCCCTTGGTGCGTGGATCCTCAAACTGAATATATATTTCCGCCTCATGATAGAACTCTCCAAGATCCTGTGGTGGTCCCTTGCCAATGAATCCTTAAACTCAGTGCCATTTGCAATCGTTGCTACCGCCACCATCAAAATCATTGATGGATCCAGGCGATCTACCGAAGCTACAACTGCATTGGACCGCATTATAAAACCCCTCATGGACTCTCCTTTCCTCTGCTTCATCAATGCCAGTGTCATTACATTCTTGGATCACGTCACGTGGACCCTGAACTATCTCATGAATCATTCCACTAGCTTGCCCCATGTGATCCATTCTCTAGCCACCTGAACCAGAGCGCAGCCAATCTGTCAAGTATAAAGGGAAATATCTCGCCATCACCTCCTCAAATGCCCCCCAACACTTCCATATGTCTGATATATCTAGTTACATACATGGTTGGGTCCGACTTTCCGTCATAGGCCTCTAGTGTTGGAAATTTTTATTTTGGAGGGTTGCTGGCATTCCTGATATTTGGTGTGAATAGACTCCGAATGACTTCCTCCAATCCTCTGTTCGGTAGTCATTCCCTCATAATCCTTCTTATCAATCCAACCATCCACGTGCCTCCATCCAAGGGTAGTCCCCTATTTGCATCTCCACCCTACCCCACAAGTCCTAGAGGGCATTACGGGTAGTACTCCTCATGTTACTCATTCACGTTCATGTTGCCCCTAGCTCGATGAGCTTCATTCCTAGTCCTCCCAGTATCCAATCCTGGGGGTCCACCCTCGGCCTTTGCTGAAATCCTTCAATCTCTCCTTTCTGTTTCTGAATCTGACCTCTAGAAATTTCTGCAGCTCCGACTCCTGGCTCTTCATTGCCAACAGGTGTGGTTGGTCCATTCCCATGAATTTGCACTCCAGCTTGTCCAACCTGTCAGATTAGGTTTTGTATCATGTCCTCTTGCCTCTTCAGCATCATTTCCATCTTGTCTCTAGTAATATAGATTGAGGCTTAATCAGCTCTAGAGGTAGCCTCCTGACTTCTTTCCCATTGACTCCTTTTCGTTCTTTGTCTCCTAATTGATTGCTTTGCCATAACTTCCTAAATCCAAGTTCCTAAGTCTTTAAATCCAAAATCCAAGATTCAGAATCCCTGAGTGCTATCTTTCTCAGTGAAAGCACCAGAATGTTAGCACCAAAATTGGTCACTAACACCCAATCGTCTATGAAAGCACCAACTAACAATCACAAATCACAGATAGAGTATATGTAGAGAGTATAAATATGAAGAATAATCAAAATTAAGAAGAAATCAATAGTAATATAAGATTTATAGTGGTTTGGCTGACTCTAGCCTATGTCCACTCCAAAAATTTCCTTCTTATTGATATGAGAATCAATTATAGTTACAATCTGGAGTTTTTAAAACAATAACGACAGTGTAGCCTTAATGAAGAAGATGAAGGGAAATAGAATGAAGATCCCCTTTTCTAAAGCTCCACCTGCTGTATTTATAGGCAAAATCCAAGTTACTGGACTTCTTGAGTGATCCGGGCCCATCAAGACCACAGCCGAATCTAAATCCATCATTACTTCCAACCTCGTGTTCAAAATATACCAATCCAATGTTGCCTTAGGAATGACTCGAAGTAGCCTTACATCCGACTCAAAGTAAAACACCATTCGACTGGTGACAAGATGATTACCGACCCCTTGCTTTTGCATCGACCTAGGTTTCCTATTGTCGACCCGAGGAGATATTATAGTCGACCCAAAGCATGTGGCTCACCGACCCGAAGTAAAAATAGGCATCGACCCGAGCCCTTCCTCGACACCGATCCCATGACTTGCCAATCTAAGAAAGGAACGCTGATCCTTTAATTTGAAGTTAGACGTATGCCGACCCGAAGTTGAGCTTTATGCTGACCTCTTAAAGACGCCGACCCATCCTAGCTTTCCCATAGCGCCGACCTGAAGACCATGCATGCCGACCCGTGTTTATGTGACGCCGACCTAAGTCAATTGGAAACATGCCAAACTTAACATGCCGATTTGATTCCCTTTGACAACCCGGGTTTGACAATGTATGAACCTGGAGTAGCCGACCCCAAAATGATGTCGATCTCTTCCTTGTTGAATCGAAGAAGGCACCGACCCAAACCCTTCGTTCCACCGACTCGCAATTAGCATAAATGCCGATCCGATTAAACTAGAATTAGATCCCAATTTGACCTGAAGTAAACACCATGAAAACTCGAAGCAAACTCCAAGCAATCTGAAGCGACTTGATTTTTGTCAAAACTTGTATTTCAAGTATTCCACGCTTTTGGTCCATTGCCATGCCAGATCCTGACTTTATAATCATGTTTATCATCCATGATAATGGTCTATCCATTAAGATTAATCAAACCTATTGTATTTCAGCCTCGATATCCGATTAATCAATTTAGTTAAATCCACCTGTCCATGGTCATGCCAAAAGGCGGGTAACAGTTTCATCGCAAACATTTCGACTTAAAACAAAGGTGACGAGCATGATGCGACACTCAATATCTTAAAAGAAGTAAGAGGTTCCCAGCAATATATGGACTTCCTTTCGATTAATGAAAATCTACAGACATATGGCCTGCTTCACTCGGAGTGATCCGTTGTGGCCGAGTTTCCGGCTCCGAGTGACTCTAAAATGCAAACTTATTCCTCTACCCTATCTCATAGCTCCAAAAGAATGCCTAAGGAGGTGAAGTTGGTCCGCCGATTGAAGTACAGCCTAGAGAACCCCAACATTGAGACATATCTTCTCGTTGGAGAAGATATCCTAAGGGATATGGATGAAACAAGTAGGATGTTCCAAATCCTTAAGGAAGACAAGTCGATCCAAAGAATAGAAGGTAAATAACTGATGGTCATAGAGAAGGAGAAAGAGGCTGCAGATGATGACGATGATAGTGGTTATCATGCAGTAGAGGAAGGGGATGAATCTTACTATGAATCGTTTGAAATGAGCCTAGATCTTCCTTACCCGCCTCCTTTGGAATAACTAATTACTGAAATAATAAGTCCAAAACTTCATATCTTGCCTTCTCGAGAACAGTTAATCATCGATACTTCTAAACCAACTAGAGGCCAAGTTTTGGAAACTTCGATAGGAGGTACGACATATTCGCGCCCTCTAAGAGGCGTCTCTAATAATTTGAGTGAATTCGGGGACTTGACAATTAGTAAGATGATCGGTGAATTTTTTTTAGATATCTCTCTATCTCCATGTGGTTTTATAAGCGAAGGTGGAGAGACTCCAACTTTGAAATCAGGCCATGGTCAGTAGAGTATATAAGGGCTCCAACGTTACACACTTCATTTTAAGATTACAGACAAATATTTCTGCATTGAGTAAAGTTTTAAAGTCCCAACATTATCTCCATTCTTTTCTTGTTTCAATTCACATAGATTATGGACTATTCAACCAATTATATCAACATCCTAGCTCTTACAAAGATCAGACTCCAGATCCAGCTCAGCGCCCCTACTATAAACCAGATAAGGGGAGAAGGAGAAGAAAATACAGAAAAGCCAACAATGAGGCTTGTTCTGTCAAGAGAGACCGCGGGAGGGGAGAGAAGATGAGAAGGGATGGTTAAGGGGATGCCCTGGTGTTATTGATAAGCACCACAAGACTCCCACGATCGCCACTGGACTACATCATCCATCACTCCTCCTCGAATTAAGGTTCAGACTACGGCGATGCAGGAAATCCCATCCTCCCGGAATATAACAACAATTGCCACTCCTACTTTTTCAAGCGTCATGAGAAGTACACATTTCTACCGAGTCCATCTTAGCTTTAAGTTGCTTTCCCACATCCATTATTAGGTGGGGTTAAGTTTGCTCAGAATATAAAGCCCGCAAGGCTCACTTTGAAATCTTAAGGCAGTCTGCAAGGACTTGGAAGCTGGGTTTGAGTGGCAACGTTTAGTCAAAGCTCTTTCTGAGTTGAATCGAGCTTATTACGAGCAGATTCTTTCTTTTAAGGAAAAAAGGGATGATCACGAAAGAATACATAGGGATCGTGATAATGAAATAGCTCAGTTGAAGACTAATAGAGATGTACCCTTGAAGGGAAAGACAACAAGTGTCAAGTTGTTGAAGAAAATGACCCAGGCACATGAAAGAGCGCTCCTTGTAATTAAAGATCAGCCTAAAGATGTTCATGAGGAGTTATTCAAATTAAAAGAGTGAGCCACTGAGGGAGAAAATGCCATCGAAGCCTAAGATCAAACTATCGTCGAACATGCCATGTAACGTACATGACTCTACGAGGAGAATGCAAAACCAGCCAAGGAGAAAGAAAGGATTGAATCTGGAAAGTTGACAGTTGAAATCGGTCACTTAGTCACTTGGTCAGAACTTTCAGATCTTTAGAAAGAACATGATGAAATGACGAACTAGATGGATGCTACCATGCTACACTTTAAAACCTGCACTGCCATGAACAACCCCTGAACTCTCACCATCATTTAGGAAGAAGTATTGGTCAGGTCAAAGCAAGTCGGGAAATTGCACTCCGAATAGAAACTCATGGCCATCTATTTCAGTTCTGATGACATGGATTCTCTTATGACTGGTAGTGAGATTCTAAAAGAAGAGAAGGAGAATGTTGTTTCCCAGGATGCTGTTAAGGCTTTTGTTGGCCCGAGTTCTTCGGGTCAAGGTGAAACATCTGCTTCCAAATCTTAATAGCCAACAACTCCTATCCCACGTCTAAAGAGGTTAGTCCTACAACTACCAGTACCAATCTAGATTTTGATGCTCTGCACAGGTTGTACTTTCCCCCGGTTGTTGAGCAGCCCACTGAAATGGAAACCGATAAAGAGGACTTCAAAGTTTAAGTACACGATCAGACTCTGGGCCCAGGTGTTTTTCGCGCTTCTTGAGTGCTACGAAAGCTTAAATTTACTCTGTCATCCTTTATTAAATTATACAATTGTGTTTTCCAACTTATAGGTCAACCGTCTCTCTCGTTTCTACATCCAGCTACGTAGGACTAGAGGGCCACTGCCATGTTTACCGTTCCACCACTATCTCTGTAGCGGTTTCAAGTTCAATTCTAGTTTTGAGCTCTGACCATAAACTACACTCTGAGTATATAGGAGCATGGAAGAACCTGGAGGACCTCTTCGTGTTTGAAATCAGATATGATGGTTAAAGGCAGTTCGTACACGAGTGACAAAGATATGATGACGAAGAGACTTAAGAAGGAGAAGGAAG